>OY796685.1:49605859-50805859 GCA_963680715.1 Tetragnatha montana
CACGGTACGAATCTGGCCAATGGCGTGGCTCCGCCGCCGCTTCCCCGAGCCCGGATGCGTGTCAATCAAAGCTCAAAGTGTTGCTTAGGCTCCGCCCTCCGCGTGATCGATGACAACCGGAACTTCCGTTCTGGTGACGTAATAGTAAATATGGCGGCGTCACTGGTTTGTTGTTGACTGTGGACCAGCGGTTTATTTGCGAGATCCGATGGTTGTAAACGTAATATTCCGCTTCACCTTTGCAAATCTAGTGCTTTAATCGTCAAAACTCTCTGTTTTCTCATCCAGGCAAGTACTTATTTGCTGAAAAATCCCTGCTTTTCCATATGTGTTCCACAGTGTGTTGTTGCTTGAACTGTATTTAAAAATTGAATGTTGTCTGTTGATATTAAATTTGGTAGAATTAGTTATTTATTTTTCACCAATTCTTTTGAATAGATTTTAACTAATATTACTATCAAGTATTGCTCTTAAGAGTAAGTAATACACATTTTTACCTGATAATTCTTGCTTGTTTTGTGAAAGGGTGTAATAAAAGAATGATTATTAGAATAATCAAAACCTTCTTGTTGGATAATCTTTATTTCTGTAATATAATGCACAATATATAAGTTTCAAGCAATTTTGAGATCCTTAGGTTGTACAGACTGTATTTGTTCTGTAAATTTAAAAGTTATGTTGTTGTGACACAGATCTTTTTAATATTTCAATGTAAAATAGTATTATGAACAACTTTATATAAAAACAGGTATTACAGCCCTGTATCACACTTAATTTTTGTAACAAATTAATTTTCTAGCCTTTTCTGAAATCTCCTGTTTTGTTGAATCCTAAATTTCCTTGTATAAATCCTGCAAGAAAAAATATTTTTTTAATTTATGTAATTTTTAGTAACACAGATATTGATAAGTAATAGAAAAATAATAAGAATATTTTATACAGCACGTTTTATGTGTGGAAGCAGTTACAGGATATAGTATGATAATACAATTTAAAATTAACATTCTCGGGAGCAATGAACAAAGTATGCTTTTGTTATCTTAGTATCCTATATCCCGTTAATTAACCAACTAACAAAATTTAAATACTATTTTAACATTTATTGTTTGAATTTATTTACCTTTTGTTTGATTGTGTCCGTGAAAAATACAGTTTTTGAGTTTGTTTAGTTTTATAGTTACTAAAACAAGTTTGAAATCATTGACTGGTGATTGTACGGATGTTTTTCTTATATTTTTCATGTAATTTCAATTGCACGTAACATTTTTATTGCTGAGAATTTAATAATGCTTATCTTTTTATTGGTAATGTTTACATTACAGAAGACCTCGATTAAAGATGTATATTCAAAGTTTGAAAGAACAAGTTGGGTCTGAGAATAATGAAATATAAATAATAAAATCTTTTTAATTTGCTCATCAAAATTTTTTTTATCTCGCAAGCCATTGCCTATTAGTTTTAATTTAATATTTGTTCCTATTTACAGTTAGTTCTCACTCTATAAACATTTTGTCTTCAGCAGAATTTTTTTGGCATTATCATACCTCTAAAACAATACTGACTTGAAATAAATTAAGACTTTAATTATTTGATATTGTTTACAAAAATTTCTGTTTTATTTGTGTCTTAAATTAACTATTTACTAATTCAATTCATAAATACTCCATTGTATAAGAAGTTGTGCTCATTTAGTTTCCTAGATGGCGCTACGAAACTTAGCATTTATTCTGAGGATTGGTCCAAAAGCTGTTTACATTTTCTCTTCCACTGGGAAGAGCTAAACAAAATTTTTCTGACAAAATACATTTTAAAAATTACAGTTTAAAGATTAATAATTTTTGTGTCGTAGGTTTAAGGCGATGAGTTAATTTTTTTTTTTACCTCAGAGGCATGGGTATTGAAATTAATCCACTCTCTACTGCCCAAGAAAACTGTCCATAAAAGTTTTAAAATTAAATCAATAGAAGAATGAATTTTTTTAGGTTCTTGTAGTATCTATTTCTTTTTTAAATTTTTTGCTTTTTAATAAGTATATTTAAAATAATCTTTAAAATATGTGTTTTGAGGAAATAAATATGCAGTTTCACCTCACATTAATTGTTTTCTTATTCTGGAGCATTACCAGTGGTATGGAAATAATCTAAATCTAAATGTGTCATTTGCTAAATTTTAATTTACTTTTTCTAAAATGTTATGCTTGAAAGACTGAATATTTGATTCCTTCGATTCATTTAACAGTTCTATTTTCCTTTTTCAAAGTATATGTGTTCAGATATGTTAACCCAAAAATAATATAAAGATTGATACAGGTTTATTACTTATAAGTGGCTCAGGAAGAATTTACTTTGCTTAGAATCTTATAATACTTTTATAATTTACATAAAAACTACCAAACGCTTTTTTAAGTAATCATCATGCAATGTGCAAATGCACAAAAGTTATTAATCTTACTAAACAAAGCATCTAAAACCTAGACAAGAAAAGTTGATGCTATCATAATATTCATAATATCTTGTTACCTTTGATGGACTTAATAGTTCTAATATTATATGTTCTTGGTCAATTGAAGAGTAATTTAGTGTTTTATGAATACTTAAAAAACATTTTAGGGAATTATAAGATATATTGCCCAAGTAAATTGTTTGGTTCTTCTTTATTTGCAAGCACATGTTGACATCTTTTCCTAGTAGGTATATGATTTTCCTTCACAGTATTTTTCATATATCCACTGATTTCATTTCATTGTTGAATAAACAATGCAACAAATAAATGCAACAATTAGTTGCACAATAGTAAATAATTTAACTGCAATATTTTCCTCCTCAATTTACACAAAAACATTTAAAATATTTTCTGTTATGTTTCACTTGCTGTAAAAGTTTAAGCACTAAAATTATAAACGGTACTACTTTTAAACAGAGATCTAATTCTTTAGGTTTTTATGATAAAAAATGAATATGCTATGTTGTAATTTATTCATTTTGAAAATAAATCAATATACGTCTCTAAATATATGATATTGATCATTTTTTTTTCTTGGAGTGTTTCACAAAGGGAGCTTGATATATTTTAAAGCTTTATTTTCATTTGGAAATTTGGGTTTAACATACTCCCTCCTGTGTCATTTTAGTGACACTCCTTGCAATTTGACCTTCTGATGCTACACTTTAAAATTTATGACAAATTTAACAATTAAAGTTTTATTTCACTATTTGTGTTACTTTTGTATTAGTAAAACCTTTTTTTTTTTTTTCATTAAATTAAAAGTTATATAAATACCCCTTTAACATTCTGATACACTAGTTAAAGAACATATTTTTAAATGTGATGTCTAAAAGTTTAAACTCAAATTTGTGTTAGTTAGAAAATGTCTAATGAGCAATAAATTGTTTTTTACTGAATAATTATTATAATAAATTGGGTTATGTGAAGGAAGGTATAATTTTATTTAAAAAGAAAATAAAATACAAATAATAATAGCATACATTCTGCTGGGTTTTTTTTTAAATAATTTATGTATGAACAATAATATATCTAAATATTTTATTAATTTTAAAATTACAATTTAGATATTAGGTTGTTGTTGTTGTTTTTTTATTTTGTATTATCAGATTGTAACTTTTGTAAAAATAAGAAGAAAATATTATTATTATCAGCAAAGGTAAGTTAATTAATAAAAAGAACCCCTTGATTAAAATTTGGATAAAAAAAAATAATTTTTAAGTAATATTTTCCTGTTAATGAAAACTTGCCCTATATACTGAAATTGTCTGAGAACTTGATGTATTCGGACAAAAAAATATTTTCAGATTCAGCAAACCATTAAAAAGTACTTTAAGGAAAAGTTTGAGTTAAAACTTCTGCCCTCTATACTTCACTCATCCTTTTAATATCATATCTCTCCATCCTCTTTATCCTCTTTATTTCTCTTGTTTTCTTCATCCCTGCCATCTTCTACACAACATCTTCATCCTCTTTAATCCTTCTTATATTTATCTTTCTCAATTCATCTCATTTCCTTTTTTCATCCCTCTCATCCCCATCTCGCTCACCATCCCTATTATCATCTTTATCCATTTGATCTTTTTTATCACTTTGATCTCTGTTTGATCTTCTTTATCTTTTCTGTGTTTTCTTTATCCCCCATCTTCTACACAACACCCTAATATTCATCTTCGGTATTCTCATTAATATATCTTAGCGTTATCCTCTCATTATCTTTATCTCTCATCTTCATCATCCTTCTTATCTCCATCTCGCTTATTCTTTTTATCCCTATCTTCATCTTTATCCCTTTGATCTCTTTGATCTCCTTCATCTTTTCCACCCTCATATACACATCCCACTTAAAATCTTCAACTAGTATGTGTCTTATTTTTGTAGAAAGATTATTTTTATGTGTAAATAATAAAATTTTGCCAATATAATCGGATTTGAGAGAGATTTGCCCTCAACTAATCCTAAAATACCTAAAAAATTTTTCGAACTAATTGAAAAGTTTTATCAATCTTACCGTACTTGGTCCTTCCAACTTACTATCTTCCAATTTCGTGCGTGCCGGCTATATCTTCTCAGAAAGTAGAAACACATATTTTTCTTTGAAATTGGGTCCGTATTATTTCAAAGAAAAATACATTTTACCTCTATGAAAATGAAGATCCCACTTTGATATCCACCTCCCTCTGAAAGTTGAGTATAAACAGAGACATATCCTCTGGAAGTGTTTAATGTTTCATTTAACAGTAACAAATAAAATAATACAACAATTTAAAAATCTCAAGTATGATAACAACAAAAGATTATACAACAATGAAAGCTGTGAGAATGAAATTTAGAAAGCAAAAAATAAGGGTTCTCAACAATGTAATAAATAATGAATTCTTAAATTGAATCACTCAAATCCTTTCTGTTGAAGTTGTCCCTATTGTTGCTTATAAACAAACACCAGGAATTTACTTCTCTATTGTTTTATTTACTCTTTCTTACTTTTAAATTAGTTTTAGCTGCTTGTTGAAAATTATTACAGTGACTTTTGAAGAAAAATAAGCATTCACATGATTTTTTAAAGTTGTTTCATTTTATTTAAATAGCATTTGAACATCTCAAGTATCCGACTCAAATTTAGAGACATCCCATTTTATAGAGTTAACAAAAATCACACTTGAATCGTCAGCTTAAAAAAGGAAATAAGTCCATAAACAAAGTTTTGAGAAAATGGGGGGAAAAAACTATATGTAATGGAATTTTCGTTGCATAACCACAAAATTTGTACTAGAAATTCAGGACCTTATTTTAGAGTTCAGTTTTGAATAATCATTGAAAAAATATTATATAAGTATATTCAAAAATATTTTACAGTTGAAAAATATTGATGAACTTATTCTCTTTTTCAATCTTACGAAATTTCAGATGAAAAAATCTTAAAAACAACTTTAATCGACAACTAAATTATATTTCTGCTTAGTTCACAGCACAAAGGTGAAAAATAGAAAAACTAACATGAATAAAATTTTTAAAAAAATATATGAAACTAAGTCATTAAGGCACTATTAACGGATAAGTGAATAGCAATGGAGTTAAATATTCATTGGATAAAAAAGGAAAAGCCCTTTTGAATTAAAATCAAATTTTATTTTGGCCAAGTTTCCAGTACAAAGATCAAAAAAATAATTATTAATTAATAATTAACTTGATTTTCGAATTTATTTTTTAATAAAATTAGGTAATGAAAGGACATCGATTTTGCTAAGTTCAAGGGGCTATATCTGCCGATAGGAGGTAGTTAATTTTTTCCTCATTATACTCATGTGTAGAGCGAAGCTTGGAGATTTTTTGTACAGAAAAAGTCAATATGCCATTTTTGGGACTTATTCCCTTTTTCAAACTGGTGATTCACTTGTGACTGCTTATAACTTACCTTTTTGTTCGTTTTAGGGGGGAAATATATCTCTCTTGTTTTTGAGGAGGTTGAATACTATTTTTTTATTGGAAACTTATTTCATGTGCATAAGTGCATATATATGCTTTATTAAATACAGATATCTAGAAAGTTAAAAGTTAGTTTTTGAACCTTGTTCAATGTAACTTTCAAATTATTTGGTCCTATACAAAAAAAATAGGTTCTGGTGTGGGGGATCCTTCCCCAGAATATTTTTTAATTTAACTTTTATTAATGGCGTTTTAAATTGTTTTTTTTTTTTTTTTTTTTAAATCCAGGACTTTATGGTGACACCCCCGGGGGTTGCTACCCCAGAGCATTTTCAAGGGAAAAAGGCAGTACATGCAGGTTAAATGGAATCGAGTCTCGTGGACCCCTTTACCTCATGATTCGAACCCCAAATTATATTTTATTTTTATACAAACATGGATACATGTCTCGAAAGTCAATGTGAATCCCCAAGGTCCGCATGAACCAATTTGGGATCCAGTGAGTTAAAATTACAAAAAAATACAGGTAGATAAGTCACCGGGGGGTAGCGGCGGTGCTCCTAGTCCCAAAGGGCCTTTTATCTTCGATGGAACTGGCATCTTTCATTAGCCTGAAAAACATAGAGGGTTAGAGCAATGTTTCCCAACCTTTTTCGGTCCATGCCCCACCAAATCCTTTCTAAATTTTCCATGCCCCCCATGTCCTTTATTTTTTAAGAAAATCCTTCTTGAAAAGTAAATAAAACCTGGTGGTCCATGCCCCACCTGGGGGGCAATTTGGTTAAAAATTTTCAAATTGCCCCCCTAGAAATTCATATTGCCCCCCGGTGGGGCGTGCGCCCCACGTTGGGAAACACTGGGTTGGGTCACTGGAACGCTGGCACTGAAACTGTGGAACACACTGGCTAGTTGACCGGCTGGTGGACTAGGTTGCTGATTTAAATAAATTGTTGAAAACTTTGCATTTTCAATAGAGAGGTAGTAGTTTCTGAATTTCAATAATAAATATTATTTTTGCTATTATTTGATAAGCTTTATGTCACTCATACGTTGACTTTACAAAAAGGGAGTTGTAAATGTCAATAATTAGTCATATTCAGTGGTGGATCCAGGGGGGGGGCACTCTGTACACAGTGTCCACCCGTGAACTCAAAAAAGTCCCAAAAAGTTCTCAAAATGGGTTAAAACACTACTTTTACAGGTCAAAATTCTTTTTGGGGGAGGTCCTCCACCCCCCCCCCAGCGCTATCAAAAGGGGATCTTGAGTGATACTTTTCAGACAATCCCCAACTTTTTGACATTTTTCTCAAAAGGTAAAGGTGATGGTTTGAAAAAGTGCCCCCCCCCCTTGGAGCCGTGCTGGATCCGCGCCTGGTTATATTGAGTAGTGTTTTTGTTTAAAAATATATTTTTAAATTTTGATTAATTATAAGTGTACAAAGCCAGCTTTTATACACTATAAACAACACCAGATATTTTAAAAAATATATATTTAGAAAGCATGAAGAGTACTGGTTTACTTTCTCCTAATTGCTTCTTTCCATCTTTTTCTCATTAGGCTTTTACATCGATTATCTTTTTCGTTCGGATTTGAAGGAATTTCCATCTCATTCATTTTTACTGAAAAAACTCGCATAAAAAAAAACATATCTGACTTCAGTTCAGTTTAATTAAGATGTTTGGTACCACGCCATCCCCCCCCCTCTATCTCAAAACATATGCATTTATTCATTCCTCGTTTTACTTAAAGGATCTACAGGGAGTGATAAAACAGAGAAAAAAAAAGTCTCCGAATTATAAACCGAACGTCAAAAAAGATAAAAACTTGGGAAAATCCGAAATAAGTCGTCTCGACGACCCCTCTTTATCTCTTGCGAAAAGTGTAAATGAGTCGGGCGCGCGTATGACAAAGCGATTATTCAAAGGAACACAGAGAGCAAGAGTAATCCATGCGGATTCCTCGCGCCCACCCCCCCCTTCTTAATCTAATTAGCAGTGAGAGAAAGGTCGGAAAAACAACAAGCCCCCCCTTCTGAAGGAAAAAAGACCCCTCAAAAGGTTGGGATCGATCTGGCTTAAAAAGAACGTGGGGGGGGGTCTTTCCCATTCATGACCAAATAGCAAAATAATGACCGGCAATAAAAAGGCCGTCGTCGGTGTGAATATGCAAATCGCGAAAGCTCAATATTTTGCATTTAATTACACCTGAGCCAGTAATTAGCGGCGGGTGCGTGCCGGTAATTAGCTAATTAGCAGCAGTTCAAAAGTAATTAGACGCACACACCCTAAATTACTTCCAAAAAGTCCGAATTTCTAATCAGCTTCATTAGAAAAAGCTCTCGCCCTCTCTCTCTCCATACGTTTCTGCCATTAATTTGCAAAAGAGGTATGTTCCGCAGACTTTGATTACAGAAGTTAAACTAGTTTTCTTTTCCGGCCTCCTGATTAAAACTCGGATTATTTTTTCGAGTTTGTTTATTTTGTAAAAGAGGGACTACCCCCCTTTAGGAAAAAACCTCCTCGCGCTAGCGTGTTGTCGAAGTCTTATTGAAGAAAGCTTCTCAACTCCCGACGAGAAAAGAGCTAATGAGAGCTTTACGTTTTAATGGATGTCCCGGCTTCAGCCCCAAAAACCTGAGGAAAGAGAGTTTAGTCCCTCCAAAATCCTTTTTGAAAACCATTCCATATTACTACCTGTTTTTTTTTTTACTCTCTTTCCGCCTTTTTGCTCGTATCTCCGCGCATCGAGGGGTGCTACGAACCTAATTATCCGTAATTCGCCTCCGGCTGATGCGCAAGGAATCATTAGCTTTTCGAAGCATAAACGCAGCGGCTCATAAAGGAATTACTATACCATCAGCGTCTTGTGTTTGTTTGTTTTGCATATATGCGCGCGGGGCAGAGTAATTTGATCGGGCCCGGTTTCTTATTATTCTCTTTGTGAAACTGTAATGAGCGGGAAATACAGTTTTTTGACGAGTAATTGCTAGTGATCATAATTGGAATTACAATGGAATTAGTTTGCTAATACTAATTGAAGCTCCTCAAGGTTTTCTCGGTGATTTCCGTACCAAAGTAAAAAAAAAGCTTCAAATTTACTTCCTCACTGTATAAGGGGTTACTTCCGTATTGTTTAAGTACTCCTATCCTACTATGAAAAAAAAAGGGGTGTTAAATGGGCGCTGGTTGAGTGTTGTTCAAGAGTAGCCTTTGAAAATTTTTCTACTCAATCACAATTTTACTAAAAAACGTTTCCTTTTTGTAATATGTGGGGTTTTTTTAGTGTTAAAAATAACGAGTCCATATCCCTCAATAGCTCCTGAAAAATGCTCCCAAACTTTTCCCCAATCTTAAAAAAAGAGCGAACGTCTTAAAAGGTGTTCCATATTACATACTAATTACAATAAAGGGTATGATTTTACACTATTTTTAATGGGAAAAAAATCAAAAATTTGTTAAGGAGATAATATCACTTTTTTTTCTTGATCTTTACTGCCTGATAAATGTATCAAATATTTCGTTGACTTCGTTTCTGCATAAAACAACTCGGAAAAATTAAGGGGGAGGGGCGTAAAACTTTTAAGTGCTGTTCAGTGGGAAAAAACGTAATTTAAAAAGTAATTGTTCATGCTAGCATAGCTAATTATTAGGTTTGAAAACTAGTTAAGCTGTATATTGTCACTAAATCAAGAAAAATTTAAATTTAGTGAAAATATAAACAGTGGAAGGTTGTGATTAACTCCACTTATTGTTATGCACTTAAAGGCGGGATTTTTATTTATTTAAGTTTTTTATCACTTTAGTGATATATGTCCAAAGTATTAAAACTTGCTACATTTTAATCTACATTGGCCAATAAAGATAGTTTTTCTCCCACAACTTGGTTTATACATAACATAATTTCAATACTTAAATGCTGTTTGTTTTTTAGATTGTAAACTTATAGTTTAGCACAGATTTAAATTTATTGTAAAAGGTATTATGGAGAAAATTTAAGAAATTCTTTCATAGAAGAAACTAACAAAAGGTATTCATAGGTTAGTTCATATTTACCTCCTTCAATTCTTAAATAATTCCAAATAACTTTCTAGATATCATCCGATTTCACCCAAGAGTTTCTAAGTCGGAAAATTGAAATTATACATACACACCCTAATGACTATTTTTTAACGAGTTTATTCAAATTAAGCAAATAACACCTGCGTTCACGGCTAAGTCGCATGTTAATTAAAAATAAGAAGTAATTAAAAATATTTTAATTTGCCCATTAAACGCTTTCCTCCAAATTACCAATATTCCAAAATTAAACCACCCCTATTTCGCTCGAAAAAAAAAACTCCATCCCCAAAACTTAATGTTCTATAACGCCTCAAAAAAAAAACATTCGAATAAAAAAACTCTGATCCCTCTCCCCATATACTCTCCCTTTTTTTCTCCCCTCCACTTCAAATCGAAGAATTTGGTATAATTTTTGTAAATTCCTTTCCTATACATTCCATTAGATGGATTTTTTTTTCTAATTAGAGCCCATTCGAGTGCAGAAAAAAAAATGGCGTACGACTCTCTCTCGTTTTGACGATTTGGAAGTCATTTCGTCTGCCAAGGGTGTAAAAACCGAATATCGAGAGCTCCGTGATGAATTCGACCCTCGTTCTAATAGACGTCCGTCCCCCCCTTTCTGACGATCCTTTTTTTTATATATATGCGGGGGAAGGAAGGGGCCATTAGAGCACGCGGGGGCGTTGAGAAGTGGGGTGAAAAATGAAATAAGAATTCGAAATTGAAACGAGTGAAGGAAGAGATGGAAATAATAATCACGGAGAAGGGGGTTGGCAGACGACATGGGGAGAATCTGTCAGTGTCACTTTGGAAAGAGCACGCTCTTTGTCGTTTGCGGCTTTTTGTTCTTTTTTTTTCGCGGGATGCTCGCTCCTTTGACAGTGACCTACTCCCGTGGTCACTAGTCTTTGATCGTACGGTTTTCTTCTCCTCTCTTTTGAAAATTGAAATGAAATGTGCAGAAAAAGTAATGGAGGTTTGTTGGACATTGATAAGGATGGTGAAACGTGTTTATATTTTTTTGTTAAAAAGTTTCAAATTTGAAAATTTTGAAGTGTTATAGCCTTTTGTGAAGTAAGGGAGGATAATTTAATTCCTCTTCACAAGTCTAACAAAACATTGTAGGAAATAAATTTATTAAATTAATCATTTAAAAGAAAGGAATTACATAAAGTTTATGTATAAAGTACATACAATACTTTCTTTCCTATGGTAAAATTTCACCATAGTGGATTTTTCTTTTGTTCATGTTGATTATAAGTATGTCAACAATATTTTTGGAACCAAAGGGCTTCTTTTTCAGAATAACGTTTGAAACTTATTTTTTCTTAAACATTAAACTTTATTTATTCAGTTATATTTTTCACAAGTCATAAGGGTTTTTTAATATTGCTTGTTTGTTTGATTTGAATACATTATAAAATTTAAGACAAGAAAGTTTTGAATCAGTTTTGACTTTTAGCAGATGTTTAATAGTACAAATACTGAAACTTCAAACCTAGACTAGTTGTCCCAGGCGCGGATCCAGCACGACTCCAAGGGAAAAGGGCACTTTTACACCATCACCTTTACCTTTTGACACCAAATGTTGGGAGATTTTCCAAAAAGTATCACTCAAAATCCCCTTGTCGTACCACTGGGGGTAAGAAGGCCACCCCCCAAAAAATTTTAAAATCTGACCTGTAAAAAAAGGGGTTTTAACTAATTTTTTAAGAACCTTTTTTGGGTCCAAGAGAGCCGTTGTCCAGCGTACCCCCCTTAGGATCCGCGCCTGGTTTTACTGGACAAAAGAATTTAAGACAAAATGAAATTAAAGGTCTAAAATTTTAAATTCTTGCCAGTCATAAAATTTAACTTTGTACGTTAACCCTATTAGCACTAAAACATTGTACTGATGGAATGTGTACTGACTGTACGGGATATTATATCTAATTATAGGTTCTCATATGAAAACTTTTATTTTGTTTGCAGTGAAGAAATTTGTGTGCAGCATGATTTACATTCCATTCCAATATGGACGAACTTCACGTCCAGATTGGTAACTTCATGTTTTAAGTAGTTACACATATGTTAAGTGTCCAAGATACTAGTTGTCAGATAAGATCCTCAATGCCTATTGGTCGAATGGATGTCCTCTGGATAAAAACGCAAAAATTCACACGCTTCAGGTGTGACGAGCTTTTAGGAAAAGGACAACAGGAAGTACGGTCTCCCCATGCGACAAATTTTCATAGCGACTTATCGCTTTCGATCTGTAGTAGCGCTACTGTATAAATGCCCCTGCACGACACTTTGTATGACAACTATGGGTTTTTTAATGGGAAAGTGACACGTATTCTGTAATTGTGACGACAGCATGTGACGAGTGGCGTGACAAAGGTCGTAGTGGGTGGCCGTGTGACAATCGGCTCTTTAATGGTTTTTCTCTTCAGCCTCGGCTGATTCTGTTTGATGAATAAATTCTTATAGTTTTGTTGTGAATGCTGCACCTTCTGGTGTTCATTAGTCATGTGCGGTGCGTTGGCATCAGGTGGAGTGTTGCGCGGTCTGTGAAGAAGTTGTCAGGGTTTTTTTTGTGGTTCTATTAGCAGAGAGGTCTGTTTAGAAATATTTGGGTCCGTTTTCGGACCCTTCCCAAAATATTTCGGCTTAAAAGCGGACTGTTCACAAAGTATTTTAGGCCCAGGGGGGGCCTCGAAATTCGAGCAAGTATATCACAACAAATTTTATGATGGAAGACCCCTAAACCGCCCTTTTGTACTTGTAACTTTATTATCCACAACTTTTTTGTAATAAGTTAAAATCCTGTTTTTAAGGTCAAATTTGCATAAAAATTTTAGGGAAGGCCCTTAGACACTCCTTTGGTACGTGGAACTTCATTACTTACAACTTTACTTACATTAAGTTCTTAAAACGCAAAAATTCTACCTAAAATGTATTTGAAAGCTTCATTAAACGTATTAAATATGCATAGGAAGGGCTGAGAGGGTTAATTTTGGGCCCCTCCCAAAATAAATTTCTATATAGGCCACTAACTACTAGGACCATTTTAAATGCCCACCATACATTTATGTACCAGTGGTAGAGAAAAACGGATAAATACCTTACTCCCTTTCTAATTTTATTTTTATGGCAATGGAGGTATGAAAATGATAAACATTTCTCCTATATTAAAGATAACCAATTCCTTGTTGACCATAGACTTAAATTGTTGACATACCAAATATGTACACCAAAATGAAACTCAGTACACAAACACGTTGTAATTGCTCTATTGATAACCCTTATCTCCGCTTCTCACACTGAAACATAGTTTTCCCAAATCAACCCATCATCATCATCATGATCTGCATACTCCCATCATCAGAAGCCTCGATATCCTATAATTTCGAACTGATAAGAGATGAATTTCAACAATCCGTGAAGAAGAGATGTCTTCTATAAATGGCGGAAGTGTCATTAAAGGGCGCACCTTTTCCGCGAGTAATCGTGCTTTTAATACGTGTTCCATTGTCTTTCCGGATTTCCTCTCTGCTGTTGCCGAAGACGGGTCAAAGAAAAGGCTTCTCCTCTCATTCAACAAGTGGTTTTTTTATGCGATCTTTTATTATCTGTTGTCTTTCATCGGCGTCTTTATCGGGCTTTTATTAATAGGCGAGGAATCATCTTGAATGAGAAGTGTTTGTAGAAGTGGTGTCTATAGGTTGGATTGGACATGATCAGGTGGTTGTTTGATGAATAGGTTTAGAATATTCGTCGCATCATGAGGTGTTTTTTTGATAGGAGATTAACCCTTTATTTTTTGGGGGTGGGAGTCTAGGCTTTTTTAGAGAATAGAGATTTTGGTATGTTGATGGTCATTCAATCATTTCCATTAATGGGTGTGAAAGTTATTGCTGTAGTTTCTTCTGAGACCGCTGGATAGTTTTTCTGTTCAAAATATAGGTTTTGTCCGTTGCTCTTCCCTTTTTGATTAGGACGTCCTAACATCCTCCATAAAAGAGTTCCATTTTTTTCTAGATCAGGGGTGGTGTAGGATAGGGGCACTTACCTCACTTACCAGAAAGGTAAATATGTCCTGAATGAAATTGATTCTGGAAAAATCACCGTAAAAGGCTGTAGTCTTTAGTTCATGTGAGCCAAATCTCTTTTCATGTGCTTGAAAGATAGAAAATAAGAATAATAACAGTTGTTCGGGCATTTTTCCATTACCAAAATAGACCCTCATAATAACTTCAATATTAAATTTAGTCCTTTCTTAGAAACGGTGGCATCGGTCTTTTCATCACTCCGCTTCCAATTCGTGCAACCGTGCAAAATTTTTCCCGATACACACCCATACCATCGTATTATCTCCCCATTCACACAATATATTCCCTGTTCCAAAAATCCGTCTCTCTCCAAAATCGGCCAAAACGCAGAAAGGTAATGTCCTCGTCAGCTGACTGGCATTATCCCCGTTGCCATTCGCTATTGATTAATGAGGCGTCATTAATCAAACAAACCCGATAAAAATGCGCCTCGCTTATTATTCCAACGACGTTGTATTACATCGCAAAAATCGGGAAAATTATACGCATTCGGCAAGTTCCTGATGTTTAAATCTATCGCGAAACGAGACGGGTCTTTCTGATGTTCCCGTCTTTTTTTTTATCATTCCCTGTATTCGTTTTCTAAATTAAATTGCGAACGTTTTAATAATGCACCCCGCGAAAGTGGTTATCTCGTCGCATAGAGAGGCGGGGGTGTATATTTAGATTATTGCGACTTGTTGCGCGGTATCGATGGGGTTCCATCAGATTGCATAATGTAAAAGAAGCGATGGGTCGGTGTTTCCTAATTAATTAATGGGCCTAACGTACCTAAAAATGAATATTGATGTCAGAGAATACGAGGGTTTCATTGGTGGGGGATTTGACATTTTATTGAGGAACAAGAATTTTAAAGCTATGAAAACTTGATGCACACATAATTTAGGTAGTTTTGCAACTATTGAAATCTCAATTTTGACTAATTTCCCGTATGGTATTATGGGAAGTAATTTACCATTAATAAATGAATGGGTAGACTTCTCTAGCAGGCAGGCGCGGATCCAGCACGGCTCCAGGGGGGGGGGCACTTTTCCAGACCATCACCTTTACCTTTTGAGAAAAATGTCAAAATGTTGAGGGTTTTCTAAAAAGTATCACTCAAGACAAGATTCCCTTTTGATACCGCTGGGTTGGTACGGGGGTCCTCCCCCAGAAAAAAATTATGAAATTTGACCTGTATAGTAGGGTTTTAACTCATTTTTTTTTTAACTTTTTTTTCGTACTTTTGAGTGATTTTTTGGGTCCAAGGGGGGGGGTACTGTCCAGAGTCCCCCCCTTGACTCCGCCCCTGCTAGCAGGAGAATTATTGAATTATTAACGTTTATTCAAAGCTAATTTTCCTGTTATAAATTTCTAAATTTAATTAGGCTATTAATATTCATTGTTCTTAATTCTAAAGTATTTAAGAAAAACTGAATCTAAACTCAGTATTTGCAGAGATTAGAGAAAAGTATTGTGACCTAGGTATTTATTTGATTCATCTCTTTTATATCCCAGAGTGCATTTATTCTAAACCTAACTATTCGAAACCCATTCGAGAGAAACATCTGTTAATGATCCACGCGGGGTTTTCAAAAGCTACCCTAGGGAACACGAGCAACCCTGGGGATGAAGAAAATACCTCCTCCTGTTATTTATCCAGTAAACATTTTCAAAGTAATTTGTTTGTGGTTATAATGCCTCTCCTCTCTCATAAACAAACGTTTTAATCCCGAACACAGATGCTCAACAAAGCAAAAAAAAAAAAAAATAACGGAATTTTTAATGATCGAAATCCTATGCGCAACTACAAAGCGGATTTTAACTCTTTTGTTCTACCGAAATTCCTTTGTATAGGGATTTTTTTTTTACTTTTCTCTGTGGAACCGTTTCATTATCCCTCTATTAAGGTGGATATGCATGCAGGAACTTAATCGACACGATCGTCGAAATTTTCATACAGATGATGACGTAGGTACTACGTCACGGCGCTAAGAACCAATGAAAGGTCTAGATTCCACATGAATGAGGGGAACGATGGGGGAATTTTCGACCGTTTTCCCCATGACGTCACAATCGCGTCGCACTCATCGCTGCTTGTAAATCCACCCTAATACCTTCGATTACATGTGTGCGTGCAAAATTTTTTTTATCCCCGCGTTTTTCCCTCTCCATCCATATCGTTATCAAGAAAAGCCTTAACGTAAGAGCAAAAAAAATCGCATTTAAATCAGGTAATGATCGTAATTGGTGGGCGATTCAATACGCGGCCATTAAAATTCATAATCCGTTTAGGAGGCCCCAGTGACTAATTCGAAAAAGATGGATGCCGGGACGGTCTTCCATAAATCACACTTTTCTCGTTTTACGGCGGTTACAGTTACATTTCGACTCCAGTTTTTGGTTATTAACGGAGCAACAGCGCGGCGGGCATTTGTCATCACACGCGCGCTTGCTTCTTGATGGTAAGTGAGGTTTCGTGCTCCGTCATTAGCGCTTTGCCTTGTGCCGCTTTATTCGTTTTTGATTGGCTTTTGATGGATGCTGCGGTTCGCCAGGGTCGAGTAGTGAAGAATGGTCTTCTTCTCTGATGGGCGCAAGGTGGTGAAAAAAAACTCATTGTTCGTCGCGATACGAGCGATGAAGCGCCAAATCTAGAAGAGAAGACTCGTGTCAATGTTTTAATTGTCTTATTAGGGGCCGTTCAAATATTACGTAAGCATGTTTTGGGTACGGTCACCCTGTTTTTCAGGATGGTATCAGTTGAAAAAATCTGCTGTTTCTGGTTATCGGACAGTAGGAAAAGGAAAACCGCAAACAACCCCCTTCAATGGTCCCTCCAACAAAATAGAGGCCTCGGGGAGGAGGGAGAAGTCACTCGGGGTTTCTGCTAATTAGGTGACTTCGGTTCTTCTTTTTTTGGTAAAAATCTTTAGTAATGCTTAGATTTCTGAAATTCATTATTCTCCATGAACACAACGATTTCAAGATATTTAGGTCATAAGAAGTAAAAAACTGAAGAAAAAAAATTCCAAGTACAGTAGATCCCCGATTATCCGCGAGCGGATGATCTGCGGTGCGGATTATCCGCGAGTGCCACGAAAAAAAATTTAGTGATTTAGATGTATATTTTTAGTGATTTAGATGTAGAGCAAAGGTTTCTGCTGCACTGTACATATTTTAAAAGTTTTACATATCATGTTTTTTGTACAATAAAGCATAGTTTTTATGCTTAAATATTTTTTTCGTGATTTCACCTCATTTTTAGCCTATTTTCGGGTTATCCGCGATTTTCGCTATCCGCGGTAACCCTTGCCACCCAATTCCGCGGATAATCGGGGCTCTGTAAAAGATTTGTATTTTTTCCAAAATATGTTCACATATCGCTCACACTCCTTTCAACAACCTCATATCTCAAAAAACCCGATTTTTCAGGAGAGTGATTTTTAAGTTTAAAAGTAGTAGATTGAAATGTATTAAATAAAAATAAATAATAAGCATCCGGTTGAACTTTTTACTGTGCAGCATAAGGATCTTGCAGGGTTATACTACTCTTTCAGTTCTTTCTTTAAACAGTCATTACTAAAAATCGCCGATTTTTGAGATATGACCTTCTTGAAAGGAGTGAGCGATATTTACATTCCACAAAAACAAGAAAAAACACCGAAAGCAATTCAGGAAACAATGGGGTTTCATCATGGGGTTTCATGCAAGCAGGCGAATCCGTTCTGTTCGAGAATCCCCCCTTCTAAAAGAAGCACAAACAATTCCCTCATAATAATAATAATAATAATAATAATAATAATAATAATAATAATGAGAGGGCAGAGAGAGGAGAGAGGACAGATGTAATTGTCGCCTCCCGATGGAGATGGATGGCCACCTGCCGGAATGACAGGCTGCGACGCGTAACTCGGCAGCAGGGGCCTTTTTGCACGAGGGTTGTTGTTTTAATCACTGTAATCAAGGGAAGGAAATTGTTTGCTCTGGAATGAAGGAAGCAGAGCTACGTTTAACTACATAACATAAGCAATGGCTTCTCTATGTATTTGTTACACAAAACCATGTTTCTACATTTATATTTATTTACAACAGCTACAATACTTGTAGCTGTAGAATATGTTTAGGTATTGCACATAAAAATATTCCGTACAGTTTTCTTGGTACACTGTAAAAAAGAAATCCTGGAACGTTCCAAGGAAAAACTGGGGAGCTGGGTTGCCCATTTTTTTCCCAAGTAATGTTCCTGGAAAATAACAGGAACATTGCCGTAAAATACTGGTATACTGGTATTTTTGATTGATTTTACCGTAACGTTCCTGTTATTTTCCAGGAACCGTACTTGGAAAAAATGGGCAACCCTGCTGCCCAGTTTTTCCAAGGAAAGTGGCAAGATTTTTTTTTCTAATTACTTCAACATTAATTTTTAACTCTGAGTATTGTATTATATAAAAATTAACAAGAAATAGCTATCAAGTTTGTAAAAATTACGGCTTTAAAAAAAATTAGGGTGATAACAATACGGTGCATTGCACTACTACCTAAAAATTGTTAAAAAATGAGTTGGAATCCATAGAAGAGTTAAACTGTGTGACGCCACAAATCCAACACTTCCGCTTACATAATTTAAACCGTAAATACCATTCCTTTTCTATTTGAGCGTAAAATTCGACCATATTTATTTATTGTATGTGGGAAACTACATAAATATTGAAGACGGTACCAGTTCAAAATAGGCCGCCTAATTTAAAGATAGCTAAAAAATTTTACTCTTCAAGTTTAGCATTACGATATTTTTTGAAAAAAAAATTATGATATGCTACCTTCAAAACCTTAGCCACTCTGTGCTATGGCTCATATTGTCTTATATACCTAAATACGGCCCTGCCGTTTTGGTTACAGAAAGAAGTAGTAGTACTCGAAATCTGAACCAATACTTCTCCAGCGCTCTGAGTGAAAAGTTAAGTGAAGTTTTTAAAGTTCATTCCATTCGGGTTTAGGGAAAAAACCTTAACCCTAAAAATTTATAACATAATACTTAAGACATTTTGGAAAAAAAAAATACACAAGACATCTCCCGACATAAGTCACGTTCTATCTCTCTGTTCTTTTTTATTTGATTCACTGCAGAAGCTCAAACGAGTTGCTAAGAGAATATTTGTCATGCAAAAAAAAATTACTGCATTATTAAAAAAGAAAACTACACTTTGAAATCTAGAAGAAAAGAAAAAAGCTAAAATACTAAGTGGAGGTTCACTAAAAAGCCCTGAAGCTAATCAAACATCAAATCTCACGCTGCTTTGATTCCAATATACAGATCAGCTGTATCATCTACAGCAAATGACAATTACACGACATACATCAAAGATGACGGACAGATACGAGCGACAGGACAAATTCCCCGAGTCATTAAATTAATAGACCATAATTCGCTCGCTACTTATCCGACGCAATCACTTAAAAAAATGTCTTTTTTTCTTCATCTCCCAAAGAATGATAAATATCATTCATTCACTAAAAATGGCATTCATTCATTCAAATTTCTCCGCCATCGCTCAAACAAATGACGCGAAGAAAGAAAGATAAAAAAATACGCACGTAGAAACGCTTATAAACAACACACACGATTAACACGGCCTATTAATAAACACACTAGGTGGCGCGATTTAACGCACAATTACACAGAGAGAAACTGTTTTTTTCCCTCGCTCGCGCATATAAAAAGGGAAGGGGGGGGGGAATGTCATAAATCTCGGTGGACTCGATCAATCTGCATTTAAGAACCACCTGACAGCCGATCGACAAGGTGTCGTATAGGGGGGGGGGGGTGATAAATAAATGATGAGTGCCCGGGTTATTGTAAAGCGGGGTAAAAACAACTGCGATCTTCATCCCTTCAATCTGCACGGCCATTTATATACATAAGTTGCCATCAGATGGGGAGATTTATTAAAATAAATATAAAGAGGAGAGGAACAACTCCACTCTTCTGATGGATGGTAAGGGGGGGGGAGGAGGGATGGAAATAAAACGGAATTAATAAATATTCGGCGGATTCCTTTCCTCGCAGTTTTACGGAAAACTGAACACGTGATTTAACACGCGGGTTCAAATCCGCCGAGTTGAGAGGGATATTTGTCAAAAAAGGAGGAGGGGAGCAAAAAGCGCTACGGAAATGACACGGGGGAAAGGGAAAAAAGGTCCGGTATTAAGAGGGGAGATTAGAGGGCGTGAAAGGGAGGGAAAAAATCGCGATAGTCAGATTAGGGCAATAAGATGATGGGAATGAAAATATTTAAAAACCGTTTTTCCCGTCTTTTTTCGTGAGTTCGATCTGGGGCACTACTACGCGCTTCGACGAATCTTTTCGACGACGAATCATTCCCCCGTCGGAATCTTGAAATTTGCGGAATCGAATTCCGTCAAAACACGTTGGTCTTACTTCCCGTTCGTCAGAATTTTGTAGCGGAATGGGATTAAGGCATTTTGGGTTGGAGGCTATGCGACGTAGTTTTTGGGGAATCTCTTAACCAATCGCAGCGATTTCTGCCTCCACGTGCCTGGTTTTCTCTTCACCGCGGGCTTTTTCATGTTTCTAGTTTTGAAAATTCATTTTTTTAAAAAGCGCGCTAAGACTTTAGCGGGCCTCTGAGATGTTTTATGAAAGTGGTGGTTGTTCACAAATTTTAATGCTCTCAAGTTGTTGAGAGCATCGTGTAATTTAATTAAGTTTTCAAAACCAAATAAGATAGAATTTTTTTTTACTAAAATAATGTAAATATTAAGCAGGAATATTTTTGATGCTTAAAATTTTTGAGCTATTGAGGAAAATAAATATTTTTTTTTCAATGCAGTTTCTGTTGATCAGATAGTCCTATTGGAAACTAAAAAAATATCTCAGTAAATTTGAAATAAATAAATTTTTAGCTTATATTTCTCTCCAAAATTAAAAACTTAATTATTCTTAAAAAATTGGGTACATAATCATATTCTGGTAGGTATGAGAATAGTAATTTATTTGCCTTTAAACAGTTTCTACTTTTTCATTACAAATACTGTATTACTCGAATTCCAAATTTGTCTATGAATTCTAAAGCTTTGATTATGAAATCTAGGTTCCTCAAAATCTTTCTAATTTTTTTCATTACATCCTTTTGTAGAGATTGTGAATGGCTGGGAGGGAGCTAAAAAGTTCAGAAAATTTGTTTCATTTATTTACCCTTATTAATCCTTTTTTTTTTTTAAACTTGGGGAGGATATGAGTGTTAGCCCCAAGCCCACCCCTTGAGAGAAAGTACTTTAAATTAAGACATTTCTGCTCAGTATTATGAACACAGTATTTAATTTAATTGCAAGTTCAAGCACATTTTTATTGGAATATATACCTGAGATTAACATTAATTATAAAAAAAATACGGCAAGATATTTACACAATTAATTAGGAAAAGGTTTTTGATTAAGATACTTACCTTAATGTTTACAAAAAATACTGTTTCAGCTATTTATAACAAATGCTTCTTCCCCCCAATTCAATAAGAACCCAATGTAGCAATTGAGTACAAATACCATAAATGATTAAACATATATGTGCAAAAAATAGAATTTTTGAATTCAATTTTCTCCTTTATCTGCTTTTTATAAAATTCTACAAAATATTAAACCTATTCAGAAAAAATGTTGTGCAGCTTTCAAAGAGTGGGAAAATAACAATAATTACAGCATGTAGAATAATAGAAGGAAAAAATTTTCAAAACAGAAGTTCAATCAAGAATTTTTTTTTATTACATACAATCAAATTACATTGAAATGTTCAAAAAGAACTTATTAATGTTTCTATGAATACAGAAGTTTAATTGAATAAACTAGTATACACTCTTATTAACCTTAAATTTCCACATTTTTAATTTACTTAAATATGAAAATGTTAAAATTAAGTATATATTAACACAATTTACATTTATTTCAATGTGGAAGATGAAGCAAACTACAAAAATACACAGCATGACCATGAAATTCCATCTGCTAAGATGAATGCATCCTTTTTTAAGCAATAGATCCTAAAAATATAAAATTATAAATATTAAGTTACCCTAAAAATTTTTTAACAAAATAATTTTTGAAACCAGTCTGAGCTTAACAAGGAATGCATGAAGTGAAATGCACATCGGTTTTCGAGAAACCAGCCTGTTGAAATGTACTGGCACAGAGACAAAAAAATTGTTTAGCTCAGACTGATGTTCAATTTAAAATATTACAAGAAGTACAACTGACCACAACCCTGTGTTCGAAACATCTCTATCAGCCATATTCATAGCCATAAGCATCGGTGTTAAATCCTTGGTCAATGAAGGACTCCACCAATCAGAGACAGCGAATATGGCAGTAAGTAGTTGTCCAGATTTAATATGTTGATTAATTGACATCAATAAATTACATGAGGGCAAAAAGGGGAGGTTCAGCAAAACCTCACCAGGGGAGGGGGAAGTCAATTAAAATCTCGCCATCAACTTTTAGTTTAGAAAATATACATTTTTTCTTTAATTTTTTAGCTCATGTTCAGGAAAACTGCACAAATTAGTTAGAACAGCAAATCATTAGTCAATCAGTCTTGATAATTAAAACATACATAAGAAAATAGTTTTGATTTCAACATGAATTTGTATCAAAACTTTTGCAGTGTACAATGTATATGCTAGGTTTCATGCTAACAAGACAAACAAACGTGGCTAGAACATGTCAAAGAAATTTATTCAATAAATCGTTGAAGAAAATATCATTAAGAATTTGTGGGGGAAAAGTCCGGCAAAATCTCACTAAAGAGGAGGAAGGGGTCAAAAATTTAGAAAAAACACCTCACATAATTTATGGATGTCCCCTTATCAACACAGATCAAGACTCATTAAGTTAAGTATATAATAGATATCTTAATAACTAACATTTCTATCATGCAATAATCAAAAAATTTTAAAACATGGGATAAAAGCAAAAAATGCCGACAAAACACTACTTTCGGTTATTTTAAGTTTGAGAAATTTAAGATCCAATGGCTAGAAAAATAATAAATTATCGAAGGGGATATAAGAATTTCCAGGGGAGAGATGTGTATTTCAAGAAAAGATGTCTCTAACTATCAAAGTTATTTCAGTAACAAGCCATGTACATGACCAAGTATTTGACTTAACCACGGCTTACTAGATACTTATACAGGCTAGCCGAGTACGGAAATCATTGCAAATCCAGATGGCATTAGCGGACAAACTGGCAAAGCATATCCACAGTGTTGAAAGCGGTGGGTGATATAGGTAGTTCTTGTAGCGCTCTAAGCGGGAAAAGTTGTCAAATGGTTTTCATTGTTTAAAACTCGGCTAGCCTGTATAAGTATCTAGTAAGCCGTGACTTAGCAATACATGCATTAAATTTAAGCCAGGCGCAAAAGAGCCAAGTATTTTGATAAATCACAGAAAAAATAAATCGACAAATTAAAAAATCAAAACATCTCAACAGTGTTGCTTTAAACAATTTTTTAACTTGTAAAATGTTGTTGATGAAGTCGGATTGGCGAGACATGTGCAGACTTGGAAAATATAGTTACGCAACTTGGGAGTCACGTAGAAGTTTTTTTCAAATGTAAATTCTTTTTACTGTTAGAATAAAGAATCATCGTACAGTTTTGGTGAACAATGTGACTGTCTAATTTTAAGTCAAAATTTAAATGATTGTGACACTTGAAGAAAATTACACAACATTACAATTACATTACAATGCATTATCCAAGTCTGAGCATGTGCCAGGTTGATTTAAAAATACTGATTTAAGTTGTATAATACATGTGTGTATAGGAGTGAAAAAGACCATAAAACTACTCACTTTGAAAAAGCCAAGTAGACATCTATCGACAGAGCCAGAGGGCAGGTATTTCACATCTGCAAAAAAAGTTTACTTAATATCATAATAGCAACAAAACATGTATAACAATTCTTAGTATTAACTCAACTATGTGTTTATATTTGTATTCTAGAATCCGAAGACGAACATTAAGCAGTTTGAATACCACTAATCTAAAAAGAAGTTCCTCAAATCTACAACAGACAAAAAACTTACCCTAAAAAGTAATATGAAACTTGTTCGCCATAGAAAGTTTATGACTAAGTAATCAATAACTCAGAAACAAGCATAAACATAGCTTATCAAAATGAACAAATCGACAAGTTGAACACATGTGAAAGTTATCATAAGTATTATTGAGACTGAAATCGTGGCTAATATTACTTTTAAAATAAGTCAAAATAAAAGTTGTATTTGTTCGTAATGTTTGAGTTTGGTAATGTTTGTTTACTAAAGGCTGATGTAATCGATAAAGGGCATTAAATAGCGATTATGATACAGCCATATAATATAATTTTTAAGCTATTTACTTAACTAATTTCAATAAAATAATTTTAGAGTAATCTTTCTATTATTTTTACAAGAAGTTGTATTCGTATTCGTAATGTTTGTTTACATTTACTAAATGCTGATGTAATCGATGTAGGGATTAAATATCGAAAATGATACTACATAATATAATTTTAAAACAATTTCCTTTCCTAATTTCAATAAAATTAACTTTTACAGAGTAAAAGAACTTAAAAAAGAGGCTTACCTTTGTTTGGACTGAAAAGGCAGTTCCAGTGGTTGATCGGGTTTCTAAGTAAGGAGCTCAGTGAAGTAAGGACGAACCTAGAGCTAGAGCAAGTGGTTTAAGGACACGATAACACCTTTCGATTCATTTTCTGGCAGATTAAAACTGTTCAATTGTTATTTTGATGGATCCTCGTTCTCTCGGACGGCAGCATGGACCAAAATTGTATCCAATATGGCGGAGGCGGAATCGATTCCCCGCGGTCTTTAGGTGGTGGAAAGATTCGTCGAAAAAGAGCTCCTCATTCCGACGGGGAATAATTCCGCTGCACCGGGAAGTAGCGTTTTTAGCAATTCCGTGAAAAAGATCACGTGACCACGTCAATTCCGTCGCGTGGAATGATTCGTCGAAGCGCGTAGTAGAGCCCCTGATGTAAATAAAAAGGGGGTTATTTAAATGACGGATTTAAACGATCGAGAGAGCAGTGGGAGTTGATGTGATAAATCGACTCTTTGACAATCAATCCGAGAGAAGTTTTAAAAATAACGAGATTGTTTCATTTCATGAAAGGAGAGTTACTACTGAAAGTAATTGTTTTTACGATAAGCACATTTACTGGGGGGGATGTAATAAGAATGCGTATCTGTGCTGGGGATGGGAAGACAGGTTTTTTTAGGTATTGATATACTCCAGGCGCAGATCCAAGGAAGGACACTCTGGACAGTGCCCCCTTAGCTTACGGTCAGCCAGAAAATCAGTATGGTATCTGTTCAAAAAATCTGCCCTATCTCCCCATTCATGACCCCTCCAACAATAGCGAAGGAGTCCGAAGTCACCTCCCCCAGTCAATTAGCAGACACCCGATAGTGACTTCTCGCTCCTCCCCGAGGGCTGTCTTTTGTTGGAGGGACCATTGAAGGGGTTGATTGCGGTTTTCCTATTGTCCGATAACCAGATACTGCAGATTTTTTGAACAGATACCATACTGATTTTCTGGCTGACCGTACCCTTAGACTGCAAAAAAGGTTTCAAAATGAGTTAAAACACTACTTTTTACAGGTCAAATTTCAAAATTTTTTTTCATATCCCCCAGCGGTACCACAAGGGGATCTTGGGTGATACTTTTTAGAAAATCCCCAACATTTTAACATTTTGTCTCAAAAGGTAAAGGTGATGGTCTGGAAAAGTACCCCCCTTGGAGACGTGCTGGATCCGCGCCTCATATACTCACAGGGTATCGAATACAAACGCCTCAAATACCTTCATTTAGGTAGTGGATAGCTTATAAATATTTCAGTTTATTTATCTAATATTCAACTCTAATTATTAGCATACGATGACTTATTCTAATTCTAAGTGTTGATACCTAAAATTACCTCCATCAGTGGGTGTCATATCGAAGTAATTTTTACTTCAAATATGGGTCATTCTATCACATTGGATAATTAGAATAATTTACAAAGTATTCTCACTCTAGCTATATTAGTAATTCATTTGAACTGCAATGGTTCTTAAAAAACTGCTCATTGAGTAAAAGGTTGCAATGTTGTTAAACAACAAATTATTAATGTTTTTTTTTGTTTTAATTCATATAAAATTTATGTTTTGGTCATATAATTATGAGATGTTAAAAGTTTATACGTAACTAAATTTTAGCCATTTAATTATTAGTTCACTATCTTTACTATTGGAATGGCCTATACTTGATTGATAGGTTGAAATGGTCATTTAATGTAGGTAATATTTTAGGGGAAATTAATTACTATTTAGGCTAATTAAAAATATTTTCCAATTTATTTCAAAACGGAAAATAAATTTCGCGTCACGCATCTGCAAAATGTAATTTCTCCAATCTTCTTTATACTTCAAGAAACAAATTAATAACGAAAAATTTCAATAACAATAAAAATCAGATTTACGTGATTGCTGGGAAAGAGGGAGAATTCGTGAAATAAAGAACACATTTTTCGCCGTTTTCGCCACTTTTTCATTCCGAAATTAGACGAAAAATTTAATTTCGGATTTATAAACGCTCGTTCGAAAACAACAGGGGCACTTTAAGCCTCGGCTTTACCTTTACACCTAAATCAAACCCGAATGAATTTTTTTTTTCTCTTTCGAAAATAAAAGGCGAACAAAGAAAAAAAAAACTAAGATGATGATAGCTGGAAAATGTTTACCGAAGGTATTTTTAATTGAATATTTCACGAAATTAACAATCCCTTAAATGCGAATTTTTTTCCGGCGTTGTTTCTCCTCCAGAACTCTTCTTCTTAATCCTTCCTTTCTAAAAATGAGATAGCAAAATTAATGAAGGAATGGCGGGTAAAAAATGCCTTTTATGAAGGAAAACTACTTATTTCTCCACCGCAAACAGCGGGCCCTACTTGCCTCTGCTTTTAATCAATTTGCATTACATTTCAAAGCGGGCCGTGATAAATTTGGCCGGCCGCACACATAATCCTACCGAATGGGATAGATAAAGATAAGTAATGAAGTTTAATGAAGGATGGATCTATGGGCCCGTAATTAAGGAAGGGATATCGGAGAAAAAAAAACAACCTGCAAGGGTGATTTATCAAAAGTCCGCCGAAGAAGTAATGTTTGTTTCCTGGATTGCGAAACATATACACAAAAAAAGAAAAGGTGGGAGGGAAAAAAACCGCAAGAATCTTAAAAGGAGGGATATTTTAAGCCACTACTAAAACCAAATCCTCCTTGTTGGGGGAAAAGTTCCTCCGCGGTAGAAAAATTCGCTAAGCGATACGAAGATTCAATAATTACCGAGTAGCCTTCAGCCCCCTTGTTTTAGTTCGAGGAAAAAAAAAATTTCTCCTCCGTTCTTGTTCCGGTTGTTTTAAGAAACGGATGAAAAATCGTTTTATTCCGAAAGAGAGAGAGAGAGAGCTGAGATTTTTGAGATAGCGCGTGTTCTCTTCTGGAAGTTTGTTTTCCCCCCAAGAAGAAAAAGGAACACCTGCGGAAAAAGCGAGTAAAATACCAAAAGCGGCTAATTGGTAAATGATGACTCCCAAATAAACTAATATCTCAGTGGGGTAAAACGCTCACTTAATTATGCTTTTTGGGGATTTTTCGCGGGAAAAAGTTCGGCTAATTAAAACGAAGGGGGAATGCGGATGAAATTGTTTGTTTATCCCTAAGTAAATCAAATGTTTTTTCCCCTCCTTTTGAATGCTTCGCATTCATATCGTAGATGGATTTAAAAGGCGGATGTAAAAATTCGGCAAATGCTGATAAATATGTTGAGTAACTTGATAATTAAAAATGAGATGAAATCAAACAATCAGTCAGTTGGGTTTTTTTTCTCCTTCGCGTGAGTTTGGAGAAAAATTCCATCAGGAGATATGGTTCGCTATGGAAATAAATGGGGGGAGTTTTTGCAGGTTGTGAAAAATTCAGTCGTTAAGCTGCTTTTAAAAGATAGATTCTACTTCATAACGAATTCGTAGGGTTTTTAATCATAGGAGGCTGAATAAATTTTCCGGAAGAGCATGTATTGTATGTAGCCAGGAAAAAAAATAGAAATAAATATTTAATTAGGATTTATATTTAATTTAGTATGAAGAGAGAGAGAGAAATTTTATAAGCATGTGACAGGGGATTTATTAATATCTCAATTAGAGAGCAACAACGAAAGAAAAATAAACTTGATATGTGTAAAAACGCAAAGTAGCGGACGTTTATTAAATTGCTTAAAATTTTGTTATTATTTTTAGAGTTTTCAGTTAACACGTTTGTGGAAATAAATTGCAGTCTATGAATGAATTCGGGGAGGAATACCAAATTCCTTGCCCATCACTCTCATCTTTTCAATTATATCAATTCAATCGATCATCAATTCAATTTTATTTCGATTATATCGATATTTATCAACATTTCATTAAAATGACGGTATTTTTGATGATGTCAATTAGTTGTTTCCCCATTTTTCCCATGTACTAACTTTTTATTTCGGTTCTCTACCTATCTTTGTACTTATATCTCCCCTCTCTGCTAACAGATTTGTAGTATTTTAGATATACCTGTGTATAACAGACATAGATTTTTTATTAAATTATGTTCAATATAACTTTTTAATGCGTGTGCTATTTCATTCCATTTTAAATTAATAATAATAACTTTATTTACTGCACAAAAAATTTTTTACAGAGACACAAGGAAAAAAAAACATTTGACGCCAAGGGGAAATTTGACAATTCCCGTTCAGGCGACAGAGAATGTATTTTACATTAAATACAAAAAAAATTATAACAACTTAAGAAAATGAGTAAATAAATAATGGCAATAAGCTGGATAACTGATTATAAATAGATTGCTTCAATTGGAGGGAAAAATTCAATCCAAGTCGTTGATATTTATTATGAAGTCATGTAGTTTTCTTTTAAAAGTGGAATATTTAGTAAAATTATAATCCATCTGAGCTATCTCCTATGTATTTTATATAATGGAAGCTCGATAGAAAAGAGCGTAATACTTAGAACCAGTGTTATTCCTATGATTTTTTTGGAGGAGTAAAAATACTCCTTGACTTTTTTAGGAGGAGTGAAATTCAATTATGAGGAGTGAAATAAGGAAATACATATACAGAGACAAAATTTCTGTTATAAAAACGCTTACTTTTTAATGGACAAAATGAAATTGAAAAAAAAAAATGAGTATGTTATTTTGGGTTTCAATCAATCAAACTCCCTGATTATTATCAGTACAATAAATGCAAAAATTACTATGTCTGTATGAAAACACAATTAAAAAGTATGATAATTAAGATGCCGTGCCTGAAGGTTTAAGCTAAACCTTTGGGAAAAATTCAAAGAGTGAAAATACCCCTGTCTAGTTTTTAGAGAGTAATTCCGATTTTCAAGGAGTGAAATACTCTCTCTCAGAGGAGTTAAAAATATTTCTGCTTAGAACTTTAAATAAATCCCATTTTCAACATTTCTGCTCGTATTCCCTATACCTAATAATCCATATTCAAATTGTAACCAACTTATTATTTTACTATGTTCGCTATTTTAAAACTCCATCACCAGTTTTAACTGAACTTTTAGGTCATAAACATCATCCATCATTATTTCAGTTTTTAAATGCCATTAGAATAATTCACGACATTTAATCATATGTATAATTGAAAAGATGCTGGCATCTCTGAAATTGTTTTTAACCTATCAACCTTTTAAAAATGGCGTATAGACTACGCTCGACTACGGACTTCACGTCCGCATCTTATAAACCTTTTAATAAGCTTCATATTTTAATATTGGTTGGAAACAGACATGACTTTTAATTTAAATATCTTTTTAACTACTAATCTTGTGTTTGGCGCGGAATGTCCGATATAGGGACCTTGCGCCATAAAACCCAAAACAACCAACCAACCATCAAATTGTAACCAAGTGTTTTCCATTCTAGGTGGAGCTTTTCTCTGAAAGATTCCTCAAGGGAACCTATCCAGGGAAGTTTTCGATCACTTTCATAAAAAAGTAAGTGACTTTTCTCCTTATCCATTGTATGTACTGTCTGTCTATCACAAGATGAGCTCTCGTTTACATTTCTGTTAACGGAATTGAACCATACTACATTCAAATAAATTTAAAAATTCTTCAATTTTGTCAAATTTTAAAAGTGTGACGTCTCACAGTGAGGGGTCATTGAAATGTGACAACATGCGACAAAAGGGGAGTAAAATTATGTCACGTAATTTGTGAATAGCCCCTAAGATGCGATTGGTATTCTATAATAACCTTTCCTCTTTGGGTCGTGCATAAGTTGAGTGTTGTGTCGAGTGTGTGTTGTCAACAACATCCCCAGGGCTCCCATTACGCATCAGTCGTTAACCCTTTCGCTGAGCTGCTGTGGTCAATTGCTCTCAGCCGTTTTCTTTTCTCTTTTTATTCTTAGTTGTCTTTTTATTAGAGTTCTCTTTTTTTGTCTTAATTATTTTTTTTTGTCTCTCCTCCAATATTTATTCTCCTTTCTTCCGCGCCGCCTTCTCTTGATTAACGCGAATTAGTACTCCCACCACTGCTACTGTTTACTGACTTGCCTTGCCTTGGATTTCTGTGTAAACCGTATATATGTTCGTTATTTTCCACCATCATAGGTAATGTAGCTTTAAGCCTCTTTTACCCTAAAATAAAAACAAAGTGGTTATTTCCACGACAGTTGAAGCATAAGCACTAAGCAGTAATAGGATTTTGTACTATACGTGGTTTATAACATTAAAATTATATTATTGATCAATCCTGGCATCAGCATCGATGGTCTAGTCTAGTGGTATAGTGTGCGGTTAGTAACCCAATGGTCCCCAGTTCGATTCCTGGCTGTTACTTTTGTTATTATGCTTTAATTTAACTTGTAATTTTTTCAGAAATAGAGAGATTAGAGTAGAGTTTAGCAGTTTAGTTGTTACTTTTGTGGAAATAACCAATGCCAAAAGAAAATGGGATATTAGTTTTTAACCATGCTTAATGATCAACAACTCATTATGGTATACTAATGGGAGAAATCCTATACAAATCTACCTACCTATTGGACCTATACAAATGAGAAAATAATATTAGTACACAAAATACGTTAATAAATAATTTGCTTGTAGTTTTAAAAGAACGATGCAATCTTAGTTTAGACTAGTGTGAGCGCCAATTTACAACTTTATTTGAGCGATAAATGGCCTAATATATACAGCATAATCCTAAGTATCATGCCTGATTCTTGGGTTACCTGAAAAACGCTAAAATATTCCAAAATCTACAAACAATGTTTACGTCTGTATATTTTCTATGGTTCTTATAAGCTTTTACTGTGTAATTACAACAATTATAAAGCAAATTCGACACTTTCAGACATCTAATCCAACAGTATTTCTGAAGTCAGGGTAAAAATGCTCTTTAAAATGTATTCCTCGTTTCCTAATGAATATCATACAAGTATTTGATACCAAAAATATCGAATATGCCGCTTTACATTATACACACGATGTCCATAGCCCTTATAGTTTAAAACAGCACCATATCAAGATTAGATGTCTTTTAGCTGATAAAAATATCCATATCCTCATCACGCACCAACTCTTCCCAAAAATATCTCATTTTTTTTACTCATCTCACACACTCTTTTTTTTTTAATTATTGACACACATCTTCGTCCCGTGTTTACAGTGAAAAGAACTTCTTAATTATCACCGGAAAATCGGCAAAAAAAAAGGATAAAAAAAATCCCCTCAACTCAACTCGATATGCATTGAGATAGATCGATCCCCAGCAGCAAGCATCCCCCATCGGCTTTTAATAGAAGACTCCTGCTAATGAAAAGAGGTTCTTTTTTCTCCTCTTTCCTTTTTGGAGAGTTCCTTTTTCAGCTGATGGTGGTCATTTTTTCGACCCTCTCTTGAGCTTCGTCGTAATGGAGGAGAAAAGGGATCGAGTTATTGATATTGTTATGCGAGTCGCGTTTTCCCTTCTATTGCGGCGGGATGGGAAATTATTTTTTTTCCTGTTCTGGGAACATTTTTTGTGAGAAATAAGAGAATAAAACTATCCGTTGATTCGTATAGTTAATGCTTTTGAAAACTTATACTTGGGAGTTTTACTGTTAGTTAGACTAGACTGCAAAGTTTCTTGACCCTGTGTCGTCACTACGCGGCAGGAGAAATTCAGTAAACAGAAAGCCTTTTGGGTTGCTTGGAGGAGTTTCGGAACGCAAATCGTGATAAATAGAGGCTGTATATACAGGGTGTCCCAAAAAAGACTGACACATTTTAAAAATTTTTAATTAAAAAACTAAAAAAGATAAAAATACGCAGTTTTTTGCATCTCACTCATAAGAACTAAGAATTTTATGACCCAAATTTTCGTAAATCATTGTTCCTAAATCCCCCGACAGGGTAAAAAAGGATCTATCTTCCCATAGGAGATAATGGAAAATAGTACTGCCACATGTCGGGGGATTTTTAAACTATGATTTACGAAAATTTGTGTCATAAAATAATTTGGTCTTTAGAGTAGGGTGCAAAAAAAAAAACCGCGTATTTTTATCTTTTTTTAGTTTTTGAGTTATTGATTTTTAAAATGTAATGTGGGTCAGTCTTTTTTGGGACACCCTGTACGTGGGTTCGAAAAGTAATCACATTTCTGAATTGATATTTTTTGTGTTGATCTTATCTTCTCCAGAGGCGTACCCAGAAAAAGAATTTTGAAGGGGCATATAATAATGGGATTTTGGGGGGATATGGGATAAATTTAATCCATTTCTGTGGTCAAAAAAGGCAAATCCCCAAATCACCCCTCTGGCTACGTCACTGACCTATTTTATGATGTTTTATGTAGTGAACATGACCTTTTCAAGTGGCGTATCCAGAAAAAAATTTCGAAGGGGCACAATGGAATTTTGGAGTCAAATAATGAAAATTTCTGACTTTTGGGGGGATATATCCCCAAATCCCCCCTCTGCCTACGTCACTGACCCTTTCTACAACTTATTTTTTGCCTCTTATATCATTCACTTAATCCTGAGTTTACTGTACTACTTTTTAATTTTCAAAATCCTCTATCACTCTAAATTCTAAATGTCTGAATTAGAAAAAAAATTTTTAGCATAAAAAAGAGTTGACGTAGAGTGCATTGCATTATTACTCTTGCGTCCCCTTAACACCCCTTACTTATTTCGTCTCAATGCTTCGCTCAATTTCATTTCATTGAGGGGAGAAGAGCCATCATGACCGACCGCTCTGCTGTGTCCGAAAGTCGTTCACCGAGGCACACCTTTGGGATTGGGTCATAATGACCCCCACAGGACAAATAACTTCAATGCCTCTTCGGGGATTTATTTCAGTTCTCCCTCGCGGAATCTTGTAAGACATGACCGTACTGTTAAAAGTTTTCTCGACGATTTCCTGGTCAGACTTGAGGATAGTTTATAATTAAATTGGGTATTCTGTTGTAAACTTGACAGCTTTTGATAGGTTTTTTTTCCAATGTTTTGCTATACAGCTTATTGGATATAATGTATAATCGTTATCATTTCTCAAAAAGCTTTAATTGTATTTAAATCAGATTAATTCAGTATCCGTTGGTTCAGTGACAGTCGCCATTTTCTTTTATCAGTCACTCTTTAATAAGTCTTGAGGGGAAGATCCACACTGGAAAAAATAATCGTTAAGAAACAGAAAAGCTCTGGCAGCAAAAATTTTGTCAGAGTTTTTCTGTACTCGGGATTTCTTTGTTGACTGAACTTCTCCTGTACACTACTATCTTCTAGTAACTAGCCAATGGATATATTCTCTTCATTTAACTACATATTATCTTATACAAACTGGTGTTTCATTTTTCCCAAATTAATTTTCCAAAAACTTCGGAAATATTAGTGGGTTATGTACCAAAAGACTTTGACGGAGAAATGTTGTCAGAAGATTCCCGTTCAAGTTGACAGAGAAATAAATCCTACAGAAAATCTCTGTCATATTTTGCTGCCGTTTTTGACTATTATTTCTCACAGTGCAGGGCTTGTGACACAGAAAGTTTTTTGATAACTATAAAAGTAGATTTTGCCAATGAGAGTTATAATTAGGGCAACTGAACAGTAAAACTACAACACGTTGAGTTGTTGACGCGTTGTAGCTTTATAGCCATCACTCCTGGTGGCTTTCGCCGGGCGCTCATCTCGTTTCGTGACTAACTATAAAAACTATTGTTTTGGCGTTTGTTTAGCTAAGGCCGGCGACTTCAAAGGGGCCGCACTAGACCGAGAAATCGAATTCTTCCCCTCAAACGAGTCTTTATTATGCAAAACAGCCGCAGACGCATTGTTTGTGATGCTGTGCCTTTTTTTGCTAACCAAAAGTGGCAGATTAGAGATAGAATAGTTAAGGTAGTTAATTTTCATCACGCGCCGTTGCCCATCAAATGGTTTTCTGATGATGAAGCCCTCTAACTGGTGAACTTGATACTCTTTGTTTTCTCCTTGTGTTGTGTACCGCGATTGTAATGGAGGATGATGCTGTTTGCATTCGCATCAGTATCTGATGAAGACAGCACACGTGTGAAGAGATATGGCCGTTCATTTGCATAAGGCTATTACAATGTAAGTTTGGCGTTTGATCCGATATGTCGCGTAATTTGATTGATTGATTTGATTGATATCTTTCGGACTCTTTGCCCCCAAAACTGGTCGGGTGTCTCTTTTAAATGTGAATTGAAAGTGTCCACTTTCGGTAGATTCCATCATTTGGATCTGTCGCGGTCTTTGTCCCTCCCTTCTTGACTTATTCCACTCATACTGCCCAGTGACTGAGTCAAGTCTTCCTTCAAATCTATTCTTATTCTTGTAAATCATAAATTAATTGAATCTTCAGTTTGAAAAAAGGAATAAGTCCAAAAACCAAGTTTTGAGAAAATTGGAGGGAAAAAAACTGTGCAAGTAATTGAATTTTCATTGTGTCACCACCAAATTTGTACTGGAAATTCAGGACTCCATTTAGTGTAAAGAATAATCATCGATACCTTGAATTTATTTTTGGGTCTACTCTTTGATTATACTCTAATTTGGTTAACTACCTTCGTTATACTCTAATTTTTTAATACTACTCTAATTTGGTTAACTACCTTGGTTATGCTCTACTATACTCCGACTATACTCTGTGTAAATAGAATCGGCGGTTGACCTTGAGTTTTTTCTCAATGTATTTCTTCTGCGTTGCCATGGTAAAGAATGACGTTTAACCGCATATTTTATTTACACAGACTTAAAGTTTTTTTAGAACACTTAATAATAATTCCAAGTCCCAATCAAAGGTAGTAGGCCCCCAATAAAATTTTTTGAAATTTAAATCCTTCAAGAGTCAAATTTCAAACGTATTTTCTCATTTGTTGGGACCCTTTGGGTAACAAATGAAGAGGAAGGACCGCTCCTTATATACGCTGCAGAATTTTCAACAAAAAAAATGGTATGTAAATATAGTCATAAAAATTCCCAGCCAAAAGATTGCTTCAAAAAAGTGAAGGGAATTGAAACACTTTGTCTATAGTTTTCTTTAGAAAATCTGCAGGGTTTTTTAAGACTTCTAAATGTCTTTAGAATGGTTTCAAAATTGCTGTAGAAAAACTGCAGACTTGCATGCTGAAAGGATTCAAAGTCCTGTTGCTACAAAATAACTGCAGACTTATTTTTGAAATCTGCACTTTAAACGCAATTTAGACGCAATTTTGCAGTTTTTTTTCTGGGTCTGAGAAACCATCTATAACACCCCCTCACTATTTTTACAAAAAACCGTATCCCCCTTTTCGACTATCTTCTACCCCGATATTGGTTTCAAGTTCAAGATATTAGTATTTGAACATAGTCTTCTGAGCGCTTAAGTTCAACGTAAAGATATATCCCTTTGTGGGGATTTTTCGCGGCATGATGATGGAAATGTCATTTATCTTGCTGAGATAATCCGTCAAAACCAATCTGTGCTCGTTTTAGAAGTTCTAAGCTCTCGTAGAAACTTCCTACCTTTACTTAATTAGCGAGGGCACGAAACTAAAGCTCTTTTGGAAGATGAAAATCCTATTTCGTTATCTATAATACGCGAGTCTGGTGTGTTTAGAAATGCGAAACTCCTAATGAGAATTGCTAAGTCCTCTTTTTGTTCTAAAAAAAAAACTTCCTCAGAATTTAATTTACCTTTCAAACTAGGTAATTTCATCATTTTCTTTCTGTGTACCTAAGTTTTATTTGCGTTTGTTTGTGAAAAGTTTAATTCAATAGTATATATATTTTAGAATTTTAAGAGCAGTTTTTTTTTCGAGTCATTTTCAAAAAATAAAATTCGTAGTTAAAATATTAATATGGGAAAAGAACGCCAGTTGTTTTCTACATTTTTTAGAACTATGAATGTAATTTCTATGTCATTAAATCTGATTTTTGAAAGAAAACATTTAATGATATTAAAAATATGAATTATAACCTATTACCATCTAACATTTCGTAGATTTTAAATTGATTAAGGTAGTAATTTATTTCTAGAGTCTTCTATTTTAGCAAAATAAGTCAAATAATTTGCCCTTCGCTTTGCCAAGTCCATCTGACTAATCAAATCCATTTCCATTGAATATGAAAATATTTTTTTTTTCATCAGAACAAAACTTTTAACATTAATTTACATTTAATCATTATTAAGGAATTTGTTCAGTAAAGTACAAACCTTCTATTTTTTATTTATCTTGAGAAATTTTGCATTTCTTTACATTACAGATAGCACATTTTTTGTTTTTTTGCCACTCATCCCTGGTTAATGGTTATAAATCATATTTCTCAACTATTAAACTTGCCCAAACAAGTTTCTTACTATATTTATTAAGATAAATATAATCCTATAATGCTATATTCATATAGGATCAATTAATACTTATCATAATAGTACTAATAATTAAATTAACTGTTTTCACTAAAGCATTGAAGCTTCCCACGGAACTTATTGCCTCTCCTACCAAATTTTTCCTCAACTACGATTAGTATGTTCATCATTACGATTGTTTCGTGGATTATACGTTCGTCAATTACATTCATAAAACAATTTCCTATTCTATCGAATTCCAACACCAACAGTGTCTATTTCAGGCCACAAAAATACCAATCAAAGCCCTCTCTCCCCATTGAAGGACAATTCGTTCTTCTCAAAACTGATGAAAAACTCAGCAGTCTCCTTTTTTTATCTGTCAAACAGTAGCTGTGATTTCGCGATGGTCGCTTGATGACAGTCATTTGTGTGTCGCGTCGCCCCAGGGGTTCACTACTTACTTATCCTCCACTCGCTGCATCGCAAATGCGCGCACAATACATTCCTTCCTCGACGCACCTTTTTTCAAATCGCCCCAAAAACCAAATCACCATTGAGTTAATGGTGCGAGAGGCGCTTTTAATGGCGGCCGTCATTTCTTGATGGGAATATGTGATGAGTGACAGGTTTGGGGTCGTTTCTCGTCATCACAGACACCCTCCACGTGTGGGAACCTTGTTTCTGAACTCAAGGTTAATCGTGATTTTGGGAACCCCCCGATCTATTGCGCTTGTATGCTGAAAAGCCTGTTTGTGGGAAAAATATGAATTTCCAATTAGGCAAATAAATGCCGTAAGAATTTCTTCGAGCCGATACTTTTTATTTACGATACGATTTATGAAATTTGAGATTTTATCAGTTTTTATTAAAAAAAAAACCCGAACATTTAAAAAAAACTGACAAGCAGTTGTTTTACACGATAATTGGCGGAAAAGCCTGTTTAAAATTAAATTTGGCTGTTTCTGGATTGCCGGTGAAGTTTAAAGCAAATATAGATTAAATTATTTGGGGATCTGGGTCTTCTGAAAATTTTAGTCTACCTAATTTAGCTATTTCTGGTAGTATGGTATTTTGCAACTTACACATTCAAGATATAGAGTGGATCATATAACACTAATAAATTAGTGACTCATTTTGCATGTTTATGTTTAAAAGTGGCCTTAAAACGGGGAAAAGGAGACTTTTGGGGGATTTTACCAAATATGGATAACATTAAACAATACACTGCTGATCCCATAAAACGATACATTTTGCTTTAAATTAAGTAGGAGTGATCGGGACCATTCAATTTCGACAATATTTTCTTTTTTTTTTATGCACTCCACGCAAGGAATCCTTCTGTGCAGGGTTTGGGCGGACTTGATGAAACCACCTGTATCAAAAAAACCTTATCTAACAGTTGTCTTTATTACCATGCAAATTAGAGAGTCCGATATGAAAGATGTCCATCAAACGTGGCTAGCCGGACAAATATTACTTGATTCTGTCTCCCGTCTTAATTCAATCAATGATGGGGTCGTTGATCTAAATGGGGTGTCCATCAGTCCATCCCAACACGGGGGCATTAATATTTATCGTATTAATTACCCTCTGATGGTGAAGAAAAGACCGGGAGCAGATGTTCTGGTTTTGTTTCCATTAAAAAGGATTATTGAATTAGCATTATTCTAATCTGGTGTATACTGCATTTCATCGGGGTGATGTTTTTTAGCTACTGTAACCTGTTTTTAGGGAGTGGAAATATCTTGAATAGTAATAAGAGGGGGGAACAATGCTTTGTCCTTGGCGGTAGGCCTTGGAGTCAGACCGTTAAGGTGCACCATGTGTGCCCTCTTGTCATTTGTATAGGATTTTACAATTGAATCATCGTCAGTTGGAATAAGTCCAAAAAATAGCATTCTATTCTGACATTCTATACTGTAGTAGACAGCAACTTTAGTTGATCCTATGACGTCACTAACAAAAAAAGTAGTTCCCATCGCGGTGTCTGAATTTTGAGTGAAATGAAAAACGTCAATTGAAAAATAGGATGAATTTGACCCATGTATATCAGTGGCGAATCCAGGATTTTTGTCTGGGAGGGGCTGAGTTTCAAATGTCTTAACTCCTATTATGTAAGACTTTTTATATGGTACTAAAATACACTGCAAAAAAACTGTGATCTTAAAGACCCATCTAAATAAGGTACAAATTTTTTAACTGAAAATAATATTTTTTATTTTTACTTACATGATCATTATTTAAATTTGAAATCATTACAATAAAATTTGTAATTCTCGGCTCTTTTGGCTTAATTTATCTAGCGCTTCAGCGGTTCTTAAACTTTCGATCTCCGCGGCCCCCCCCTTTATGTAACAGCCAGACCTCACGTCCCCCCAAGATTTAAACACCCCCCAGAGCAGTAACCAGATTTGAGTTCAGGGGGGGCGGTTGACTCAACGTTATTCCTGAGGTACCCCCTGATGTTCCACATTAAAATTTTACATCTACTTGAAGTAGTAATGGGGGGGTCGGGGGTCTTCCCCCGAAAAATTTTGAAAATTTGCTTCAAAAAGCTACTATTTTAATTAATTTTTGACATTTTTGTTACACCTAAAGAAAGCTGCTCCTTGTAAACCACAGAATTTTCAAGGAAAAAAAATTTAAATCAAAGTCAAAACTCTCAGGGGGATTGATGGGGGTGCTCCCCCAGAAATGTTTTTGAAAATTTGCCCCCTTCAAGTGGTGTTTTACCTCATATTAAAATCTTAGGGAAGTACTCAAATCAAAGGTAACTTGAGTCTTGAGTGTTCCCCAGGGTTACTCGCGGATCCCCGGGGGTCCCCGGACCACAGTTTAAGAACCGATGTAGCTCTTCATTAATATTTTTATCAACACCATAATAAAATATTCGGAAATTTAATCAATTTTTAAATTTATAAATTAAATTATGGAAATTTCGAGTTTATTTTTATTTAAAAGGTCACCTTCTCATCAAAAAATGCAAAATAAATTTTAAATTTTTGCCTTTTTACGGGTTTTTAAACTTAAAATTCGGATTCAGCAATGTAAAAAACATATAAATTCAGTCATTAAAGCACTTCCATAATTTAATTTATGAATTTAAAAAAATGATTGAATTTCCGATTGATTAACATCTGGGAAGAGTTCGTTTTGGATGTATAAGACGCGATAGTTTTATTCTCCCCCTTCACAAAAAATAATAATGTAGGGTACATTATGAATAGACAATTAAATTCTCTTTCACATTAGATAAAATTTGTGTTGATAACGTGAATATTTTTCATTTTGTAGACGCTAGAAGCGCACGTTTTTCACTTTTTTTTTGTGTAAAGACCAAAAAATCGCCGTTTTTCAGCACACTCTAGCGGCAGAACCACTCTTCAGAAAATCAAATTTAAGTAGTGAAATTTTGTTTTCTTGAAATTATGTGAATTGAGATTATGATCGAGAAACTTGTTTTTGAAATATAAGCAAAAAATCGAAAATTTTTGTGATTTTTGAATTTGAAGACGACCTTCCAAATGGGAGCAAATATGATATTCGTAATCAGCGCCTTCAAAAACATAAAACCGGCGAAAAAACCTTCTATATAATTGTTTTGAAAAAAATTCCAAATACCTACCTACGAAAATTTTTTCAAAAAATTCAAAACCTACCTAATGACTAGGGTTACAGACCCTGAAGAATAATGATTCTGCAAAAAAAATATCCCGGAAAAGTAAGTCAGGGAATAATCATATTTACTAACAAAATTTAAAAAAAAAAAGTTATTGCAATTTTTAACTATACCAAAACTGGGATGTCTTGGTTCTGGGGGGGGGGGGGCTGCAGCCCCACAGCCCCCCCTACTGGATTCGCCACTGATGTATATATAGTGCTTTTCACTCACGATTTGCGTACCGAAACTCCTCCTATCAACCTCAACATGCTTTCTGTTTACGCAGTTTCTCCTTCCGCATTTGTGATTTGTGACGTACTGGGTTCAAGAAACGTTGCTGTCGAGTGTAAAGATTTCTAGTTGCACTAGGACTGTAAAGAGTAAAGGGTTCCAATTTCCTAAGTTTACAAACGCACACATTTCTTTTTCTAACTATACATACTTCGGAATAACGAACCCCCCACCCCACCCCAATCTCGACTAATTAATAATAAACTCCCGACATCAAAAAGGCCCCGACGACATTTGCGACAAAAACAACCACCCTTACAACATCCCCCTCTCGAATGTCGGCGTGACAAAAAGCGTCCGAGACGAATAAGAAAGGAGAATAATAAAAAAAAAGCTTCTGTTTCAACTTTTAACGAGACTTAACAACAGCCACTTGGCGAAGTCGATTAGGGATCGATGGCAACGGGACCCCTGATGAAAAACGATGGGGCTCTTCTCTGCGCCCAATTAGGAACGAAAAAGTCAGGTACGGCACGACTGGAGAACTACTCTCTCGCAAATTTTTATCCCCCGTCGTTGTTATTATCGTCGTCATTGTTTTCCTACTCGTTCACTTTTTCTCTGGTAATTGATACACATTCGGCCGAAGTTGTTTTCAAACTGTTCGAGAGGCAAATCGCTCCAGATTTTTTCCTCCCCTTCTCTGATTGTTTAGGAGGGGTTCTTTTGCTCTTTTGAGCACGCTCCTCGACCCCTTTCGAACGAACGATATTCTCTTCTTTATTTCTAAAGTGATTCCCTCCTTTTTTCGCTCGTTAGCAAGGAAGGTAAGGGAAAATCCGTCTCAAATTAGAACGAGCATCCCCCCAATTTTAATTTTCTTCCGTCGTCGTACCTCCCGATGTTTTTGCTCTCCTCCGCGTTCGCAGCAAGCAACGCCATTAGACTAATCAGTCGATGCCTAATGGCGGAAAGATAAAGGCCGGGGAGCACTTGTCCGACTGAATATTACCGCACCCGATCAGTTTTTAAAGGGTCGAATTGATCGCCTCCAAGTCCTCTCTTTTGAGATAAATGGACTCTCGCAAAAACATTTAACAACAAACAACAACGGAAGGAAGAAATAAATTGTCTTTTCCTCTCCTCTTTTTTCCCTCCTTCCCTTTCGACGAATTAAAGACAGATTTTAAATGCGTGACAGTCTGGGAGTGATGCAGTTTTAATTAAGAACAGACTTCTGTTGAGAGAAGGTAAAACGAAATGAAAGTTCTTTTCGCATCGGAGCTCTGGGCTAATTTCTTCAAAAGGAATCAGTAATCGAGCTTTGAGTTCAAAGTCCATTACCGAGAACGGTTTTTTTTTAGTATAGCATTAGGACTAAGTTCCCGGAATGATGTTGTGCTCCGTTGCTTAACTATTTGAAACTTTTAGTGTTTTCTCGCTAATTTATTGTTTTACTATTACATTGAACAAATTCCATTGTTGTCTACTAAAGCCGTTTCGAAAGTTCTACTTTAATACTATTAAATTACCGTAAAAAAGTTGTTTAGAGATGATCAAGTTCTCTCTAACTAAACAAATTCGGAAACAAAATTTTTATCTTTAGTTGCTTAAAAGCGAATATTGTATGAGTTGCCTTAGGTTTCACTTTAGGTTTACAGGTAAGTGTCAAGGGAATCGAATTGTATTCAACATTTAAGAACAAGTACTACTACAATATAGTACTCTCGATATGACAAAGTCGAAGGGATGGGTAAAAAATTTCGAGGCAAAGAGTTTTTGGCATACCAAGTTAAATTAGAGGAATAGTACCTAACGTCTAGGGGGGGGAATTTTTTTTGTTCGAAAAATAGAGGTTTTCGACACAAAGAAGTTCGTCTTATCGATAGTGTATGAGCAAGTAAGCAACTGATATTCACATGATTTTCCCTTATCACCAATGAATAAAAACTAATACATTTTTTATTAACTATAAGCATTTAAATTTTTTTTTTCAGGTTTATTTTTAACCTTGAAATTCTTCTCAGGTTTCTTTACATATCTCTCATTGGGCTCACATTATTTTCCTTTGCCAGTTTTCACACACAAAGTGTAAAAATATTGTAAACGAGAAGAAATTCTTCCAAAACATAGAGCATTTTCAATCACATGACTCGGACCTAACAACGGCCTTAGCATCAGACGCTTTGCCCTGATGGAGAAGGTTAACAGTTACAGAAAATAACTGGTCGTGGAATTCTTCTATTGGAGCATTTGCAATCACGTGACCCCACATCTAACAACCGCCATAACAACAGATACCTCGTCACCTAGCAACCGCCTTAGCAACAGACGCATTGCCCTACAATAACTGGTCGTGGTTGTGACGTCACCTGAAAACACCCTATAGAGCATTTTCAATCACATGACTCGGACCTTAACAACAGCCTTAGCAACAGAAGACAGAAGGTTACAGTTTTTTGCCCTCTACAGAGGTTAACAGTTACAGAAAATGACTAGCCGTGGAATTCTTCTATTGGAGCATTTACAATCACGTGATCCCATACCTAAAAACCGCCTTAGCAACAGTTAAAAGCCCTACAGAAGGTACACAGTTAAAAGAAAATAACCGGTTGTGACGTCACCTGAAAACACTCTATTGAATATGCGAGGAGAATGGAAGGTTTCAGAGGGAAATTGAGTTGTTCGAAAATATCTATCTTACCCTCCTTCGTAAAAATCGTTTTGCATATTGTTAAGAACGTATCAGAATGGGCATCGTACGGAAAAAGCTATTGTTTTAAGTGTATCGCGTTTCCTAAATTACCAGTTACAGTCATTCTGTCCCAATGTCCGTTTAGTCTCGGCTGAAAGATAATCCCAGATGATAATAATTATATGCAAAAGGGATGCTCAACGCTCTGCTGGGACGACTTACGTGAGAAGTGTACACTTTCCTCCAAACCCCCTTCTTGTCACCGAGGCATCGAATTGAAACTAAAGACGATTATGTAGTACATTGTTGCAACAATAAACGCAGTAATCTATCAACTACTGGATTCGGACATCGCATCTAATATGCGTTTTAAAGGTGCTTTTCCGCTTTCTATTGCAGTTTTAAACGACAGGGTGTCCCAAAAAAGACTTGACACATTTTAAAAATTAATAATTAAAAAACTAAAAATGATAAAATACGCGTGCTTTTAAATCGTGCTGCCACCTATCGGGGGATTTGGGAACTACGATTTACGATAATTTGTGCCATAAAATTCTTTGGTCTTTAGAGTAGGATGCAAGAAACCGCGTATTTTTATCTTTTTTAGTTTTTGAGTTAATTATTTTTAAAATGTAATGTGTCAGTCTTTTTTGGGACACCCTTAGAATAGAAATTATAGTATCACCAAAAATTACAATCCATGGCCGTTTAAATATGCAGTTATAATTTTAAAGGCGATGACATTTGGCGATATTTATATTAAAAAGGGGTGTGAAAACAGCTGCTACGTCACAAATAGTTGTGTGACGTCAGTTGGTGCAAATAACAGCCAATTTTCGGGAAAAATGGCTTTATTTTTATTTCTTAAATATACAGGGAATTGTCCATTACTTGAAACTGAACTGTGTGACTTGGACCACTTTTATTCTATTAAAAAGCTTCGCAATTACTCAGCATCACTGCGTGTAAATCGTTATCCGCGAGGAGGGGGGAGAGCCAAGAAGGCCCGCTTTGAAGTGCTCGGTGTCAGTGTCGGTGAGGAACAAAGCGCGGGATCTGACGTCCGGGATTTCGGGAAAAACGGGACAGGGATTTGGCGGGAGGCGTAATTAAATCTTGCGGCGGCGGCGAGTGGATTGCTGTGCGGTGTACCTGGATTAAGAGAGGCGAATTAACTTCAAACAAGTGGTGAGACACTCGAATCGAGTTCTATGTAGCGGTTTATTTGACGAAAGTTTTGTCTTGCAGTGTCGAGAACACGAATGTACAATTACAGTAGGGGAAGTTGTTGTACCTTCGGAAAATTTAATTTTTCTAAGACAGATAAAATCACATTTACACCACTTAAAGTGCCCAATAGTCACAACCTTAGTAAATAGGGTGATATCCCCTATCGTTACAACTTTTCTAGTGACAACAGTGATGTATAGCATTTCGATAGGAAGGATTTAATAACAGAAATTTGGATATTTACATAAAAACTATTTACAGGAAAAAAAGGGAATGAGTTTGAAAGGGAAAAAGAAGGAGGTGATGAGTCTAAAAAGAAGGATGAAGTGATGAATGAATTTTGATGAATGAGGAAAATTTGAAACAGAATGAAACAATTTGAGAGAAAAAATGAGATTGTGAATGAAAGAGGGGGAAATGTAAGAGACAATGAGAGAATCCAAGAGAAAGGGTTTAGGTCGTGAATGAGAAAGGGAAAAAGAGAGGTAAGGAGACATTCTAAGAGAAATAGGAATGAGGTAGTGAATGAGAGAGAAAATTTAAGAAAAAATGAAGAGTGCGAATTGGAGGATTAGAAAGGATAGAAAGAGGGAGGGAAGGGGTGATGGATGAGAAAGGAAAGAGGTAGGACAGAGTGGGAGAATCTGAATGAAAGGGATGAGGTGGTAAATGGGAGGGGGAAACGAAGAAAAAAAATGAGAGAATTTAAGAGAAAGAGAAAAAAAATTAGATTGTGAATAGAATATGAAAAAGGAAGGGGGGGGGAATCTATGAGAAAAAATGAGTTGGTAATGAAATGTAAAAGAGAATCCCCAGAGAAAGGGATTAGGTTGTAAATGAGAAAAGAAAAAGGAAGAAAGAAAAATATGTTCTTTGAGAAAGGAATGATAGATAGTAAATGAGTTTTCTCGTTATAATAAAGACACGATTTGATTTAAAAATTCATTTAAATGGAAGTTAGTGCAAAGGGCCAAGTAAAACGTAAGAATCATCCATATCACACAGTATGAATTCTCTAAATAATGGAAAAGATCAAGATTACACAACCCTCTGATGGTTCTAAGTAAGAAATTGCCCCTCTCCCTCGAACTGAACTCGCGCTATTCATTCAAACAAACTGAATAACAAAGCTATACCAAAATCCATTCTCTCACAACCAAGAGAGCGAAAACGAAGCTAGCTCGACATCGATTTCAATAACTCGCAAATCCCAGCCACCGTTTCAATTACCTTCCTTCCAGAGAGCCAGAGCCAAGAAACAAAGTCGGCTCATTTTTGTCAGCGACTAATTAAGCGTCGAGGTGTCACGATCCCGGCGCGGCCCTATTAATTACGCGGGCCCAGGGTAACGAGCTTAGCGTCACCAGCGCGACACTCCGGACGCGGGGATTAGGGGACGCTTTGAAGTCGGTCGCCCTTTTATCCCGATACTATATCGAGCAAAAAACCGGTATTATCGGGAGAGATATGCCCTTTGTGTGCTGAGACTTTTAATTTTAATAGTAGTAATAATAATAATGGTAAAGGTGCGTTTTTCTTGTGAGGGCCCTCTCGCGGGGATTAAAAGGCGTTGTTGTTGTTGTTTTTGTTGGGGTGTTTTATTGTTCAAATGGAATCGGGCGGTCTTCTTGTATGTATGTAGGTGAGATCGGAAAATTTTCTTTATCGATGTTGTTGTTAATATTCTTTGCGATGAGAACTAGTGTTTTGTGTGATGATGGGATTTCGACGGAGGGGTTGTCGTTCGCAGTTAGGGGAGGTTCGAAGGCATCATGATTCGGAATCTCGTTTGCTTAATTTATGTTTTTGGGGAAGACTATTTTCGTTAAGGGAATAAGTTTTGAGTTTTAATGGCAAAAGAAAACAATAGAGTGTTTTCAGGTGACGTCACAACCGGTTATTTTCTTTTAACTGTGTATCTTCTGTAGGGCTTTTAACTGTTGCTAAGGCCGTTGTTTATCTGTTGCTAAGGCGGTTTTTAGGTATGGGATCACGTGATTGCAAATGCTCCAATAGAAGAATTCCACGGCTAGTCATTTTCTGTAACTGTTGACCTCTGTAGGGCAAAAAACTGTAACATCTTCTGTTGCTAAGGCCGTTGTTAGGTCCGAGTCATGTGATTGAAAATGCTCTATATAATGTATTGATGGGTGACTTAAGTAACGTTTACTTTTTTACTAACCTAACAAACCAAAAATATTGTTCCCCGACGTTTTTGTGAAGGGTTCAATGTATGTCAAACAGAAATTTAAATCTTTATGCGGGGTCACAAAATTTAGGAAACCATGGTTCTAACACAATTTAGTATCTTCTCAAGTATCGAAACTAACTGTTTCACTCACTCGTTAAAAACATGAAATGGAAATAAACGAGTCGTTGAATAGTGAGTCAAACCTGCAATGATGACAACACTCCAAATGAGCATGCCAAAGTGGATTGAACCGAGATCCGTCACTTTAAATAGCTTGTTAATGATGTGATGATACCAGCGCCCTTTGATGTGGAGCGGCGATGCTTGGCTAAGGGAAACAAGATCCCTGGGCGAAAAAAAAATTACTTGATGGGGCCTTTGGCATGTCTTTTACTTTAAGGAGCTATTGTTGTGATTCTGTCAGGTGGTATGCCGAATATTCCGATAAAATTTCGACTGTAAAAAAAAGGGATGTGTGGAAGTCTTGATTATTTTTCAGATATGTTGTCTCAACTCTTTTTTATGTTTTGTTCATGCATTTCTTGTAAAGTATGTAGATAATCATTTTATTAATGGGTAAAAAGTCGTTAGTGTTTTTAAACTGTGCCTCAACCTTTGTTTCTGTATCTGAATTCTCAGAACACATACACACTTGAATTTGGAACGAGTGAGTTAAAAGTCAAGAAGTAAAGTGACAATGTATGGGATAACGAGATAGATGGGGGATGTGCGGTTTTTATTTTTACCCACACTGTAAAAAAAATCCTGGAGCGTTCCAAGAAAAAACTGGGCAGCTGGGTTGCCCATTTTTTCCAAGTAATGTTCCTGGAAAATAACAGGAACATTACCGTAAAATACTGGTATACTGGTATTTTTGATAGATTTTACCGTAACGTTCCTGTTATTTCCAGGAACATTACTTGGAAAAAATGGGCAACCCAGCTGCCCAGTTTTTCCAAGGAAAGTGGCAAGATTTTTTTTTTACAGTGCATGTGTGATCTTGATAAAAAATGTTCTCTTTTGCACCACCCCAAGCAGGACTAACGTTCAAGATTCGTCCAATGTTTGTCATGTTGGTCAAATTTCAAATTTCATTTGCTTCTATACTCGACAGCAACGTTTCCTCACCCTATGACGTCACTACGCGGAAGCAGAAACTGCATAAACAGAAAGGCTATTGGGTTGCTAGGAGGAGTTTCGGTACGCAAATCGTGATAAAAAGACGCATACATGGATTTAACAAACCAATCATATTTCTAAATTGAAGATCACTCAAAATTCTGACACCGCGCTGTGAACTACTTTGTTTGTTTTGTTTCTCCAGGGTCAAGTATAACGTTGCAGTCTAGTATAATAGGGATATTGAGAAACAGAAACTCTTAAAAACCTTTTTAGAAGGAAAACTTTTAAAAGAACAGGAGTATAGAGCTCATATAATCAAAATAAAACCTACCAGCCCACATTTTAAGAGATCCACAGTCTTGCTTCCGCTCACCACATGACTTAATAAATCGCCTTCACTCAAAATTACAATACCGTTAAGAGCGAACCGAGATGGTGGTAACCCGATAAAGAGGATACTGATGGAGAGAGCTAGAGCTTCGCGTGGAGGAATGCCGTGACTTGCGATCATTGCGCTCTTTAATGCGAAGGGAGGCCTAATGAACGATCCTTGACTTGTAATTCGAGCTAATGAGAGGGAGAGAGAAGTGTGTGTGGCAAATAGATTTGTAAGTATGTCAGGTCATTTGCATTGTTCTTAATGATGAGGGGGAGCAGAGGGATAATTTTATTTCATTGCCTCTCTATCCGATCTGCGTTAATTGGATTTGAGTTTTTTAATATTTTGAAGGCTTCTGGATATTTCAAGTGTGTTATTAGTTATTCTTTCTTTGGTTTGGGAAAGCAAGGGGTTTAGGGCCAAGTTGGACTTTTACAACCATCGATTTTGTGGCCCGAAAGGCGTCCTGGGGTCAAGAGGGTAGATATCAGCACATAAAAGAAAGGGTGGTAAAAGGTCAAGTACCTATCAAAGGAATTTTACTTTTATTAAATTCGAAGTTTCGGATTATTTGAACTTTTTTTTTATGGTTTCTACGGATTATATTCAAGTTGTGCTGTATTTTATTTCGACGTAATGCTTTTTTGAATCGAAACTCTAAACTTTTAATTAGACTAAGTAAGTATTGCTAAAATTAACTGTAAAAATACATTAAAACAAGTAACTATATTAATCTTTTTATTTTTAAGTGGAAAACAAAATAACCAAAAACTGGTGTTTTTAAAAAGTTTCATTCACCCCTCCTGAGAGATTTTATTGTAATAGAGTTAATGCCTGGATAGGACGTTCAATATTCTAACTTGAAAAGGTGCTATTATCAATTTGATAAAATTAAGGTTTGTTACAAAATTGTCATAATTTTTTTTTATCTTATACTGCTATAAAGTTCCGGTACGGTCAGGTGGGGTAAAACGGTTATAGCGGGGTAAAATGGATATAGGGTGATAAATACGTAGTTTATATTTATAAAAAGTTTTGATTTTTGGCATTTTGGTTTTATTAAGGCTCAAGAAAAATCAGCATGCCGTAAAACATTAAATTTTATTAATATAATATATTCATTATCATTACCCTATAACCATTTTAATCCACCTGACCCTATGTTCAATCTCTCTGTTAGCTTTTTGTGGTAGCAGAGTTGTGTTTAGTGTATTTTACAACTTAATTACCATTACAGTCAAATTCAGGAACAATAGAATTCATTTTCTTAAAAAAAAATAAAAGAAGATATGTTTTACCCCCAAATGTACCTACCAAACTAATAAGGCAATCTCTCAGTCTGCACCAATGCCTGTTCGTCCTTGAACACTACAATTCCATTTGCATACATACAGCAGCAGCGATCCCGAAATCGCGGGGGTGTCGCCACAGGGCGTAACACAGTTCTTTTCGAGAGCCTCCGTCACGAAAAGGGGAAATGTGCGATCGCTTTTTCGGAGCCAAAGGGTTGTGTCGGTCCTTAATTCCTCGAACGTGTCCATCGTACATGTCCGCCATTACCTATCCGGAAATATCGTCTTGTGGCCCGAGAAATGGATTCGGTTTTGTACCGTCGTAATGGTTTTTCGCTCGTAAAAACTCCCTTTTTCTTTTTCTGGACGAAGTAACTCATCAAGGTTTTTGGATATATCGAGGCGGTAGTAATTTAGGCCTAATTGTAAAGGGTTAAGTGTGGATACGAGAAGTATTGTTTTTCTTCTTGTCTGCGTTCGTTTTGGGATTAAGGGCGGGTTTACATAGAGTGACTAGAGCGACTCGACTGGTTGAAACTTTCTTATTAATGCTGACGTAGCTGCTACGTCATAGCGTCAAGAAACCAAAAAGGACCAGATTCTACATCAATGAGCAGAACGATAGAGAATATTCAAACGTTTTCCCCTAGATTTCGCGGTCGCGTTGCTGAAGTTCCTGCTTGTAAATCAGCCCTAAGTCAGAGTCGTGAATTTTAGTGGGGAAATGAGGGTTTGCGTGGAAGTTCTGGTTTTTCTTTGTTTTTGGACAGGAAATGTAACCTTTCTTGCTTGATACCTCTCACTTATATACTTTTAGGTGAACCGTACCCACCTATACCCTAATAGCACCGTGACCAGTTTGTGACTTTTTTGTGACTGTCACTTGGGAGTCGCGGGCATGACCGTGAAGTCACCAGTAAGTGGCAGTGACAGCTTAATGTCCGGGGCTTGTGACCAAAAATCTGTGACCACTTGTGACTTCCCTGTGAAGTCACAACGTGACCTCTTTGTGTGTAAGTGACGTCCATGTAACGGCGCATCGTCGTCACGATGTGCCGGTATCACATTGTGACCATGATGTGACACCACAGCGTGGTCTCATTCACATTGTGACCATGATGTGACATCGCAGCGTGGTCTCATTCTGCCAAGTCGCGTTGTGACCCCGATGTAACTTCACATTAAGTTCCTTATTTCTTTTACTATTCTATATAAATTAAATGGAGAATTTTATGAAATATATGAAAATTTTAATTTAGCGTTATTATTTTTCTCTAATTCTTGTCAAGTAGATAATTTGAACCTTGTTAATGTTTTAATTAATGTATTCCAAGATTTTTATGATCAGCTATGATGATTTCTTACTGAAATAACTCAACGGTTCTTTGTTAATTACTAATCCTTAATTGATAGCCTTTATAAATATCTATTTTTAAATATTATTTATAGTTGTCACAACACTTTCAAAATAGATACCAATAAACTAATCAGATATATGTTTTATGTTTAAATTAAAATTCATTTAACATCCTAAAAAGTATATGTGTGCTATTTAATTTAAAAATAGCTTTTAACAATAATAATTGGTTGGAATTCCAATTTATATTTAAAATGTTCTATAAAAAGTACCTACCTTGACAATACACTACAATGCTATAACTGAAAAAAAAAACTGTTATTTGTTTCTTCTTGCATTAACTTCATTAATTACTTGTCCTTATTGCTGTATTTTCTTTTCTAACACTAAATAATCAAAAATTGTTATTCTGTTATCTGAATAAAGCCTTTCCTCAAGATAAAAATTCCTTTAAAGTTTATTAGATGCCTTATATAAATCAAGAAATTTGCTTCTATAGAGAAATTAATTTATATTTGGTCAGTATTCAATCTCTAATAAATAGCTTCTTTTTATAATATGAATTAATATTGGCTGTATTTTCAATTTATAATTATACTGAAATAATTGTTTCTTCTTGCATTACCTTCCTTAATTACATGCCCTTATTGCTTAATTATATTTTTTTATACATTTCAAAACATTTAACAATCAAGCATTGAATTATTTTTCCACTAACTAAGCAACTAAAATGCCATACCTTCTCTTTTAATGAAATGCACTCATCTCTACAAACAAAATATGGCACTGTAACTTCAATTTTAACATAAAAATAAATGTTGACTACTTTTTTAAACTAGTGAAAAATAAAATCTTTTAAACCCCCTCCACTTACTATTCATAGCTTTTGCCTTTGAACTCTCACAATTAACATTTTGATACAGTCATAAAAATTTTAAAAGATACAACCACTTTAAAAAGTATAAAATAATTTATTAAATATTATAAGCACAAAAAAGAATGCTTGTATTTTCAATAATGGACAATCTCAATCCTGTAAGGAAAAAGGTTTATATAAGTATTTTCACATAATTCTAACTATATTTTGAAGTTAAAATGTGTATGTTGCATGCATACAATTGCATTAAAACACTAAAAAATATCAACCTAGATCCTTTTAACCCAATCGACAGTTTATATTTTTTATTTTTATTATTTGTTAACATTAAGTTTCATCCTATTTAGTTTCAAATGAATAATTACTTTAAAATACTTTACTTTAAATAATAGTTTGCAAATTTCCAAAATTAAAGAATGGAAGAATTTGTACGATTTTTTTTTCTGATAAAAAATTTAAATATTGCGTAAATAATATTTTACCTTAAAATTTTCATATACCTTATTATCTACACACCTTGTAATTCTTTGTTTGATATTAAAACTCTAAAGTTCAAACCATAAATTTCTATTTGCCTTCTTGCAAACAAGAAATTCCTCCAATAATTTTTTTAATTTTCCAACTAAATTTTGGACATAATATTTGATCTACAAAAAAGTGAACACTTTCTTCAAAAACAAGCATTTAAAGCCAAGGATATTGGCGCCAAGTAAGAAAAACGCGATCGTGAACCGTCCGTCAAGTTGTTTTTTTGCCCGCGTCCACGCCGTCAAAATGCCAACTTTACAGGCAAACGTCCGAAAGTATATGTATGAAAATACCTTTTTTGTCCGTGGAAATTTCTTCCACGGAAAAGAGGTATTTTGAGGAAAATTGTTAAAAAAGCGGAACATAATACAAAAAGTCACAAAAAGCGGAATTCCGCGGATCCGCGGAAAAATCACATCCCTGAGTAACACACGTTGAAATACGATCGATACATTGAGGTACAATTTTATGAATTTAATGAACGTAAAACAATTTAAAAACTCCTAATTTGGGTAAAATAGTATAAGTTACAATAAATATGTTAGTAAATTTTCAAAGAATACATGCAAAAAGAGAATGATAACTTATCAAAAATCCTATGCTTGAGTCAGAACACCAACCAACAGCAATATGGCGGCTTGTTTATCTCGGCCAAGACAAGACATGTCTCAGCTCTCAGCTCGGCGGGGAAGAAGGCGCATGCGCTATGCACTTGCTTTATATCGATATTGGGCAGGCGTGGCCGAAGGGTCACGCTGTGACGTCGCTGAGAAGACGTATCTGCGACAAGCCACACAATTCTTAAATAAATCTATATATTTTTTTGATAATGGTTTAAAAGGTGATTGATTCTTAAAATATGCATCGAGATGCGCGTCATATCCGATTTTCATAAATACACCTCTATAATTTAGTAAGTTAATAGGCTTATTAAAAAGTTTATAGGTTTGTTAAAAAACACAAGTCCACTTTTTGCTTAATAAATCGATAAATATTATTAAAAAATTTTTTTTGATTTTACTTATGAGTAAAGGACCGTTATGGCAAAGTTTTTCCAGAATTACGGGTTTCCATGGTGATTATGACGTAATTGAGAATTTTTGAAAGCATAATAGAGCCTACTGATCTTTAACGCGAATCAAACTGGAATATTTCCCAGATTTGAGTTCTCAGTTTGTTTACTTTTAAAGTTAGATTTTAATGCTTTACATATTTAGAAAGCTTATAAAAAATGATTCTAGGAATTGGAAAATTTAAGGGGAATCTATAAATATTGCGTTTGTAATTTAGGTTCAAAGAATTTTCGTTTAACTTGAAATTTTTCCCAAATATTGAGATAAATAGTTAAGATTTTCATATGTTGTAGTAGACCTTTAGACGAATAAAAATATGTATCGCATTAAGGGATCGATGAATTAGTTCAGGATTTATAAATTATTCAAGCTTATTATTGTATTTATTATGTATACGGCCCCCTAATTAAAATTGGACCCTGAAAATTTGATAGAATGTGTAGATTTACACCATGAACAATATATGAAAATTTCATGGTCCTATTTCTAAGGGAAGTCCCTTAATTAGCCTATCCGGTGTATTTTAATACTTGAAAAAATCCCAGTTCAAAAACCTGGCTACCTATTTTGATGAATGAAATTTTAGTATGTTGTGCAACTCGAAGAGCTTCGAACGGCTCATCGCATTAATGTGGCGTGTGAAATTAACTAAGCGGGCTTGGGGGTCCCTCATCCCCATGCGCGAAACCGGTAGAGTCGCTGCCGGTAGGCCTAAAACGCTACACGAGGCACGTGCCATGCCAGACAAACTGGCGTGAAGCCTTTTTCTTTCTTTTGACTCAAAAGTAAAGGTCAAAAAAGGTTTTTGCTAAAAGATATCTTAATATAACAATTATTTTGAGATAAATTGGAGTTAAAGTGTTGGCAATTTCGATATTTATATACACGCTCCGGTACGAAGCTTGAAACTTTAAAAACAAAAACTAAGAACACTGCTTTTAGAGACATGAAGAATAAAAAGAAATAAACGTTGGCATTTAAAATCTTATTTAGATACTTAATACAAAAGTAAAAATTGTTTATTTGTATACAACCCCTAATGAAGACTTGCCCCCGAGGGGAAAATGAAAATGCTCATTTTTGAATATTATCATCAGATTATAAAAATTATTTCGAACACAAGGAATAACAGGGTTCTTACAATTAAAATATTAACCCTAAATAATCAAGACTTTTCGATAAAAACACCATATTTCTTTGCCTCAACTGTAAAAATCTTTTTGTATAATAATTTCACAACACTAAGCGGAGCCGGTGTGGTCCAGTGGCTAGCGCACGCGCTTGGCAATCCAACTGTCCCGGGTTCGATTCCGATGTCCTGGTATCTGTACTTTTGCTCAATAATAAATGTAAAAAAATAAATTACAGGATATGTGGTTAATTTTTTGTTTTAATTGGAAATACAGTAAGTAATCATCTTTGCATAATATTAATAAATAAAATAAATAAAAATTATGAATTTTAAGTCCAGAGCTTTGATACGCCATCTAGCGAATACGTTTTTAAGCTCGCCTATCCATTCACGGCTGACTGATGTGGGTTGTATATATAGTAATCCATATAATGTTATTTCTGCAAATTAACACGATTCACTTCCGTGCTCCCCTTTGGAGATTTAATTAATTACAGATATTTATTAAGATCGATTTTAGACAGAAATTTTAATGCTGATTACAGGTATTTTTTCTCCAAAATTAGAAAACAATTAAATAAAATGAACAATTAATTCAAGTCTGAAATTTCAAAAGCATTTTTCAGGCTATTTTAAGTGAGTTTTTCCTTGAAATCAGAAATACCTCAATATAATCCTACTAAAACATGTCGTCACTAATCGGTCACACGGTGAAATCACAGAGACGTCATGGGGTGACGGGTCACCCCGAGGAATCGCAATGACGTTGCTGAGTGTTCACACGATGGCGGTTACAATGTGACCTCTTTGTGTAGTCGCATTTCAGTCACTCTGTGACCTGTGACTTGGGTGACCCTCAGTGACGTTATAGTGACGTCACTGTGACTTTGGTGCTATTAGGGTAGTTATTTGAAGTTCTCTAATAAAAATTAGATTAAGGGGGCAACCGTAAATTACGTAATATAAAATCTTCGACGATAACAGTTCTAACCTTCCCTTTTTTCCATTTCTTACCATTCTGTCATTTGAAAAATAAGTACGAAAACGTCGAAAACTCAGTATTTTGTTAAAGAGTCGAGTATAATGTAGTAGTATTTGAGGTTTTATCATCTCTTTATACGATTGTTTAATTAAAAAACGCTCGTTATTTTAAGTTTAATTAAGCTTTGTTAGAATTTCTTATTTTTGAAGAATTCTGATGGGTGAGTCAAGGAACATGTTTCTGTGAAAATGATTTTTGTATAGGAATCAGAACGTTATGGGTATTTCAAGAATAGTTTTTCATCTCATTTTAAAGAATGCTATAAAGTACTACTATAAACAAACTGACTGAAAAGTCGAATTAAATCTTCGAAAAATCATTGTACATTGATCAGGTAGAAATTTGCTGAAATATTGTTTTATGTTTAAAATATTAATTATTTTAAGTGAATTTTAAACTGGCGAATTTTTTTTTTAAGTTCTAGGGTTCAAAAATTTTCATAACTTCAATTCTGTTAGCCCTAATAAGAATAATAAATTTAGAGCTTTGGAATTAAGTCTTAAATGGCAATATCGGATTTCATAATTCATTCCTCTACCCAACACTCATATTTGTCCTGTTCGTCGTCTACAATACCTCTAGAAATACCTTCCACGTAAAATCCCACTTAATTCACACTAAAACTTCCGTAAATCCTTTTCATTAAAAGCATACGGAAGAACTCGTCTTCCCAAAACCTCGATTCCCGAACACCGAAGAATCGTTTGATTCCCAGGGAGAGAGACAATGCCCCCATTCTTCGGTGGCAACGCCTTCGAAATGAAACTCAGGGGCGTCGTCACGGGCAAAATCGGGGCACATCAGACAATGAATGAATAACAATGCCCCATCCCACTCTCTCTCTCTCTCCAATAGGTTTATAGAGGGATAGGGGTACATAGAGGGAGCATGATAGCAACCCTGAAGCGACAAATATGAAATTGTGGCTTTTTCTTAAAAATCCTTTTAACATTTAGGTTCATTTCCATTGGAAGTTTTACCTTGACGCGAATGAGCGATTGAGGACTAATGATGAATAACGCTGTTCCTACTTGATCTTATCGTTATTCACCCACCCTGTATATGCGGACTACGTGCCCGTTAAATCTGTGGGTCCATAAGTCCTATGGTCGGTCATCTCGCATGTTTACCATGGGTCCAGGTCGTCTGGAAACTATTTCCCTCCCCTTCAGAGACATGGCAAAACTGTGGAGGTGGTATAGATGGTGGTGGCATCTATCTTCTCCCGAGGTTTCAGTCGGACTTCTGCCATTCATGGGCCTCACTTTCTCAGGAGCCGCACCCCCTTTGCCTTAAATCCTGTACGCTTTACGGATGGAGCTTGGAATATAGGTGGCATAAGAAACAACAACAACAACAACATAATTCGTCGATGTCAACGTCGCGCTTTCAATGGTAGATAAACCCTTAAAATCCTCATAGATTGGTTCAATTATAGAGGGGAAAATCAACGCTCATTGTCGTTGAAAATCATACTTATAAGTACTGATCCAATGCCATCAGAATGAAAAGTAAATGAGGGGGAAAAACAAGGGGGATACTTGAGGGAGTACCTAGGTCGTTAGACCTTCAAACACTCCAGTATAAGAAACCTCTCATGGCAATCTTAGACACATAAGGCCAGAGAAGCTCGAAATCTTGAGTGACACGTTCTGCCTATTATCGTTTTTTGGACAACAGCACAACTCCAGTCTGAAATCGTGCACGCTCCCTTCAGACTGGAGTTGCGCTGTTGTCCAAAAAGCGCGATGATGACGCGAAATAGTTAGTAGGCAGTACGTCACTCAAGATTTCGAGCTTCTCTGGCCTTATGTGTCTAGATGGCCATGGCTTAAACCCGGGAATAGAACTCAGGCATTTTTTGAGTGGCAGCGAGATGCACTACCACTAGGCCACTGGGCTTCTTCAATAACTCAAAATTAAGTTCGGTGGACTTAGCCACTCTCATTTTGAGTAAATCATTTAGGCCACGAGCTAAATCCAACAGCTTTATATTTGCGTTATCTCGTTACTTCTGCAAGCTACATAGAAGTTATCGGGAGGTGGAACAGGCATAGATTTCATAAGTCAAAGGATAAAAGGTAACGTTTTAATCCACAATAGTTACAAGCCTCAGGCATAGACTTCGATGCTCCCTCTGGAGTATTTCGACTCTACGGTCTCTCCAGAAATGAATAGGTTCATACCCAATCGTGAAAGAGAGAGAGCCCCTCGTGTTAATCTCGGTAACCCCCTCTCCAGATTCCCCCCTGGAGAATCCTCGGGTTTTAAAGCACCCCCCTCGTCTCCCGGGAAAAGCGGACTTTAATGGGATTAGCGCCCTGGAAAAGCGGGAGCGATGGGGGAATTTTTAAAAACCGTTATGCCGGTTTGGTGATACGGCGGAATTAGAAGGGCTTGTTTTCCCGTTAAATTGCGCAGCTGGATTTGGCGATCTTTTGTTGCCAGATCAATTGTGAGGTTTTTCCGACCGGGTGGGTTGAGTTGTTGTTTGCTGCAGTCGGGGGAGCGATTGGGTTGGAGGGTTTTTTCGTTCGAATTAAGGGGATGTATTTTGAAGGGGAGAATCAGATTTATCTAGAACTCTTTTTTTTTCGGTCGTGTAAATGGGATTTGAAAGTCAGGTAGCGTTTGCTTTGATGGGTATTTACTTATGTCACTTCAGTTTGTGTTATCCAAACTTCTGAAATATTTAATTTGCTTCCTTTTCAGTTCAGTTGTGCTTCTACTTTAATGCTTTTAAAAGGTGTCATTCATCAAATTCCCCTTTTTAAAATAACCATTATAAACACAGGGTACAAAGTTTTTGATGGTCTCTGAAAGTAATCGAAGAGAACGCATATTTGAATTTATACCTTCTTCCTCGGATTTCGAATTCGTAAAAGAACAGCAGCTTCTATCCATACCCAAAAGGGAGAACATAATTTTTATCCACGTGGGAGAAACAGAAAGTTATATTTGCTCTTTAATAAGTACTTATAGGACAAGGGCCTTGACCCATGGCAACCTAGGCTCATAAGGCCAGAGAAGCTCGAAATCGGGACGTGAAATAGTAGGCAAGATGTCACTCATCATAGATTTTTTTGGACAACAGCGCAACTCCAGTCTGAAATCTTGTACTTTGAGCTGTTGAAAATTGACGTCTTGCCTACTATTTTGCGTCACGATTTCGAGCTTCTATGGCCTTATGAGTCTGTCTAATGGATGGCCATGTTTGATCCCAGGGTAGACATCGAGTACACTTACACTCTCCCACTATATGTTTGATGTACTTGATAAAAAAGGCAAATTTTCCTAGAAAATAGTCTGATTTTTAATTTCTGTGGAGGCTCTACCCATTTAGTTTCTATGGAAGCTTTTATTTTTCTATCTCCTGGTGGTTTCATTCCTGTTGACTGCGATGCTCCATGCCTTCAGAAACCTTTTCTCCAGGAATTCGAAAATGCTCTACTACACAAACAAAACCCCGCACCTCGTGAAATAATTATGCAGTTCGTGAATTAGAGAAACATTCCCTCCTCAACCAACATACTTCAATCACGGCTTTTTTTTCCCGAAAGGACCATCTCCCTTAAAAAGTACCTCCTAGTTTTTTTCTTCCGTACATATTTCCCAACATGGCAAAGAAAGAAGCACTCCAGAAAGACAATGGGAACTTAAAACCCGACCACAACACAGAGGAAGAAAGGCTTGTTTGTTATGGCAAAAGTCGTGATAGTCCTGTTGTTAACGGAATGTGGTACTTTTTCCCCCGTGTTTTGTTGCCGGCCCGCGACTTATGCATAATTTTCTCTCGTTAAAGCGGTTCTTTTCTTAAGAGCTCCGCGGGTGGTCTCCGAAAAGACAATTAAAGAGTAACAGTCGCTGGGTTTTAATTGGTCAGATACTCGAGTTTAGATGTTTTTTCTGGGCACGTTATAGCGATTGAACGTGTGCGAAATATGCGGCAGTTTCGTTTCCTTCGTCAAAGGGGTCGTTGTTGTCCCTTTTTAATGGTGTCGGCCGTTCTACCTTTTGGTGTCGGCGTTACCGGCAGTGTTTGTTTCTCAGTCGAACCCTTTCAATCTTAACCCGCCCGAGATTTCCATTGAATTATATGGGAAATTTGGGGCGGCTAGGACTAAGAGGGTTAAACTTGAGTTCCACAATGGTGTAATGGCGGTTGTAAATTGTGCTGATGCTTAAATGCATATCTGCGCGTTGTCAGAATCGACCTAGGTGGGCTGTCGTGTTATTATTCTAAGAATGGAACTTATTTGTGGCCTTTTAATCTATTTAACTAAAGAAATGATATTGAGAGGCAAAATTGAAATTTGAATATCAATTAGGTATTATCAAGCATGTGGTGTATTGGTGTATACCACCAAATAGGCAATCTCCGATTACAAATACTGTCATATAAGTACTACTTCACAATATCGCAAATATCAGTTTAGTCATTAGTGCATTACCAAAAGGTAGCAATAGAGTTTTTCTTTACAAAATTAAATTTTAATTGTATATTCTAATACAGGGTGATTCAGATAAGTGTTTCATAACTTCTAGGGAAGGTAGGGTACAACAAGACGAACAAGAATCGATGTCGGTTAGGGGGTCGCAAGTGAGGTCTAAGGGGTAAAAATCACGGGTGAAATTAGCAAAAAACTTCGCATATCTGGGCAGAAAGAGATACAATTGTTCAATTCCGGCATTTTTTTACATTCAACCAATTCAAATTTTTCATGTAAAAACGAGATGCAAGTGTTTATTCTAATCAAAACAGACCAATAATTGAATGAGGCATGCGTTGTAGGTAGATTAAAGTTACAACCGTCTTTTGGTCAGACTTTAGTTCTTTACGCCATATAACTCCAACCAACCAAACAACCAACAAAACTCTAGTATTAAGATGTTTTTGTCGTGACACTTTATACTGCAGTCTATCAACTTACAACGGATGCCTGTTTCATTTATTAGTCTGTTTTTGATTAGAATAAACACTTGCATCTCGTTTTTACATGAAAAATTTGAATTGGTTAAATGTAAAAAATGCCGGAATGGAACAATTGTATCTCTTTTTGCCCAGATATGCGAGTTTTATTGCTAATTTTCACCTGTGATTTTCACCCCTTAGACCCCACTTGCGACCCCCTAACCTATATCGATTCTTGTTCGTCTTGATGTACCCTACCTCCCCTAGAAGTTATGAAACACTTATCTGAATCACCCTGTTTATTTTTATGGAGAGATAAATTAACAACAAAATTTATGTTCTTTCTGCTTTTGTAAATAAAATACATTTGAAAAAGGATTTGAGATTCAATTCATATTGTACTTGCTTAAAGCTTATATCACTTTAGTGTTATGTAATGTAAACTATTGTAGGGGGAAAACTATTCATTTACAGTTGGAATTGAAAAATATCATGAGTAACTTCAATGGCTGCGGTTAACATACAACATCCCTAACAAAACTTTCCAACCCAAATGAGTCACCTCTAAAAAAGAGTAACACTCCACGAATTACTCTTTAATAAACGTCAAAAAACTTCAATTTAGAACTAACTGGCAAAACCATCTAGAGAGTGACACAGACTATTTTTAACGATCAAGAATTGAACCGCTTTCGGCAGAACTTCAAAAAACATCCTGAATCACCACCGATTCGTCCCCGTGCCAAGCAGTAATTAACAATTCGAGCTATTTTGAATGAAAGAACGAATGCGATCGGCCCAAGCGAGTGTTTCTACGAGATAAATTTCGTCTCTGATTCATTGACAGAGACCGATCGCTCCCTCTCGATTTAGCAAGTCTAATTGTCTTTCCGACAAGTTGGTCCCCGATAAAACGGCGACAAGAAATTAGCATCCCGCCGGGGTCCTTGTCCCCCTAGTTATGCGCAAAATATTTGTGTGGTGGGGTGTCCGAGTCGATTAAGGTTACCTCTTGACGAGTAGAGACAATGCCCCCTTCTTTTTTTGATTCTTTTGCCAAGAAGGGAAGATTGTTATCTCATCAGTAATCTAGTTGCGGCAGAGGAGGTCTTTTGGGAGAAATTTTAAATGCATCAGCTCGAATTAGCTTTCTTTACGTTGGTCGTCTTAACTTCATTGTGAATCGGTTGGTAATGTCATACATACGGTCAGTGGCGTACCTAGAGTTGACTCATTGGGGTGTTACTCCGACCAGTCAACCCCTCCAACATATTACTCCCTTTTTTAAAAATGTCTCATATCTAGGTATAATGTATAAACATTTTTTTTGCAAAACTTCCGAAGGGAAACTTCATCTAAGAGACTTTACTTTCATAGGAAAAACACAGTATAATAGACGTAAAAATTTTACAGGGGGGTTTGGGGGTTCTCCCCCAGAAATTTTTTAAAAATTCGTCTCTCAATGTAGTGTTTAAATTCATTTTGAGGCCCTTTGGTTCCTAAGAGAACAGTTCCTTGTTCCAGAACCGCCTTCCTTGTAAAGGGAAAAATTTTCAGTTTTTCATGTTTTAGAAACCGTTGATGTAATGGGGGGGGGGTTACAACCCCAATACCCCCCCTCGTTACGCCTATGCATACGGTATTTAATATATAGATGTTGAAGAGCATGGGAATGCTGTAGCTCAGAGGTGAGGAGAATGACGGTCAAGAGATGGTGGAAAGCACTGAGTAAAAGTAATGGAAAGCTAAAAGAGGCTCAGGAGCAGAGATGCTGAAGAGCAAAAAGATTCTGAAGAACACAATAGGATGCTCAGGAGCAGAGGAATGGTGAACATTTAAAAGATGCTAAAAGAGGCTCAAGAGCAATGAGGATACTTTAGGCTAAGTGTTGCTAGTTTTTTCGGGTTGGGAACCACTGATTTAGAAATTCTGTAAAAGTAAATGTTGAAGTAATTCCTTATTCAGTAATTGAGGAAAAGTGTTTTGAAAAAATGAGGAATAACACTGATGGTTAAGAGAAATTATATTCATTATTCATGTTACGATTTTGAAATTGGATTAACTTTCTTTGAATTGGATATTAGTACTACTTTCAAAATGAGAATAGCATAAGCATTGAAATTAGTTTATTTGAAGCAGTAGTAAAACTTATATATCAATACTTTAGTTTATGGAGCACTAAAGTTAATATATAGGTACTTTTTAGTATGAGTATCAGTGTTTGAACTATTAATTATCTAACAGCTATATTCACAGTCATCAGTGTCAGAGTTAACCAGCAACTAAGGAAAGAAAAATTAGCTTTTCCTCGACTCTGATTGGTGGAATCCTTCTTTGACCAAGGATTTAACACTGACGCTGATGGTTGTGAATATGGCTGTAAAAGTATTAGCTCATCATCAAGGAGTATAAAATTCTCTAACTGCTTATACTATTAATATTTTCCTAACCTTTTCGATCACAAAATCATTTTTGGAATCAAAATCCTCCCTATCCTTCAAACAATAATATTCCAAACCGCATACAAAATTCTCCCGAATCAAATCATACATCGAATTCCCGGGGATATATAAGTGTTAAAAATATCTCCTCCCGTCAAAGTGCCTCTAAAACAAAGGCGACCAAACAACAGGATCTCCATCAAAAACTCCTCTAATTCCATCCACCCCTTCCTCATCTCATTAAAACATCTCCTACTCCGTCCCGGAATGTGCCCCACGGGAAAAAGGAGCCACCCCGGAAAAAAAACCCGGACAATAACCGCAAACGAACACGAGTACCGACTTTTCCCAAAAACTTAAAAATAAAAAAACCACCAACCTTTCTAATAAACTTTCCTTCCAATTGTGAGGCCCGTAATAAATGCGAAAAAGCAGGACCCATAAACCAAGCGAGAGACTTCATTAGTTAGCGTAAGGGGGCCCCTCGGGGAGCCCTGATGGGCCCCGTCAGATTAGTCGTCATTAACGGTCAATGCAAATGATGAGTTAGTGGCTCCTTTGTTTCGGAGAGAGAGGAGGCAGGGTGTTGTTTGTGGGGTGATACGAGCCTCTCCCGATGCATAATCAGGGGGGTTATTATTATTATTTTTTTTTTTTGTTTTCGACCCCTTGTCTTGTCTTCTCCATCTCTTGTCAATCGATTATGGTGGTTTCACGTGTTGGGTTTGATAATGCAGGGTTGGTTTGTCCTGTGTCGTATTTGATTCGGACTGGCGTTGCCGTAGGTACACCGAAAATGGTTTTGAAGTTGTGAAAGGTTTTATGTTTTTGGTATTTTTGGGGCTGCTCCAACCGGAAATTTGTTTAGTGTTTTGTTTTAGCAGACTACCACAAGAGATGAAGGAGACACCTAAAATCCTATGCTTATCTCATTCGTCAGCATCCCGTTGCTTTTGAGCCTTTCTCTTCAGCTTCTCAGCCTTGCTCGTGAGCCTCTCTACTCTTCAATTCAACATGCCTTTGCTCTTGAGCCTTTTCTTCTCTTCAGCATCCTTTTGCTCTTTCGCATCTCTTCGCTTCTGGCGCAATATGATGTAATCTGATACTCTTATAATGTATAATCTCTTCCGCATTCCTTTTCTCTTGAGTCTATCTTCTCTTCATCACATCCCTTTGCTCTTTAGCATCATCTTCTCTTCAGCATCCCTTTGCTTTTCTCTTCTCTTCAACATTCCTTTGCCACTTGAACTTCTCTTTTCTTCAGCATCCATTCCCTTTGCTCTTGAGCCTCTCTTCTCTTCAGCCTCTGTTCTCTCTCTCTAACATATCTGACCTTGACGTCTTTATATATTCACTTTTATTTATACCCATATGCATGGCTGTATCGCAAGGGCATCTTAAATTCTCTAGGTTAACTTTTCATTTTTTTAGAAGTGCACAACAGTTATATTAACAATCCTGCGTGCTAACTTACTTTTCATATCTTGTGATACATTTAAATGAGAAGGAAAGTTAGGGAGAGAATAATAATAATATTTAGGGAATAATAAGAGAGAATAAGAAATACAAAAAATAAGAGAAAAGATAGTAGTCTTAATGGATCAAATGCAGTGAAAAAGATAAATAGGAAGAGAATAACAACCATCAGAAATAAGATTTCACTAAATTTTAAAGTAAAAATTGAGTTTACTGAACTATAAATATGTTTAATAACTAGAATTTTTGTAACTAAAAAACGAAGTAACAAACAAGTTTTTACTTCACTAACATTTTAATACAGTTGTATATTGTTTAATTTAGAACAACCTTAAAGGAAATGCATTTACTTTTCATTCATTATACCTCGATATTAGAAGAATTCAAAGTGAAAATAAAATATAAAACCGAAGCTGATGGGGCCTTAAGTTTTCGTGTTTGTCTGTAAAAGTTTTTCCATCAAATTTTCGTAAATCATAATAACTCGTAAAAGTGAAAAAGAGAAAAAAAAACGCAATTTCAAAAATCTCTAATCAACCCCAGGAGGGATTCCCCACAAATCCCCCATCAGGTTACGCGCTAATTTAAAACACACCCCAACACAAACGTAAATTAGAGTCAAAAACGAACTAACTAAGAGGAAAAAAAACTTTATAAAATCCCCCTCTCATTCCACCATAATAATAATAATAAAAAAAAACTCGTTCCCCAAAATCGCAAAACAATCTGAAATTGGGGAGAACTTACTCTTGCAAAGAGAGAAAAAAACTCACTTACGCGAACTAATCTCGATTCCCATGCTGGATAGATCCCTACTCCATTTCCTCCGAATTCATTACAGGGGCAGAGAATCCTTTATTAACGAACCTGCCCCGTTTTGCTTGCTGCACCCCCGTTTGTTGTTGTTGTTATTATCACTCATTTTTGCCCGGGCAAGCCTCAAGAAAGCCTAATTACGCATATTTAAGCGGTCCGCGCGGATTCGGGGAGATAGTAGTGGTAATTTTTTGGCGCATTGTTCCCTTCGATAGATATCAGGGCGCCTCATCAGTTCCATCCCCCCCCCTCTAGAAATCCCTCCCCCCCCTTTGGAGGTGGCACATTCAAAACACGCTAATTATCTGTGCGCTTTGCCTCGCATTGCGTTTTGATTACGGCTCCCGCGACTGCTGATAATGGTACCTCTGGTAGCCGACTAATGAATATTTCAAACTTTAATCAAACCCTCGCCGCCTCTTTTTTTTTTTTTTCGCCCCGGTGAAAAATGCCCGCTTCTTCTTTTGTTTTAGAGAGTCGCATCCTCCCCCCCCCCTTGTAATTACCCCTCCCCTTTATGTATTTATAACACGGACGGAGAGCATATTCCGTGGGAATTAAAATTCAAAAAAAAAAAAAAAAAAAAAAGCTCCCGGAAAAGAGAATAACTTAAATGAATGAAGAAGTTGATAATGAAAATATATCCGCGGATATATAGATATATGTCGGGACCGAATAAAATGACAAAAAAAAAAGACTGTAACAGAGCTGGGAGAAGAAGAAAAAAGGAGATGACAGCTTACCTATCCAAATTTTCATTATCCAGATCCTAATTTAAATGCGCCATTTTTTCCCATTCCTTTTTCTCCCTTCTTTTCCAATAAGGAGGAACGGGGGTGAGCGAAAAAAAAAATTAAAGAACAGGGTGACGAAAAAAAAGTATTCGAGGAAGAATTAACGATACGGAGAAGACGATGCTAATAATAACGAGGGGAGGGAGGTAGGGAAAAAAGGGGGTATTAAAAGGACATATAAAAAGAACGGTGACATAAAAAAGCGGGAGTACTGATCATATTAGGCGAGTTGGCATCAACAGAGAGGAGTGCTCGTAATGGAAAAGCTGTGTCTGAATTAACCAGGCCTCCTATCAATTACAATAATATGGCGGCGTAATCGCGTTATGCCGGGAGCCAGCTCCCTTTGTCCTCCTGATGAGAGGGGTAATTTATGGAGGACGATAAATGTCCGCCGAGCATTAATCATTGACAAACCGCGACTTCTTCGGACGCATATTTTTATTAGCCACCCGTCCCCTCTCCGTAATTGTTATTGTAGCTTCTGTACTCCGCGGCCTTTCAGAAGTTTGGCTTTTGGTGAAGGTGCTGTGACTATACTTAATTTAAAAAAAAAAATGTCTCACAGGTTGCATTATTAAGAACCGAGAGGGTTCTGGCAAGGCCAACACTAGACGAATAAGGCCAGGGAAGCTCAAAATCGTATGATAAACGTCACGATTGATATCTCCATTTTCAGACAACTCGTCATATTCACGTAGAGCGATTCTCGTAGAGCGACCGGCTGTATTAGGAATAACATCATGAGAAAAAGCATTCCCATTGAGTTGACTCCGAAAAAGAGTACCCAACATTAGCAGGGCTTCTGGCGATGCGATGAATTGGTGCGTTATCGCTTGCTTAGCAATTTCAAAACTATTATAGGCATGCACTAAAGCTCGGCGACAAAACTCGACACCAAGAATTCACGTATTAGCAACACTCCACGGCATAAAAGTTCGGCAGAGAAAACAATTTTCAATAAGACGGCCATCACGTGACTGTGGTCTTTGGCAGTCTTTCTGAAAAGTATCTTAAAACTCATTATCATTATCATAAGCCTTAAGGACTCATTTCCATTGGTATCGCATTGGCACATGAACTCCAACTGATGTGCTTTATACGCTTGTCTTTCTTTCATTCGACCACCTTCTCCGTAGACTCGAAAGGGACGCTGGGGACGATAGGGAGACGCTGACGTCGAATTGACATCGTGGGGCACTCTGGACGGTGCCCTCCTTTGGACCCAAAAAAAGTACTCAAAATGAGTTAAATCCCTACTTTTTCAGGTCAAATTTCAAACTTTTTTCTAGGGGAGGGCACCCATACCCCCCAGCGGTACCAAAAGGGGATCTTGAGTGGTACTTTATAGAAAATCCCCAACATCATTTTGACATTTTTCTCAAAAGGTAAAGGTGATGGTCTGGAAAAGTGCCCCCCGCCCTTGGAACCGTGCCTGGTAGGGAGACGCTGACATCGAATTGACGTTGCGGTGCCAATGGAAATGAGCCTTAAGGACTCGTTTCCATTGGTTCGCATCGGCACATGAAGTCCAACTGTGCTTACGCTTGTCTTTCTATTGCTATACTGACCATTGTCTTTCTTCCTCCCCAGGCCCGTCCCTCCGAAGCATGTTGCCGCGATGGCCCTGTACGACGACCGCCGCTTTCTGCTGTCCCACATCCAGCATTCCTTCATCACCAGCGACGACACGGGCATGTGCGAGATGGCGCTGCTCAGCGAGGTGACGGACCGCCACCACCCTGACCCCCCGGAGCTGAGGGTGCACCTGGAGCGACGCTCCGACCAGCTCGAGCCCCCGGAGCCCTCCTACGACCTGGCGTCCGGCATGGGGTTCATGGGCGGACACCGGCACCGGTCCAACACGGCCCAGCGGCTGGAGAAGCTCAAGAGGGACCGGCAGCTGCAGGGGAAGACACAGATGGTGCGCTGGAAGGAGTGTCCCTTGGAGCTCACCGGTGAGTCATGGCCAACTAGACCAGTTAGCCTTTCTTGTCTTTCATGGACCACCCTTACCCTGTCTTACCCATCTGTATCATTTCAGTCCTTGTATCACTTTCCTCCTTGCTCCTGTTCCTTTCCCGCAATCCTGCTCACCTCTTTAATTGTTTAATTGTGGTCGAGCAGGATAGGATTTATGACGCTCTTATGCGACGGGGTCTTTTGGACCTGGTGTAGGCTTTCCTACACCAGGGGGATGAGTAACATCAACAGCACAGTCAATTTTACGATCCCGTTGCTCTTGAGTCTCCCTCTTCTTTTCAGCATGCCTTTGCTCTTGACCATCCCTTTTCTCTACCCTTTTTGCATATCAATATTCTTCCCCCATCTCTTAAACCTCCTTTTGCTCTTGGGGTTCAATCTTCTCTTGAGCATACTTTTGCTTGCATGTCAGTATTCCTCCACATATCTTTGCTTTTAAACCTCCTTTTCTTCTTTCTAGCATCATTTTTCTCTTGGGCCTCTCTATGCTCTTCAGCATCATCCCTTTGCTCTCAAGCCATATTAATATTCCTCCACATCTCTTTGCTCTTAAACCTCCTTTTTCTTCTTTTCGGCATCTTTTGCTCTTGGGGCTCCCTCTACTTTTAAGCTTAGCTCTTGCTCTTAAGGCTAAGCGCGCACTAGGGACTTCGGTGACAAAGACAAAATTGTCGCCATGGCTATTGAAACAAATTAGAGTGCGCGCACTAGGCGACGTGACACTTGGCCGATTGCCAAGAATTTCTTCATAGAGATCCATTGTTTTCTAGTGATATTTTTGATACTAGTGATACTGGTCGCCGTGATTTTAGTCTCTAGTGCTAGTATGGGGGTAAATGGGGTCAAGATAATTCCTTATCATCATGAGTTTTAATGAAAGTGTTTTTGAATTATTACTAATCGGTGTTATTTTTTAGAAAAAGATCTTGTTGACCTGTTCCCAAAGAAAGACTTGTCTACACAAAAAGAAAAGAAGGAATCTTTCAAGTCTGCCTTGAGTGAAGCTCTTGAACTTTTTCCAGCTGCGCCAAATAATCCATTCAGTGATTATGCTAGATTTGATGGAAGGGTAATGTTGTTAATTTTAACACTAAATTAATGCTATGATTCCAATTATGGGTCTTTAATATTTTTTTCTATTGCATTACTTACTCTTACTGGATGAGTAAAGCATAGCTCTAGAAGCACTCATAGAGCATTCGCACATGACGTCACTTGGAGGACAAAAACAACGTTGCTAAGGCTGTTGTTAGGGGCGGGAACTAGAAGCATCCAATAAAAGCTTTCGCACATGATGTCACTGGATGACAAAAACAACGTTGCTAAGGCCGTTGTTAGGCCAAGTCATGTGATTGAAAATGCTCTATACCAAATATGTCAAGTTTACGTAACTGCTACTAGAAGTAAATGGAATTTGGCCATACGTTACAAAATTTGCACGAATCTTGAACGTTTGTGTTGCTTGGGAGTTACTACATTCCTCATTTTTAAATCATCAACTTCTGCTCATATTAATTTATCAACTTCTGCTGTCATGTATTGTTTTGTTTTGGTTTGGTTTTTGGTACATATATTTTCCGGTCTGTGTGCTTGATCTCTAGGATCCGCTTATAAACCTTCGTCAAGTAAGACAGACACAACAGAATATTTTTACTGACACAAGAGAGAGAAAATACACCCAGGGCAAAGGCCGGAATCGAACCGACGGCCAATACAGTGCACACACTGCTAGCGTGGTTGTCTGCACGTAACACAACCGGGCCACTTGGCCCCAAGGTTACCCTATCATGTTTTGTTTTCTTTATTTAATTTTTGGAAAAGTTTATTGATTGGCAACACATCACATATACTACAACTTCTACTTATACCAGTTTTGGTTTTCTATTTGTAAACATGTAAACATTCCTCCAAACATTAGGCTTCGTATCGTTTTTTTTATTCCTTTTGTCCTGAGTTGATATATTGTTAATGAGCCCAGATTTTTCAAACTAAAAGCCAGGACATACTACTATAACGGACAAAGGTTTTTACACAAGTTCAAAATGTTGAAGAACGAAAGAATTTTTAGATTTCGAATAAGAAACAAATTATTCCAAAAACATTTTAGGCCTGTAACTAGACCTTGTTTCAGAGATGGTGAGGGAATAGGCCAAACTTTTTTGACACTCCCCTATACATAACAAGGTAACTGTAGTTTTCTAAATTGAATATGGATTAAGGTTGAGGTACAACTTCGTTATACCTATTTTTTTGGCAGTTTTGAAAAGATTCATGTCAAATAAGGAGGGGTCCTCCCCCTGAAAATTCAGTAAATTTGACATAAAAAAGGGGTTTTAACTCATTTTTGAACATCTTAGACTTTATGGACTGACCACCTCCTTGCTCTATCCACGGCTTACTAGATACTTATACAGGCTAGCCGAGTTTTAAACAATGAAAACCATTTGATAACTTTTACCGCTTGGATCGCCACAAGTCCTACCTATATCACCCACCGCCTTCAACACTGTGGATATGCTTTTCCAGTTTGTCAAGTAATGCCGTCTGGATTTTTAATGATTTCCGTACTCGGCTAACCTGTTATAGTATCTAGTAAGCCGTGCTCTATCAAAGAAGTTTCTCTAGCCAGTACAAAAGTAGTAAGCAACAAAACTAAATAAATTTGCTTTTGTTGAAAAAATACTCCTGACCCTCTAAAGTGATAAAAAAAATCTAGCATATTAAAATTTTCCTCGATTGATGGAATTTTAGAAAAGCGGTACTTCAGTGGGAAAAAATAGTAGGACATTTATACGCAGCAGTCTGTCCATGGCAATTTTAATTTTACTACCTTTTTCTGCAGTACCTTCACAAATTCACCATTTGATAGATAGGTACTTTAACAAATTCAGTTGTAGGGAAAAAATACATTCACAATTACATTTTTAATAAAGTTCTCTAATAATATTCTCTATTAATAATAGATTACGATTTGATTTCTATATTATTAACGATCAATTACTATTAATAATCTCTATATAATAATGATAATATCTTTATTATCATTACCAAATCTTCTATAATCTTTATTATCATTACCAAAACAGAAAGCAACATGACAAGAAAGAAAAAACATGTTTGTCACCAAGGGGAAACAACCCGTTTAGGTGACAAAAAAGTACTACAATATAATTATAATGTTAAAAGGACAATATCAAATTATATTAAAAAATAATGAAACATACAGACATGTAAATAAACCAATAACAGAAACACACACAATAAAGAAATAAGCTATATTTTCTTAGAGGATATAAAAAAGTTCTCTATCTCTAATAGAAGCTTATTTCCCACAAATTTCTAACCTGTTTATTTTACTCCTACAGGTTAATCGGTCTGCTCCATTTAAAAAAATCCTCATTTACCTCACAATGCAATCAGAAGAGGAAAGGAACTATGCAATGGAAGTGATCTGCTTGTCCAGTGCCAAAGTTCAAGAGCTGATTGGACTTATTTGTTGGATGTACACCAATGATGGAAAAGAGCCTAAACTGAAGTAAAACCAAAGATTTGATTTTATTTTACTTTTTCTCTCTAAATGGTGACTTACAGCAGGGGGTCTATTTAGAAGAAATTCGGGTCTGTTTTTGGACCCTTCACAAATTATTTTACCTTAAAAATATACCCTTCACAAAGTACTTTAGCCCTAAAACGGACACTATTCTTCACAATTCCACGAATATGGGACCCTATTTTCACAAATGCAAAAAACAGGCTTCTTACTGAGTAAGTATGTACTTATGAGTAAATTCTCACAAGAACAGGACCCTTCACAAAAAGTCTGAACAAACCCCTGGACAGCTTTGTTAACTATTTGAAGTTCTGTTTGTTAATTTTAAAAATGTAAACTATTAATTTTGATTTAAATGTCACTCCTTAATTGGTGAAGTATGGTTATGCAGGATTCAATCCAAGTTCACAAAATATTCCCAAAGATCATTAAAGCATAAATTTCATAGTTTAAAACAGGGATTTCAAATTTACAAGTACTGTCTGTCTATCACAAGTTGAGCTCGTTTACATTTCTGTTGCCAAGGCGACAGGACTCTCCTTATTTTCAATGGGGGAAATTGTTGCATTGAATCACTAGTCTTTATTATGAACAGTTCACTAATTCCAGCTTCTAACATATGCATGCAACTGCATCAATTCCGAGAAGAAGACTGCTTATAATCGCCAAAAATTCTGCCAATAATCCTCCATTGGCTTTAATCCCCGCCAAATCATAATACAGTTTATCCCTATTTAAAATGAACCAGTCTTGTTTCTATAGCGACCGCCACAACCAGACAACTAGGCCAGAGCTCAACTTGTGGTAGAGGTAGACAGACATTAATATGATATTCAAGGGTGTTGGAATACTTACTGTTTTGTTTTGTGTATTATTCCTATGGGTTGAATTACAGTATTTCCTTTCTTGTTTCCAGTGAATCTGTCAGCAACTACTGTTTGAAAATAGCCGAAGAAACTGGTGAAGTGGACGACGACTTCCCTAGTCTGGACGCCCATGAGCTGGTCGGGAAGTTTGGTTTCCCGCACCTGGCTCTCATTGAGAGGGAGACGAAAAAAGCGATACCTGTAACTATGTAAGTACAGTTTTCAAATGTGTAGCAACAGCTTTAGAAAGAGTCCTCCAGCTGGCATTGTAACCATAGCAACATGCTTAAGTGTCGTCATCATCACTGAGTATACTTTAACATTATGAAAATCGTTAGTATACAGCTCATTATATAGTTATTATAAGTTGGTTATTATACAGCTCAGTAATCATCATTTGAGCTGTGGGTTAACATGGCAGCTGGAGGACACTTTCTAAAGCTGTTCTCAAATGTAATACTATACCTAAATTTTGCATTCTTTCAACTTTACTCCTTATTTACATCCATTTGAATTCATTAGATTTTTTTTTCTTCTCTTAACTTTAACACACGGAATTCATTGATGATCCAATAAAAAAGTTAAAAGAAGATGATGGATCACATAAGAAGATTTTGTCACCCTAAATAGTAAAAAAAAAAACATGTGTCCCATATAATATTCCACAAACACACAGGTTGAATAAATATAATAAAAGCACCTTCTTTGAAATTAATTTTTGACTTTAAAAAAGTTATTTATCTGAAGGAAAGAAAGTTTAATAACTGAGGTCCTATTAGAGGTACTACTAAGGGTTCTTTAAAGGCCAGTAGACATGGTCTCAAGATTTATTTTTGTATTGTCAACTTTTTCTTTACCTTGAAAACAAAAAAAGTTCTCTGAAAATGTTATTAAAAGATTTACAATTCAAAATAAGAAAGTTTTATTCTACCCTTTTCATTTTTTAAATAAAGTTTCATTTGCTCTTTTAGGTACATTGAAGATGAACTTGTGAAGTTGAATGTTCCTACATTGGACCTGTCGCTTCGGGAAACTGCGGATTTGGCTAGTCAAAAAGTTCCTGTTGAAAACTCCAATGGCAAGACAAACTTTATATTACAGTGATAGTTTAATAACTTAATAGGTTTTATTTCTAAGATGTAATTATTTTAACTTTACATACCCATGGGTGCCACTCTTCAGTCTTAAGGGCAGAATTCCGTCCTCCTAAGAATTTTGTGAACGGAATTCCGTCTCAGTTTCAAAACATAACATGACCCAACCAATTGTCGGCAATTTGTACTAAATTTCAATACTTGCATGGCCCATTTTGCCAAGAAATAAACCTTTTTTACACAGATACAGCTTTAACTTAAAATTTAAGGACCTATAGTTCTTCTGCAATTTAAAAAAAATTGCTAGACTGAGGGAAAATTATGAGGGCTATTTTATTTGAATATTTTATTTTTTATATAATTTAAAGCTTTTTTTTGCGTTGATTTTGCTATCACACTATTGCACATTGTGTTTCATAAGTAAACTGAACTCAAAATACCACTATAAAGAAAAATCAAATAGATTTCTAATGTGAAAAATTAAGTTTTCATTATTATTTGGTTTTTGAACAAATTTCCAAAGAAACAAAAGTATTTAAAGTTCATGTTCATTGATACTTATACTCATGATGACCAATAAATGTGCTGCTCAGGATGGAAGTGGTCTAAGTCCAAAACTACAAAAACTGAGAAGGTTCTGATTTCTTTTTAGATCCTCTATCTAGTGTGAAAGTCGCCCAAGTCAAAAGCTCAATTAGTAAGAGCTGCCTAAAAGTGCCAACACATATGCCGTTAGAGAAAACCTTACTCAAAACTACGTTCAGGGGACTTACAACCACTTTCAATCTAACCAGCTCAAGTCAGGGCTGTATCCAAGGGGGGTTTTAGGGGTTCAAACCTTCCTCCCCAAAATTCTGACATCAATTTTATACTGGTGTTTCCCTTGAAAATTCTACAACTACGACTTACGAGTAGCGATTCTCTTTGGGTGTAAACACAAAGGGTCTCAAGATGAGTGAAAACCCTACTTTTGAGGGTCAAATTTTCTGAATTTTTTTTTTTGGGGGGGGGGTTACCCCAAAACCACCCTATTGTTATTTAGAGCTCAAAGAGCATGTAAAATTTTGACCTTAAGTGTAACAAAATTCAACTTTTAAGTGATCTTAAACTTAACATATAAATATACTGGTTAGGGAGTTTCTTAGAAGTAACGTTGAATAACCCCCTGAAAGAAAATTCTGGTTATGGCCCTGGCTCAAATGTTTCCAATTAATTACTATTTTGTGTATACCAAGCTAGCTCTTTCCTCTGCTATTTTTGGTCACAGTTTTTTATGCAATTGATCCTCATGAGACTCACTACATTGAGATCTCTACATTTTTGACATACCCTGTAGATCTACCAAGCTCTTTCTGTTCGTAGTAACATTTAATTATGAAAAACTTATTGCTTGTTAGAATTATGAATTGTCATTTCTATAGCCAAAAACAATCATGTAAATTTCATTTTTCAGCATATCACATTGAGAAGCCAGATGAACCTGGTGTTTCCATACCTCTGGATAGCAAGCTGTCCAATTTCACTAATCTAGTGTTCAGACTCATTTTTGAAAGTAGTAGCAACAGTGGTATGTGTATATATATATCCTCCTTTTAGTCTGTAAATTATTTTTTCTTTCTTTTTTAACTAGGGAGCTACCGTGTGACACTTAATGTTTACTAACAAATTATTTTGGTTATCAGACTAAAAATTAAAAATTTTGCACAAAATGTGTGAAATTCTAATATTTAATTGTATATTTGTAAGTTTCTGAAACACTTTTATCATTCTTTGAAAGTTATTTAATTTGAGAAGTATTGTACAATGCATTTTTAAACCGTGAAAGAAATTAGTTTTATCTTAAAATAAGGTGTCAATTGATCATTGTGATTGGATTGATAATAAGTTTTTTGACAGCTGCTTGCTATGTTACTGCAACCTTATCCATAATCTAAAAAAATGGAAATATTTTAAAATTATAATGATTATTTTCATATCTTCAAAAGAATCCAAAGAATTTGATACCAAAAATGTGTCATTTGGATCAGTAATTAAAAAGTTTTTCTCTGGAAACTGTTCACCAAAAACTTTTTTTAGAATAGAAAAATACTTATAAAATTGTCCTTTGGAAATGGTTAATCCATAGAAAAATTCAGGTACTTTTTCAAAGTTTTTTAAGTGGGTTTTTTTGCATAAGGAAACTATGGTAATTAAAAGCTGGAGAGACCACTAAAAGCAAATAATAAAGTTTCAAAAACCCTTAAACTTATTCAAGTCCACTGAAGTATTGAAAATATTACTATCTAACTTGCACACAACCTTTTTACTCAGCAATTGTTAAATTCTTATTCTGAACTCATAGATTATTCAAAAATTTGTTAAATTGCTCACCATCAAAATACTGCACTTACAAGTAACAACTAAAGCTCCTCCTAATAAAAGATGTGAAATTCCTTTTGTGGTTCTAGTGAATGTGTTTTTTCAATGATTGAATATCGAAAATAACATCATGATTTGAAAGTTTTATAAGAAAACCTCTTTAAATTAAAGAATTCGGAACTTGGAATTGTTCACAGTTTTTGGTACTTGTGTATTAGCCAAGTGTAAATCTTGCTAATTGAGCTTTATTGATGACATTTTACAACTTCTACAGCAATATAAAGACAATTAAAAGCCATTTGGTTTCAAACCATGATGATTTCATGTTTGGTTAGGTTCAATCAGAGTAAATCAAAGGCCAGGTTCACGACAAAAATTGGATTTTATCAGAGATTGAGAAGGTAAATATCCTCAAAACCACATATTCTATGACTAAATATTTTTGGGAAAAGCCCAGGGAGTATTTCCAACAGTACATAAATGAGATTTAGCAAAGTAATCTGAACAAAGTCTATTCTTGCAGTTGTAGGCAACTGCTGGAGATTTTTAGATAAATTAACAACAATTAACAACAACAACAATTAACAATTTATTATTATTATTAACAAACACAAAAACAAATTACAAAATTTAAAGAAGAATCACAATAGTTTACACATAATTAAAAAAGAAAAAAGACAATTGTAAATATATCCCAAAGGAGCCACAGCTCGTCCATGAGTTCACAGATTTCCAGGTTTTATGAGTTTTTAACTTATAACAAAACAAAAGAAAAAAAAATATATTTATATACACATATACAAAAGCAAGATAAAAAAAAGAAAAAGAAAAGGGGGGACTTGGCTGGCTAAAACACTAGACATTAATGACCCAAAAAGCAAACAAACCTTTCAATTACATATTGGCAAGACTATTTCATGTTTTCAAGCCCATTTATTTAAAATTAAAGAGGAAACATCACTTAAAAGGCAATTTAAATGAGTGTTGTGTTTCTATCATACATAGTAAAATCTTATCTTCACAAAAAAAACAGAACCAAGATGGAATTTTGATTGTCATATTCGTGTTCAGCAGGCTAAAATTACATATATTTTGACATTTTCATTGATCATTTTTACTCTTGCCTAGTGTAATCATTTAGCTATAATTATGATGTTCTTCTATTTACCCTCTATTTTACGATGATTTCATGTTTGGTTAGGTTCTAAAGACTGGAAAAAGTTTGCAAAGAAACGTGGACTTGATGAATATAATAACCACATGTTGGCTGTTGAAGCTCCATTATACAGATCTTTCCATGTCACGCTGCACCAGAAAATGGGAATAAACTATGATGTCCAACTTGGTAAACATTCAGAAATATTTCTCATCTCTTACGCATGTTTCTTGTCTCTTATGTAAGATAGTATTATGAATGGAGTATGTCTGTAGTATTTGGTTTGTGTTTAATGTGGGGAATTAGGGTTTTTAAAACTAGAAAATAGCTGCTTTTTAATAGCAGAACTAAAGATAATGAATGCTGTTGTTAATTGTAATAGGAAATGGACTTTGTTTGGGTTAGTTCTGTTTCTAATTTTAAGTATGATATATTTCTTATGAAGGTTTCAAATTTGTGTGTTTCTCAGTGCATCAGTTGTTCCTTTCAAAATCTAAACTTAATTTTTTCATATTTTTCTTTTTATTTAGTATTTCATTCATCTTAAGTTAAGTAAGGTAATTATGATTTTTTAAAATGAGAAAATTGCTGCTGTTTATTAACAGAACTAAAGATAATGTTGTTGTTAATAGTAATAGGAAATGGACTTGGTGTTCTGGAGGTCACTACTAGTTATTTGTTTGGGTTAGTTCAATTTCTCATTCAAACAGAGGGGTTTTTCTTTTAAAGGTTTCAGATTTGAATGTTTCTCAGTGCATTGTTCCTTTCAAAATCTAAACTTGATTTTTCTTATTGTTCTTTTTATTTAGTTTTTCATTCATCTTTAGTAAATTTTAGATTATAATTAGAAAAAAAAAGTATGTTTTTATTATTATGTTTAGTAATTTTGTAGGTTTAGGTAGAAAATCTTTGTTTTTAAAATAAACTCCTTGATTAAACTAAAATAACTCCTAAACTAAATGAACTCAAATTTTAAGCTCTTTTAATAACAATAATCTTTATTTGTACATTTATACTATTCATACTCAGAAAAGAAAAATCATATTTGTTACCAAGGGGAACAATCTTGTTCAGGTAACTAAAAAAAATGAATATGGACTGATACAGAATAGTGAATGAAATAAAAGAGTACTTTACAATACTAACATAAAAAAACACAGAAATAAAGGTAAAATATATGATATAATAGAATAGAATAAGGGGAAATAAATAATAAATATTACATTATTGTCATTTAGAACTTATAAAATTAACAAGTTAAAATTTGATCCTGATTGTGATGCTTATTTTCTGAAACTTAAAAAATAGCTCTTCTATATTAAACTGACTAGTGTCTTACCAAGGAATCATCAAGGTTACTATTTATTTAAGTTCCATTTCTTTTTATAACATAATCTGACTCATTTTTAGGTATATCTGGAGAAAAGGTTGAAATCAATCCATTGCCTCAAAAAGGAGCTGCTAAACTTCTGAGTCGCCAACAAAAAGCTGCCACTCTTTATATGGACATAATAGCTGGATGTGAAATTATATCTCACAAGTCTAGTGAGTATTTGACAGTTTAATTGAGGCTTTTTGTATGTAAAATGCAAACCTAACAATTCAAACATTGAGGAGGTTTACATACAGATATAGACCCACAGTTTTTTTGAAAATGGAACACAAAATTTTTACATTTCTTCCACATTTTTTTTTCAGTTCTATTAATCAATTAACCAATTTTTGAATGTCTGAATTTCTTCTGCTATACACAAAACATTGATATTTTCCAGGATCGAATAATTTCTTGCTTTTGTTTTTCAAATTTATCATTAAGGTGGAAAACCCTTGCTTACATTTGTATGATGTGGCAAATTGTATCAAAATCTTCAATGCTGTTCTCAAAGGTTCAGAGTATTGCTTTTTAATCTTTATCCAAAATTTGTTTTATTGTTCATTATGATTCATTATGCTGTTATTTAAAATCAGGGGTATGTCAAGGGTCTTTTAAAAGATACCTATTATGTAAAAATTTAAGTGCAAAATCAACATAAAAAACAAAAACATAATTTTTTAAACATGGAAAACACAAGAAAATTTAGTCTAGAATGGCTAAAAATTTAAAAAGTTAAGAGAATATAACTTGTAAGACAGCTTTCTTTTAAAAATGTATTTTGTGATGGTGCCTTTTTCTTAAAACTGAATTTGTGATGGTACCTTTTTCCTAAAACTGAATTTGTGTACTTATTTAAGTTCTTATTTATCAAATGGTGAATTTGAGAAGGTACCTATAAAAGGTAGTAAATATTCCCTGGACATACCACTGCAAATTAACCAATTTTTGAATGTCTGGATTTCTTCTGCTATACACAAAACATTGATATTTTCCAGGATCAAATAATTTCTTGATTTTGTTTTCAAATTTACCATTATGGAAAACCCTTGCTCACATTTGTATGATGTGGCAAATTGTATCAAAATCTTCAATAATGTTCTCAACAGTTCAGGGTGTTACTTTTTAATCCTTATCCTAAACTTGTAGGCACAAGCATTGTTTAAGATTATCTTTGCCTGACCACTTCATAGCTCTATCAGTTCATCATCATAAAGACATACATTTAACATAAATAATGTTTCTTAATAAGTTACACTTGATTGTTAGGAGGAAAAATTTCAACTATTGTAGATTTAAAAAAAAAATGTTTTTAATATTATAATCAGAAGGGGCAAAATACTGAACCTAAAATGAGGGTTCCAGTGTCTGAAGTACAACCATTTAGTTGAAAACAAAGTTAAAAAACATCCCCTAGGCTTGTAACAACTAATGATGGTTGTTATTAACATATTTACTATTCAGATTACAATTGGAATATTCTACTAAATATGGTTCAAACCTCTTATTTAGTAGATGTTCTCATTGTTTGTATAAAATCTTTTCCACTTTTTTGTACTCAGATTTGCTACCAATAATTCCAAATAATTTTAGTGTACTTGTAAGCCCAAAAGGTTGAAAAACACTATTTTACTTTTTACTATTTTACTTTATTTTCACTGCATTTTGAGAAAGATTTTGTAGTTGATTCTGGTTAACAAGATTCACACACATCTTGAATTGACAATCACACTCTTCAGAGACAACGTTGAAGGGTTGCCACAGAAATTGCAAACCTAGAATAGCAAGGACATATTGTATTTTCTACAGATTTCGATCCTGCCAGATTAGGCAGTTTATTTCTAGGTTGGCTAAATAAGCCCATCTTTTCCTTTAATTTAAAGTTAATTACAGGTTGTTTAGAAATGTGAAAGTACATTAACCTTCCAAACTAGATATAAAAAACCCCCCAAGGGGTATACTTGAGGGGGTACCTAGGTATTTAGACCTTCAAACTCCAGTATAACCAACCTCACTGGGTGAGGCCATGAGCAGAACTGTTACAGAAAGTCACAGTTAACTGAGGCAAAGCCCTTTGTTTCCCCAAGTTAACTTGTTTCTCATTTCATCAACCCCAGGGGGGGATGAAAGGCTTAGTCTTCCTTGCCCAACTGTGAGGTGGCAGCAAGATGCACTACCACTACACCACTGGGCTTCAAAGATATAAGAATGAGAGTATCTTCCGTTAATCATCAAATTATAATTGCCAAATTTAGTAATCTAGTGAGAAAAATTTAATTGGTTTAGGGGGAGGTGATAAAAAAATTTTGTGAACTAAGGGGACATCCATAAATTACGTGAGGTGTTTTTTCCAAAATCTGGACCCCCCTCCCCCCTTGGTGAGATTTAGTGAGATTTTGCTGGACCCCCCCTTCACCCCCACGTGAGATTTACCTACAACTTTAAACAAATTATTTTCTTTTTCATACTTAAAAAAACAGAAAATCGTATGATTTCTAACTTAAAAAGTTGACGTGAGATTTTAATCGACCCCCCTCCCCCCTGAGATTTGGTGAGATTTTTCCAAACCCCTCCCTCCTCCTTTTTGACCTCACTTAATTTATGGATGTCCCCTAATGACATTGATTTCTCTTAAATTATATTTTTATAGTATGTTGAAGTATTTTGTGCATTTTATAGTATTTTGAAATATTTTACAGTGGAAATTTAATTGCTTAAGGGTGAGATAAACAAAACATTTTGTCGACTAATGCCCTGAAATATTCTTGAATTTGATTTTTTTTATCTTTTACTGTAGTATTCTAGTGCAAGTTCAATAATGTTGTCTCCTGTTATGTTTTTAGGTGCCGGTAGATGCACGTTCAAATTAGTTTACCAAATCGGACAAGAATTCAAAAAGTACAGGTTCGAGACCTATTTGTCGAATGCTCAAGATATAGTCAAGAAAGTGCAGTTGATATTGGAAATGCATTCTAGCAATGCGTGCAAAGACTACCAAGCTTACAGGGAAAGGAAGCTCCAAAAGAAACTCCATGGTAGTTTTTCTAAATAAGCAGTGCCTCTGCTGAAAAGTTTCATAAAAAAATTTATAAGTGAATTTGATTGGGTATTTTTAAATGATTTTGCATTATTCTTTAAAAAGTTATGTTTGTTGTGTATTTTTAGTCAATTTCTGGTGAATTTTTAGAATAATCGAAGTTGTTGGGAACAGTTGTTATATTTTGTATTGTTTGATAATTTTAAGGCTTTGCACATTTTTTTAGATAAAAAATGAGAGTAAATGATTTGGTTTAACTTAGTCTGATATTTGAGTTAAAACTTCAGAAGAATGTCATCAGCAAATTCAGAAGGGTTTTTTTTCAGTCGTACAACCTTATTGAATCTTTATAGATGAGTTTTCAGAATACTTTGTTTCTTTTTAAGTTGGATGTTAGTATCAAAATGTACCTACAGAGATACAAATATGACACTTAAACTTGTGTTAGACCATTTTGAAGTAACTTAAAATTTACGATTCCCATATTTGCATTAAGAGTATATTTTCTTACAATGACTATTAAAGTTCTTGCATACTTGTTTGCAAGTTAGATTAAATTTTTACAAATGAAGTCTTTATTTATGATGAAATAAAGACTATTAGTTTAAAATAAATTCATAGAGTTATGAATAAAATTAAAGTTACTTTACTTAGCTGTTAATAATAATTTACTTAAATGATTATTTTCATTGAATCTTCCTTCTGAGACCATCTTTTGGAATTTTTATTGTGATTTTAAAGCATTGCTTACTTTTCTAAAGATTTTTATTGCTAGTTATTGCAATATTTTTTAATCATTACCAAAGTTGTACATGCATATTTTAAAAATAATGCAACTATAATTTATTATGAGAAGTATAAAAATCCAATGTAAACATCTATTCAAGGAATTCTGTATATACTTCTATAAGTTCTATGGGTTCAATTCCGTTAGAGTCCCCGCTAAATATTGCCCGGTTCTTTTAGACAACAAAAAGTAGAAATATTCATAAATAATATCAAACTCCTGAATTAAAATGCTTAATTAGATCAATAACTATTCAGTTTATTAATAAAAGTTAGAAAAATTCGTTGATATTGTGATATATTTAGCGATTTGGATATTGGCGATATTTAGCGGGGACTCTAACGGAATTGTACCGTTCTATGTATAACAGAATGTCTCCTCTGAATCAAATAGTTACAGAGTAACTGTTAAAGGGGCCTACTACTCTTTGCATTGGTAATTTACTCCTAATTTAATTAAAATATATTACAGTAAAACCCTGATTGTTCGAAGCTCAATCATCAGAGTTTTTACTTTAATCAAGCAATCTAACTAATTAATTAGCATGGCAATATAAATTGCATGATGTGCATCTTTATAACTTTTGTATCTGTTAAAATATAAAATTAAACCTACTCAATTATCAATGATATTTGCTTTAACTGAATTTCTCTGTTATCCTAGTTTGTCTTGTTCCACCTGAACTCAAATAACTGATACCTACCGTACTTCTGTTATATAATGTGTTGTTAAAGCTTCTGAAATTTTATTTACTCCTCTCAAGATCAATATTGCCCCTGATTAAGTAAGTTTTTTTTAAAAAACATTGTTCCTTTTAAGACTCATAAGACTGCCATATTTGCGTACTTATGTTTGTATTTATCCATTGATTTTGGTTTTTGATAAATGAAGGGGTTTGTGAGTGGAAGAAGGTTATTTTTGATAAGATGAGTTATTTTTGGGGATGGATAGGGTATGTTTTGACTTACATTTTAGTACAAACAACCATCTGTCTAGTGAGACCCTTATCGACTGAGATACCAGTGCAGTGAATATATAGAGTGTTTTCAGGTGACGTCACAACCGGTTATTTTCTTTTAACTGTGTACCTTCTGTAGGGCTTTTAACTGTTGCTAAGGCCGTTGTTTATCTGTTGCGAAGGTGGTTTTTAGGTATGGGATCACGTGATTGCAAATGCTCCAATAGAAGAATTCCACGGCTGGTCATTTTCTGTAACTGTTAACCTCTGTAGGGCAAAAAACTGTAACATTTTCTGTTGCTAAGTCTGTTGTTAGGTCTGAGTCATGTGATTGAAAATGCTCTATTGAGGGTTCACATGCTCCTTGAAAAAAAAATTATTCACTCTTGTAGCAATTTTATTTACTTTTTTGTTAGAAAACAGGGGTCTGTCTAGGTTTTTTTTAAGAGGTGTCTATTTTGTGAAAATATATCTCTATGTATTGTGAAAATTTAAGTGCAAAATCAACATAAAAACAAGTACATAATTTTTTTAAACATTAAAAACAAAATGAAATTTAGTCTAGAATGGCTAAAAATTTAACTATTGAGAGAATATAGCTTACCAGAGAACTTTCTTTCAAAAATATATTTTGTGAAAGTACCTTTTTTTTCCTAAAACTGAGTTTGTGAAAGTACCTATTTATCAAATGATAAATTTGTGAAGGTACCTAAAAACGGTAGTAAAATTGCCCTGGACAGACCACTGGTCAAAAGTAAATTAACATAAAAATTCCAACTAAAAAACGGGTAAATATCTGGAAACAAGCTTTTTGCTACACCCCCTTCTTACCCTCACCCCTTGTGTTGAATTGTTTTTTTTTTTGTCATGTTTTGGTTTCATTTTCAATTGTTGTTGTTTCTTTTGAGATATTCGGTGCAAGCTTAACATTTTTCAATGTTTTGGATTGTGATTGATTATTATTTATGTGTTATGAATCCAGATTTAACAGAATATTGGTCTGGATTTTTGTTTCATATATACATTTAACCTGATAAGCAAGTGGTATACTATTTGATCCTATTTTTTGAAATCTTCTGTTAAATTTATCTCTATGAAGGCTGAAAGGTTGTGACATTATTCGAGTTTATATTGTTATTAATTTTAAGAATACTCGGAACCATTTCTTTAAATCATTCATGATTGGAACCAACTTTATAGAACACCTTGAACAATTTTTCCAAGTTTCAATGAAAGTAAAAATTTAAAAATCATTTAATTCAAATAATCATTATTTATACCTTTTTACCTCAACTGCCAAAAACTTAGTTGATCATTTTAGTTCCTAGCCATTTTTATGATAGGTGAAGAAATGACCCAAAGATTATTTCTCTGCTTAAGATTTAAGATAAGCTTAAGTGTTCAGGTTTATAATCAGGGAATTTTGTTTTTGTTGATTATTATCATTGTTTGTGTTTTGATGTGCTTTTACATTTATGAATCAACAAACTTGTCAAAGCTTTTGTTTCAATGTCGCCACTTGTGTTTTTGTCGGTGAGTAAGGTACTCTGGTTTTCGATCTCTCATTGCTGAAATTTTCTGTACTTTAAATTTCAATTAGGATTGTTCACACATAATACCTGGTCCTTTGTGGGCTTATTTAACAAACTTTTGCACTGCCTGATTGTTTGTACTAGTACTACAATGTGTGATCTAAAGCACCCATAAAATTGGTTTAATTATTTTGTGAGATCTAAACTGCCATACTAAAAAACACAATGTAATTAAGCTGTACTTAAACATGTTTTCTATCTAAAGTTACCTAGAATCAGACACTTTGATTATAAAGGATCACACAAAAATGTTGCACTTTTTTTTTCACCCCACCTCCTTTGTCAAGAGGTGTCTTACTTCACTACCCTATTGTCACACTCTCTTAGGGGATGTCCATAAATTATGTGACAATTTCCTGGTACATGGTAAACATTTTCCTGGTATGTATTTTGCAGCATAAAAACTTTTAAAGCAAAATATTAAAGTAAAACGTATAACACTAATAAATTAATAACTAACTTTGTATGCTATTTTTATTAAAATTTACCTTTGAAAAGGAAAAGAAAAGGTTTTGGTCCAAATGATGTGTTGATCACTTAACTTACTTACTTAACTTACATTTTGTGTTAAGTTAAATAAAAGTGATTGGAACCCCTTGAATTGATAAGGGCTCTTTTATAGTCAAGCTGAATCTGAGCTGAAACTTAAAAACTATCAATCACTGGACACCGACACACTTTCCCCTTCCAGCCTTCGCAATACAAGAGAGGGGGTTGAGAACGTCGCGTAAACAAGACGCTCTCGACCTCTCGACCCCCTCTCTTTGCATTGCGAAGGTTGCGAGGAGTCGCGTGCCGGGCACCTGTTTTGGATCGAGTTTCAAGCTGACAGATTTTTCAGCTTGACTATAAAAGAGCCCTAACATCAACCATGATCACATTAATCAAGAATCAACTGTATTTTCATGATTACTGAAGTTTGATCAATATGTTTGAACTATATAGTTACTTAAACATCATAGTTTGTATGCATTTCTTGGTAAAAACTTATTCTTGCTTAATTTCTTATTTCTAAAATCCCCTCATAAAACTAGGGATCTATAAATTATTTTTCTTTTATCTGTTATTAAATCTGTTTATTTATCTGCAGTAGCATTTTAGTTCAATTTGTCTTGTCTAGAACTATAGAGGTGTGCAAATTTGACTCAAAATGGGGAAAACTTTAATACAATGTGCTTTCATAATTTCTGGAGAAGCAACTACTTTAATACTTTGTGTGGTACTCTTTATTGGATTATTTATTACTTACCTTTTGGTATACCTTTTATCAATAATTTGCAAAGGTTTTCTGTGTATGTTTTTATTTTTCTCCTGATGCCAAATCTTAATCTTTCTTCTCGTCTTTGTGATACATTGTTAATTTTGAACTAAATGTTATTTAAAATCAATTAAAGAAAGAATTCTATATCAGTAATACTTCAATAAAGAGGTTAACATAAAAAATACTCAATAAATAAATTATGAAGTCAAAAAATTGCTGGAAAACAAAGAATTGAGGATGGAGTAAAATCCTTCATAATCAGCTGCTATTTTGGATGAGAAACAATGAAATGAAATTTACTAAAACTAAATAAAATATATACTTTAAAACTGTTAATAGTTAGGTATCTTACCTAAAAAATAATTCATTATTTCTTTTGTTTTGTTGAAAAAAGTATAGTTTGTAAGCTTGCATTGTAAAATGCAAATAATTTGCACACCTCTGTATTTATATGGTGATCTTTACTATTAAAATATCTTAAGAGTAAGGCATTTAATTTTTTAAAAATTCAATTGAGTTTTTATAGTAATGGCCTTCATTCAACATGTTTTAACTTTCTCTTGCTTTTCAACTTAAAAAAAAAAACCCTACTAATGTTTGCCTTCCTATGTAAGTTTACATATGCCTAACAATTTTTATTCACTACTCTACTCTGTAATTAGACTGGTAAAAAATTTACTCTAAGTAGGGGGGGGACTAATACTAGTTGGCAGAGATTTCTGTGTATGTTATATCTCAATTTTATGCTATAATGAGGGTTACTCTGCAAAATTGTTATAAAAACACAACTGAAACAGAGATAAGAATAGTAATACAAAGCTAACAATCATGGTGAATATAGAGTACTCTGTTTATAACAGGGTGGCTACAGAATCTGTGGAAAAAATTTCCCTGACTTTTCCCTGATTTCCCTGACTATAATTTTAAAATTTCCCTGATATACCTACATCAAAAATTTTCCAACCATAATTATTAATACACTGTAAACTGGAAGTTATTTAAACCCAAATATACTTGAACGTAGTAAACATATTAAAATAATAATTATTATAATGATATTTTTCTTATGTAGAAATCCGATATTGTTTGCTACCATTTTATGTGTATTTCATTGACTTAATCTTCTTAATAGTTTAATAAAAGCAAAATTTCATATAGTTCCTAGCTACAAAAAAAGGGTTTGAATATAAATGTAATTAAGCTATAGTGTATTAACAAAATATTTTCATGTAATTTTGAAATAAATGAACTTATTTAGACAGCAGTGGGATAAATAGGAATTTATTTCGGGAGGGGCCCAAAAATACTCCTCAGCCCTTCCCAAACATACTTAATAGGTCCAATGTAGCTTTTTAATACATTTTTAGGTGATTATTTAGGCCCTAAAAACGTATTATAAGAAAAGTTGTGGAAGCATAATAACAAGTACCAAAGGGGGGTTAGGGGGTCCTCCCAAGAAAATTTTTGGAAATTTGACTCAAAAAACAGGTTTTAACTACTTTTGGTACTACTCTTAGCCCAAATTTTAGATATACATTTTTATATAGGATTTGAATTTTGATGAACTTAATGTTAAAAAAGTTATGAGTAACAGAGTTTCAAGTACAAAAGGAGATCTGGGGGTCCTTCCCCAGAAAAATTTTTGAAAACTACTCTAAAACAGGGCAGGGCCTCCTCGGCCCCCCATATATACGCCACTGTTAGACAAATTTAATTTCAAAAAATAAAAAACTATCTTATACTTTCAATAAAACTGTAAATAATGATGAACAATTATTCTAATGCTCAAAATGTATAAATTGCAGAAAATGAAAAACTAAAACAATCTGAAAGGAATAAAAAAACTTAAGTCCAAAAAGTTTAATTTCAACCCCCAAAAATTACCCATATGGAAGATTTTGTAAGATTTCCTTTCTGATACTTTAAAATATTCATACATCCTATTATCAATACACCTTGTAATTCTTTGATATTAAAACTCTAAAGTTCAAACTACAAATTTCTATTTGCCTTCTTGCAAACAACAGGAAATTCCTCAAAAAAAACCCCTTAATTTGCCAGCTAAATATTCATCACATTTGAAATACCAATCTCCAAACACAAGCATTTAAAGCCAAGGATATTGACACGAAGTTTGAAAAACGCGATCGCGAACCAACCGTCAAGTTGTTTTTTCTGCCCGCGTTTACGCCGTAAAAATGCCAACTTTACAGTCAAACGTCCGGAAACATGTATGAAAATCCGGAATTTTTCATTTAAATTCCAGATTTTTATAGGATTTCCAGACCTTCCCAGCCTCGGAAATGAATGAAGGATGCGATCGTGGATTGCGCAGATTTGCGGCGTGAATTACTAAAATCTACCCTGATTTTTTAACTTTTTTCTGAATTTCCCTGACTTTTCCCTGATTTTTCCAGATGAATGAAATTCACTGACTTTTCCCTGATCTCCCTGATTTCCCTGATCTGTCGCCACCCTGTATAATCTATCCATCTTATTTTATATCTGTAGTCTAGGTAATTTTGTAGAAATATCAAAGCATTGTTTTTCATAAGATTTTAAACTATTTCATTGCTGAACAGCGAAGTTTCATGTTTAAATTTTAAGTCTTTACGATATTCTTACAGTAGTGTTTTGCTGTTATAGAATACTGATTGTTAAGTTAGTTCCACTAAACTTTTTTTGAAACATAGAGTTCGATAAAATTCCATTTTGTAAGAGAGGTTTATGTGCCAAAAATTGCTTCAACGTCCCTGAAAATTTTTAAAACTGCTTATATGTTTGTTTTAATAATGTAAAAAATTTCATATATGATTCATTTTCATGAAAAAATATTGTATGACAGTATTTTCCTCTTGATTAAAAAAATATTTTTGATAGTTGTCTACTTCCTATGTGAAAGCAACTCTTAACACTTACCTAATTAACTAATTTTTTAACTCAATTAACCAATTCTTTTTATATACATGAAAAACAATTTATCTGATAAAATTAAGTTTGTATTTGTTAAAATTTTCAATTCACCCTTTATACTTATATTTTTACATGGAGTATACCTAAGGTTAACCTGGAATCAAAACTTCAATTGGAAGATGAAAAAGGAAAACTAGTTTTAAGCCAATCAGAATTGTTGAAAATGCTTGATTCCAGGTTAACCTTAGGTCAAGTTATGGGTGAATACAGCTGTTAACATTTTAAAACAAAATAAATACACTCGCCAATGTTGATAGGAAATCCTCCTTGCCTTAACTAAAAATAAGGGTACTGGCTGCACGAGATCTCCATATACATTCTACTTACAAGGAGTATAGTGTTGAAAAGAATCGGTACATACTCTGGTACTTTTGTTGGAAATTAATCCTTGTTGTTAAAAGTTAAATGCAGTTTTATAACTATGCTATTTCAAAATTATCTTAGGAATTTTTAGGAGAGTTGAAACTGTAGGAATTGCCGTAGATATTTATTCAATTGTTACCACCGAGAGAACATGGCCAGAGCCCTCATAACGAAAATGATGATGTCTTTAGGCTTCCAACTGTTCTGATTTGCAAGAATTGTTACAAAAATACTATCTTTAATTTAATTGTTCCGAATTTTACTTGTTAACTGATTTTCCCTTTTTGAATTCATAACAATTTAATAAAAGATAGTACTTTCAGAATGGTTGGCAGCTATGCCACTTTAGACGACACTAGCATGCTCGAAGACCTTCAGAAGTCATTTCTAAGGCAGTACTATGGGCATTTAGATCTTGTTGATCCAATGATGAAAAACACATACAAGACTAATTATCTTACATGAAGACTGAGAAGAACAGTTTTCATCCATTCCCAAAGAAAAAGGGTGATTGGATCACCATCTGCAGGATAACTAAGCATTGGCAAATTATTATTGGGGAACATTGGCTCTCCCCAAGAGCTAATTTAACACCTTCACTTGAATACAGGCTGCATTGGGGCAAAAAAAATATCTCTAACCTTTAAATTTGTTTTCTAATAATCAACTTTCATGGACAAGTATACTGTTCTTCCCTCTGTCTGCATACTTTTTTAAAAGAACCCTAAATATAAATTTACGACTCATACATATCACACACATACATTCCTAATAAGACTAAATCTTCTTGTTTTTGTTTGATCAAACAAATCATGTATTAAAAACTGTAAAATAAAATAATTACACTCCATAAAAACATCAAAAATCTTTTTATTTTATTTTGGAAAATCTTAAAATAGCTTTCTTTTTTTCCATATCACAATAGCACCTAAAAGTCACATTGCACATTTTTGTTCCTTTACAAGAGAACATATGAAAGTGCAAATAAAAGATGAAATATTTTCAAATGACTAGTATAGCCTTGGTTAAATAATTTGGAGCATATAAATAAATAAGTTAGTGAAAGAAATTATTACCCGACCAATTACGCACTATTATTGGCTTTTTTAAACACCTCTGGTGGCCAATAAGGGTTATGATCACCCGTCTTCTGAAGATTCAACAACCCCTTGCTTGGCTCACCCGATCTCCAAGTTCCGTCTGTAACAATTCCGTTTTCGCCCTCAGTGTCATGTAAACTAGTCGGGCAGTATTTCCTCTCAGATTCAGGCAGTTCGTCGTCGATGGATTTGAGGAAATTGTGGAGGCACGCACAGGCCTTGACAATGTGCTCGACAGTTTCCACGTCGCCCACAATCGGTTGCTTGAAAACCTGAAAATTGGCACACATAACGGCGAAGGTATTTTCTATCAGTTGCCATACCCTCGATATCCGATAGTTGTAGATTTTGCATTCGCGCTTTGTCGCTTCTTCGCCAACGTAAGGACATATTATGTTGTCCCTAAGTGGAAAGGCTTCATCAGTAACAAAACTGTAAGGGACAACGTCCCCCATTATTTCCTGCAACTCGGGAGGGGGTAAATCCAGGTGACGTTTTTTCAATGCATCGGAAAGCATCGAACGACCGAAAATAAAGCCGGGACTACGGTTTGGCACTGCATACTGTCCGACATCGATAAGGGTGAAGCGATATTGATTGTCACATGCAGCGAAGAAAACAATACCTTCGTAGCTGTCAGATGCAGAATTAAGAAGAGCCTAAAAAAATACAGTATTTTTTAAGAATCAAGTTAATTCAGATGTATAATTGTGCTTGGTTTTGAAATTAGATCATAACTTTTTCATGCTAAAACTTCTTTTTTCAGCTACATAAGTAAGATTGTTCATTCAATTATTTTTACAAGGAATCAAATCTGGTTGGTTGTTTTTGGTTTTATGGCGCAAGGTCCCTATATCGGACATTCCGTGCCAAACACGGAATCAAGTCTGGAAGTTACAGCCCAGATTTTATTGCAAACAATTTAAAAATTGCCATATAGGAGGTGTCACTTTTGACCAACTATTTGGGTAGCTACAGAAACTGAGAAAAAAAAATTCTATCTAACAGCATTTCCTTGATTTAAATTTTACAGGAACTATTTTAATTTATTTCATTTTCTAGTTTTCTCTGAACCATTATGTGTGTTCAAGACATATTTTAAAAAATCACTATTTTGTTATTTAAAATTTAAAAAAATTCTAAATTAATAAAATTTAATAGTGATGCTGGATATCACAAAATTTCTTCCTCATTGAGATTAGAAAAGTAAAAAACCTTCAAGGTTTCGGATGAAGAAAAATTAAGTGCATAATGCTATCAGAAAATTTGACACATTTTTAAGAATTTCCCCGACTTTTCCAAATTAATAAAATTCCCCGCCTTATCCCTGATTTCCAGGTTCGTTCTATAGCTGCACTGAACAATATACAGATGCCACTCGAAAAATCAATTAAATAATTAGGTACTTATCCGTTAGCTAGGCACAAGTGAAAAATCACCAAATATTGTAGAATGAATTAAGGAATTCTCTGTTCCAACAGTCGCCTCCTGTAAAAAAAAACATCTGCCGTTGGCGCATTCGTTTCATTTTCAGTTGACTGTTTTTGTCATTCGCTTCGCTTGGCAAGCGTTTGGTTAACACAATTGGCGACATTTGCCCCCGGCTAACGGATTAGTACCAATAATTATTAGTACACGTATTTTATATACCTGCATAATGACATGTCGTCCTCCCAAAGCACCTAGGCTGTGAGGGACTTGCCATTTCTCATCAATCTTTGCCGATATTCCACGCCATTCGTCTTTGGACGGCGGTTCAAGAGCATAGGGCCACAAATTATGCCACAGCATTTGGCTTGTTTCCTTGATGATTTCGCCGACTGAAAACTTAGGAATACGGAACAGGTTTTCGAGATATTCATAGCTGTCTCCATGTACAAGGTATCTAAAAGGCAAAACCAAAAATTAAAAAAAAAATTGTTTAATTTAATTTCAACAAAATATCAACAGATGGATTTGGTTTCTACTGAACTAATGCAGTTTGACAACAGTCAACAAATTCAGAAATCAATCTTTCAAATTAGAATACAGTCAGCAAAACATTTTGGAATAGTTCAGAAAATTACGAATTAAAACATAGCAGTTATGTCGGCTATAACAATAACAGTTTGATGATATTTGAAAACTTGGGTCCGTAACAGTTTTGCAAGGGAATCGAACCAAAATGCATTCTTACCTTAAGGTCAGTTCCAATCTCTGCATCTCAGGGACTTGTTTTTTAACCGATGTGGGTTCCCTTCGTAGCCAAGGACCAACCATTGAAAAAAGTCTGTCAAAGGTCTCCGGCGACATTCTAAAGAATTTGAAGAAAACATCGCTATCATTATGAAGCCTCATTTCTGCTATCACCTTCGTATGGGGTTGCTCTTTCATTTTTTTACGAAATTTCACTTCTCCTCCTTCTAACTCGCATCCGAACCGAACTCCGCATATAGCGAACATGAGCAACTCTTCAGTATCCATTTTTGTGACGAAGAATTAAGAAACAATCAAAGAACTCACGAACACATGCACTCCGGTCTCAGCGTGAAAGCATTCTAAGAAATCCCGCCAAAATGGCCAAGAGCAAAAGGTAAATAAACACATCCATGCCGCCATCTATCGTATATTTCATGAATTAAAGGTCAAAAAGAGAGCGATATTCATGCGCTTGCGCATGTTCGGAATATCAACATTCTGAGCTTTTTTTTGTTCGAAAATATCCGGGTCATTTTTTCCAATATTGGTATTTTTTTTCTTCATTCGTATTTCTTGATAATATTAGCTTAAAATATTAATAATTTTATATTTATTATTATGAAAAAATAAATAAAAGTTTTGGATATTTTAATCAAATAATTTTTTTTATGATTATTATTATTTGATGAAAATACCCAAAACTCAGAACTGAGTTTTGCATCAATGTTTATTTTAATTATTAAATTATGATTTTTAATTTAAGAAAAACATTAAAAATCTCTATTATTTGAATTGATAATTTTATTTCTTATTTCTTAAGATTTGCTGATTTTAAGCATTTACTTGCATACTTAAAAATTCTAAGTTTTATTTTAATTATTCCTTTCTAATAATATAAAAATCACTTTTAAAGTAATTCTTTATGATCTGAAAGATTAGTCTATGCAAGAGACAAATATTTGGAATTTTGTAATATATATTAATTCAAGTAATAATTACTTTACTTTATTCTAAGTTATTACTTACACTGTATATAAATTGCCCAATTAATTCTAAAAATAAGAAAAATCTAATGACAAAGAATTCTTGAATTGTAAATCCGTAAAAAAATATCTAGCTAGAATTACTTGTTATGTAGTTTTTTTATCTTTATCTTACTTAATGTTTAAATATCTTGGAACACCCTCTTCTGAGGTCACGACCACAGAGAAATATCCTAACAGAGGGTCCACGAGGCTATTTTCAAATGCGTTACTGATGTGAGGGCGCCACACTAGATTCTGGAACATATGCCGGCCGCTTAAATCTCTCGCCAAATTAGAACTCAGCGCATGCGCAAAAAGGTGTTTTCGATTTCCCATAGGCAGCCGGCGAACGATTTAGACTGGATCCAGACGCTAGTGAGTTTAGTGCGATCCCAGCGCCACAATTCTCCCAACCTGTAACAAGATGTCATGATTTTCGATTTCCATTATGGCCTATGGCCGTATGGCCGTGGACTCTCTGTTCTAGTACTCTGTGGTCACGACCATCACGGATTCAAGGGGTGGGGCACTCTAGAAACTCCTTGGGCTGAAAAAGAAGAGAAAAGTGAGAAAAGGCGCAAAAAGAATAAAGTAGATTCTGAAAGACCAAAAATGTTTCAGTCATTCAGGCCCCTTTTTTCCCATCAGGGGGTCACTTTCCCCAGATTGTCCAAACTTTTTCATTAATTTTAAATGCTCGTGCTGATCAAAACCTAGTAATTTAGGGTCAAAATCCCTACAAATTTCTGGGGGAGAAATTTCATAGGGGGATAATCTGTAGGCTTACCATATGTCCTGGTTTACCCAGGACAGTCCTGGGTTTTGGAGGCTGTCCTGGGTCCCAAAATGTCCTGGGTTTTCGTAATTTTAAGACTGAACAAAATTTTTTGTGAAATTTTCGATAAAAATTTTCTAACTGCATTTTTTTACCTACTTCTTCGGCTTCACTTAACTCATATTTAGACTGCTGAAAGGGGCAGACTCTCTATTTGTACTGTCAAACACCTTTTAAATGTGAAAATTAACTCTGAACTTAATTGTTGTGAATTTTATGATTTAATTAAATCTAACAAAGAATTTTTGAAAAAAGTGGTGTCAAGTGAAAAGTACAAATGATTAAATAAAGTATGTTATTTCAGTTTAAATGTTTAATTTTTTTTAGTTTGGGTGTTTATTTAGTTTTTAATCTTTGATGGACCGATAGGTCGACAAAGTGTCCTGGGTTGAGCTCAAGAAAATGTGGTAAGCCTAAATCTGGAGAAATCTCTATAGAAAAATGTAAACTTTTATCCATTTCAGTCATCGACCATTTCCATGGGCGTAGCTAGGTTTCATGTTAGGGGGGGGGGGCAAGGATACTTACCTTTGCTCTTGATGTTGCGAATACTAGTGACTAGGGTTTGACTCAACATTATTTCCCAGCCCCCCCCATACCCCATGGCGAGTACTTTTACACGCTAAGTTTTAGGGTACTTATACAAAAGGACTTGTAACTTTTGCACACCTAACGTAAAAGTATGGGTAATGAATGTGATCTTAAAAATGGGGGGTTTGGGGGTCCTCTCCCAGAAAATTTTTTAAAATTCGCCCCTTAAAGTAGTGTTTAGCTCAGGCATGGCCAACCCACGGGCCGCGTGCGGCCCGCTTGATATAATTTTGCGGCCCGCGAGAATTTTCGTAAGTTTAAAAAAAACTTTACTCTTTTTTTTCGAGCTATAATTTTCCTTTAAGAACAATTTTTAGTTGCAAAAATACCCCAAAATTGCACACCTCAAATGTATCTCCAAAATTCGGACTAGGTGTACCAAAACTAGTTAAAATTTTGGTTTTTTTTAGTCAAATTTCAAAAAATTTTCTGGGGGAGGACCCCCAGACCCCCCCTCGGTACTTGTACCTTTATTACTCACAACTTTTCTAACATTAAGTTGTTTAGGAAGCAAATTCTACTTAAAAAATTATTACAAAGTCACATTGGACCTATTAAAAATGCGTTAGAGTGGCTGAGGAGTAATTTGGGGCCCCTCCCGAAATAAATATTTACATAAGCCACTGATCTCATCAATTCATATTCAATACCTTAATTACTGTCACTATATCACACTTGCATTCATAAATGTAGTAATTTAGACGAAGAAATAACGTATTAATTAATTTTGTTTTTATTTTTCACTAAAAAAATTTTTTTTGGGCTTGTCTTCAGACTTGAGAGATTATTAAAATGACAGTAGTGCGTATCCACCTAACTTAGTTTCGAGTAATTCAGAATGTTTTTTAACGGCACCTGTTTAATTCCTAAACTCCCTAATCTAAATACTCATTTTATACTTTTCAACTTATGTCACTGTCATTCTGAGCAGCTCATACCTTAAAATTTTATATGCGGCCCGCGGGAGTATTGTGGTTTTCCAAAGTGGCCCTCAAGATCATTTGGGTTGGCCATCCCTGTACTAGCTCATTTTGAGACTCTTTGGGCCGAACAGAACCGCTTCTTGTAAGCCACAGAAGTTTCAAGGAAAATTATGTATTATTGCTTTGATAAAGTTTTTTTTAAAATTAAACTGAGAATTTAGGGGGGGCAGCTGCCCCTCCTTGCCCCCCTGGCTACGCCCATGACCATTTCCGTTCAAAGGTATCCTCAAAAAGTGCCGTCCCCTTGGAGCCCTGTTGTGGATCCCAAATTTAAAATTTTTGCTAGACCCAAAATTTAAAAGAAGGCAATAATCTCGAAGTTGGGATCTTATGAGATTTTGGAAGGAAGCTAGTTAATACTAGTTGCATTTTCTTAAATTAAAATGAGAATTTAGGGGGGGCAGCTGCCCCTCCTTGCCCCCCTGGCTACGCCCATGACCATTTCCGTTCAAAGGTATCCTCAAAAAGTGCCGTCCCCTTGGAGCCCTGTTGTGGATCCCAAATTTAAAATTTTTGCTAGACCCAAAATTTAAAAGAAGGCAATAATCTCGAAGTTGGGATCTTATGAGATTTTGGAAGGAAGCTAGTTAATACTAGTTGCATTTTCTTAAATTAAAATGAGAATTTAGGGGGGGCAGCTGCCCCTCCTTGCCCCCCTGGCTACGCCCATGACCATTTCCGTTCAAAGGTATCCTCAAAAAGTGCCGTCCCCTTGGAGCCCTGTTGTGGATCCCAAATTTAAAATTTTTGCTAGACCCAAAATTTAAAAGAAGGCAATAATCTCGAAGTTGGGATCTTATGAGATTTTGGAAGGAAGCTAGTTAATACTAGTTGCATTTTCTTAAATTAAAATGAGAATTTAGGGGGGGCAGCTGCCCCTCCTTGCCCCCCTGGCTACGCCCATGACCATTTCCGTTCAAAGGTATCCTCAAAAAGTGCCGTCCCCTTGGAGCCCTGTTGTGGATCCCAAATTTAAAATTTTTGCTAGACCCAAAATTTAAAAGAAGGCAATAATCTCGAAGTTGGGATCTTATGAGATTTTGGAAGGAAGCTAGTTAATACTAGTTGCATTTTCTTAAATTAAAATGAGAATTTAGGGGGGGCAGCTGCCCCTCCTTGCCCCCCTGGCTACGCCCATTACCATTTCCGTTCAAAGGTATCCTCAAAAAGTGCCGTCCCCTTGGAGCCCTGTTGTGGATCCCAAATTTAAAATTTTTGCTAGACCCAAAATTTAAAAGAAGGCAATAATCTCGAAGTTGGGATCTTATGAGATTTTGGAAGGAAGCTAGTTAATACTAGTTGCATTTTCTTAAATTAAAATGAGAATTTAGGGGGGGCAGCTGCCCCTCCTTGCCCCCCTGGCTACGCCCATGACCATTTCCGTTCAAAGGTATCCTCAAAAAGTGCCGTCCCCTTGGAGCCCTGTTGTGGATCCCAAATTTAAAATTTTTGCTAGACCCAAAATTTAAAAGAAGGTAATAATCTCGAAGTTGGGATCTTATGAGATTTTGGAAGGAAGCTAGTTAATACTAGTTGCTTTCTTAAATTAAAGGCGCTGTCTCTTTGGCCGGCAGATATACAACTAAACTCTACTCTTTTTACCCGGGAGATGCCAAGCAACGGTTCTGATTGGAGCGCCGGGACTGCTACGTAACCGCGAGACCTACGGCGCTTGCCAACTAGTGCCAACTGCCGGTTTTGCCGTCCAAATAGACACTTTGTAAATTAAAATGGGATTTTTTTTAATAATAAAAACAGCTTTAAGGGGTTTAACGAACTTCCCATGATTTTAAACCTTTTTCTATACTTTTGAAAGGATAAAGTAAAGGGACCCAGCAAAAATTTCGATGGACATTATTTTTTCTAGTTTTCTCCGTGATTGAATTCAATTTCCAACTTGAAATTTGGTGGAAATGTTTCCTTTAGAACTGTGGTTCTCAGCGCCTGTGGAAGCGTACAAATTTTAGTAGTATTTCGAAAATCATGAATATGTATTCCTAGCACACCAAAATAGGTACTAAATATAATAGGTAGGATACTAGAGGGAGTACCTAGGTAGTTAGACCTTCTAACTACAGGAAAACCAGCCTCACTGGGTGAGGTCATGAGCAGAGCAGTTACAGAACCACACGGTAACTGTGGCTAACCCCCTTGTTTCCCCAAGAGCACTTGGTCCTTATTTTACCGACCCCGGAGGTATGAAAGGCTGATGGCGGCTTTACACCACACGATTTGCGACAGCCGCAGGAACTCAGCGACAGTTTTCGAGGCTTCCAATTGGTTATTTCGATGCGCGGCTGTCGCAATTGCAGCTGTGGCTGTCGCAAATCGCGTGGTGTAAATCCACCATGAGTTTGCCTTGCCCAACCCGGGAACAGAATTCTGGCCTGTGGGGGTGGCAACGAGATGCACTTGCTACCAGGCACGGATCCAAGGGGGGGCACTCTGGACAGTGCCCCCCTTGGATCCAAAAAAAAGTACTCAAAATGAGTTAAAACCCTACTTTTACAGGTCAAATTTCAAAATTTTTTTCTAGGGGAGGACCCCATACCCTCCAGCCGTACCAAAAGGGGATCTTGGGTGATACTTTTTAGAGAATCCTCAACATTTTGACATTTTTCTCAAAAGTGAAAAGTGATGGTTTGGAAAAGTGTCCCCCCCCCCTCCTTGGATCCGCGCCTAAACTTTAAAAAAGTCCCTAGAAGCTAGAAGGGAGATGTTAAAAATTAAACCTGGGTAATTTTTCTGTCTTGATAACTACTGTGGATTGTTCATAATAAACTATCCATGAAGATTTTATAATAGGTTTGTTTTCTAAAAATGACCAAAAACGCACAAATTAGAGACCCATTCGCAAAGGATAAGAAATATTGAGCATGTTCATTGTTCATACGTAATTTTTATCACCTTTTATTTTATCCTTATCCTTTTGATCGGATGATTTTCCCCTATTTTATCCACCCTAATCAACGTACATATCAAAGATTATGAAAACACAGAAAAAAATATTAAAAAGTACAATAATTTACGCTTAAAAAAATCCATTAAAACAAAACGCTTAAATTTATTAAAAAAATATGTTAATATTAAAAAATTCCCTTAAAAATTCCGTTAAACAACTGTTTTAAACTTGATCAATATTTCGTTACCACCACGCCAAAAACACGAATCTGCTATTCTTATACATAGTAGATTCGCGTTTTTGGCGTGGTGGTAACGATTTTTTTTTACATAAGATTTAGTTAGTAGTATCCTGTTCGTTATTTAGCCTACACCTGTCGAGCCGGTGGTGGCTCAGTGGTCTGGACCTTGGCTCTGTGGTTAGGAAGTTCACGAGTTCGATCCTAGGAAATTATGTGGCCAAAAATAAAATAATTCCTAATTCTGTAATTGAGCTAAATTCTGATAGGGTGGTGTGAGTGATGACGTACCTGGTCCTTCTGGACTGAAATGCGAGCGCATGGGGCCCCTCAAGCGAAAGCCGGGGGACTTCTTTCTCCCTCCTAAACGGGAGCATACAGTCCTTTTAAGGACGGACCAGGTACGTCGAGCCAAGGTGTTTTACCATTTTTGGTGACAGCTAATTAGCATATCTTTCTAGGAAGCATGCGCAGGGGCATGCGCTCTTGAGATGTCATGTGATGGGGCGTTGCCACAAACTGAACTGACACGTGCAAGCTCATTTGGCAGATTGCCGTGCTGCATGAAGTTGGTTCCTGTTGCTGGAGCTCGGTTAAGGTAGGATCTTTCAGATATTTTGATTTTAAATGCCTTTACCTAGTTACCTTTTAGCTTTCTGTATGAATGTAATATTAATTTTTTAAAAAGCCTTAAGTTTTATGTTAGAGTAAATTGTATTTTTGTGAGACTAGAGCTTTTGAGTTTTGGTTTGCCTGAAATGGCGACTTGCGTTTAGTATCACAAGCGGAGGATAGGATTATTTAGGAATGAGTTCCTTGTCTCCCTACTTTTATTTGTAAGCGACACGACTTTGTTTAGTATTGTACTTTAAAAATGGCTGTAGTATGAGCCGGGGCATGTCTCTAACTTATAGTATGGTAGTAAACATAGCTGGTAACTCAAATTACTAAACCATTCGGCACGAAAACTCCTAACTGTGCTTACAAACTATTGAACTCATGTTTGAGAAATAGATAATGCTTTACGACACTCAGTATTTGAAGTGTTTTCATAATTGGATAGCGAAATATAATAGTGTAAATCTCAAATGTAATTTAGTAGGTTGCCTCTTAAAAATTGAAATAGATGCTTAAGTATAAAATTAATTGAACAGTTTAAGAGCAGTAGGGATCTTGTACAGAAAGTGTTCATAATATTTTTGTTTATTGCATGTTCAACGAGTTGGCGAATCAACCTGTTCCAGAAGACGATCTCCATGTTTGCCCCTTTTTGACTCGAAGCTGTTTGCTAAGCTGTGGTGAAAGGAAAGGTAAACAAGTGCCGTTTTTGGCACAGCTTCGATAAGAGTCCTTCAGCCGCCATGTTTATCCAGAGCTCCCCACTGCAATATGTACTATAACTGTTGTCATCATTACAGTTTATGGGTAAACATGGCGGCTGGAGGACTCTTAATCGAAGCTGTGCCCTGTTTTTATATCGGGATTTGAGGTAACCTTTCGAAATCATTTAGCGAATTTGCATTCTGTGTTTGTCAATATCGTGTTTTAACTTTTGTAATCAAAATGTATAAATAGAAAAACCAAGATCTAGTATATCTGTATCTATTTAACAAAATTTTAAACTGCGATAAATGAACTAGTGATTGATTTTCAAAGATTTTTAGATTAAGGATAACAAAGGTGTACTCAGAGATACAGTTAAATCTCGAATATTGTGTTTGATGATCATGTCAATGTTTCGCAATTTAAGTAAGAGCTTACGTTCAAAGCAGTATTTTAAGATTCGAAATTCTAAAACTTGTTTTCACCGTGACTTAAGGGATATAGTACTTAATACTGTAAGTAATTTATGCCAGCTAAAGATCAGTATTGAATGTAAAACATCGGAGATCTCAAAAATTAGTAATAAAGTATAGTGACAAGTTAAACAACTAAAATTTTACAATTTCGGCAAAGTATTGATCAATTATATTTTAGCATTTATAATCAAATGTTAAAACCCGGAAAAACCTAGATCGAGTATTTATATAATATAATCGAATTAACTAATTAAACCAATTGGTAGATGTTTGTGTGTAGGGGTTACTAAAGAAGGTATACTCAGGATTGTAAATTACTCCAAATTTTTTCAAATATTATGTTTGATTTTTATGATCATATCAATACATCGCAACTGAAGTAATTGTAAGAGGTTTTTAATTCAAAGCAGCATTTTAAAATCGTAAGATTTAGAATCATAAACCTAATTCTCTGATATTTAGGATTCACCTAATAGGTAATTTATGGTAGATCTAAATATTTTTGAACGATGTATGAGGGAAAAAAACTTGAAAATGACAATAGAGTCAAAAGTTGAACAACTAAAATTGTAGTCATTAGCTTGGTTGATCAATTTGAAGTTGTAAATTTAATTTATGTAAGTTAAATTCTGAGCATTTGGTAACTAGGGTTGGGTAGGGTGAAATTGACTGTAGCGATTTTAACTATTTATATTTATAAAATTTAGCGTTTTTTGTCATGCATGATTTGTATTGTGGCTCAAGAAAAATCATCATTCCAAAAAACATTAAATTTTATAAATATTAACTGTTAAACCTTTGTATCCATTTTATCCCACCTGACCCTATACGAAATATTAGAAACAATCGATCATAAAGTATGCAACACGCAAAATTTTAAGATGTTTTACAGGGAGTCTCACTAAAACTAACAAGATTTTCATGGAGAAAAATATTTCGAGCAATAAAAGACTGATTAGGTGCCTATATAAATAAGCATTGTAAGTTGTGATCTACTTATAATTACAGATTTGCGGAATCCCATTTGGAGTGTGCTGAAGGGCGAAAAATCCATTAATTAGTTTAATTTAAGGATATTTTAAATAATAAAAGTAAAATTTATTTTTCGTTGTATAGGGTCGGGTGGGGCAAAATTAGTATAGGGATTTTAGCAGTTTATATTTATAAAATTTAATGTTTTTTTGGCATGCTGATTTTTATTGAGACTCAATTAAAATCAACATGCCAAAAAAACATTAAGTTTTATAAATATAGACTGCTAAAATCCCTAAACCAATTTTGCCCCACCCGGCCCTAAGTTTTATTTTCAGGAATTTATCATGAATCGACGAAATCCCCTGAAGGACCTTTTAAGTGTGAGTATACAATGATGATTTTATACAGGTAGATCTGCAACCTTTTATGTGTTTGGAACGTATCATGGGTATCATGTTAGTAAAATGTCTACTGAGACTTAAGAAAGCTCTGTTATTTGACCTAAAGGGAATTAATTTTAAAACTGATGGAGAGAAAAAAAAATATTCATCCTTCTTTAACAATATTTTTAATACGAACATTGCAGACACATTGCAGACTCCCTTGTGTTTAGCAAATGTAAGTGTAGAGTTAAATATATACTATCAACTTACAAGGAGAGGATCCCAACGTGTCATCACCGATTTGGTTCATTTTTGGTGTGGAAGTAGTGCATGACTAGGACATCAATTTGTGAAAATATTAAGAAGCAACTTTCAGAAATTTTGGAGAAAATCGCGATTAAAAATCTTAACATGTACTTATATATCTGATAAGATTCTCGTCTTGCAAGCGGATCGTGGTGTAGCGGTAAGAGTTGTGATTCCCAACCCAAAGGTCCCGGGATCGAGTCTCGCTGCATACCATATTTTTTATTTTAATTTTCCACACAATTAAGAGCACAGATATGAAATAAACTTATAATAATATTTAATTATAAATTTTAAAATATTTTTTCTTGTGCGTAAAAAAATTTTTAATAAATATATAATATTTACAATAGGATCATAAAAAATTGGATTTAATAATTTATATTTTTGGGAAACAAGGAATGAAAAGATTTAAAAAAAAATAATAATAATAATTTATATTTTTATACATGAAGTTTTACCTTAATTTATCCCTAACTATCCGAAAGAAAGTACGCAATTTTGTTATGCTAAAAGGATTTGTTATGTGTCTGATTTGATAGTTAAAATAAACATTTTTGTAGGTAAACATATAATATTACTATTAATATATAGGATCATAAAAATTGGATTTAATAAATATTTTTTTGGGAAACAAGGAATGAAAAGACTTCAAAAACAAAAAAAAATATTTAAAAAATGTTTCAAAATTGATAATTATAAATATAAATATGTACTACTTTATTTCATATCTGTGCTCTTAATTGCGTGGAAAACAAAAATAAAAATTATGGTATGCAGCGAGACTCGATCCCGGGACCTTTGGGTTGGGAATCACAGCTCTTACCGCTACACCACGATCCGCTTGCAAGACTAGAATCTTATTAGATATATAAGTACATGTTAAGATTTTTAATCGCGATTTTCTCCAAAATTTCTGAAAGTTGCTTCTTAATATTTTCACAAATTGATGTCCTAGTCATGCACTACTTCCACACCAAAAATGAACCAAATCGGTGATGACACGTTGGGATCCTCTCCTTGTTAGAGAGAAAATGAATTTGTAAAATTAGATTTAAGAAGAATTTTAAATTTTTTGTAGTTAGATCAGTAAAATATTTGAATACTTGTAATATTTCGGAAAATTAATTTTTCAATTACTAATTTAAAAGTACTTTTAGTCTATGAAATTGTAACTAAAACGGTATGTAAATTTTATAAGCTTTAAACTTATAATAAAAATTTGAAGTAATGTTAGGTTGTAATTTTTAAGCTGAATTGTAAAGAAAGGATACTTTAAAAATATCCCCCCTTGATTTATACATATTTTTATTAAGCAATATAAATTTTGTCTCTGTAAACGGGCACGAGCCCATTATAATAAAATCTTGTCTATAAATTTCAAACAGTAGCATGAAGGACATTTCGGATGTATAGAGCATTCGCACATGACGTCACTTGGAGGACAAAATCAAAGTTGCTAAGGCTGTTGTTAGGGGCGGGACATAGAAGTATCCAATAGCAGCATTCGCACATGATGTCACTGGAGGAATAAAACAACGTTGCTAAGGCCGTTGTTAGGCAGAGTCATGTGATTGAAAATGCTCTATTGTAGTTTGCGTGGAGTAGCTTTATAAGAGTGAGTATGATGATTAGTTTTTTATGGGTTCAAATAACCTTACAGAAGTTGACTTGCTAAGTCCATTTGGGACCTTTAGATTTAAAATTGAGTTTCGATATCGTGGTAGTTATGTGACCTCCTCTGAATGTATATGTGTGTTACGGGCAATGTGATAAATTCAGTGGCATTTATGAATGAAATTCACCACTCTGCCCGCCTCCACTTCGGGCATTATTAATAATGCCCGATTAATCACTTTGCCCATAAATATGCATTGTGTTTCAAAGCACATGGGCAAAAAAATGATAGAGGCGGTGTAATCTACCCAAAGACTATTCGGAATCACCACGGTTAAGTGGGTCAGCCGAGCAATCCTGAGGAGCTAGAGATCAGGGTTATTGTGAGCAAATTGGGGGGGGGGTTAAGGGTAGAAACAAAATTCCAATCCCCTTGTCATGTTTTAACTTTAGGCGAAAAACTTATTTAGTTTTCATAAATAAGTTGTGAATAACCTAAAACAGCGTTCGAAATTGGGGGTGGTCCGAGACCCCCAAAAATCTGATCGGACCACTACGGCCAGAAAACCACTTTAAGGCGAGCAAAAGAATATCGCGTTTTTATTTCGCTGCGAAATAAATTAGAAGTTTTATGCCAGTGCAATATTTACATTTAATCAAGATGAGTACTTAAACTAATAAGTTTGAAAATATTTAGTTTAGATTTTTTGAAATTATTGGTGTTCACAGCAATAGTTACTTTAAAAGTAATTGAAACTTGTCCCTTTTTTATTTGGGGGACCAGTGAGTTTATTTTTTCCATAAAAAAAAAAGCCTTGTAGCTCAACTTCGTTGGAGATCACTTTTAAATCCTTTAAAAGTTAATGTAAAATGTTTTAAATTTGTAGAGAGAAGTATTTTCTAGATAGATAAATTACTTTAATATTAAAGTTAGATTTACTTGCAAAAAATACATCGAAACCTCTGTTCTATTTAGAGTTTACTTTTGTCCAACTCAATTGTCGAGTAGGTATAATGTATTAGTTACATTTTTTAAAATCTGCCCATCTAAGTTTAATACTTAAATAAAATCTAGTAATGAAAGATGCTTAATTAAGAAATTTACATTAACGAGCGTATTTTTGATTTATTTAAGGACAATTTATAAATGTTTTATTAGCTACTAGCATTGATGTTATAACTATAAAGTTAAATGTATCAAGGAATGTGACAAATTACATTGAATTTATCGCATTAAAATGTAAAAAGTTTCATTTAGTTTAGAAAGTAGGTATAAAATTGTGTTACTAATTACGTGTTAACGACGAATGACTTAAGGAAGCTTTAGTCTAACAGTTGAAGCATATTTATTACATTAACTTTAGAGGAATTAAATTAGTAGATACTTTGAAATATTTTCTATATCGATAAAATACATAAAATTGCCATTTAAACTATTTAATAGATCTAAATTTCAATGTTTTAATCGTAAATTCATGTATTTTAGTTTTATTATGTTAAAAATTATTTTTAGTCACTGTTAACCAATACAATTGTAGAGTAATGCTTATAACTTGTTAAAATCAACTCTGCAAAGCTTTACAATGGATAATATGGTAGTCTAGATTTATTTTACTCACTACTTGTATTACTGTAACTTGAAAATATTTAATTTTAAAAAAAAGTACTAGTATGTTTTAAAATTGCTTTGCTAATTATGTATGACTTATTTCCAGGAAGCATCATTGGTTGACCAGTTGGAGCAGATTTTATTTTTGAGTTTTGATCAATAAAGACTATTGTTGCAAAAAAAGTAATTTTATTTATTTCAGCAAGTACAAGAGGACAGAACCTAGGTAAGGGTAGATACACAAAGAGCGTCCTCAAATGGGGACGCTCACAGTAGCAACGCTTTCAAAACCTCTAAGGGGAGGCCCTATTTCTGCTAAGTCCCTACTTGTAAACAAACAAAATGTCTGCTTACAGGTAGGGACTTGCAGTGTTGCCCTCTAGCGGCGGTTTTGAACTAGGGCTTAGTCAAGTGAGGAGTAAGTAGCTAGCTTAGACTTCTAGTAAGCTAGACCAGCTACTTAGTCTTATAGTTTAAGGCTGACTACTAAGCTTACTATTAGACTTAAGCAGTTGGTCTTATAGTTAGTCTGCTTACTAAGCTAAGTAGCTGCCTACTAATTAGAAGTCTAACTTCTAACTACCTGAAGCTACTTACTCTTTTACCTAGTTAGATAAGTAGAGACCAAAATAATTAGACAACATACTAAATTACAACAAAGTAATTATTAAGCTGTACCATTAGTATAAAGACCCTAAGTCACAATTCCACAAAATGTAGGGTCCCACTCCAATTACAGTAAGTGCGCAGACCTATAATGCGCGGGGACTTAACCAAATCTGAAAAGAATTTAAAATGAATCGGGGAAGCTTTGTGTACATACAACGCACGTGCAATATCTGAAGGGAAATATACAACTCATAGGATATCGGCTGTATACAGCATAATCAGGAGCTGGCGGCTCGAACACTCATCCTTGGATACGAGGTATATTCTGGGCTCGAGCATCATCCTAATGGGTTTCGTTCTTGAACCCTCAACCTGCGCAGTCCTCACATGCGCGTGGACTTAGTTTTTTTTTTTCGCTCCCTCCATCGAGCTAGTCCACGCGCATGTACCTGAAATAAATGTGATGCGGCCGCCATTGGCAAAAGGGCTCAGCATTCGGTTGCTACAGAATAAGAAGTTATTCTATCATTAGTGTTCCTAAAAAGTTATAAGTTTACGACATGTAGAAAAAACATAGTAGGTGCTGCCATAGGCAAATATACTCTGCATTCAGTTAGTATAGGGCTATTGAAAATTACATCCTATAGATTTAAGTATTAGTATTAAAACTTTGAAAATTATATTTCCCTTGTGGTTTAACTACCGAGTCACCTCAAACTCATCCTAAATATGCCAATTTTCAATAAGGACAGGTCAAAATATTTAAAGAAATCTGAAAATTTGCGAGGGTAGAATTACAATAGAAAATTTTATGCGATTAACTTATTCAGATACCCGGATACTTAGATGAACTGACATTTTCAAAGGCAATTGTGCATACAGAAAAATCCTAACAGAGGGTCTAAAAGGTTATATATTGAAAATTCTGTGTAACATAGAGGGCAGCACGGGAAATTCAATGCCTGACGGAGAGGTAGGCAGTACATTTTGGTGGTCAAAGCTGTGATTGGCTGTGACGTGTTTTTTCGGAGGGATATTGAAGAATCAAGCTTTTTTTTTTTCTCCGTCTCTCGTGACGTGACGCGATACCTGCGCCAAAATAGCCCCTATCACAAGACATATTCCATGCTTTTTCGATTTCCATTATCACCTATGGCCATGAACTCTCTGTTCTAGTACTCTGAGATTGTGCACACTGAGTTGCATTCATCAAATAGAACCATATGAATACTATACTGAGAACTAACTCTCTAAGAGGGAATTTCTCTACTTAATAAAACATGAAAAGTTATTACCTCACCCCAAACATTAAGGGATGTTAAAATTTCAAGGCATTCACCTTTGCAGGGATAGCTGGAAAATATATCCCTCCGAGATCTCTTGTCCTGGAATTCCTAGTTCGGGGATGCTTAAAGAGGGAAAAAAACTAAAAGCGTTTCAAAAAAACATACGTGATAACCTGGAAATAACTGATGACATAGTAAAATAAGTTTTCAAATTTTAATAGAAAAACTTGTATTCATCACATTTGAATAAAATGACGCTTTAACAAATTTAGTACCACTCTCAGTTCCAGTTCATACTTCCATTGCACGAAAAGTCCGCAAAATAACAATTCTCTTCACGAGATTGATGATTATAAAATTGTCATTTGGTCCTTTTGACCCACAAATAGTTGTTTGTAGAAACAGTTCTGTGCTTAGGGGGGAAAATCCTGATCGTAGTTTCAGAGCGGATGCAGAAAAACTCCACACTCGTAGCTCCGTATGCTGCTTTTGGATCCTATAGGGAGAAAAATAAACCTCGTTTATTATTTAAAAAAAATTGAGGTGCTTGCATCAACAAGAAGCTATACTAGACTGCAACGTTTCTTGACCTTGGAGAAACAAGCTGAGAGCAAAGAAAATAGTTCACAGCACGGTGTCTGAATTTTGAGTGAAATTAAGAACTTCAATTCAGAAATATGATTAGTTTGTGAAACCTATAGCGTCTTTTTATCACGATTTGCGTAACTTAACTCTTAGCAACCCAACAGGCTGTCTGTTTACTCAGTTTTTCCTTCCGCTTAGTGGCATCATAGGGTCAAGAAACATTGCAACCTAGTATAACTTCAACAGTTTACATTAGAGTTAGCTCATTATTGGTGGACAAGCGCCTCAACTTTTTTAGGCAATCCGTCAGCCCAAAACTACTGTGAATCAATTTCGACCAATTTCTCCCCCCCCCTTAACGTGCACGTACACAACCGATATCGTCAAAATCGACGAAACCATTTTATTAGTTTAAAACGTTTTTTTCCCCCTAAGTTTTAAAAAAATACCAAGAACTTATAATAATTATCCCAAATGGTTCTCCAGTTAGAAGGTTTCAAATCACGCCACAAAGCGCATTTTGGTATGTTTTCAGAACATTAAACTAATTTTCACGAGAACCACATTATTGCGATACAACCCTTTCTTTGACGCAGTTTTTATGGAAAAGTAAAATTATCTAGCACCATAAATTTTATGCTACAATAATCTGCATAGTATAGCGGATGTTTTTAACTTTTTTCAAATTCTCGAAATTCAATTAAATATTATTTTAAAAGAATTTTTGAAAAAAAAAACATGATTTTTAAACTACCTGACAAAAAAATACTATTAAAAATCACCTCCAATTACTTTAGAAACAAAGTGTAAAAGCCAAAACATAAAGAGTATAATTAATATTTCTAACTAGAATTGTCTTTCTAGAACTACAAGCAGCGAAAAAAATTGTTCAATAACATGCTAATTATCTCATTAAATTTTATTCAATTAAATAACTACAATAATAAGCCAAAACTACTTTTATAATCGGAAATCGTTAAAAATAAAGTAACTACTTGTTACAAAAAAAATTCCGATTTTTAGGTCAAAAATTTTAAAAAAAATTTGCCAAGTGTGTTCGTATACCTTAAATGAAACATCGGAACCCCTATAAATGTGTAACAAAAGCGTTAAAGATATTATTAATAGAAGGGTTTGGTGGATGAAGGGGCTATGTTACATTTTTTTGAAAATACAATCTAATTCAATGGATGCAGGTAAGTAAATAAAACTGGGTACATTAAAAAATAGATGTCATTAGACAAATTTCATGCGCTCACTCAATGACAAAACCAGAAAACGAAAAAGCTGAAACAATAAAACTTTGAACCTAAATTACTCTAAATAAGGGTTTTGTTACATAACCCCTTCATCTTTAAAGTGATAAGATAAGAACATCTACTTAAGATAAATTTTTTAAATTTATAATCGTGTAAAATTGAATCAACATTTTTAATGTTCTTAAAATACAGCAGTTAAAATTCACAGAACAGCTTTCTTTTAACGTGCACGTTCGCCGAGATAGAATTTTTTTTTTAATAATTAAGATCATTAAAAAATACATTCGCCAAAAATAATCTTTAAAAGGATTCGGATATTCAGATTTTGATATTTGATGAAATTTGAAATGATCTCAAAACCATAAAAAGAAATCTAAACTCTTAACACTACTTTTCCTTCATTTACTTGACAAAATTTTCATATAATCTATTTTGTAAAAATAATCTAGCCTGGAGGTCAAGACGCGGGAATTCAAATCCAAAGGTTACTGGATCGATTCCAACCAAGAACAAAAATTAATATAATAGCTATTAAATTAAAGGGTTTTTCAGTGGATTTTAATACTCTAACAACCATATTCACAGCCATCAGAGTCAGTGTTAACCAACATTTAAAGAAAGGAAAATTAGCTTTTCGCTGACTCTGATTGGTGGAATCCTTCTTTGATCTAGGATTTAACACTGACGCTGATGGCTATGAATATGGCCGTTAGGGAAGCATTGATAACCTAATCAAACTCAAGTGAATTGGATTTTGGTAGAAAGGTTAAACAGATAAATAAAAACTAATAGCTACAAGCACTTTACCAATTAATTTAAGATTATTATTATATTTAGAATTACTGAGTTATTTGATGTGTTATCCTCGTTAGACTATTAAGTAGTGAAAAGCTTCAGTAAGAAAAATTATTCCTATATTTAAGGTAAAGATTTAAGATCGTGCTTTATTGCTAAAAAAATATTACTATTTTATAACTATAATTTCAATAATCGCAATCCTACAAATTTGTGTAGAAAAACCATCATATTAAGGATGAATTCGCAAAAAGTTTACCCGAAAATAAATTTTGTTTAGAGCTTCTGAAATTAGTATTTATTTATACAGTAAATAAGTTATTAAAATAATTAATATTGAACTTTTGTTATTTTCTAAAAAAGAAAGCAAGTGAATAATTTAGAGTTTAGTTTTAGTTGAGATTTATTACTAACCACAACTAAAACCAAAATAGCTTAAAATGTACAGCTATAAAAAAGAGGTTAGTTATAAGGGGGAACTTATAGCAGGATCTGCTCTGATTGGCTGGTTGAAATTTCTCTTTTTTAATAAATTAATAACCGAGGATAGAACCCAGGAACTGCCGCATGTTAAGCGAGCATCCTACCACTGCTCTAATGGAGATTCAGTAACCTTAAAACTTGTTACCTCTCATTTATTAGGAAAACTTTTGATGAAGTGTTGCCTCTTGGCACTAGCTTCTTTTCAAAAATAAATTTTTTGTTAGTTATCTTTTAATTAAGGTAGTACATCGCACAAAGCAAAGATTTATATGGTTATATTAATCTGGATTGTGATGTGGATTTTAATTTATATTTTATTTCTTAATGTTATCACATGAAAATGGGTTTTAGATGTTAAACTGCACTAATAACACAACTCTAAAGATAATTTATAACTAAGAAAATCTTTTTTTTTAAACGTTTCGATTGAACACTTCGAATCAGATCGGAATTTCGGTGGTTATTTTATTTTTATGCACTCTGTCTACCATCGAAATTCCAGTACTCTGGCTCCTTTGCGGGAAAAAATAAAGGCAGAATGATAACTAACCCCAGTCTATCCTTCAACCAATGAAAATGCTATTTGATAATAACTATACCTCTTAAAAATTAGATCATTATAGTTTTTAACAATTATTTTTGGACAATTTCTTTAAGTATCTTTTATCAATTTTTGTCCACTTTGATACTTAAAAAAGATCAGATGATAATATTTTTTATGAATTTTACCTAGAACTGATGAGGAAAACCTTGGTGACATCGTAAACCGATTCTTCTCCTGCACTTTGAAACCATTCAGTCTTGATTTCATCGTCATAGGTGTTTAAAACAGCTGTAAAAGAAAAACGAAACAGTAACAGTTCTTTGGATAGTCATGAAATATTTTCAGACGAAGAGATTTGGAGAAAATATCTATTAACTGTTAGATTCAAAAAAAAAAATATCAGACAGGAGAAAATAAGTTGAATTAGATCTGAATTTTTACACGAGTCTTCTTAGTTTCAAAACCAGATAAGTCACTTTTTCCTAATTTTTCAGGAACAACAAAAAACTAAATATTCAAATAAATTATACACTTACAAAACCCTTATTTTTTATTTAAGATGGTAGGAGATGGTTACATTATCAACATGTATAAGCTTATATATTTAGTTCGAGCACTTTTCAGCATAAAACCGTCTTTTTTTTGTCACAAAATTATAGATTTCCCTCAAAATTAGTGTTAGTCATGAAACATTAGACCTACTATATATTTTTGAAGCTTAAAACTCTGTTATTTGCTAAATCTGTATTTTAACAACCAGAACATAACATAAACGGGGAAAAATTGATCTATCTATACTAGTTTTAAAACTAGACGACTCACATAAACGTCACATAACTTATAGACATGTATATTGAAAAAAGATCGATATAATTACTTATAAATTATTTCTAAAGCTTGTTCTAAATTCTTTTTTTTTAACGAAAAACAAATATTCCGATCGATCTCTCAGATTCTTTTTCAAGAAATTATGTAATTTTATTTAATACCACATTTTTAGAGATAGAAACTTTGATTATTTTGATAACAAACGCATCTTTAATTGATTACTCATATTACTTCTCGAGATGTTCCGATTGCTCCAGCAAAACTGTAGATCATCGTAATAAAATATGAATAAATTGTGTTTAGTTAATATAAAAAGTTGTAATGCTGAAAAAAATCGATCAAACTGAATATAGTTCGTAAGACTTTTAATTATTATTTGCTTTTAAATAGATAATATTTTAAATTCGTAAATTTAAATCGTCGTCTTAAGATTTAGAACAATGAAAATGGATAAATTTTATGAAGTTTATCTTCTTGATAGCTTTAAGGTTTTTGTTCGGTATGCAAACATTTTCTTGTAAAAACTAGTCTTTAAAACATTTTTATCAAATTATTGAACTTATTGAAATAAAATATTTAGCAAAACTTTATAATTTAGACCTGCGCTCTGTTTCTTAAAGATTACCTTTCCTGTAAGTTATACAAGCAGAGAAAAATGATAGGATCGTATTTATCATACTTTTAACATAGGAAATAAGACTATTTTGCAAGAGAACTCAAGCATATCATCATCACATTAGGACATTATTAATCATCACATTAGGACATTATTAATCATCACATTTTTAATACTTGATCGAAGAAACGCTTTGGAGGGTAGTACATAACTTTGTGTTACCCAGTGCGCCCCTGTGGATCAAAGCCACGGAGGCGAGGGATACTATTCTAAAAATGCAAGAGAAAAACCTCCAAAAAAAAAATCTCGTATCGTTATCATCAAATAGTCAGTATACATCGCTCACTCTTTTCAACAACGTCATTTCTCAAAACCCCAGATTTTTCACGAGAGTGATTTTAAGGTGTAAAAGTAGATTGAAATGCACTAAAAATAAATATCAAGCATCCGATTGAACTTTTCACTATGCAACAAAGATTTGACGATCTTGCAGGGTTAAAAACAGGTTCTGAAAAAACAGTCATAATTAAAAATTGCTGATTTTTGAAGTATGACAGTGTTGAAAGGAGTGAGCGACATGTAAAACTTACAAATGAATATGCACACGTTGTTTTGATTTACTATAAATAACCCCAACTTAATGGTTCGTTTTTAATATTTTATAAGTAACATGATATCAAATTTAATTTTTAGTAAAACTTAATTTATGAAACTCATCGTCACACTTAAATGAAATTACGAGTAATTTGATTTTCCCTGTATCGACACTTGAAATTCGAAATATTCATAATACACAAACCGTGTAAGCTCTCACAAAGTTACACAGAGATTGGTTAGACAAGTCTGAGAAAGGTGCATTAAAAGTAGAAATACCCTTTCCTGTTTAATGTAAATAAGCTTTGTATTACTTGATAAGTTAAAAACTCATTAACGATCCAAGAGCGATTTCCACTAGATTTCTACATAAATAACAATTTTGTCTCGGGGTTAAGTAGTTCTAGTGATAATTATCATGATTCTAGTGATAGTGATTTGAAAGTTAAATCTGCTTAGTAGAAACGAACCAACGCAAACTAAAAACATCCCTTTTACCATACAGAAGGGGTTCCCAAAATGGGTTCCGCAAAGAGCTCAAGATGGAATTTAAAACATATTTGGAAATTAGTATTTTGTAAACATCAGGTTTCAATGCAAACATGTGCCTGACCATGTAGGAAAATTTTTAGGGGCCGTAATATGGCACAGCTTCGATAAGAGTCCTCCAGCCGCCATGTTTACCCACAGTTCAAATGATGACAACACTTAAACATGTTGATGGTGATTACACATGGCGACTGGAGGACTCATCATAAAGTCTAAAAGTTGTTCAATAAAATTCTCAAACTGAAGAGTCCTATTGACTTTAAATTAAAAACACAGTTCTTGCTTTTCCGATTACAATATATCATACATTAAAGAATGTTCGAATGTTTAACTCACCGGGACATGCCGACAGAACTAGAGAGACCTATCTACCAGGAATCTGCGACCCCGTCCGAATGAACACTACCTTTCTCCCTGACTCCGAGCTCACTCAGTGGGTTGCCACCAAAAATACTGACGAAAGTTACTAAGGTGTTCCGATTTCGAAGTTTTCAAGCATTGATTGTTTGCTTGTTTGAAAGTGATATTTCCTCGTCTCGGAGTTAAGAAGTTGGAATTGTCTACTCTACGCAACAAAGCGGGTTCGAGTCCTCTTCGGTTGTGTTCCCTGTCGAACTCGCTCCTCCCCCCCTAGTAGCACAGTTCATACCAAATATGTCAACTTTACGCAACTCGAACTAGAAGTTAACGAAATTTGGCCATGCATGATATAAATAGAACGAATTTTGAACGTTTGTGCGACTTGGGCCGGACATTCGAGACAAATAAGAATAAAAATCTGGAGTAACTTTTATTTCAAAAATGAGTTAATTTAAAAGTTCTAATTTTTTTCTTACACTCTTCATACCCATAATTTTACTGAATTAGTTATGAGGTTTAATTTTTCTTCATACACTTTTTTACCAATTTTCTTCTTTTCATATAAATTAGCATTAATCGGCATAAATCAGTCCTTTGGATATGTTGAGGGACCAAAAGAGTTTTAAGATAAACTAAACCACTCTCTAATAACTTGATAAAACCCCGTAATTTCATTTCGTATTGTAATTGTTTTAATGTGTGTGTGTCAAATTAATAATAACTGGTGAGGTAGTAACAAATAGGGATATTTAAAAACTAGAGGGGAAAATAATAGGAAGGTTAGAGAATACATCTAGCTAGATGACCCGTAATCACATAGCAATAGGGGGAGGTCGGAAATGCTTTGCTATCGACCCAAGGAACACAAATCGTTCGATTCCGAGATTTATTACATTAAAACAAATTGAAAGGCTGAAACTCCAGTGTATATCTAATTCGCCCAATTAAAATTTCTCAGTCTGAAAGACTAAAAATAAGTTTTGACTTTTATTTAGCTTACTTTAAGCTTTAAGAGTGAGAAATCACGTTTGTGCGGAATAAAATTTAACAAAAGTTTCAGCTCTTCTATTGGTTTTTGTAACGAATTTTTGGAATCGAACTATTTTTCTGATTTTAAGCCCTACATTAAAGGGTTAAATGTCAATTTCCCCTCAGGCCCCTCTAGGTGTATTCCCTTTCTAGCATTTCTCTAGTTTGCATCACTCTGTAAATTTGAATATGATTTACAAATTTTCCAATTTACTCTCATTTTTTAAAACATCAGAGTTCGAAAGGATTGAGCTCTAGTTTTTCGAAAGGCACTTCCTGGACTCGAGATAACTATTGACCTTTGGGGGCATGTGATCATAACCTTCATTTTCCCTTTCTCTTTTAGAATTGACTACTCTGTTTTTGGTTATGAAAATTATCCAGTAAACTTGAATATTGACTGGAAACCTATATATAAAAGAGAAGAATTCGATGTTTGCTGCTGCCATCTATTAAACGGGTTGGTTTATTTTCTAATCGATTTGATTGTTTTTAAATTAGGCAAATATGATTTAAAAGATTATAAAAAATTATAATTTATGAAAATCAAATGATAAAGGAGACACAATACTACGATATATTGGCAAAAGAAGATTAGTGATAGAATATTAATTACATAACTAATTGTTTTTAATGAGAACTATGTATAAAATCTGTACATAAATTTTTATTTCATTACTTTAAAATTCCGGGAAACTACAACACACCTCATTTAAATTGGATTTCCGCAACAATTATCATAATGTAAGAATGAATGAAGAAAAACAGTGGCAAAATTATGTTGCAATTTATTCAATTTTAAACCCTTGACAGAAAACAAAAATTATTTGCAACAAATTAAAGCATTTAATAAAAGTGTATTTTTAACTATAACAAAATCAATTTGATTCAATAATTTAGAAATAAAAATTCGTTCTACTGAAATTTCGGGGAAACCGGAATTTTTCTATGATGCACTTTAAGTTTGTTTCCCAACAACAAAAATTACGATTTAATTAGCACTTCAGGATCAAAAGTTATATTTCAAAAGGTGAGAAAGTATACCTACCCGATGGCTTTTTCTTAAAAAAAACAAACAAAAAAACCCCATGAGATTAACAGATAATTAACTCTTCGAATATCAGATATTCAAATTTTATTTGAAGGCATATAATAAATGAATAAGTTGTGGAACTTGAACTCAAGGAAGGGTGTCCAGCTATGTGGAAAAGTAACTTATCACCACGATCGTGGAAAGTCTTCATCAGCCTCTTCTATAGTTTTCTTGCAGACCATTTAGAAATATTAATAAAACCATTAGGTAAAATAGCAAAATAAGTATCATAATTTTAGCTCCAGCACCAACATAAAGCTCTTTAGATCCTAAATGGTGAACCTAAGCTAAGCGTTATAATTACATTCAAAACGTGTAATAAGATAAAAATGTTATCAGAAGGAGAGTTTTCGTAGTAGTATTTACAATCGTGTGATTCAGCTTACTTTATAGTAGAATACTGACTTTTTGCCCACCCTGTATAAATATTAATCAATTTTCCAGAACAGGACTTACGCCAATCTCCCTCAAAACTACTCAAAATCATTCAGCACCTAAAAAAAAAAACAGAAACAACAAGCCGATTTATTCAAATCATAATCCATCTTCCCCCCCCCCGCAATATATCGATGAAAAGAAAAACGAAACGATGATGTTCCCGAGAGAAATCGAAAGAAAATGAATCGATGAATCGTCGTGTCCCCGACATTCGCGAATGACACCAAATTAAAACTATCCTTCCATGAAAGAGAGGGAGGGAGCACCCGCGTGGAAAGAAGAATGGAACGTTCGAATGACTTATTTTCGAATCATATAAATAAAGAAAAGAGATGTATGATGGGATCAATTGAGATGGTTTGCATGAAAGTGGTCTAAGTCCACTGAACGTAGTTTTGAGCAGTGTTATTCCTATACTCGACAGCAACGTTTCTTGAACCCAGTACGTCACAAATGCGGAAGGAGAAATCGGTAAACACGAAGCCTGTTGGGTTGCTAGGAGGAGTTTCGGTACGCAAATCGTGATTGAAAAGCACTATCTATACATGGGTTTAACAAAATAATCATACTTTTAAATTGACGTTCTTTATTTCACTCATAATTCAGACACCGCGACGGGAACTACTTTGTTTGTTAGTGACGTCGTAGGGTCAACTTAAGTTACTGTCTAGTATAGGATTTTTTTGGGAGGAGTAAAAATACTCCTTGATTTTTTTAGGAGGAGTGAAATATGGAAATAGCAAAAACCACATATACAGAGACACGAAAACCGTAATCAAATTCCCTAAGCAGCAGAACAATAAGTGAAAAAATATAATCTATTCCTCTCCTAAAACGATCAAAAGTAGTAGATTTTTCCAAATTTTTTTCCGTCTACGCCATTATGGCCACAAACCATTTACATAAAGTTAAATTCCATAGGTATTTGCAGAGTCTAATTGATTGGAATCACTGCAAAAAAACAATTTGGAGGGGCACGGTGCATTTTTTTATAAGCTATACCTATGTGAAAAATTCAAAGAGTGAAAATACTCCTGGCTAGTATTTTAAAGAGTATTTCCGATTATCAAGGAGTGAAATACTCACTCAGAGGAGTTAAAAATATCTCTGGTTCCGAGTAATTGAAGGTTTTCTGTGTTGTTCCTGTGGAGCAGGCATTTTTTAAGCAGCTCTTATGGGCCAGTTATTAGGCATTTGACTTGGACGACTACCACACAAGATAAAGAATCTTAAAAGGAATCCGAATCCATGCTTTTCTCGAATTTTGTATTTTTGGACTTACACCACTTTTATCCTGAGTAGCTCAATTGAAGAGATGATAGGAAGGGAATTACTTACCAACTCGTCGCAAAACTCGGGTCTGGATCTAAAAGATAAAATGGAAGATAAATAATTGCATTAGGTTTGTGATAAATTATATCATCGAAATAGTATTTGTTGTTCTTGAACCCATAAGTCAAAACAGTAATATTTTAGAGATGGGATGTTATGTATGTGTGTTGTCTCTTTCTTTTCGTATTGATAGCATTGGGCTAGTTTTCCTTTATTTGATCACAGAAAGCATAATTGTACCTCTTTTTTTAGTTGGTATTATTTAAGATTATATCGTATTTCTTTTTCCAGTTTATTTAGGAGTTTAAGTTTGAAGAGATTGAACTTTGAAGAGATTTTTGACTTATCAATAATTTAACTCTCAGTATTTTCTCAACTAAATAAAACTAACTAAGTTTAACTATTCACACAAGGGGGTATAGCGTAGTATAATACGGAAAACAAAATTCTTTAACAACTTTGAAATCATTGGATAAAATGGACCTGAATCCCCGATAAATTGAACTCTTGAAAATTTCTCCAAAAATGACACACAATCGCGTTTCTCAGACCTCATGGTACACTGTAGAGAGATTAAAAGTGTGGGGAGGGAGAAAAATAGAGAAAGAGAGAGTGTTGGAGAAATTAGGAGAAAAAAAAATAGTTGGAGAGAATCGAGAATTTTTTTTTTCCTTTTCAATGTTACCTAAATAAGAATAAAGGACTAAAATTGCAAAAAGATTGTTTCAACTTCAACTCTGTGTTACAATTCTCTGTGTTCAAACAAGAACAGAGAGTTAGAAGAGAGTTAGAACAAGATAATTGGGATTAAATTTTATTTCTAGCCCTAACCTACACTTTCTATCCTACAATAACCCATTTTTCATTGCAGCATTTTTCCACGCTCTAGCTCCTTAGGATTTCTCCGCCGCCCACCGAAACCAGAGCGTATTTGAATTGTCTTAAGAAGTAGTCTACAACCCCTATATATATTTTTCTTTTTAATTTCGAATCCGAGGGTTTGAATTGAGGCGGTTATCCATGCACTAAAAGCATATGACAGGCCCGATTCAATTCGCGAGTCGATTTGATAAGCTAATCCCACACATGTACTATCTGATCCCACGGTATACAATACCACCACCAGTCCATATTACCCGCTCTAATAATTAATCCGATCGTCCCATTCTTCCAAGCCTACTTCCGGGATCTGCACCAACAAGAATGCGAGGACGCTCCTCATACCCCCTGCGAAATAAAAAAATTAAAAAAATCGTCAGAGCGATGATTATTCCGGCGCGTGCGAAATTCGCCGCCTTTGATCGCCAACGCGGCGTGAAAAGCGGCGAGATTCCGGTCCCTGTCCCCGCCCACACAATGACGGTCACGTGACGCCTCACTTCCGCTTCCGGGATTAATTTTTGAGGGAATTAGCATATTCCCTTCCCGATGATGGCAGAGAATATTCCCTACTCCTCCTCTCTATTGCGTTTGTTGTGGGTAAACAAGGAGACAAACACAAAGGTGTTGAATCATGGGTGGGGTGGACACGTGTTTATACCTATGGGGGGAAGTCTAAATAGGGGTGTGGAGGAAAATGGGAAATTTTAGGGGAAGTGGTCAGTTTTATGTTAGAATTGGTCCTGGTCATCCCTGGGGAATGAAAGCCCTTAAAGAGGGTAATGCTTGTTTAAAGTTTTGTTTTATTACTTGAATGAACTTCGGCTTATTTTAACTGTTTTTGCTTTAAAGACAATAAATTAACAATATTTTGGGTTGCACTTTCACTGTATTCTCAAATTTTCTTTAGCATCCCTTTGCTTTTAAGCATCTTTCTGCTCTTGAGCATTCTCTGCTCATGAACATCCATCTTTATCCTCCATCATACCTTTGCAATTCAATACCCCTTTGCTCTTAAGCATCTTTTTGCTCTTTAGCCACTGGTTGGGAAGCACTCAGGGGCACTCTACCTCCAGCTTTTAGCCCACATTTTCATTTTTCTTTGTTCTTGGAAACTTTCGTCTGCGTTCTAGCATGTCAGCATATTAAACTGTCTCTGGTTAGTCTACACACGGGCTTATAATTTATCGCACATGTTTTGAATCAGTCTGTATACAGTAACGGCCTTCATTCTCTTCTTCTTAACCATAGTGATTATAACTATAGCTGTCAAAGAATGATTCCGCCAATCAGAGTCGGCAATTCCATCTTTGAATCTTTGAATGCTGGTCAACCACTGATTAGAAAGCAAAGAATAAGGCTATAAATCTTCTCGAGGACTACTCTGATCCAGCCACTACGGCTGGGCAAGAAAAAACATTGTAATTATTTGAAAAATGTAAATAAATGTTTGTTGATAATTTTTCTTAGTATCATAACATTTCCACTTTTTAAATTAAGAGAAAGCATATAAGGGTTTTAATAAACATTTCATAGAGATGCATCTCTCCAAATAAGGCTTCAATACCTACTTCTATCGCTAGTTTATTTTTGAATTATTTTTATTACGAATGTTTGGTGAAAATTTTTCTTATACTAGACTGCAACGTTACTTGACCCTGGAGAAACAAGCTGAGAGCAAACAAAGTAGTTCCCAGCACGGTGTCTGAATTTTGAGTGAAATGAAGAACTTCAATTTGAATATGATTCAGAATAATTTCAGAAATATGATTACTCTGTTAAACTCGTGTGTATATAGTGTTGTTTTATAACGATTTGAGTACCGAAACTCCTCCTAGCAACCCAACATGCTTTCTGTTAACTCAGTTTCTCCTTCCGCGTAGTGACGTCACAGGGTCAAGAAACGTTGCAACCAAGTATAACCAATAACATTTCTACATTTTAAATTAAATTAAATTAAGAGAAAGCATATTAAGGTTTAAATAAACATTTCATCCAGATGCATATCTCCAAGTAAGGCTTCACCTACTTACCCTCTCCTACTACCTACTCCTATTGCTAGTTTATTTTGCCACACATACGGATTCGCAGATCACAAAGAACTCCACATTACTTCGCTCTGCATCATCAGGAATTAATAAAAGCGAAACGTTGCTTTTCCATGCAAAAGGGGACTTTAAATTATATACACAAAAGGACCATCTCGTATAATTCTCTCTCTCCACATACTAGTACGAAACTTTCAAATCCTCGATATATATGCCTTCTTCGCCTTTTTCTCTTTTAATTAAAGGCGGAAATTTCTCCCTTTTCAACAAAAGAGAGCAGATCTTTGACACCGAGCAACAAAATATTCGCGATTCGGGAAAACGCATACTTGGGAAAAGTTTTGTTCTCCCATTCTTCGTTTTCAAACCCGTTATGAAAGTTAAATCTTAAGTCTCGGGTTTCAACCCCATTCGGAATACGTCCCACTCAGAGTGAAAATGGCCTAAGTCCCTCCAAATTTGTAGTTTAAGGGTGTGATTGAATGCTTTCTGTATAACAGTGTTGTTCCTATGGAGATGGTATTATTAATATGGCTTCTCTTAAAGGGCAATGAACTTCTGACTTGGACAATTACCGAACCGTAAATTAATCTTAAAACGAAACGCAAATCCATTTTTACCTATAGAATATAAAAAAAATATCGACAATCCATACAATCCATTTTTGGTCTTGGATTTTTACAGGGTGCATAATTTCATGAACTTGATATATACTCGACAGCAACGTTTCCTGAACCCAGTACGTCACTAAGCAGAAGGAGAAAATGGGTAATCACAAAGTCTGTTGGGTTTCTAGGAGGAGTTTCGGTACGCAAATCGTGATTGAAAAGACGCGACATATACATGGGTTTAACAAAATAATTATGCATTTAAATTGGCGTTCTTCATTTCACTCAAAATTCAGACACAGCGATGGGAACTACTTCGTTTGTTAGTGACGTCATAGGATCAACTAACGTAGCTGTCGAGTATAGCTTGGCTATTCTTAGGAATGTGTAACAACAACAACAAATACCGATACATCGAAACTTTTAAGATCGATTAAGATATTTAATATCTAAGACAGAGATCATTATGAAATATGGGATCAGATAAAAAGATCAGATGAAAAATTTTTAAAGATATTAAGATGAAACATCTTTTTTAAGATCGATAGGCATCACCAAAATTTATCGATTTTTTTTTAGAAATATATCGAAACGTATTTATAATCTTTTATTGGACAAGCTGAAACTCTCGGACAGTTTTAACTATGTACAGAATCAGATGCGCCCAACTTTTTTTGCCCCTCGGGCCACACTTCATATTTAGATGAAGCCTTGGGGGGGTCAGAACAGATATCAAATTTAAAAAGAAATTGAAAAGAGAAAGAAAAGAAATTAACATTTTTCTAGTTCTTCAGTAATTTCAAAACAAGGGGAAAACATATAAACGGGCCACATGAATCAGTATTAGTAAAGTTGTTTTCTTTCCTGTACACCACAACAAGATACGCCTGTAAAACTGTTTTGCTGCTAGTATTGTTTGTATGCAGTGAAACAAACATCTGAGACTTGCAGGCTGTTAATATGCAATGATCTACTATTTGTTTCAAACAACCATACTTTTCTATTCACAGTAAAATATGTAATACGGAATCAACGAACAGAAATGAGATGAAATTCATAACAAATGAAAACTCTTTAATTTTTAAATTAATACTAACTTATTCATATTTGTTACTTGATACTTGTTCTGTAAATCTAACCTAACTGATTTAAGTCATCTGATTGCATAAATTAATACACAAATTACAAATTAATAATTAATAAGAATATTTATTTTAATTGTAAAAATAATATAACTAATTTAAATTTCTAATTTCCCTCTCCTAATTTAATCTTTCTTTAAGATTTAGTTATGATTTGCATTCATAGTGATTATTTCTAAATTAAAGATTCTCTTTTTTGACAAGGCCAACTAAGCAAACTATTCTAAAAAGGATATAATTTAAAATAAGTAATAATATTTTCATTCAATTCGTGCCAAGGGACAGGATCTGTACTATCAATTAATACTTATTTCCAATTAAAAAATGATGTATTGCTAACATCTATAATTTTGTTTCCATAATATCGACGGCATCAAACATTTTGGGACTTAGACCCCTTTTATTCTTAACATCTCAAGAGCTATATTATTAAGAAATAACTCTATCAATTAAGAATTATTTCCACTGAAAAAAAAAACTTTGTATTGCTAACATCTATAATTTTGTTTCCATAACATCGTCAGCAACAAAAATTTTACCTCCTCAATTCTTATTTCAAATTTAGCAATTTCGGGACTTAGACCTCTTTAAATCTCAACGCGCATCCATTTAAGCCTCCCCCAATCGAACGCTCCCTACAAGGAAGAGAATAAACACAAACCTTTTGAATTTGTGTTCTAATAGGGGGAAAACATCCCCTGTGATATATTCCTTTTCCGAACTCTCCGAAGGCTTTTACGCGAAGTATAGTTTATACCTCTTGTTTAACGGGGATATATATTGGAGAGGCAGCGTGTAAATGTTTCCTCTTTAAAATATATCCGCTTTTCGAAGGATATATTTAGGCGATTGCCGTTAGAAGATTTCCTTCCCGCTCCTTTATAGAACGAAAGAATGTTTTGTGAATGAATATGCAGTTCGGGGGGATTCTTTAGAGAACAGTGTTTCATTATTCCGGAGAGCGCTGGGGAAGCCTTTTATTTTAAAGGATTGAACATTCGCTAATACAGAAATGCCCCTATTCTTGGCTACTTTGAGTTTCCATAACTACTACGGCGTTTTAAGTAATGAAAGTATGACTCGATATTATAACTCTTTGGCGTTGTTGTTATTATATTGATGAATTATTATTTTCTCTGATGTTTGATCTGTTATAGTAGATGCCTATTTTTAATAGATTAAGTTTGCTTTCAATCTTTTTATTGATATTCAAGGAGAAAACTAAATGTATATTGTGATGGCGACATAAGGTTCAAGGACATAAAAATAGATGTATATATGATTTTGTTGATAAAGTATTATCAATTGATGTTTATTTAAAATTTAAAAGAAGATTGTTTTCAAAAGTTTGAGGAGTTTCTTGAGTTTGACATATTTTCATAACATATTTATTTACTCTTTAACTTTAAATCATTAACTTGCACGTGTTTTTTGAATAAAACTTAAAAAAAAAATTTAGTGTATAATTTTTTAAAAAATGTTCTTATTTTGAGACGAGAAATTTAAAAAGTTAGGTACTTAAAATATTTAGCTATAAATATTGTTTTAAACAGTTTTTCCACGAGTGAAAAATTTTAGCGAAGTAGCTGGATGGCTAAAAGATACTTTTACCAAAAATTGTTTTTCTGATTTGTTCTGTGCTAAATTCTGTTTACGCTGTTTCTGCTTCCGAGTAGTGACGTCATAGGGTCAAGAAACGTTGCTGTCGAGTATAGTATAGTAGAGTTTTCAGCAATTTTCGTTACATTTTTAAGTGCAAGTAATAAAACGTTACCAATATAGTCTGATCGGAGATATTTTCACACTACTCCTAGAGCAGTGTTTCCCAAACTATTTTTCTCGTGGAACCCCCCCCCCATTTGTTGCCAATGATCGCGGAACCCTGAATATTTTTTATCAACGACTATTCAAAACTTAATATCTGATGTTAACTGAAACAAGCCAATTAATGTTAAAAAAATGTAATTAACCGAGTTCCCAGAACCATCAGGGGAGTCTGGGGGTCCTCCCCTAGAAAATTTTGGAAATTTGACTTTAACTTGTTTTGGTACACCTAATCCGAAATTCGGACATACATTTTAAGAATTTAATACATATTTTTGGTAGAATTTGCATTTTGATGAACTTAATATAAAAAAAAAACCGCAATTCTTATTTTCTTTAAGGAAATAAAATTTGTCACGCGGAACCCCTAAATGTTTTCGTGGAACCCCAGGGTTCCACGGAACCCACTTTGGGAACCACTGTCCTAGAGTAACAAATTTCCCTATTTTCAACATCACCATCAGCAATGTTCTCCAGCAAAGTTTCTTCTACAACAAATATACTAGACAGCAACGTCAGTTGACCCTATGACGTCACTAACAAACAAAGTAATCCCCATTGCGGTGTCTGAATTTTGAGTGAAATGAGGAACGCCAATTTCAAAACATGATTAGTTTGTTAAACCCATGTATATGTAGCGACTTTTTATCACGATTTGCGTGCCGAAACTCCTCCTAGAAACCCAACAGGCTTTCCGTTTACCCATTTTCTCCTTCCGCGTAGTGACGTACTGAGTTCAGGAAACGTTGCTGTCGGGTATAGGGATATCAATGACAACAAAAACCTGGCCACACTCCCATTCCCACGGCACGCCACTACGAGGGATAATCCCCACTATATATGAACTACCACCCACATTACAAAACCGGGAACTCAAAATACTCGGCAAAAAGGAGAGGATATGGTAATAGGTTAACAGCCAAACGCCTCTCAATGGGCAGTTTCAATCCAAGACCGCATCTACAAGGCCTAATCTAATGCCCCTGCAATTCGCATGCCTAATCCGGCAGCGTATGCCAGGGCACTTTTTATTATCTGCTAATGGGCCACAAAGGTCCCGGCCGGTCACCCGGGGCTACCCGGGAAGACCCTCAATACCCTGGCACGCTCACTCCCCTTTGATTATTAATAGAGCCCCGGGGCGCTTCCCACTGTTCAGGGCACAATGGACGGTTTGCGGGGGATAGATCTCTCTCTTGGCGAGATTGGCGAGTTTTCTCTTCGTTTTTTGATTGATGTGGCGGGATATTTGGTGAGGATTGATTGAGGATTGGGAAGTTTGTTGGGTGTCCTCGTATCCGTACGGAAATCACTGGAAATTCGATTGAAGTTTTTGATTAGGTAAAACAATTGATGGCATACTACCGACTGACCGCCATGAAATTCATGCCTCGACAGTTGCGATCTCAACCGTTTAAGGATTTAAAAAAAAGATTATAAGGGGAATTTCACGGTAATTGTAGAGTCCGTAACATTTCATTTTGTCTTTTAAAGTTGTATAAACTGCAAATTTTTTCAAAATTTTCTGTTCTCCTACTAACATAGCCTGTAAACATCAGATTAACACAGAAAAACTATAAAAATTTGAAATTTATGCAACTTTATAAGACAAAATGAAATGTTACGGACTCTACAATTACCGTGAAATGACCCATAAACTAAAGGAGAGAATTCTTACTATTCAGAGAGATTTGAAAACACTATGACACTATGAAAGGCTGCTGTTATTAAACTTTTGAGTCACGGAGGACCTCAGGAGAAAGATTTTGCGAACAAAGAGCTCCTTGAAAATCTAAAAGATGTTAGGGGAAAATGTTCTGGAAACACTTATCTAAGGAGTTTCTTAGAAATAATTTATACCAGTGTCTTCCAAATCTAAGAATTTAGCCTAAAGCTTAAATATCATCTTTCACAAAACACCCTTATCCTGTATCTCTTTGTTTCTTAGCATCCACTTGCTATTTAGTATCTCTTTGCTTCTTAGTATGTCTTTACTCTTGATCCTTTTCCAGCATCCCCTTACTCTTTATCTTCTTTGTGCTCTTGACCCTTTTTTCTGGACTACAGCATCCCCTTACTCTTTATCTTCTTTGTGCTCTTGACCCTTTTTTCTGGACTACAGCATCCCCTTACTCTTTATCTTCTTTGTGCTCTTGACCCTTTTTTCTGGACTACAGCATCCCCTTACTCTTTATCTTCTTTGTGCTCTTGACCCTTTTTTCTGGACTACAGCATCCATTTGCTCTTAAGGATCTCTTTGCTTCTTAGAATCTCTTTACTCTTGAGCCTCATCCAGCATCCCCTAAGTCTTCATCTTCATTGTGCTTTTTCTTCTTGAGCCTCTTTTTTTTTGGATTTCAGCATTAATTTGCTCTTCAGCATCAATTTCTTTTTTTATAATATCTTTACTCTTGAGCATTTTCCTGCCTTCCCTCACTCCTTATATCCATTGTGCTCTTGAGCGTCTTTTAAGGATAACATCATCCATTTGCCCTTCAGCACCTATTTGCTTTATATAATATATTTACTCTTGAGCCTCTTCCCGCATCCCCTTACTCTTTATCTTCATAATGCTCTTGAGCCTCTTTCTTTCTTTCTGAACAATCTTTTTCCAGGTAACTTCTCCGCCAAAAGAGGCGATCAACCCACAATTCCTGCAACCCTGGCTATACCTTCCGAGAGACGAGTCGCCATACTCCCCCTTTCTCACGCCACTTGTTGTGAGTCAGTGAGTCGTGAGGAATATTAAACAAGGGGGCGTTTTGTCGTTTGTGGGAGGTGTTGTAAAGGGGGTCTCATCGCTTTAAAGAGGGGGGGAGGAGTGATTTTTCGCTTTTGAAGACCGCGTGAAATTCGCTTCGAGTGTCGCCTCCTCCTCTTCGCATTTGCATCACAAAATGCGACCGCAACGCGACATATTCCGACTCCGCGAGGCTTTTGTGGTTATGAGTTGAAATAGGTCCAAAGTCAAATGCGGGATGATATTCCTTTTGTTGAGTGCAGGGGGGGGTAGCTTTGCTTTGTATGTTGTGGGGATTAACATTTTGTTTAATTCGGTAGTAGTTTCTAATTGTGTTGATGAAGTGAGGTTTAGGAGGGTGGGTAATTTTAATATGGGGGATGTCGGTGGTGGAAGGAATTTTAAAAAATCATATGAAGAATCGTAGTGATGGATGAACAATAAACTGTTGTGATGACGCGTAAATCGAAGGGTTGAGGGGAAGAAGGAGGTAAGTAACAAACAAGCTTGTTTCGAGATAGTTGGCCTTTTAGATCGTTGGTTTATTCATAGCGGTTATACAGTCACTCCAGAAAGTATTCGTACACCCAACAAATTTGCACTAGTATACCTCCTATTTCGGCTAAATTCCCCGTGCAAAAATCAAATAAAAATTATCGTATGTTATCATTATATGTATGTTATTATTCATTTTTATCTACCAAAAATAGAGCAAAAAAATATCAGAACAGTTAGAAAAAAATTATTTAAAAAAATGAAGCGGTTTAAGAGCCCAAACAAATATTCGTACAGCCACAGACTTAACATGGGATAATTGCATTTCTGAAAAGCATATTTTGTTCCTAATCCTAATTTAAAAGCACGTGTATGCTATTTTTTTTTTCGAGGTTCATAATGCCCAATAGCTTTCAAATCACTTCATTCTTCAATACCCCCGCTTATCCACTATCAACGACCTTCCACGAGAAAGGTGTCCAAAAAAAGGTGGTTGAAAGAGTCCACGTACGTATAACTATCACCACAAGATCCCCAGGTTCAAAAAATATGTTCAAAAGTCGTGTTTTCTCTCCAAGAGTCTGCCCTCTCCCAGGCGCGGATCCAGCACGGTTCCAAGGATTTTGAGAAAAATGTCAAAATGTTGAGGATTTTCTAAAAGTATCACTCAAAATCCCCTTTTAGTACCGCTGGGGGATATGGGGGTCCTCCCCAAGAAAAAATTTTTGAAATTTGAACTGTAAAAGTAGGTTTTTAACTCATTTTGAATACTTTTTTGGGACTTTTTTTCGCACTTGTGAGTGATTTTTTGGGTCCAAGGGGGGGCACTGTCCAGAGTTCCCCCCCCCTGGATCCGCCACTGCCCTCACCTCACTGTGTGCAGCCTACGTCTACGACCTGCCAAGAGAAAAGTCCAGTCCAAGTATAACTATCGGACTGTCACCACCAGCCAATTCAGGATTTGGTTCAAAAAACATGTTCAAAAGTCATGTTTTAACACAATCGCTTCACAGTTCTTAAACTGCCCGACACGGCTTGTTGTTCCGCAGAAATATAGCCCGACCACCTGCCGTGAGCAGTCTTAGACGCGCTCTTTCTTCTTCTGCGCTAATGAATAAAAGCAAGATTAATGATTCTTTTCCTGCCACAGACCCCCCTCCCCCGGATTTTATTTTGCATCTTTAATGAAAATGAATTGATTCAGAGATTAATGTTTCGAGGGATAAGTTCGCGGTGTTCCCTATCGCCTTCACTTTCGTTTGGGAAGGCATGTTTTCTGAGGAAGAGCTTACCAGACAAAATAAAGTTTCGCTTTTTAAAACTGAAAGTTTTTTCTTTTGCCGAAGTGTCTAGACATCCGTCGTATGACGGACGCGCAGTCCCACGGGCTCAGCGACCGTCGCATCACGGTACATATTTTAGTGACAAAACGATTGGCAGCGGTCCCATTGGCTTAGCTGGTACTAGGGTGCACCTTGTAACCTAATCCATGCTGACACTAATGCTGAAATTAACACTTTGCTTATTTTGGATTATTTTATACTAATAATTATATAATTTTTATAAATTGTATGGGGCCCATATATTTCTCGTCAGTTTTTATCAAAGTTAATTTTTTTAATTAAGATTTTTAGATTTTGAGAAAGGTTTTGTAGTTATGATGTGAATAAAACAAATTGTGGGTGCTGTTGTCTCTAATTGTAAATATTTTAATGAAATGAATTTATTCATTATCAATGATAAGAGATATCATCTTATCATTCGTATGTATTAGCTTCTTTTCCTAACTTTGTAATTAATAACAAACTTTACATAGAGTGTTTTCAGGTGACGTCACGACCCGCTATTTTCTTTTAACTGTTAACCTTTTGTAGGGCTTTTGCTAAGACGGTTGCTAGGTAACGAGGTATCAGTTGCTAAGGCGGTTTTTAGGTATGGGGTCACGTAATTGCAAATGCTCCAATAGAAGAATTCCACGGCGAGTCATTTTCTGTAACTGTTAACCTTCTGTAGGGCAAAAAAACTGTAACCTTCTGTAGCTAAGGCCGTTGTTAGGTTCGAGTCATGTGATTGAAAATGCTCTATATCTACATCTTATATTTATTCACGCGGCAGTATTTTAACCCCCTTGCCGATCAAAACCACCCTCTTTTCACTCCAATAAACGATTCCATCCCGCAAAATAGCCACTGCACAAATAAAAAAAAACATTCCTCCCTCTCAACATCTCCAAAGGAATAAAACCAAAACCACCCTTTCCCCAAAGGTTCGGTATCCACCCCAAAGCATCGCTCCCCGTACAACCAACCAACCAGTCTGTTTTGATAGAGAACCCACCAAAATCTTAATAATGCCAAGATCAACACGCTCTCCCCCCCGCTAAGCCCCTCCCAGCCGGTCACGTGACGCTCAGATCGGGCTGCCATTGGCTGGCCCCGCTGGGAGACGAGCAGCTCCCGGTCGAATATGTTCCTCTCTCTTGGGGCGAAAAACTCGACCGCTTGCCTTGTCTTGAGGGAAAGGTTGGTCGAGTTTTTCTTCTTTTTTTTTCTCCATCGAATATTTATTCATTCTGGGAAGGTTCGTACCCAAGGGGGGGTAGGGAGTTTTATCTTCTCGATGAAATTTTCGTGACTGTTTATACATTCGATGATCGTTTTTTACAAACTTATGATAGGGAATACTGAAATAGTTGTTAAAATAAATATAAAATAATTTTAAATGATATAAATATTACAATTTTGAAAGGTTTTAATACTATGACAAAATAAAGTCACACATTTAGCTTTTATGAATTCTATTTAAACTATACTACACTACAAGCTGAGAGCAAACAAAGTAGTTCCCAGTGCGGTGTCTGAATTTTGAGTGAAATTAAAAACTTTAATTTTGGAATATGATTAGTTTAAACCCACGTATCACGATTTTATCACGATTTGCGCACTGAAACGCCTCCTAACAACCCAAAAGGCTTTCTGTTGACGCAGTTTTTCCTTCCACGTAGTGACGTTATAGGGTCAAGAAACATTGCAACCAAGTATAAAATTATATTATTTCAAAACAAAAGCAATCAAAAGTACACCAGTAATGCTTTTATAACTTAAAATTCTTCACTAGTTGCAATAGGATCTTAAAGAATAAATGATGAAAAAATTTGGGCAAAACTATCTCTTATTTTTTTCTTTAGGATATATCATTTTAAAAGGATTCACAGTCAGTCTCCAATGTATAATAAATATCTGGGAATATAAGTGCAAATAAAACAAATTGACGTAAAATCCGGAGCATTACTTTCAATTTAGATAGCTATAATATTAAAATTACTTACATAAACACGGGACATCAAAACTTCCAAACAAAAAATCCCTTGTTATTACGGGATGTTCATTTGTTTTGTATGAAAAGGACAGAACTCGAAAATGCTTCTTTTTCAGTATAAGCGGTACCTCGAGTAACTTATAGCTATGATTTCAATTGACGCATTTAAGTTATTTTTGTCTGTTGAAATTATAATTTTTTATAAAGAAAGAAAGAAAGAAAGAGATAAAGGAAAAGGAAAGGAGAAAAGAGAACGAAAACAAGAAAGAAAGAGGAAAAGAGAAGAAGAGAAAGGGAGGAGAAAATTTTGTCTCTCTCTATCTTACTCCTTCTTTCATTTCTTTCTTTCTATTACTTTTAATTATCTACTATATTTTATTCACTTACTTTTCTCTTTCTCTGTCTTTCGTCTTTCTCATCTCTTTCAGGAAACCTAAAATGCAAATAAAAACTCTTAATTAAGTACCCTTATACTAAATATGAAGGGTAAAAGCTCCACACTAAAATAAACACATTTAATAACACTTCTAGTGCTTAAATTAGGTGTGCAGCAGTTAGTAGTTAGGAAATAATTTAACACCTTATTGTGTTGTTATAGTTGCATATTGTTCTGAACATGTTTGAAAAGAGTTTCCATCAAAATCAAGAAATGTGTTTAAAAAGTGTTGAAAAACATGTTAAGAATATGAAAGTGTCTTCAATTTGGATCGAAACACTATAAGAACACATTTTTTGTCTCTGCAATTTTTAGGGACACTTTTTTACCCTATATTTTTCCCAGACAACACATTCGCAACACTTTTGGTTAGAAGTGTTCATTATCGCATTTACTTAACATTGCAAAAGTGTTTCGCGCATTTCCAAAAAGTAGCTACACTTTTAAAAAAAAATCCATAACAATAAAGTGTTAAGAGTATTTTATTATTTTCTGTCACGGCAATTTTCAGGGACACTTTGACAACCCCATCTTTTTTCTTATACAGCACATTCGAAACACAATCATCGCAACACTTTCGGTTAGAAACGTTCAGTATTGCGTTTACTTGACAATGCAAAAGTGTTTCGCGCATTTCCAATATGTAGCTACACTTTTCAAAACAAAAAAAAAAAATCCAGAACGATAAAGTGTTAAATTATTTTATACATCAACAGAAAAATCACATTTAAAGACAAAAAAAAATCCCAAAAACGTTGCGAGCTCAGACAATCACCGCGAAAGAAGCAACCACCCTGCTCCCCATCCTCCCGGAGTGGAGCTGCGATCGCGTGGGAGGGAGGGACGGGGAGGAGGCTGCTGCGGCACACTCCCTCCCTCCGTCGCAGGTGGTTACAGCAGCTCTGCCCCTCTCTCTCTCTCCCTCGCACAACACCACTGTGGTTACACTCTCTTCTCGCCCGGATTCCTGACTCTCTCTCTACATCAGGTAGCTATACTATTATGTACTGATCATGTACTGATCAATATTGATATGCTGATCATATAGTGACAAATTGAATAATGTGCAAAACGTTTTGATTGAGGTTTGAGAGTTTTCTTATGAATGTACTGATGCTCTTCGAATTATGTTTTTACATATAAGAACTTACTGAAGTAATTATAAGATTTTACTGAAGTAATCAATTGAATGAAGTAAGGACCAGTTGAATAACGTGCAAACTGTTTGTGAAACGTGTTGATTGATGATGTGCATTCCAATAAGGTTTTTAGTATGTTCATGTGTTGGAGGTATCCTTGGTTCTTCTGGCATGTAAAATTTTATTATATTGTTTTAATGTTGTAATTCAAATGAGAATGTGCTTTTATTGTGTTCTGCTATTCCGCCTCAGAGGGATTCCTGACCGATAATTTTGGGATGAATTGAATAATGTACAAAACGTTTTGATTGAGGTTTGGGAGATTTCTTACGAATGCAACTGATACTCTTCGAGTTATGTTTTTATTGAAGTAATCAATTAGTTGAATAATGTACAAACGGTTTATGAAACGTGTTGATTGATTATGTGCATTCCTATACGGTTTTTAGTATGTTCATGTGGTGGAGGTATCCTTGGTCCTTAAATTTCTGAGATATGAAATTTGATTATCTTGTTGTAATGTTGTAATTCAAATGAGAATTAATGAATGTGCTTATACTATTCTCTGCTATTCAGCCTCAAAGGGATTCCTGACCGATAATTTTGGGATGAATTGAATAATGTACAAAACGTTTTGATTGAGGTTTGAGAGTTTTCTTATGAATGCTACTGATGCTCTTCGAATTATGTTTTTACTTATAAGTTTTTACTGAAGTATGTGCAAACGGTTTATGAAACGTGTTGATTGATATGGTCATTCCTATAAGGTTTTTAGTATGTTCATGTGCTGGGGGTATCCTTGGTTCTTCTGGCATGTTAAGTTTTATTATATTGTTTTAATATTCCAATTCAAATGAGAATGAATGCGCTTATACTATTCCCTGCTATTTAGCCTTAAAAGGATTATGGGATGAATTAAATAATGTACAAAACGTTTTGATTGAGGTTTGGGAGATTTCTTACGAATGCAACTGATGCTCTTTGAGTTATGTTTTTACTTATTGGTTTTTATTGAAGTAATCAATTGAATGAAGTAAGGATGGATCAATTCAATAATGTGCAAACGGTTAATGAAACGTGTTGATTAATAATGTTCATCCCAATAAAGTTTTTAGTATGTTCATGTGCTGGAGGTATCCTTGGTTCTTTAATTTCTGGCATGTGAAATTTGATTAGATTGTTTTAATGTTGTAATTCAAATGAGAATGCATTTTTTAACTTGAGTTGTTTAAGTCTTTCTTGGGATAGAATAGCCTAATCTGGTCCTTGTCCCATAAAACCTCAACAAACCAACCAACCAAATGAGAATGAACGAATGTGTTTTTGCTATTCTCTGCTAATATTCAGCCTCAAAGGGATTCCTGACTGATAATTTTAGAATGAATTTAATACTGCACAAAACGGGTTGATTGAAGTATGGGATATTTCTTACAAATGCTCTTCGAATTATGTTTTTACTACTTGGTTTTTACTGAAGAAATCAATTGAATGAAGTAAGGATCAATTGAATAATGTGAAAACGGTTTTTGAAATGTGTTGGTTGATATGAGATATGGTCATTCCAATAATTCTCTTATTGAGTTAGTTGCTCATGTGTTGAAGGTATTCTTGATTTTTAAATTTCTGGCAGGTAAAATTTGATTATCTTGTTTTAATATTACAATTTAAATGAGAATGAATGAATTATTTGTAATTTGACATAAAAATATTAACTTTCTGGATTCCATAGAGGCACTGTGCTCCTACTATTTTCTGCTATTCAGCCCCAAAGAGATTCCTGACTGATAATTTTGGGTGAATTATTAAATAATATACAGAACGTTTTGATTGCGGTTTTGGAGATGTTTAACAAATGCAACTGATGTCTTCGAATTATGTTTTTACATACATAAGTTTTTACTGAAGTAATGCTAATTCTTAATTAAGGCATGCAAAATTAACTAATTTTATGCAAGATAATTGAAGGGGTGAGTGGAAGAAGGGTATAAGTAACAAAAACCTTGTTCCGGCCAAAAAGTTTTTGTTCGTATCTTTTGTAGTCACATACCTCCAGTGGCGGCTCGTGGGTAGTTCAAATGGGGGTTCAATATTAAATTTTGAAAATGCAATCAAGTAAAAATATCATAATTATAACAGAAGAGGGGTTGGAAGCTCATCCTGAATAAGGTACAAGTTGGAACAGATTTTTATTAGCTTTTCATATATGTTATTATTGACTTATTTCATTTTTATTGGGCTCATGTGCTCTTACGGACGATCCGCCACTGTATACATCCCTTTATAAGACTTTAAGAGAGAGACGGTGTTTGAACTAAAATTTAAGTCAAAATATAAACTATTCATCCAGTAGAATAACTCATTTTCTTGAAAATGTCACATACCTCTTTTTTCCACTCACCTCTTCAATACAGACTAAAGGCTCATTTAGACTCATCATTTCCGATGTTCATCATTAATTACTTTATACTTTATAATGAACATCGGAGGAATTACTTAAAGTGAAAAGTGCACACTGTCTTTTTACTATTCACTCCTCCGATTTCGTTCACAAATAAATGATTCATCGGAGTGAATCACTAAGGATGAACACCGAAAGTGAAACAGTGTCAACACAATGAGCCTTAATTTGTAAACGATTATTTGAAAGAAAAAAATGGAAAATGACACAAATCCATAGAGGCCCTGTGACTAGTATTATCTTCTTCTATTGCAGCTTCAAAGGGATTAAGTAACTGTATGATGTGTGATGAATTAAATAATGTGCAAACGGTTTTTGAATGATTGATAATGTTCATTCCAATAAGGTTTTTATATTCAAGTGCTAAATCCTTGATTCTTGAAATGTTTTGGCATATAAAACTCGATTATCCTGTTTCAATATGATAATTAATATGAGGATTTTTACTCGTGAACGATTATTTGCTAAGTAATATATTGCATATTAAAAATTTGGAACCCATACAAGCACTGTGCACTTTTATCATCTAAGGAACTTCTTACTTTAAGCACTTCTATATCATCTAAGTATCAAAGGAACTTTTGACTCCTGAGGTAGTTACTATATCTTTAGTGGCGAAATATAAATGTGCAAACGGTTTGTGGAATTTGATTATTAAGTACCCAAATTATCCCCAGTTCCTTAACTCAGGAATATTTTATCTTATTTTATTTTCTGTATGGTTAGTTAAGTGAAAGATGATTTGCAAAAAAAAAGGGTTGAGATAGAAGTTGGTTGATTTAGTGTTCTGGGACTCAAATAAGACTTTTATAAGAGTAGGGAGGAGAGCTTGCTTTCAAGGCAGAAAAATATCCTGATATCTTATCCACAAGGCTGATTATATTTTTATTATTCAAATCCTCTTTTTGTTCATCAACTAAGGGTCTTGTGGGTCACTAAGGTCAGGTACTTATCAAAAGCATGCTTGAGATGCATTAGATACGTACAGATTTTGACTTTTCTTACGAGTATTTCACTATAGTAAATTTGTAATTGGCTGTAATTTTCAAATTCTTGTTTGTTAGTGTATTTGGTATCATTAAGTGATATGGGTATAAAGAATTTTCAAAGGGTGTTTATAGCCTTTAGGGGTGGCGAAAATATTCTTCACTTACTTAATGGTTACTAAAGTAATAATAATTTTTAAATAATTATTAATTGGGGAACTAACTTGGTAAATGTGTAGCGTTTTATTCCTCAAATATTATTTCTAATTTATATTTCTCGCGGTGCTAATTAACTAAAGAAATATTTTAAATTTATGTATCCCGACTTAGATGTCCTTACTTCTAAAATTAGTAAGTAGTAGATGAAAATAAATTGCAAAAAATTAACATTCGGTGAAGTTAGTACATTAAAGATATTAAACTTGTAAGAACTATCCGACGTCGCGACCAACGTATAGTTTTTGTAATCCGAAACCCCAAGTATTTTAAATTAGACAATTTTTTTTTCAAGAAGAAGAGTATTTTCAGCTAATACAAAAACTAAGTTCAACAAAGGGCGCATAAGTTAAAAAATGCAGTGAAATTTTAAAAAAAAAAAATGAGGAATACAAACGTAGGTTAAACGAGGCTGGGGTTAAAGAAATTCTAATAATCGAGTTTCTATTTAGTAATTTTAATGATAGAGTTAATAATTCTCCGTAACTTTAACTTCTTAAAGTAAGGTTTTATGTTCTAGACATAATTTAGAGCTAAATAATAGAAAAATACTACTATAAAGAATGATGCAACAGAAACTAAACTTAACGAATAAAACGGTTTTATTGCTATGGTTTATTACCATACTAAAGTTTTAAGACAAACTATAAAAAATAAATCAGAGTACAATTTTTAATTTGCAGTTTAAAAAAAATACACTACCCCTAATGTGTTTAATCATTTTCAATTTTCTTACTCTATTTAGTTTAGAATTTTTATTCATCCAAACTCTTTAAATCCCATTTTACCGTTAGATAATTAGAAAAATGTACTTTAACACCTAAAACTCTTAAACTCGATTTTCATTAAAATAACCTCTGCACTTTAACAAAAAACAACCCATTTACACCAAAATAGGCATTTTTTTTCTTCTGTAACATTTGTGATAGTATTCAGTAGGCAATAGCATAAAAACTAGTAAATATTTTTAAAAGGAAAGCGAAAGGTAAAATTTATTAGCTTTTTTGTAGGTGTAAAGGAACTTAAAAATATTTCTCATAATTTAATTTTTTATAGATTTTAACAATGTAATTAGATTTTTATACATAAAATGTTTTAATAAACCTATTTCTATTGAAAATGAGGAAAATATCACATTTTATTTAAAGTTTTTAAACATAAAGGGATAAAAATAAGCCAATGGTTTTATGCATAAATATGGATTTATGTTTTATGTTTTTAAATTTATGATTTTCGTTTGATTTAAAAATTGCTAAATCAATGTTTAAAGTTTTACTAAAAATATTTTAAATCATAACATAAATTAATTATAAATTCAATCAAAGGAAAATCTAAAGTTTATCCATCAAGCTAAACTTAAGTTTATAGATATCTAAAGAAGATATTGTAAGTGAAATATATTTTACGGTAATATGTGGTTTAAATCAATTCAGAATCTAAGACAACAAAATAATTTTTATCTGTCTTCATAAACTATTATTTTTTGTTCGGTCATAGTAAAGGGGGTTGGAAATAATTATCCATTCGATATAGTGTAGTGGTTACAGCACATTGAAAATATTAATCACTTTAATTATTTTGATGTTTAAATGTTGAATTACGTTCCAATTATTCATAGTTTCAATTTTTGTAATATCTTAAACCAAATAATAACAGTTATTATTTTTTTTAAATTCATAAATAGTAATCAGACAAAATAAACAAACTTGATATTAAACTTAAATCTCAAAGTTAAACAAGAATCAATGATAGATTTTCTTATTTATACTTATTATATCCGTTTTAGTAACTTTTAAAGTATTAAATAAACACAAGACTTCTGCATAGTTGAAGCCATATGATTTTTAAAACCTCATGATCAAGACTAAAATATTTTTAATGTACTCGTAAAATTTTATGTTTAGCATACGGAAAGAAAAATGCTGTTAAGAATATGCTTTTGATACTTAAACCTGATAAAAAATTCATAACAGACATTTTTTATAAACACAGCTCTTTCTTAAATTTTCTTGGAAGTTCTACTACAAAAAATTGTTTAATATTTAACTTTATTTTTAAATTAAATTTTTTGTAAGCGAAACATATTTTTCTTAAAAGAACTTTTTAACAATTAGAATGTTTTTATATTTTAAGGAATTTATAGTTACAAAATACGACAGAGGTTTAAAAGGGGTTAATTGTATTTAAAATACATGATTAAATATTCTTTTAAAAAATTTTAGTGTAAATTATAGAATTGTGTATTTTTTTCTTTCTGTAACATCACAATGTGTAAAAGTGATACAATTTATACTTTATTTACTATCTTATTACTTAATGAATTGAAAATTTTAAGTTGTCACTTTAATTAAAATATTTACTTACAAACTAATGAAGCATAAAATAAAGCCTCGATAACGCTACATACCTAATTTTAAAAATAAAACCATGATGTAGTAAGTAAAATTTTATTTTTCAATTGACAATACATTTTTACTTCAGTTATACTATGCTTGGGTTTACCCAATTTTTTCATATGGTTTAACTACATGGGGTGGTGGATACGTTAGTAATTATTCAGCTTTAATTTCACTCCAAAATAAATTCATTAAAGTGATATTAAACTCTTCAGACCACACAAATCTTTTAATGTACCAAACTTTATCTATTCTACCATTACGATATTTTTATTTTTACAAAACTTGTTTATTCATCTACAAAAATCCTAACTTTTGTGAAAGAAAAATACTAATAAACGCAAGAAGAAGTAATGAAATCTACAAAATTCCATATCCCACTAAAGAAATCATGCGCAAAATATTTTCGTATCTTGGCCCAAAGTTTTTCAATAGCCTACCACTAAATATACAAAATAGTGTAACCAGTAAAACCTTCAAAAAACATCTAAAATTATATTTACTAACAATTACTGATATTGAACAACTTTTTTAAACTGGCTGAAATTAATTGATAACTCCCCGACACCGTACCGTTTCGCCAACGCTTAGTACACCTTTTTTTAATACATATTTATTCGTTTTTTGTTTTCCTTTCACATTTTTCATTATTTCGCATTTCAATTCTAAGTATTAATTTTGCCAGTAATTTTATGTTTGTTTATTATATCTCATTGTATTTCTATTATACCTGCACAGGATTATTTCCTCCAGGTTATGTATGTTCAACTGTAAAATCCTTCTTTCTTTGTCAATAAATAAATTTATTCTTGTTCTTGTTAAATTAAAATTAGTTAATTATCTCTAATTTCATTGCGTTACCCAATTAAATTAAAGATAGTTAACTCAAATAAACAAGTTTTAGTTCTATTGTTAATGTTATGCTATGTTCCTTTTTCCAGAAAAGAATGAAACTAAAACAATTTTTGAATTCAGACACTCCCTCTTTTTGTATTTATTATAACTTCTTTTGAACTTTCCCAGTACTATAAGCCAATGTGATTAAGTTTATTATAAACCAAAGTCTCAATCTAAAGTAATATGATAGTTTGCAGTTTAACTAAAAATCGTGAATAAAAATACTATAAATGTTTTCTCCAAAATTAAAGCATTAAATTCTTAGCAAAATAACTTGGAATGTATCAGAATAAAAATAGAAAAACTAGGTCTATATAGAATTTTAAAAGTAATAAGTCGTTTAATAATAACATTCTATATAATAATTAGAACATTGTTGCATTAATTCCTAAATTTCATTAGCTTCATACAAATTCGTATTATTGTAAACAGAAGTAATAATATATATAAGTTTCAATAACTCTGAGTAAGATTCTCAAGAGACTTAAGCTTAGACTAGAAATTGGAAAAAGTCTTGTATGCAATTAACTTCTAAATTCAATTAATTTGTGGCTTAAGTAACGTACTGAATAAATTATATAGTGAATTTTATTTTCGTATAAGCTCAAAACTGTTAAAAGCTTGTTAGAATATATATTACACAGGCAGTCAATTTAAATGAACAAAGTTTTGTAAATTTTAATTTAGAAGTGGTAAATATCCTTTAAAGATGTGCTTGTAGTTTTATTTCTTGAAAAATTTGGATAAATTTTCTCTTGATTCAAAAGTATAACAGTATTGTAGAATTAGATGTATGTGGTGTTAAGCATTTTAAAATATTTTGAGAGATTCCTAGAATCATAAAATTAAACTCAAATTATCTTGAACCTTTGTTTTTAAGTTTGTATTTTATGTATGTTAGCTTTATACAACTGATATAAAATTCAAAGTAATAGTTAACTTGTTTTGATAAACCTAATCAAGTCTAAAAAGGATGTTTTCGATGAAAAAATTTAAAAGTTCTTATTAAAAAATTCGTTAAAATTAAACCTTTTACATGATAAAACTTCTTATGGAGTTTAAAATAAGGTAATTAATTAACTTTAGTTTTTATATGATAAAATAAAATTATGGATGTTTTTACGTCTATGATTTGTATTGTAACTTTAAAATGAAAATTTGTTTTAAAAGATGTGGTGTTATGACACTTTAAGAAAAATACTTATGAACTTACGATCAAATTTTATTCTATCCGATAATTCAAACAATATAATTCCTTGATTATATTGAAAACTCAACTTGAGCATCAAAACTTGAGCTTATTTCAAAACTACAATTCGATATTTTATTTTAATCATATTTAACTTCAAAGTTTTTGAATTTTATAATAATCAAAAATAGTTTTTTAAAAACTTACTTGATAATAGTATTAAGGAAAATAAATAAATTGTTCACTGAATATTACAGTACCAACTCAGTTTTAAATTTATCATCATTCTTAGCAGTAAAATATAATAATTTAATATTGTCATTTTTTTAATTAATATAATTCATAGCTTATAAAATGTTGTTGAAAGCATGTAATATTCAATATAATAATATAAACATATAATATACAAACTTACATGTTTATATTATTCTTCAGCATTTTTTAATGTGTTTTATCAAATTTTTATGCAGAAAGTTTTGTACTGATGAAATATGCAAGTAAATTCTCATCTTGATGTAAAACCTTTAACTCTTTAGTTACTCTTTAAATAGCTAAATAATAATAAAACTGTTCATTTTAGTTATGCAATGATATCTTTTCAAAGAATATTTCTATAATCTTTAGATCATAAGAAACCTAATAATGAAAGATTATTAGGATTATCAGATAATAGCAAATACTAATCAATGTTATTACTTGAATAAATTTTTTTTACGTGACAAAAAATGCGAAATGCATCAATGTTTTCTCACCAATAATGAAGTGTTAGTAAAAACATTCATTCGAATTAGGTGAGACCGGGGTTAGTTGTGGGGGCTAGTTGGCATTTTGCCTTTATTTTTTTCCACAAAAGAGCCAGAGCACTGAAATTTCGATGGTAGATAGAGCACACAAAAATATAATTTCCGCCAAAATTTCAGTCTGTTTCGAAGCTTTACGAAGGAAAGACCCCCTGTTTAGTTGCTTTTCTCACAGATGAATAATTTTTTTCATCTTTAGTTTATTTGATCTGGTAAACTCGTAGATAGAATTAAATCATTGCTGATGACAGTTTTCTAAATAGGGGTTTACTGCGATTCCATGCATGAATCATAACCTTAAGCTTCAAATGTTTGGAATTGTGTGGAATCAATTTTGTTTTAGATATCGCCGTGGGGGTAGTTGGCATAGTTTGTTCGGTACAGGGTCAGTTGGTATAGCTATTCGAGCAACATCAATATCAATATATATTTTTAGCCCAAAGGTTAATCTATCCACAGCATGAAACAAAAAAAAAATACAACAACTATTTTTAAAATTTATAACACAAAATTCGGACTGTAATATTCATTGAATAATTACAAGCATCTTTACAGCATCTAAGCATCAAGCTCTTTGCATAAATACAAGTAGTTTATTAGTAGTTTATTAGTAGTACTATTTAGTAGTAGTTAGCTACTACTATTTAGTAGTTAGCTACAAAACCCCTTTCCGAAGTTCCTTTTATGAATTTGGAATAACCCAATAAAATTATTTGGCCATACATCATGAATTTTCTCTTATTAAATAAATATACCATGGTACAGGCCCACCAAAATAAATATCGTTTACTTTTAGTTGTGCAGTTACGTAAACTTGACAGGTTTGGTATGAGCTGCGTTAAGTTGCAACGCTTCCTGTCCCTATGACGTCACTACGCGGAAGAAAAAACTGAGTTTACAGAAACTTGTAAAATATAGGAGGAGTTTCGGTACGCAAATCGTTATAAAAAGACGCTATATATACGTGGGTTTAACAAAGTAATACTATTTTTAAATTGACGTTCTTCATTTCATTTGAAATTCACACCGCGATGGGAACTACTTTCTATGTTTTGAATATCCAGGGGTCAAGTAATGTTGCTGTCTATACTAGACAGCAACGTTAGTTGACCCTATGACGTCACTTACAAACAAAGTAGTTCCCATCGCGGTGTCTGAATTTTGAGTGAAACGAGGAACGTCAATTTAAAAATAGTATTATTTTGTTAAACCCACGTATATATAGCGTCTTTTTATAACGATATGCGTACCGAAACTCCTCCTCCTAGCAACCCCACATGCTTTCTATTTACGCAGTTTCTCCTTCCGCGTAGTGACATACTTGGTCAAGTAACGTTGCAGTCTAGTATAGGGGGTCATATATATTGAATAAAATCCTGTGATGTCTTCTTGCAGATTGCTGGATGCGGTGTTGGATGCTTAGGTGATCGCATGCTCTTCGGCTGCCACTCGGGTGCCCGGTGGGTCGCGTCCCCCCGTCTTCTTCGTTCTCCCCCCGCCCCTCCTTCGCTGCCTCAAGCTGGTGCGCCTACAGGACTCTTCCTCCCGGGGGATGGACTCATCCTCGGCGGAGAAGCTCAACGGCTTCCTCTCGAACGGTCAGTCCTTTTCTTCGACCAAATCGCGACGCACTTTGCACGAAACCAGTCGGTGTTCCAGTAAGGTTCAAGCCACACTACAGCCAAACTCAGCCGAAAACTATAAAAAAACGGTAAAGGTGGTTATCTAAGTAAGGGTATCTAAGTGAAGTAAGATAACCATCCTTAGGGGACATCCATAAATTACGTGAGGTCAAAAGGGGGGGGGTCCAGGAAAATCTCACCTGGGGGGAGGGGGGGCTTCAATTAATATCTAACGTCAACTTTTAGTTTAGAAAATATACGTTTTTTCTTTAATATTTTTTAGCACAAGCTTAGAAAAAATTCTCAGATTAGTCGAAACAGCAAAGCATTAGCCAGTCAGTCGTGATAGTTACAAGTTAGAATCATGTTTTTTGATTTCAACGTGTTCTTGTATCATAAATTTTGAAATCTGGATGGTAATATCTATGCCGATAAAACAAAACTAGTGGTTGAGAAAATCTCACTCGGGGGGGGGGGGGTCCAGCAAAATCTCACCAAATCTCACCAAGAGGGAGAGAGGGGTCCAAAATTTGGAAAAAACACCTCACGTAATTTATGGATGTCCCCTTATTGTTTTTTGTTATAGTTTTCGGCTGAGTTTGGCTGCAGTGTGGCTTGGACCTAAGAAGCAGGATAGTCTTTTATGGACCTCAGTTTATTATGGTCCCGGTCGCTTTGTGTGGTCAAATAACCGAACAATAGAAATCCCCCTCCTAGGATGGGAGTGCGTGGGGAAACCCACCAAACCACACATAGAGATCGGGGGGATAAAACTTGTTAACTATCACTTAAATATTTTAATTTCTACTTTAACTTTATGACGTAATTTTCCACGTAAAGCTTATAGACTGAAGACCATAAAACTTGGGCCTGCACCTAAGGGACTGGCCAGGGCCACACTGGGGGCGACTTGGAATATTTTGAGAGGCTTGTTAGTGGAGAGTATTTCGACCGCTCTGCTACAGGAGTAGTCTAGTGCAGTGGTTCCCAAACTATTTTGCTCGTGGAACCCCCCAATTTGTTGCCAATGATTGCGGAACCCTGAATATTTTTTAATCAACGTTTTTTCAAAATTTAATATCTGATATTAAATGAAAAAAGCCAACTTAATGTTAAATAAAGTTTTGCTTAAGCGAGTTCAAAGAAACATCAGGGGGGTCTGGGGGTCTTCCCCAGAAAATTTTTGAAAATTTGACTATAAAAAGAGGGGTTTAACTTGTTTTAGTACACCTATAATCCGAATTTCGGACATACATTTTTAAGAATTTATATACCATTCTTATTTTCTTTAAGGAAAATAAAATTTGTCACGCGGAACCCCTAAATTTTTTCGTGGAACCCACTTTGGGAACCACTGGTCTAGTGCATCCCTCCTAAGTCCCCTTTTTTCTTCCCCCCGTTTGATAAGGATCTTAACAACTTCGAGCGACTCTAGTTGCCCAGTGTGTTCCAGCCTAATGCTAACCATAGACCATAACATTTTAAATAGTTCTGAGAAGTTGAAAAAGCAATAACCAAAATTTTAGATTATTTTCTTGTGCTTTAGGAGAGTTTTCTGCGATTTTTCTCGCGTTTTTACTGTACATCCAAAGTAAGAAAGAGAATTAATAGTAAAAAAATAAATACAATGATACGTGGTCTTAGCAACCAAACGAACACAAGAAATAACACGAAATTAAATGACATTTAAATATTGTTAAAAAAATTACTCAGTGAACTATAATTTGTAATATAAAAATTATTATGCATAACTTACCTTAGTTTCCTAATCCTCAAAAATTGCAAGAAGGTAGCAATTAACCACACATCGAAGCTTCTTGCCACTAGGAAACAATATAAGAGTCAATATAAAAATTTAAACGAATAAAAATGAACAGAGTATTTTATTTTTAAAGTTTTGTTGTAGGTCCGAAAAAAATAAAAATAACAATTGTTTTGAAACATCCCTATTCCTTTTTTATGTAGATAGTTTTTATGCATATTATATAAGATATCTTTTAAACAGATAAACAAGCAGATAAAGTTTTTATATGTAAAACAAAATATAAAACTCGCCAATTGAAGTGCATTTTTGAAATCCGTGTGCTCCATTTTTACTCTTAAGAATTAGAATGTCAATAAAGGTAAAAGACCATCAAAAATAAAATTAGGAGACTAAACAAAATAATAAGCTCACAGAGGAATACACCTCATCGTATAACCAAACATAAAAAAAAGCTACGTTAAGTCATGGTATCATTTCGGAACCGGTTTATTTTGATTCAATTTTTACAACCACAAACGACCAACTTTTTGTGGAGGACATGTTTACATTGGCTTTTGAAAAACCAGTTCACGCGCCATTAATTAGGTTGGGGCAATTAATTAACTCCGCAGAGGTTCTATTTTTAAAGGAAAAATTGTTCTTTACAATTAAGTTGGTTGCTGTTGCTCCAAAGAATATTTTTCCTTTATGTATCGGTGAAACTTCTTTTTTACATAAAGATATAGGAGAGGAATCATATAATGCATTTTCTTTTGAGTTTGTGTAATATTCTTTTTTATGTTGGTTACTGTAATCTCAATTATGCTTTTTATTTAATTTTTTCATAAAAGAAAAAGGCATTTATTAAGTAATTATAAATAAATATATTTATTTATAAAAGAAATAGGTAACAATTTTTATAACCCAGCTCTTGATGGTAAAAATTTTTCTTAGATCGAAAATAACTTATCTGGAATTATTTGAAAATATTTTTATCTTGCTTTGCGAATTTATTTCTATGATACATTTATTTCTTTTGATAAATTAGGTTAGTTTTAAAATAGTCTTCTTTTATTCAATTACATACAAAAAACAAAATTGCTCTTTAACCCCCATTGGCTACATTGACTTTTCCATATTTATTGAAAAAAATTTTATTAATTGGAAGAAGTAGAATATTAGTATTTTAAGAATTACTATTAACGATCGAGATACAAAAACAATGAAGATGTGGGGGATTTTTCAGATAGATTTTTAATTTGCTTATTTATTTCAAAACTACGAATGATACTTATATTTAAAGTAAAGTTGTTTGGAACTGTAAGTATTTTTTATAGAAACGATGTTAAAATGTTTAAGTAAAATTACCCTTTATCTAAAAAAATATCTTTCACGTTTAAGTACCTTTTATAATATTAAGATTTTTTCAATACAGTAAAACCTTGTTTATTTGGATTAGATTTGTAGACATTTTTGTAGTAGATTGTTGTTCTTTGCTAAGAAATTGTGTGAAAAAGTTATTTTTGTATTTTTAAATGTTCTTTATACAATTTCGTGCAATTTTAATGAAAAAAAAACTGTTTTTTTTTTTTTTTTGTCGTAATAAACGGTACGCGTAAGTCTGCTTATTTGATTATTTGTTTTGCTCATTCAGATTATCCAAATTTTCGATTTTCCGGATTGCATTTTGTTTCAGTTAGTCCGGTTAAAGGAGGTTAAAGTCAGTTTAAAAACAAAAATAGCTCCGAAAATGTAAATTTCGAAGTATAATACTACAGCCCGCATCAGAAACAAATCAGTATATTCTTAAAATAAATCCAATATTACAAAAGCTATGAAACACTTTGTATAGTTAAGTAGAAACAAACACATCTATACTAACTAAGCTTTTAAAACAGTAGTCATCGTGCGTCTGCAACAACGGTAAAAGCCCTTTACATAATATAAAATGGGTCACACTGACTGAGATCTCAAACTCAAACACACTCACCGAACACAAAGTTAAAACTTCCGACAATAGTTCGCGGGCACAGACGATTCTCGTCCACCCCCAACCTTCGAATGTCCTCGAGGGGCTGTCTTGAATGTAAACAACTCGACTGACCCTTCAAAACAGTTATTTCCCAACACACAAGAGCAGCTCTCAGCAGAAACCCACTTCCTCCAGGCTCTGTGTGTTGTATAAATGCCTGCATTTGGATGGTTCGAGTATGCAGTGATGTTTTGCTTTGGTACTATACGAGAAAAGTGGGTAGGAGTCACAGGGGGGAGGGGGATTGTGAGTGTGGGTTGAGGTTAGAAGATTATAAGGTCAAAAGTGGTTTCCGCTGTGGTTGTTTCGAGTTCTATTGAAAAAAAAAAAAAAAAAAATTTTTTTACCGTGCTTTCTTAAGTATAAATTAGTGACTATCTTGATTTTGCTTTAATTGCTAAGTTTAAATCATTTAATTTTTTTTATTAGATTGCATTGGATTTTGAATTTGAGCTACCAAACTTTTAGAACCATACAAAATTTTTCGTTGCTTTAAACTTAATTAGATTGTATTAAAATTTGAATTTGACCTAAAGTAAGATAACTAAACTTTCAGTATCATGCTTTTATTTTGTATGGAATTATGTTCGAACTTAGGTTAACCGTGTCACTTTTGGGATCCAAGGGTGGTCGGATAAGTCTTATATGCTTTTAACAGTTTTAACAACATAGATTTCTTTTAATAACAAAAGCCCTTAATTAAAATGCATGAAATGTATTTTTGTTTCACATAATTGCGAAAAAGGTTCACTATTTTTTTTAGAATTAGTACTTTTATTAATAAAGAGGTTTTTTAAGTATTTTTAAAGTTTATTTTGTGTATTATTTTACTTAGAACAAATAATCTAACAAGGGGACGGCAAGACCTCGAAAATGGACTTCGGGTTGAAACTTGGCAGGTTTGTAGTACACCCCAAGGGTATCCTACCCTGAAAGTATTACGACGCACTAGCCAGTAGAACCCGAGAAAACGCCCCCTAAAGTTTCGCCCAATTAACTCATAAGCATTATTATTTAAATTGCATTGTTGTAACAAGAGCCGAATTGCCCAATCGGTAGCGTACTCTCCTCGCAACTGACCGACCTGGGTTCGGTCCTACCATCGGAAATTTTTTTTTTTGCTATTCAAAAATTATTTTTAAAGTTTAAATAAAATATAACCTACAAATATAGTAAATTACCTTATATTTTTTATTAACCATTACAGTATTTTTTTTACTCCGGTTTGAATTAATGTTTTACTTAAAAATGATGAATTAACGAATTAAATAACATATTAATTCATTATTTAACGTATTAAATATTGAATTTTGTTTTAAAATTAATGAATTAAATATCAAACAAATAACACGTTTTATGGTACAATTTTGGATAGTTAATTTTACAAATACTATAACTTATTTACAATTATAAAAAATGTTTCTTATTTTACACACAAGATCCAGAATGATTTTTTAACTCTTGGTTCAAATGTGTTTGTTGCCTCTTGCAAACATACAAATACTCCCCATCATCTGAAAATCATCATATATCATCCGAAATTTTCCAAAAAATGATTAAATATGCGTGGTATGCTTCCAAGCTGTCTAATGAAAGAGAAGTCTTTATGAATATCAATGAAGTGTGTTTTTCTACAGAGATTTTAAAAAATCCTTGTTCATGTAAAAAATCGTGTTTTATTAATTGTGCAAGATGCCAAACTACTTTTTGTTTTGAATATTTTTATGATAATTATCATTCTGGATCTTGTGTGTAAAATAAGAAACATTTTTTTTTATAATTGTAAATAAGTTATATTTGTAAAATTAACTATCCAAAATTGTACCATAAAACGTGTTATTTGTTTGATATTTAATTCATTAATTTTAAAACAAAATTCAATATTTAATACATTAAATAATTAATTAATATGTTATATAATTCGTTAATTCATCATTTTAAGTAAAACATTAATTCAAACCGGAGTAAAAAAAATACTGTAATGGTTAATAAAAAATATAAGGTAATTTACTATTTTTGTAGGTTATATTTTATTTAAACTTTAAAAATAATTTTTGAATAGCAAAAAAAAAAAATTTCCGAAGGTAGGACCGAACCCAGGTCGGTCAGTTGCGAGGAGAGTACGCTACCGACTGGGCAATTCAGCTCTTGTTACAACAATGCAATTTAAATAATAATGCTTATGAGTTAATTGGGCGAAACTTTAGGGGGCGTTTTCTCGGGTTCTACTGGCTAGTGCGTCGTAATACTTTCAGGGTAGGATACCCTTAGGGTGTACTACAAACCTGCCAAGTTTCAACCCGAAGTCCGTTTTCGAGGTCTTGCCGTCCCCTTGTAAGTAAAATGAAACAGAAAATTGAATTGGCTTTGGATAAAGATTGAATGTTTAATAATTAAAAATATCAAATCAGAAAACTAACCTATAATTGTTTTCGGAATATGAAATTTCGAGCAAAAAAGAGCATTCTAATTAAGGCTTAAACAAGGATGAACTTAGATTCGAAAATCTACGGTAAATAATATTTAAGTTTTAACTTATTCAAAACCAAGAACACCAACCACTAACATAAGCTCTCGCAGCAACAACTAACCAAAACAAGGCAACTCCAAAAGCTAAATATTGGATATACCTCGTTGTTGCATTTAGCGCCCCAATTATTTTCACCGGAGACGCTCCTCCGCGTTTCCCCGGCGAAAGGCCGCCCTTCCCCGGCAGAGTCCCGCCGCGCAATCCGCGGCGAACCGGCAGCGGGAGAAAGATCGAAACTCACGCCGCACCCTACCGTACTCGACGCGGCATGAGCGGGCGGTCACCGACCGTCGAATTTTTTCCCTCCAGCGTAGACGTTTTTGATGCGGTGGGTCTTTTGGAAGAGAGCGATTTGTCAAAGGGGGGGTGGTAGGATGGGACCAAAAAGGTAGTGAAAAAAAAAACCGATGTGAGTGAAGCGGGATTAATGGGTGTTTGTGAAGATTGGGATGAGTGAGGGGTAAATGGTGAAGTAGAAAAGAAAAAAAAATATTCGATCGGTGTTTTTTTTTTGGGGGGGGGAGTAAAGCGGATAACATACTGTCATCCTTGCGGTGGACTGAAAACATATCGAGGTTTTGAAGCGCATGGACTAATAAGAGAGTTGAAGTTCGATTGGGAAATTATCGTGTTTTCGTAATTACACTGCAAATTCGTGAAACACTTTTACACTTTACACAAACGCGTTTGAATTTGTGTTGAGATTGTGTTGCGTGAGAACAAGGGAGTGTTGTAAAAGTGTTGCGCTAAAAGTTGCAGAGACAGAAAATGTGTTCTTATAGTGTTTCGATCCAAATTTAAGAACACACTTTCAGATTCTAAACATATTTTACAACACTATTTTTAGAGCACATTTCTAACACTTTTGAAACATAGAGCATTTTCAATCACATGACTCGGACCTAACAACGGCCTTAGCAACAGAAGATGTTACAGTTTTTTGCCCTACAGAGGTTAACAGTTACAGAAAATGACTAGCCGTGGAATTCTTCTATTGGAGCATTGGCAATCACGTGATCCCATACCTAAAAACCGCCGTAGCAACAGATAAACAACGGCCTTAGCAACAGTTAAAAGCCCTACAGAAAGTACACAGTTAAAAGAAAAAAACCGGTTGTGACGTCACCTGAAAACACTCTATATTCAAAACACTATCACAACACAATAAAGGTGTTGAAGTGTTCTACGGAACAACACAATTAAAGTGTTGTTAATTTTGAGGACAAAAAAGTGTTCTTAAATGTTTTTATAATGTGTTTATTTTCGTATGGAGCGTTTTAGTGTAGATATAATCGAATGTGGAGTAAACTTACTAGATTTCTATAGTTGTATCAGTAATCTCGCGGATATCCTTTGCATCGTTCTAGAACTAAAAATGCAAAACACTAATGTGTGTAATAAAACAATTGAAAAATATAATAATATTACAGACTATGTGACTGAGAGAAAAAAAATTTAAAATATTTATTGCTAATGATAAAATGAGCATATATTTATCAAACATTTTTAAATTTTGAAAAAAATTTCGGCTAGAAAATCAAGTAAATTATAAATTTTATAACTATTAGTTATAAAATACAATTTTCATTAAGTAGAAATGATTATTAGTTGAGATTGCAAATTGTAAGTCACACACACACAAAATGTTTTCCATAATCGTAATTTATTTAGAGAATCTGCAAATTTCAATAAGTATTTTTCCTAGAGCCTTCCCCAGTTTATTTTAATACTTATAAATTTTTTTCACAATTGATTTTGAAATTGTTTTGTATGATGGATTCAAGTAAGAATTATTTTGTACACCCATTTAGTTATTTTCTGTTTATTCTGAAAGATTCATAAAAATGAAAGAAATTAAAGAATTTATATTTTTTTGACAGTTGATGGTTTTGTACAGTAAGAAATATTTGTGAATGTTTTATCAAAATATTTCTTCGAAACAAGCTAATAACAAAAATTTCGCAGTGAACCACAAGATCCCATATCATTGTTAGATACCATTTTTAATACAATTTTTAAACGTTCTGGCTGAAGTACTAAGAAACAAATTTCTGAAACTTTTTTTCTAGTTTCCAATTTCAATCTTTCCTTCCTACTTTGAACTAATGCATAGCTCATTACAAAGAAAGGAACCTTGTTATTTAAAAAAAAATACTTCATGTTTATGAATTTAATGTAGCGAGAACCTTTTTTTAATTATCTTTTATACCAACTGAAATTATTGATCGCATTCCATTCCTTGTTTTAAAGTTTATTTTGGTTACATTCTTTTTATCGAATAAAAGGTTTTATAGCATGTCTTTATATTGATAGTCATTAAGAACAAAAATAGACAGAAAAATAATTTTTTAGGTGTTTTTTTTCCTGGTCACATAAATTCTTAGTGTTTTGAACAGAGACAACGAAAATACCTATCATTAATCTAAAAATTCCAAATGCTTTTTATTTAAGGGTTTAAAGAAAAGCTTAGAATTACAAGTTTTCCCCAGAATTTCTGTTTTTGGACGCATTGTGGTAAATAGCGATAATAGCTGTAAAAGTTTTTTTCATAATGAATTTAAAGATATCACAAATTTTATGCCTCAATATTGCATTGTAATAAAATTTGATGGTAATAAGGATTTATTTTTTATCTAAGGGGCATTTTATTGGACTATGACTAATATGTATTTTATACATTAAACATCTAAACACATGCTAAGTAGAATCCATATCTATCCAAATATATTCTAAGAAAGTATATAACTATTGAATTTACTTCTTTGTGATAACCTCTTTTTGGATTTCCCTGTTCATTTAAGTTTTTATTTAAAAATATTCTTTTATTTCTTGATATGTGTATTGTTTTGAAAGGAGTTACATCAACTAGGAGAAAAAGGTAATGGAATAGATATAAAAGCAACTAGTTATGTTAGAAATTTTTTTGTAAGGGTAAATTGAACTGTTTAGTTTATTAGCAGGTCTGTATTTTTGTTTTTTTTTGCTACCCTGTATACTATACTTCTCTATTCTATACCTTTTTTATTGCATTAATATGAACATTGAACACTGAAACAACACTGCAAAATCTGTAATTTGAGGTATCTAAAATATTCTACCACCTTGTGCTCAACGTACAATTTCCCATGCAGCCCTGTTCTGATGACACAACACAATTATGTAAGGGGACGTCCATAAATAACGTGAGGTGTTTTTTCCAAATTTTGGACCCCTTCCTCCCCCTTGGTGAGATTTTGCTGGACCCCCCCTCTCCCCCCCACGTAAGATTTTCTCAACCACTAGTTTTGTTTCATCGGCATAAAAATTACCATCCAGATTGCAAAATTTTGATACAAGAACAAGTTGAAATCGAAAACATGATTCCAACTTGTAATTATCACGACTGACTGGCTAATGATTTGCTGTTTTGACTAATCTGAGCATTTTTTCTAAACTTGTGCTAAAAAAATATTAAAGAAAAAACGTATATTTTCTAAACTAAAAGTTGACGTGAGATTTTAATTGACTCCCCCTGGTGAGATTTGGTGAGCTTTTCCTGCACCCCCCCCTTTTGACCTCCCGTAATTTATGGATGTCCCCTAAAGTATTAACCTCTTGAATATATTTCTCAGAGAAGAATAAAACCATAAAAAGACTTGCAATCTTCAATTTTAGATGTTTCCAACGCATATTCAAACAAATTTTCACAGAATGGAGAATGAAAATCACGACGATTTTGATTCCCTAAACATCAAACGATTACCGAAAACACACCACACAAATCTGTCACCAAAATCACAAAAAAACGACTTCCACACACAACCGTTACCCCCCCCCCAATAAAACAGACACTCCCCCTCCCCTCCACAGCACAAAAAGGGGAAAAACTCCAAAACCTCTCTCACACCCCATTGTCTACAACCTCCCGTTACAAAACACCTCGACATCATCAAAAAAAAAAAGTCCCTCCCACCCACCAACAGGCGACAAAACCATTTACAGCATCACACCTCCCCGAAAAACCTCTTGAGCGTCCCCTCGTCTTCTTATGGGCTCTCGAAGGACCCCCTGCCCGGTTCCGGCGGACCCCTTCCGTGGGAAATGTTCGGCCAGGGCCCTTCAGAGCGCGTGGCTACGACAAACAGGGACTTGGGTTTTTTTGCGGGAGTCGGTGCCTATGCCTTTTCGGCTTTGTTTGATGTTTCCGAGGCGTCGGTGCGGAAAGATTCAATTTTTGAGTCGGATCTGGTTATTAACTGTATTTCAAGAGTGCTTTAGATACGTTTTTACAGGTTCGGTGTTGCTCTTTGTAGAGTTTTTTTGTGCGTTCTTTATATAACTTTATTATCGTGTTCTGTATTATCGTGTTGTGTACGTGGATTTATAATAAAACGCTCTGGTTATTATTGCCCTTGTTGTATATAATAAACTACCCCAAGTACCTGACTAGTTTCGCATAGTCGGTAACTGTGTCATGTTCGTGTTACAAAGAGCTAAGTGGTTTCGTTTGATTTGAATGCACTTTCAAGTTATCTTAAAGTAGGCTGGTTTGCTGTGCTCTATATACAGATTTAGTATTTTCTTTCAATAACAGAATGTATTAATGCTATATTGAATTTAAATAATAATATACACATTAAATCCCACTATACTAAACTGTAACGTTACTTGACCCTGGAGAAACAAAACAAACAAAGTAGTTTGCACGGTGTTTCAATTTTGACTGAAATTAAGAACGTCAATTTAAAAGTATGATTAGTTTGTTAAACCCGTGTATGTATAGCGTTTTTTCAATCACGATTTTCGTACCGAAACTCCTCCTAGTAACCCAACAGGCTTTCTGTTTACGCAGTTTTTCCTTCCGCGTAGTGACGTCATAGGGTCAGGAAACGTTGCAGTCTAGTATAGTATTGAATAAGAATAGTAACAACAGCTTAATATTAAGTCCGTTTCCTTTAGCTTATAGTATTTTTAATATGTTACAATACCAATATTTAGGTATTAAATATTTTGTTTTTTATTTATTTATTTTGTTTTTTGTTATATTTCTAGAAAATTTAAGTGATTTCTAATAAAAATAGGATAAACTGCTTGTCTCTGAAAGGACCTATGATCTACATAATCTTGCATTCAAGAGTAAATCTAAAACCTTTTAGTTGAATAATCAAGATTAAAGACTAGGTCATGATTGTTATTAAAACACATAAATATATCATACTACTACATAATCCTTCACTCCCATGAAAATCTAAAATCTCAAAATTGAATAAACAAAATTAGGGACTACAAGGTCTCAAACATCCCTAAGTACAGTCTAACCCTGAAATAGGATTTCACACGCACACAAGCCACTGAAGGAAACATTTTTATCCCTTTGTCAAACACCTTTTTTCCCTTCAAACCATCCTAAATCTTTAAATCGAGAAATATTGGAAAGGTCTCAAAACCCATCCACGCCATTCTATATAGAAAAGCCCAATAAAACAACTCAACCTCCTCTTCGTCACCCAAATCCAACCCCCCCCCACCTCTGTCCCTAATCCCCTTACACCCCCACGTGAAAAAGAAAAAAAGAACTCGCCAAAAGGATGTAGTATCCCATGAGGTCCCTAAAAACGAAAATCAATTGATTTTTGAACCCGCAATCCCCGATATTTTAAAAAGCGATCTATCCAAGATGGCGTCGCCTCCATCGATACTGATTAAGGTTGACAGGAGTGGGATCAAGAGGAGTGGACAGTCGGACATTGGAGGTCACCGAGTTTAAATGAGAAGGGATAGAGATTCCCTTTTGGGGTGTATAGTGTATGGAAGATATACAGTGGGGGGATAGGAGTTCTGGGAAAGTTTCGATTTTACGGTGGAATGTGGGATTATTGGGTGTTTGTGGGTTGACAGGGGGATTTTAAAAGGGTGTGAGGTGGAATTTATGAGGTGGATGGGGTTAGTTCTCTAAGCTCGGTTCTGTTTCGAAATTTAATATGTTGTAAAAAAAACTTATTCAAAATTGAGGGGGTGCCAAGGGATACAAGTGACGATAAGTTTACTATGCATTGTGGGTAAAATTGTAAATAGAGCATTTTCAATCACATGACTCGGACCTAACAACGGCCTTAGCAACAGAAGATGTTACAGTTTTTTGCCCTACAGAGGTTAACAGTTACAGAAAATGACTAGCCGTGGAATTCTTCTATTGAAGCATTTGCAATCACGTGGTCCCATACCTAAAAACCACCTTAGCAACAAATAAACAACGGCCTTAGCAACAGTTAAAAGCCCTACAGAAGGTTCACAGTTAAAAGAAAATAACCGGTTGTGACGTCACCTAAAAATACTCTATACTGAAAATCTAATTTAATTAATGAATTTCTGGGTTTTAGTATTCTTCATTTGATTTATTAAACTACGTTTGAAAGTCGAGGGAATGTTTGTGAAACTTCTAATCAAGATCACATATGGTAGAATAAACTTGGCAAGTTTGTCACACCGCCTTTTATACAAAACTCATCCCAAACTGTCATTCGTACCATTGTCATTCGCCAATATTAACAACCGTTATAATTTGTTCAACTTTAGACAGGCGAAATGATAATAAAATGTTTCAAAATCATTATTTGTTTTTTTAGTAGTTTTTATCTTTGATAAAATATTTGGAATCTTTTTTTTATGTTAATTTATATAATAAAGATACCATGATACCTTTAATGAAATTACATTAATGATTGCCACAATTTATTGAGTCACTCTATTTTTAAAGTGGGTAGAAGAGGAATATTAGTATTTCCCCTTCTAGCTATTACTATTTTACTGTTTTATGATCAATGATACTCAAGTTGGAGTTAAGTTGCTGATAGACAAACTTATTCCCCTCTAAAAAATTTATACTGACACATTAAACATGAATTTTGAAACATCACCTTAAATGCAAGGAAGGTAAGAACAAAAACTAACACGACCAGATTGGGATTTATTACAATTTTACTTGAATTAAAGTACGAGAGAAAATATTTACTTACTCAATTAAGATAAATCCACGGTTGGGATATTCCAATTCGAAGTCATACTACCCCACCTAAATAAAAAATGTCATTTTAATACATGACATTCCTATAGAAGTACTAATCTAAAGTTATTTCATCAAATTATTATAATTTCCATACATAATAATAACGATAATTCTTTATGTGGTCTTCAAACATGATACTACGTATATTTTTCACTTTATATCCTTTTATTTTTTACACTTTACTATTCATTATTTACTAGCCTCTATAGTCTTGAGTTCCATATTGATGCGATAGTTTTTATTAAACTCCTGGCTTTAAGAAATGAATTTAAAATAAAATTATATAATTTAGTAGACCCCATTAAAATTTATTGAAATACTATTTTTCTTTTAGTTATTTGCAGCCATCTTATTTAATAATCTATTATTAAATATCTTAAAATACTTGTAGACCAGAATACGAGTATCTTAAAATACTGTTATATTATGTAATCGTTTTTTAAAAAATTATAAAATGCGTTGTTGTTTAATAGTTTTTTTAGGCTTATGGGTATATATTCAGTTTTACTTACAAATAGACAAATTATCAAAAAAATTTATATTGTTTGTTTTTGTATTGATTTTTACAAGTACAAAAAGTAAAAATTATTTTCTTTTTTCTTTAAGCTGGCACAGTTGGGAACAGAACTTAGTAAGGTAAAAAGCCTTTATAATCAATAATAATTAAATTCCATTAGTAGATACAAAAAATATTGCATCATTAATAATACATTTTAAACTTCATATTCTGTTATGTTATTAGATAAATTGTGTATTTTTAAATAAATGAATTCATAGGGATTTAATTACTCACTTCAATGTTGGGTGTATTAATTGTATTATTTGTTCAATCAATCATAAAGTTAAAAGACTGAATTATAATGAAAATTTCTTAAAACCTTTCGTTTTACTTAAAATATGGAGACTTTTATAAAGATAATTGTAATTGTGTTAAAAATATTGTTATTTTTCTTAGAAAAACTTTTGTGTGAATTTGAATAGAATTACTTTGGTTTAAAATGCTTATTTGAAAAAGCAAAAAGAAAAAATGTAATTTCTACTTTTTAAAATTTTAGTGTTTTTAAGTAAAAAGTAATATAAAATAAAACTAATATTTTATTATAAGTAATCTAGTATTAAATACATAAAATGCCTTTATAAACCTGCGTTCAAACTATTATTGATAGGTAGCACACGTTCCAAACAACAATACAATTGCGGAAAATTCTCACATCTAAGAAACTCAAATATTTCCCTCACTATACTCCAAATGTGAATCCTTGCCTCCATATAAAACATATCTTTCCTACACTCAAGGATACTTACAAAACAGAAAATCCATTTTTATAAAAAAAAAACGTATATGTAAAAAAAAATGGCGTCGCCCTTCTTAAGGATTTATCACCGCAAGACGTCACACCAATGACGTCACACCGCACGCGTTTCATAAATAACCCCTCATGCTCTTCGAAGAATGTGGCAAAATATTCGAAAAGGAAGTAGTAGGCGAAAGCATATCAAATTCTATAGATACCGTCCTTTCCCCCCCCCCCTCCTTCCAACATGGCGCACGCCAAACAGCTTATTGGCGATCTCGAAAAAAAAAACTCGCCAAAGAAAAGTAATAATAGATCTTCATCGGTTTCTACCAGTCCACTGCTCCACAAATAAAATAAGCCGAGGGAATACTTTTCTCTTCCACCAGAGTTCTTTTTTTCTCTCTCTCTCTCCACCCCCAAGAATCGACCCGGGAATAAAAAAAAAAGAATGACGACGACGACTCCCGGAGCGTTTTATTCCCGTTTTTGTTCTGAAAGACCCCCAATTTCTGGCGTTTTCGAATCATAAGGCGAATGGCCGAAGTGCCGTTTAAAAGCGCTTTAAGGCGCAGGGTAGTAAAAAGTTTGTTGGCCAAACTAGGATTTTTGTAATTGAGTAGTAAAAAGGGGTGGTTCTAAGTAAGGAGGAATGCCCCACCAGCATTGTCTGAAGGTTTATTTTGGAATTGAATGGTTGCGTTAAATCTGAGGGGAGAAGGAACTTGGAGTCGTAAAATCAAGCGCAGATTAAAATGCGCTCTGTTCCTTCGTAAACGCGTTCTTGTTGTTTTATTAAATGTTTTTTCGTTAGTATCTATTACTTCGGAGAAGGTTTAAATATATATTGCGTGATTTCTTTTTTTTCACTCGTGTGAAATCGTGAAAGCTTATACAAGTCGTTTTATTAACTGGAAAAATCTTTTTATTATACGATCATGCAGACATCTGAAAAGTGCAGTAAAACTCGTGTCAAAGTTTACAACTTCTGAGAATATTTCGGATAAATACAAAATATTTTCAACTATTTTAAAGGGGTTTCATCATTTAATCAATTATTTTTTATTGTAATTTTTAAAAAAATATTTTTCTAATCCTGAATCAAAACAAAAACAAATTGAATACAATCAAAGAAACTTATACTCGACTGCAACGTTACTTGACCCTGGAGAAACAAGCTGAGAGCAATCAAAGTAATTTCCAGCGCGGTGACTGAATTTTGAGTAAAATTAAGAACTTAAATTTAGAAATATGATTAGTTTGCTAAAACCATGTATAGTAATACATAGCGTCTTTTTTATCACGATTTGCGTACCGAAACTACTCTTAGCAACTCAACAGGCTTACTGTTTACTCAATTTTTCCTTCCGGGTCAATAAATGTTGCAGTCTAGTATAGTAAATGTATTTTAACCACTACTTCTTAATTCTACTATTATGATAGTAACTATTTGGATGTAAAAATCAGACAAAATAGTCATTTCTCAAAGTAGAATACATACACAAATGGATGAACAAGCTTGGACAAATTCTGGGGAAGGTTTATGTGTATTGATATTATAATTTATAAAACTGAATGAGATATAAAAAAAATTAATAGTTTTAAATAAGCAGTTAAAATAACGCAAAAACTCAATTCATCCTAAACACCAAGTCCCGAATCGAGAACACTATAATTGCAGAAACTTCAGAAGAAAAAAAAACAGATATATTACCTATACAGAGATCCCGATTTCACCTGAAATAGATTCATTCCTTAAGCACTTAACTCCGAATGTCTACAGTCATTACGAAAGTATTTAAAATTCTTTATATTTACTGTTAGGGTTTTTTTCTCAACACTAATGGCAGTTAAACAAAAATAAATGGAGGAAAATGCCCCTTTTAAGTAACTTCCATTAAATAAAAAAGTCGAAAGAAAACTTGAAACTATTCGGGATTAAAAAGCAATTTAGTAGAGTGCTAATTAGCACAGACGTAATTAGGCTTCGCATTATTAATTTTTTTTTGTTTCTCGAAGTCTAATTAATTGAATTATCCTTTCATTGATTTTTACTTCGAGCGTCACTTTAAATGAGAGAAAAGAATTCTTTCGAAAATTTTTATCGAAAAGAATCACTTGAAGGGTTTCGGGGTGGAGAGAGAAGACACAAAACAAGGTGTCGCTTTTGTTGTCCTGTTAAGGCGTAAGGCAGGGAAGATGTAACTACGTTAAATTAGGATGTGATTGAATTAAAAGGGTTTGAATTTTTTTTTTGTATGGAAAACTTGAATAGTTTAAGAGGATTATGTGTGTAAAAACAACAGCGATTATATTTAGTTTTTTTTAGGATTTAACTTTAAAATTACTTGATAATCACTTACATATTTTACAAACGTTTAAGTAAAGTGTTAAATAATTTTCAAATTGATGGTTAATTGAGTTCCCGCTAGTCAAGTATAAAAAGAAACGACGCTATCACACAAAAAAAAAGAAAACATGATATTTATTTATTTATCTTTGTTGTGTGTCAAAATCGTTTAGCATAATAATAAAGTATGTTGGGTTCTATAAAAAAAAACTTTTTCTGTTATTTTTTTTGCAAACTTGTTAGAAAAATCAGAAGAAATTGGAAAAATAATTATTCAACTAATCGAAACATTTCGACGATACTCATACAAGGAAAGTTTTTGGACTGCATGTACTATGCATTTTATTAAATTTTAAAATTTTTCAATTCAAAATTTGATTGACTTAGACTTGATATTACTGTATAGTTTTTATAGCTTGTGGATGCACTTTTTTACATACGTGCATACACATTTTTTTGCCTCCGTGTTGGAAATTCTATAACTATTTGACATATAAATATATGTTTACCTCTATAACTACATACCTGCAACTATGTTCAATTTTCTAAACTTATGCTATGCTTACTCTAATCTTTTAGTTCTACATGCTAATCTAAGTTTTAGAGTCTTCATTTGTTCTACAGGCGTATATGTGCTACAAATCGGTCCGCATTTACGTGATTCCTTTTATTTTTCCTTTTAAATTACTAACTCTACTGTGGCTTTGTTTACATGTCTTCGTCTACTTTTCTAACTACTATGTCTACTAGGTTAAGATATTGTCGCCTATTTTTGCATATTAACCAATGTGTATAATAATATGTTTACTAATTTTTCTATGGCTAATTTTGCATATGATCCACTGGGTCTACAAATCTTTCGTGTATTCGTCTATTTTCCTAACTAAGTCAACTCGATTACATACTCGCCTACTTCTACACGTAAACTACAATACTTACATATGTTCGTCTATTTTTGCACATGACCCACTGTATTTATTATGCTTATACGTCTTCGTCTATTTTTGCTTGTAAACCACTGTGTCTATAATCATGGCCATCTAGACTCATAAGGCCACGGAAGCTCGAAATCGTGACGCGAAATAGAGCATTTGCAATCACGTGACTCGCACCTAGCAACCTCCCTAGCAACAGGTCTCCACCAGCAGTTAACAGTGAAAAAAAAATAACTGGTCGTGACGTCATGTGCGAATGCTTCTATTGGAGCATTTGCAATCACGTGACCCCACTCCTAGCAACAGGTGTGTGCCCACCAGCAGAAAGGGTCATGCCGTCATGTGCAAATGCTCTATAGTAGGCAAGACGTCTCTTTTCAACAGCGCAAGGTACAATATTTCAGACTGAAGTTGCGCTGTTGTCCAAAAAAAAGCTACGAAGAGAGACGTCTTGCCTACTATTTCACGTCACGATTTTGAGCGTCTATGGCCTTATGAGTCTAGGTGGCCATGCTATAATGCTTAAATGTCTTCGTCTATATTAGCCTACAAGCCTTCAATGCTTCTTTTCCCACCTATACTAATAGAACGTTGTGTTGCAGGGGTCCGTTGCTCGCTCTCTAACAACAAGATGAAGAAGGAGGTGTGCACGGCGTGCCAGCAGCCCATCATCGACCGCTACATCATGCGCGTGATGGACAACTCGTGGCACGAGGGCTGCCTCACCTGCTCCGTCTGCCACATGCACCTCGCGCACACCTGCTACTCCAGGGACAGGAAGCTATACTGCAAGGCAGACTACGACAAGTAATCATCCCTCCTCTATGCATGACCTTTCGCTCAGGTGACGTCACGACCAGTTATTGTAGGTTAATGCGTCTGTTGCTAAGGCGGTTGCTAGGTGACGAGGTATCAGTTGGTTTGGCGGTTGTTAGGTGCGGGGTCACGTGATTGCAAATGCTCCAATAGAAGAATTCCACGACCAGTTATTTTCTGTAACTGTTAACCTTCTGTAGGGCAAAGCGTCTGTTGCTAAGGCCGTTGTTAGGTACGAGTCATGTGATTGAAAATGCTCTTTATAGCCATCACTCAGTTTACTTTTATACAGAGTGTCCCAAGATAAGTGTCCACCCCCTTTAACTTCTGAACCCCCTATATGTAGATATAGTCAATTAATGATTGCAGGGAAAATCCTCCACAGTATGGCTGACTCTGTTGCCCTGCAGTGGGTCCATTGTGGAATTGAGGGAAATGGAAGGTCTGACTTCTTGGCTAAGAAAGATACTGCCATCCTGCAGATTCCCAATGGTCCAATGACTTTTAACTCAGCAAAAGTTTTTTTATCAAGTAATTAGATTTTAAGAAGAGGTTTGCCTCTTATCTTACTAGTGAAGAAATGGGGCTTAGTTCTTTTAATTCTTTTATTCTCTTTTTCGCGTTACGAGGACCGTTTTAGAAGGTTCTGACTCCAAGAGTAGAATGATAACAATATCTGATTGCTAACCGCTTGAATAAGCAATTTGACACAAAAAAAATTTAAACAGCGAGTGCCTGCCTTAAAATCACAACTATGTAGTCCTAATAGAAGTATTTAAAACGATTACATAGAATGTATTTTGCAAATTATACATTCTTAAACAATAACTCCAAATACTCCAACAACAACCATCCAAAACCCATCAAATAATAAACACATATCCCTCCAAACAACGTATCAAATCTCCCCCTAGAAACAAATCTCCCTTCATTCAAAACTCCTCGCGACCGTAACAAATCCACCCTCACCCCCCCCCGCACACAAAACGAATCCATCAGCCCCCAGTTAACCCTAAACCACCCTTTGTCCCCCCCCCCATCCGAAGCCATCGAAATGCCCGTCGATAAACGGGGAGGCCCGGGCATGATGTGATCTACGGCTATCACTTTACAACAGCGGAATACCCTATGGTCCGGCTAATTGTTCGGCGTTATTTAAAAGAGCGGGTCTAATACGATGGCCCGTTTAGCGCCCCCCCTTCACCGGGGTATGCGAGTGGAAATGCCCGGATGATACAAAGGGGGTTTGGAATGCGGCAGGGGTCCTTTTCATTCATGTGCTAATGTTGGAGGGGGGGCTTTGTTTACGGGAGATTTTTTTTTTTGGGGGGGGGTGGTTGTATTGTTTTTTTGGGAGGTAGTCGTTTCTGGCATTGATCGGGGGAGATTGTTTGGTTGAAGTTTCGGCTAAGATTCAAAAATCGGGAACCATCGCCAACTTGGCGATATTTTTTAATAACCCTTTTTAATAATTTTTTAATAATGTATTTTTAATAATAAATATATATTTAATAATAATATTTTTAATAAATTTTAATAATTTTTTAATAACGCCAAGTTTGGCGACTTTCCTTGGCGAGGGTTCCTGATTACGGAACATTAACCGAAGTTTCTGTGAATTTTTGTGTTTTAGAGGTTTTTTTTTTGTTTAACAGAAATTTAACAGAACAGAATGTTTATTCGGACTTTTCAATATTTCATATCCACAAGAAAAACACAAATATAAGAAAGGAAGAAAAATAGATGAACAAGAAAACTCATAATGTAGGAAATAATTATTAAGCACTAAAAGGTAAAAGAACACTCCAGGGGTCGTTCATGGTTATTTAAAGATATTTACAAAGTGTTCAAAGTAGGGAGGAATCGAGTACTAGGATAACATTGTAGTACACTAGGAATGCTTAAAACTAAAAAAGGAGTTAATGCTTTTTGTCTATAGTACTAAAACAGGTTCTTAGTGTTTAAAAATTTAATTTGAGTAGTTTATGCTTTTCCATTTCATAAAAATACCTTTTTTTTTACTTGTAAATTTTACTTGTAAAAATTGTACATTATTTTATTGTGAAGGCCTGCTAAACGCAACTTTCTGAAAATATAATGGATCAAGCAGTTTTTTAAATTTAGTAATATATTTGTTGTATTAAATTATACTAACAATTATTCCAACGATGAAGACTTTTTTCATAATATCAGTGACCGCCTAAAAGTATTTTTAAATATTAATTTAGGATTAGGTAAAAATAATTTGAAGTTGTGCTTGCGGAAAACCATCTTAAACAAAACCTGATCTGTGTTTCCAGCGCAATAATATTGCATAAGAAAGACAGAAAAATTATAGATAAGAATTATTTCGTTTGATTTTTTTCTATATTCTAAAAAGATGGCAGGATTATGAATTAAGTTTAAACTTAAACCATTCTTTTTATTTTATTAAAAACCAACATTTAAAGACAAGACCGTCATAAAGAAAATATGAATATACATATCAAAAATAAATGTCATAAAGATGTTTACAAAACATCCTATTCAGAATCGAGTATTTTCAAGGCTTATCTTTCCATTTCCGTAATATCATAGGCGCGAGACAAATATGTGGTATTTTGATATGGTAATTCCGAATTTCAGTACTAATTTTAAAAATTACTGAGAAATTTTAAGCAGACGAATTATGTTAAAAATAAAAATTTAACACAATTATGATTTCCATCATACCGGAATGAATATCATGAATGATGTTTATGAAAATTAAAATAATCGCAGTTCCCAAGAGTTTTTTTTTGTGTTTATTTTTCCAAACAGGTCTTTTGAAATTTTCTCCTTTTAAAGTAAATAAGGGATTAAATATTTATTTATTCCATATCTTTTATATTTCATCTAAATAAATTCAATACATACCCATGATTTTCTCAAGAGGAATAAATTCTTATTTTAAGCTACTTCATTTAGTAAAGTAATAATTATTTAAAAAATTATTTTAAACCCAATCTACTAAATTATTATAGAAATAAAAATTGTTCTCATAAAGCATCCTTTAAGAAAATATAAATTTTAAGCATAAAATGGAGTGTGATAATCATAATAATTATTTTTAAGTATTTATCCTCGTTAAATATTTAAAATAGAAATTTGACCCAACATATATTTTAGTTTTAGTTAAAATTAAGTCCTACTTAATAAATGTATTTTCTGTGGGAATCCTAGTGTTAAAGATTCCAATGCGATTTTCTGAGTAACTCAAGCGTACAACAGAGAAAAAGTGTAATATTTGTTTTCTTACTACAAAACAACATTAGTAACAAAACCAGTTTTACAGGTAGCTTTCAGCCTTGCCCCTGTAAATGCGACTTTCCTACGGCACACAGCATGAGTTCCTATATTTTAGAAAATGGAAAATAATTGAAAAGATTTTTTGCTCCATAGTTTAAATTTATTTGTTGGCAACAAAAATATTTTGAACCATATTTTTTTAAACTGAATAGGATGAAATGTTCTCTTATTCAATTTTTACTTTTGCTATCGTGGTTTTATTTTTGTTCAATTGTAAAATTGAAAATTCAACAACCTATTCACAAAATTTAACAATATTAAGTAAACAGGCTTATTTTTCATTCTTAAATACCGAATTTAACACAATCAAACCAAAAAAAGTAACATTTTATTTTATTTTAAACGTAAAATATTTTGTTGAAGTAAGAAATAATACATTTTTATTTGCAAAGTAAAAAGTCCTATACATAGGTGTATATAGTAGAATCAAACTATTTTAATAAACTGCACAAGCTTGTTTAAAAACTATTTTGATAGTTTATCTCATCCTGTTTCTTGTGAAGTTTTAAGTCCGTACTAAAAGTGGTTTCTATAACAACCCCGTAGCTAGTTTTCAATTAAGATAACATTTTAAAACGATTTCAATCATACAACAAAGAATCATTCCAATTTTCGTTTCCTTAGTACAAAACAACCTTAGTAAAACAAACAATTTCACAGAAACGTAAACTGGTTTAGTTAAACGGGTTAGTTTTACGGCATCTTTTCGAAGAGAATCCATAAATCCATTCATAAAAGTCAGCTCCCCTCGACAGTGCCACCCTCCCCCTCTTGATTTCCGCATCACTCTCTAATCGATTCGCGATATATCGGCAGGCGATAAAAAATCGATCCATATGGATGGTTTCGGTTTAGGGGAGGGCCATGGGTGATCTGAATGGGGATCGCTACTGTATCAAATTTCGACCATAATGTGTTTTCGCCTACTGTGTAAGGGGGTGGGATGGGTCATTGATGTTATAAACGCGTTTTATTAATTTCATTTTTAGCACCTTATTTTCTTTTTTTTAATAAAAAATAATTTATTTAATGATTTAAAAAGTGATTTTGTACGTAAAATGTACTTATTTCTTAAGTGCTATTCAGTAAAGTTATGCTTACCTTCAGCCAAATCAGTCAGATTTGAAAAAAAAGCATATTTAAGAAAATGCTGTTAAATTTATAACTTCAATGATTGCTGGAACATTACCTAAGTTTATAAGAGAGAAATAGAGATAGTATTTTTATACATGTTTTAATTGTATTGGGTTTAAAATTGTAAACATGGTTTTAGATATATTTTACGAGTATTTTCTTCTCTTACAAACAAAAGTTTTACTAAGTTACACTAACAAAAGTTACTTTTTCTTAAATATTTCAATTATTTACTTAATATTTATACTTTACTTTTATTACTTAATATTTATACTTTACTTTTTTTACTTAATATTTATACTTTACTTTTTTACTTAATATTTATACTTTACTTTTTTTACTTAATATTTATACTTTACTTTTTTTACTTAATATTTATACTTTACTTAATATTATTTTACGTAATACTTACTTAACTATTTTAAATACTTTTATTTTTATATTTTTAACTAAATAATCATTTTTCTTCTACATATAAAGATTAAAACATCTTTTTCCAAGATGAAGGTACATGAAGACATAAAAATAAAGTAAAATCGCATATAAAATGGGTTTTCTATATACCCAAAAAGAAGTGATATATTTTTCCTTTGGATTTAATGCAGGAATTTTATGAATTAAATCCTTAATTATGTTTGAATTTAAGTTTCTAAAAACCAATAACTTAAAATTTTAAAATAATACTAATAGAAAAATAAATAAAAATCAAAACCCCAAGTTTATTTTAAATTACATTTCATATAAGTCTATAAATATATTTTTTATTAAAAGCTATACTGATAAACACAGAAAAACAACATTCGTTTCGTTATAAAAAAAAGCGTACTAAACTCATACCCATATTGGTTTCGTCTGGGAAGCCCGAACTATTTCATAATGAATGTAAATCCATAATACTCGCGCACGCAACGAATATTTTTATACTACATCGATTCTACCCATCCATAAAACAATCTCCCTACCCTTCAAGTGTCACCCCTTAATCAATAAACGTCATATCGATAAGACGATAAAACATCGATCTCTTTTTAAAAATTCGAAGCGCAGATGCCAGAGATTGATGATTTCCTCGCCCATGACAGTCGAGGAATGTGATCCTCCTCCTTCCGATGTAAATAAAACTCCGATGTTGTGCATCATTGATCTTGAGAGAAGAGAAGAGTTGCATTATATTTAGATCACGCGTTCGTTCGAGGAATAATTCATCGGAAGGAATAGACGCGATACTTATGATGGAAAGATGATATCGCTCCTCCGAAGATGATTAAAAAGATGATTCTTTTTCTTCCGAGGGTGGTTAGAGTGAAAGGGGTGTAAGTGCACTGATCGTAGTTTTGAGGGATTGGAGGTTTAACGGCGTCTGTGTTGCTTGTATGGAGATGTTGCTTTTTTAGTCGGCGCGGATCCAAGGAGGGGGCAATTTTCAGACCATCACCTTTACCTTTTGAGAAAAATATCAAAATGTTGGGGATTTTCTAAAATTATCTTGAGATCCGCTTTTGGTATCGCTGGGTCGTATGGGGGTCTGCCCCAGAAAAAATTTTGAAATTTCACCTGCAAAAGAAGGGTTTTTAACTCATTTTGAGAACCTTTTGGCGCCCAAGGGGGGACACTCTGGACAGTGCCCCCTCTTGGACCAAAAAAAAAGTACTTAATATGAGTTAAAACCCTACTTTTACATGTCAAATTTCAAAATTGTTTCTGGGGGAGGACCCCCAAACCCCCTAGCGGTACCAAAAGAGGATCTTGAGTGATACTTTTTGGAAAATCCTCAACATTTTAACATTTTTCTCAAAAGGTAAAGGTGATGGTTTGGAAAAATGCCCCCTCCCCTTGGAGACGTGCTGGATCGGCGCTTGACCTCTGGGGGGTAGGGGGTTATCCCCTACCCTGACAAATGTTGAAATTTGACTTGTAAAAGTAGGGGTTTTAACTCATTTTGAGTACATTTTTTGGGCCCAAAGGAGGGCACTGTCCAGAATGCCCCCCTTGGATCCTTGCCTGCTTTTTAGGCAACTCTTACAGGCCAATCGTTCATTGAGCTTTTGACTTATGCGACTACAACACTAGGTAAAGGACCTTTAAAAGAAATCCAAAATCCACGCTTTTCCCAAAATTTCGTATATTTTTGGACTTACACCACTTTCATCCTCAGCAGCTCATATACGAGTTTCAGATGATGGAGGGATTTTTTTTGTGAGGAGGGGGATATATGAGGAAGTATCGCTTTTTAATTGAGGATTCGGCGGAAGAGATAGATATTTGGAACTGTCATATTTCGACGGGTTTTGTTTTTCGAATGGGGTTGGTAGTAGTGTTTATCGGTTTTTAATATGGAAGGAGATGGGGTGGAGTTTTTTTGTGGGTGGTTGTGAAAGTGCGTTTGATGGGATTTTTCGTGTGTTTGTGTAGAGAAGGATGAGATTTTTCAGATGGAAGTGTTATTGTTTGGTGTTTGTATTAATATCGCTTCATAATTCCGCATGTTGAGAACATGAAGAAGGGCGTTTTTATAGAAAAGGAGGAGTATGCGTATTAATATCACTTCATAATAAATTCCGCATGTTGTGAACATAAGATGAAGACGTTTTTATGGAAAAGAAGGAAGAAAGTATCCGGCTGTCGTAGAATTGGTAAATAAATGCCCGATGATATTTACCCTCACTGATTTCAATATCCTTTTTTTACTAGAATATCAATATCGTTGACATCTTTTAAATTATTATTAATATTATACGTTTCTTTTCTGAAGAAGAAGATTTTCAATCAATCTATGATGTCTATCGTTTTGAATTTTTTCAAACGATGAATGATGTTATGACAGGTAGATTTAATATTTATTAAAATTTTGTGTTGTCAGATAGAAAAGCTGTCAAAACGTGCCTTTTCAGTATGTCTTATTTCTATTTATTACTTCTTTGACAGTTACAAAAGTGTTGATAACTACGAATTCGAAATTAATATAAAAGTATAAATTTCTCTATGTAGAAAGTTAAACGATCTATAATGTCTCAAGATCTAGAAAATTTTCACTCTAAATTTCACAGTTTTAGAGGTGTTAAGTAGTAAAATAAATTTGTAATGTAGCTATCTTAAAGACTCATAACTGAGTTCAAATTCACGTAGTAAAAGTGCGAAAAAGGTGAAATTTTGAATAACAATTAACCCTTTACTTGCAGTTATATTAATATGTAGAGTTTTAATCCATAAAATAAGAGAAAAATTGCTAAATATGTAAAAATTACGCTGTTTGGCATTGTGAGGACTAAGAGTTTTTATATAAGGTTTCAACTACTGATCGATACTCAGGTCTTTGCTTCAAATTTACATATTTAAACATGGGTAACATTAATAAAATAAAAACAGAAATAAGAATAACGTGATAAAACAGAAAAAAGAAATATCTATGAGTGTATTTCCTAACATGTATAATAATGATGTTTTAGTGATTGTGGGAACTAAAGGTTATAAAGGTTTCTAATTTGCAATCCCTACTAATATTTTCTTCAAATCTGCATATTTAATCATCATAACCTTTAAAGGGTTACAAAAAACCTTTGTGAAATAGAAATACTACATATCCATATTTCTCAACACTATATTCAAAAGGTTTAAGGTCCATTTAACAGACCTATTGTATACGAGCTGCGTGTTAAAAAAATTAACCGGTTACATTAACCCATACAACAAAATTCGCTTCGATCCTCGTACCAAAGAGTTAATGCATACAATTTGTATGGGAGAACATAACGGGTTGTATGTATACAATAAGTGTATGTGGGAAACCGCATCCGAAGATAAATAACCCGCAAGCACGTGACCACCCTGATAAGCATCATCCATAACTTAAAAAACATAACCCGAAAAAACGGGGAATCAATAAGTTAATCCGGCGTCGTCCGGGAACCACTGCCCACCGGGACCGTCGCGAATTAATCTACCCGGGTAGATTACGCCCGGGAAGCACGTGGCAGTAAGCTGGCCGGGCCACGTGTTACCCTACCCCCCTTTGTGGGGGTTGGGGGGGGGGCTTTCACGCTTTTTTCCTAGCACACAGGTGGACTTCTGATTTCTGGGGTGTCATTCTCATTCAAATGAGATCTCTTTTCTCTCTTATTATTTGTTTTTTTTCTTCTCCAGGGGGCGTTTGAGTCACGGGACCGATGTAAACACGTGCATGCCTTTTCGCGGCGGTTGATGAAAAGGGGGTGGTCGAGTTTTTTTTTTTTATTTTCGTCTCCCCCGATTGAGATTTATTCCCCGATCTCTAATCCGGGGTTGATCCCATTGCAGGATATTTGGAGCTCCGGATCCGGCTAATCGGTTGTAATGAGTCCGGAGCTGGTTTAATGTCTCAATAAGTCACGGGTTTTCTGGGGCTTTTGTTCGTATTGCTGATGCTTTTGTGGCCGGAGTGTTTTATTTTCCAGTTCATAATGGAGTCGGTTTTTGAGTGCGCAGCTTTATTTACTTATTTGGTGTCGTAAATTTGGTGGAGGAAAATGTGGGTCAATTCCCACTTGAACTCGTGGTAAATATTTAAGCCATAAATTAACATTGCCCCGTCAATGGATCGCATAAATATGATTTAAGTACAGCTTTATAATTGAGTAAATATTTCTATTCTGGAAAAAAATCTTTTCTGATGCACTATTTGTTGAAAAAAATATTTGACTACTATTTATTAGCTTGAAGCCCTGGATTTTTAGCAAGACCGCTTAAATTATTAAGCAATAAAAACAGCACCTCAGACAACTGTTTTAAACAAAAAGAACATATTTATAGAAAACAATAACGTGATGCAGTTATTCAAGGGAGGAGATCATTTACACAAAAAAACCTAAAAACAATTCACGAAAATTGAATAGATGTTTGAAATTTAAAGACATAGTGCAGTAGAGCATCTAAAGGACTTAACATACAGCATACATCTAAAAACATAAACATAAAAACATATTTGAGAACGCTTTTTTTTCCCTCAAATTCAGTTTGTGTTATACTTTATTGTGTTGTAATAGTGTTCTGAATGTGTCTGAAAAGTGTTGCTATCCAGAAATGTGTTTCATAAATAGTGCTGTAAAGTGTTGCTAAATCATTATACAGGATCAGAAAATGTGTTCTTATAGTGTTTCTATCTAAATTTAAGAACACTTTCAGATTCTAAACATATTTACAACACTATTATTGAGCATATTCAGGACACCAAACATTTTTAAGCGAATTCAGAACACTGTCACAACTCAATCGAAGTGTAGTTGATTTGAGGAGAAAAAAAAGTGTTCTGAAATGTTTTTAAAATCTGTTTATTTTTGTGTGTGAGCATTTGTAGTGTATAATCTAATGATCCCAAAGTTCTCCAAAATATTTTTTATTACTATGGTTTTAAACTTAGGTTTGTAAAGAAAAAATATTATTTTAATGCATTGTGTTCCTTGTTTTTATTAATATTGATAATTATGATACAGTAAGTTCAAGATGAAAATCAAATTCAGAAATGTTGATTTCATCAAAGAACAAATACTTAAACGAAGTATAATGTATGAATACTTATGAGAGACGCCAAACCTTGCCAAAGTTATTAAAATAGGTTAGAACAATAGAAAATAGTTACTTTTATCAGTGTAATCAAGTGTTAAAGCAAATAGTAAACAAAAATATCGGGTCATCCAAAAGGTACCAATCACATCATTAACAACAATACAACTTTACAAAACCTAATTTTCCCACCACCACCAAAATTCAACTCTGGTCAATTTCAAACCAATCACCGAAAATACCCACTCCTCAAAAGAGAAGGAAATGTTCCCACTTCCATAATTCCCTCTATACGGGGGAAATTCCGGCGCCTCTCAGCCATAATGAAACTTCCCTCTGATTTCCGCAATCCACCCACCTTCAAGACACCATCGGCAGAAGCAGAAGCAAATTTAAAAGGGAGGAATCCACTGACCCTCGCTTTGCACATGTCGGCGGTTGCCTAGGAAACCAGGAACGCGGCCGACCAATGAGGTGGCTGCATTCTGACCACCTGGTTCTGACAGCTGATCACTCCCTCTCCGGAATGCATCAGGGATTTCTTCCCGGTGCTTTTTGGGGGAGGTGGTGTATATTTCGATGGTTATGGGGTCCCGCTGATGGGGTTCGGATGGGGGAGGATATGTATCCCGGATAGGATAGGATTTGATATTTATTAGTACCGTTATTCGATTGCGGGGAGTAGTTTGGTACTGTCAGTGAGTCGTAGCTGTAACTGTGAAGGGTTATGGGGAATGTGTTGAGAAATTTGAAGAGGGAATTAACATGATTAAGATCTTAAAACTTTTATGTTAAGTTATACAGGGTGTTTCAAAATTGCGTTGCACGGCTTTTATTCGGAACCAGCGCCTCCTAGGGTCATGGAAGTAAGGTCTACCCCTAGGTTAGTGACCCTGGAGAATCTAATGAGATGACTTACAGCGCTCCTAGCGGCGAAATTAAAAAGTTAAAAAAATTAATTTAAAAACTAAAAGAGATAGAGTAAAAAGTTCAGTACAAAAGTTGTTGCCAAGATCATAACGAACTCAAGTAAAAAAAATTCATCAAAATAGCTTAATTATTCGAGGAGATATTCACTGTTGAAAATGGCACTTTTTTGAGTGGCGAAAAAGGGCCCGGCCACAAATTTAGAAACGCTTTCTCGTCATTATCGTGCGGGAGTTTTAAGCTTTACAGTGACTGATTTGATGGATCAATCGAAAATTATTTTTAATAAAAAAAGTATTAACGATCAATGGCTAATCGAAGGTTAATTAGAATTAAATATTTCGAAATCTGTTGACTTTTTAATGTTTTGCATATTGATAGGGATTGTCGTTGAGGGATCTGATTTGTTTGCCGCAAGGTAGTATAATTTCGAATATGGTTATTCAGTCAGCGAGCGCTTAGATTGGCCTGAGGGGAAAACGTCACTTGAATTTGACAAGCGTGCTGATTATTTCAGATGAGAGAAAGGAAATTATAGTTCTTAAATCTGAAGTTGATTTCTTTCTCAATTATAAAGCAATTTCACGTCATTTATTTTTCAAACATGACGACTTTTAGTAAATCTCAGTATTTAGAAATGGTTCTCATCTATGGAGAAACTCTACGGAATTCGGTTCGAGCTGCACGTGTATTTGCTGATCGCTTTCCAAATGATCCTCATCCTACATCAGCGACTATCAGGAAAGTTGTGCAGCGCCTTAAAGATACAGGAAGCGTTCTTAGGAGACACTATTCGATGAGACAACGTTCTACTAATCGCATACCAGATGAAGACTTACTGGCATACGCTTTATCCCATCCTCACACCAGTATTAGAGAAATGAGCGATCTGACTGGCTTACCAGTAAGTCGAATTTGGAGGGTTTTGAACAAGAATGGAGCGCATCCTTACCATGTTACACCACAGCAAGGATTGCTACAAGGAGATGAGGAACGACGTTTCGATTGGTGCAATTGGGCACTTAATGAATTGGAAAGTGACCCAAACTTTTTTAAAAATATCATTTGGTCCGATGAGGCAAAATTTCATCGCAATGGAATCTTTAACAGGCATAACACTCATGTTTGGGCTCTTCAAAATCCTGCATGGGGAGTTAGTGTTAGACATCAAGTACAGTGGTCAGTAAATGTGTGGTGCGGTGTTTGGAGGGACCGTCTAGTTGGACCAATTTTCTTCGTTGGTTCGCTGGATGGAAACAAGTACCTTCAGAATTTGCAGGATATCTTGCCTGATTTCTTGGAAGACATTCCTCTCTCACTGTTACCATCACTTTGGTTCCAACATGACGGCGCTCCACCGCACAAGCCACATCTGGTTCAAAAGTTCCTCAAAGACACATTTGGCAATAAGATAATTGGGTATGGTGGGAGTATTGAATGGCCTCCAAGATCTCCTGATCTTAATCCACTCGACTTTTTCCTTTGGGGTCACTTGAAAAATCAAGTTTACGAAACGCCATCTACGAGTCTCCAGGACTTAAAAAACCGCATCATCGACAGTTGCGCAACTGTCACACCCCATATGGTCCAAAATGTGCTTTCTAACATGGTTGAAAGGACACAAAAGTGTATTGTTGCCCATGGTAATCTTTTTGAGCAAGCTCAATAAATTATAATTTTGCACTGTGAATTTCTTCCTTTTCTCCTACTTTGTGTCCTACCAATATGCAAAACATTAAAAAGTCAACTGTTTTCGAAATATTTATTTCTAATTAATCTTCGATTAGCGATTGATCGTTAATACCCGTTTTAGTAAACATTTATCTCGCAAAAGTAACGATTTCTGATCGTGGTAGTTCTTAAATGTCCAAGCTTGGACTTTCCTTTTTAAAAAAATTTGAAGCATTATTTTCGATTGATCCATCAAATCAGTCACTGTCAAGCTTAAAACTCCCGCACGATAATGACGGAGAAAGCGTTTCTAAATTTGTGGCCGGGCCCTTTTTCGCCACTCAAAAAAGTGCCATTTTCAACAGTGAATATCTCCTCGAATAATTAAGCTATTTTGATGAATTTTTTTTACTTGAGTTCGTTATGATCTTGGCAACAACTTTTGTACTGAACTTTTTACTCTATCTCTTTTAGTTTTTAAATTAATTTTTTTAACTTTTTAATTTCGCCGCTAGGAGCGCTGTAAGTCATCTCATTAGATTCTCCAGGGTCACTAACCTAGGGGTAGACCTTACTTCCATGACCCTAGGAGGCGCTGGTTCCGAATAAAAGCCGTGCAACGCAATTTTGAAACACCCTGTATAGGGTAATATCGGTATGCAGATACATTAATTAGTAATATGAAAACTTTTTATAACAATTAATGGATTATAAACTTAAGATTATCAATTTGGTTTGTTCTGATTGAAAAGATGAAAGAATTTAGGTAATTAGATTTCACACGTTTAAAGACTGTAGTGCATATCTTGATTTATTAACTATATAAAATAACTTTTTACCACTTAATATCACATTCAAACCATTAATAATACCTCAGAATTTCAAAATTTGAAAATAACATCAGAAGGAAATTAATGGTTATGCTAAAAGCTGTTTTGCTAGAAGAAAATTCGAGTTAGTATCAAAAAAAGGAGTTTTATGAGAACTTATCTTAAAATTTCTCTAAAATGCTGTGTTTTTTGTTAAGAAAACGTAAAACTAAAAATTAATGTCAAAAAGAAAATTATGTGCAAAGTTGTTCAGTGGAATTATTTCGGAAAAGAACCGATGTTTACCTCTAAAAGTAAAGAGTTACCTCTCATGAAGGGGCTGATAAAAATGGGAAGTTATAAGTTAATGTTTTAAAAAAGAAACTTAATTATTTTTTTGTCTTAAAACGCTTAGGATAACATTCATTCATCTCAAAAAAGAAATAAGATACTTGTTTTTTGAGTTAGTTGTGTTCAATTTTATGTTTAGAGCAATGTTTTCTCGATGATTAACATCAGTTACTAAATAAATCGTTAAGTAATAACTAATGTTTAAATTAAATATAATGTTTAGGATTGTTCTTAAACCTTTTGATAAACTTAATTGGCTTTCTGTGTTTAAAAATCTTTTAATCAAAATTTTTAGGTTACCATAAAATAACAGCTTTTATTTATGTGATTTCCCTCCTCAATAAATCATACATTTTTCATTTCAATACAGTACTTTTAAAAACATTACTATTAGCATAATTACACACACAAGTTTTCACAATGTATACTCTCAAATTGAACTTCAATTTTCTAATTCTCGTATTTAAAAGATGAAAATGCATCAATAAAGCTGAAACTTGTCTTACTTTTGAAATATTAGAAATAAAGAGTATTACACATTTGTGTTTATATTGATTGGTAAATAAACGAAATCAAAATTCAATAACATTATGTATGACTTAACATTTCAAACTACAGAAAAATACAGTCCACCTCTCTCACTCCCCTCCAATGGAACACTCCCCAAAAAATATTCATAACACTTTAAAAAACACTCCATCCCTCCACCCTTGCAGCATCAGCAGAAAAACCGCACAACCCGCCTCCAAAGAGAAAAAAAACCATTGTCAGCAAGCACCGCCTCATAAAATATGCAAAAACCTCCCTTCCCCAGCCAAAACGCCACAGCAGACATAAAAACTTGACTTTTCCATCCAGAAATCGTCTGGAGGGAAAAAAGAGAAAAGTTTCTGGGGAAAAGGGAGAAGACTCCCCTCTTCCAAGTGGTCAGGAGAGGGGCTGTAATCTGGGCATTTTGCGAAGTGGCGCCCCTCTTACAAAAGGAGGAAGAGGGGGTGTTAGGACGTTGAGCAAACACGCGTTTTCCCATCCATCGATTTCCAGCGTCAGAATGGCGGACGGAAAGATGAGGTGCCACTAAGAGACTTTAATCCCTTGCTAAAGCCGAGATGTCAACCTGGCTAAAAATTACGACTAATCCCTCCCACAGAGGGGTGGTGTGGAAAGTGAGGTGGGTGCAGAATCGGTCGGGTTCGACATCGGTCGGGTCGGAAACGTCAGTTGACCCTATGACGTCACTAACAAACAAAATAGTTTCCATCACGGTGTCTGAATTTTGAGTGAAATGAAGAATGGCAATTTAAACACATTATTATTTTGTTAAACTCATGTATATATAGTGCTTTTCAATCACCATTTGCGTACCGAAACTCCTCCTAGCAACCCAACAGGCTTTGTGTTTACCGATTTCTACTTCCGCATTTGTGACGTACTGGGTTCAGGAAACGTTAGGGCGAGCGCGCACGGGCGACTTTTGTCACGGTGACAAAGACAAAATTGTCGCCATGGCTATTGAAACAAGTTAGAGTGCGCGCACTAGGCGACGTGACACTTGGCCGATTGCCAAGAATTTCTTCATAGAGATCCATTGTTTTCTAGTGATATTTTTGATACTAGTGATACTGTTCGCCGTGACTTGAGTCACTCGTGCGCACCCAGCCTTATTGTCGAGTATAGTGCAGTCGACTTCGCTTAATATAATCGGATAATGTTATCGAAATATACCTGCCCCGATCACTCCTACTTAATTTAAAGCAAAATATAGTTAATTTATCGTTTTATGTTATCAGTATATCGTTTATATTATCAAAACTTGGTGAAATCCCTAAAAAACCTCTTTTCTTCCTGTTGGAAGGCCAATTTTTAATACATAAACGTACAAAATAAAACATTAATGTGGCAGTGTTATATGATCCGCTACTATATTTTTCTTTAAGAATGTTTAAGTTGCAAAATACATATTAAAATATCGTTTCACTTAAGACTACACAGTCGTGATTTTAAAGCAAACACTCGAGTTACACTGTTTGCCACTTTCTAGTATCAGATCGCTTATTATTATAAATCGGATATTGTTATCATTTTGATATTGGACAAATGTGATCACACTAAGCGGAATCGACTGTACAAAATCTCTACTCCTGAAACACCAAACACAACCAACTCCACTCAGACGTTAGATACGAATAACAACCGCAAAAACCCGTGAGAAAGTATCCCGGCAGCAAAAACAACCTCAGCACCACGCCATAAAACAAACAACTCATTTCTCCCACCTCAACACCCAGGATTCCCACAAAACAGCCAACACCCTCGTCTCTCTTATCGTCCCCACAGGGGAGGATGTCCCACAGCTCTCGAGCGGGGCAAACAAAACTCTTCAAAAAACGTATCTTTTCGCAGTGAGTCGGCTGATGATAGAGCCGTCATCGTGCTCTCTGCGCAAACAGGGGAGATAAGCGCTGTTTGTCTTAGCGGCACGCGCCGCACGCTAAACGGGAGGGTGCTCAAGAGCCCGGGGCAAGCGCGTTTAGCGTTTTTTAATGCGAGTAATGAGGGGAGGGGATGGATAGAAGTTGGTTTGTTTATATGGGGGGTGGTAGTTGAGATTTTCGTTCGGAAAGGGTGATGGCAGGTTATTGAATATGAGTTGATTTGGGCAGGCGTGGATCCAAGGGGGGCACATTGGACAGTGCCCCCCCCCTTGGACCCCAAAAATGTTCTCAAAATGAGTTAAAACCCTACTTTTACAGATCAAATTTCGAAATTTTTTGGGGGGATGACCCCCATACTAAATTAAAATTGAGTTCATCAAGTACAATTTTAGCTGTGTTACTTCATACTTAATTTTAAAAATTGGGAAAACTGATATATAAGTCATTGTAAATCGTTAAAGAAATAATTTGTAAAATATTTTTAATGAATGAAACATATATTTTGCTTACTTCTATGAAATTTGTTAAGGTGTTCAAAATTCTTATACAGCACTAATTTATGTTTGATTTTGAATTTGACGGCATGTTGAAGTTATACTGATTTAATTTTCACAACTGTAAAAGATAAACATTTCTTTTTAATTTGCAATTGAAACGTTGAAGCAAATTTCGTCTTGATAAATCAACGAAAATTTAATTTAAAACACAAATATACCAATATTTTTTTGAGTAATATAAATAAGTTTTCATCCCCAGATTCTAACGTTCGAGTTAAAACTACTATACTAGATTGCAACGTTACTTGACCCTGGAGAAACAAAACAAAGGAAGTAGTTCCCAGCGCGGTGTCTGAATTTTGAGTGAAATTAAGAACTTTAATTTAGAAATGTGATAAGTTCGTTCAACCCATGTATATGTATATATAGCGTCTTTTTTTATCACGACTTGCGTACCGAAATTCCTCCTAGCAACCCAACAGGCTTTCTGTTTACTCAGCTTTCCTTCCGCGTAGTGACGTCACGGGGTCAAGAAACGTTGCAGTCTAGTATAATGATTAATCTGGATGAAAAAAAAATAATATTTTATTCCAATTCCAGTTTATATTTCAACTTCATTAGATGTAAAAAAAACTAATAAAAGAAGTACAGGGTAAAAAAATCCTTCAAGTTTCTTCTCCGCTATTTTCAGATCAAAAATCCCCACACAGCAATCTTCTCAATCTTTCTATTGTTTTACAACACAAGAAGGAAATCTCACAACAGACAAATAGTAGGGGAGCTCAGAGTGTTTTTGGGTAGTAACTCGAGCGCGTCAGATAATCATAAGGGGGATACCTTGCATGCTTTTGAGTAACTCCACCAAATATAAGCTCTCTATGTTGGTGGGTAAGTTTAGAACAGCCCGTCAGATTTGTAAAAAAAAATTAGTTAAATGGACATACTCGAGCGCGTCAGATAAAGATAAGGTAGGTTAGTTACCAGCTAAAATGTGTACATTTTCTAAAATCTGCCGATTTGAGCGGTGGGTAAGGGAGCGGGAGGGTTACAAAGTTGCAAAGTAAACCCAAGACCGGTAAGACGCTATCGCTCTTTTTGAGAAAAATGTACGAAACGAAATGTTTATAGACTAGTAGCCAGGAAACTAGGCTCAACTAGTTGTAAACTGTCTTGGTAGCCAATCTGACGCGCTCGAGTATGTCAATGTAACTAGTTTTCTTTCAAATTTTGACGGGCTGTTCTAAACAAACCCACCAACATGGAGAGCTTATATTTGGTGGAGTTACTCAAAAGCATGCAAGGTATCTCCCCTATGATTATCTTACGCGCTCGAGTAAATCCACATTTAGCATCATGGGCTCCCCTACTAAAACCACTCAGCATCAAAATCATCACAGCACTCCCAATATTTGCCAATAAAATACGAAAACGGACTTTCAAAAAGACATCGAGACAACCATCAGAACGAAAAATCTCAACGCTATACGTACAACACTCCGCACCATCCGGGTCACCCAAGCTTTATATTTACACTACTACACAGAGAACGTTAGCACTTCAAAAGAGCAATATTTCCAGTTATTACCCTGTTCAAACAAAGGCGTTTCTTCCCGAGAAAACTCCCTTCGAATCTTTCTCAGGAGGGAGGAGGAGAAAATCCTTCTTTCTCGAGGGGGAGGGACCGTATAACTTTAATCAGACCCCAGCAGAAACTTATTAGCGCGAGGGGTGGACTGACTTTTTCCAGAAGTTTGTCACAACAAAGCCAGAGCGGGATGAATTTTTTTTTTAATAATATTCGCGGGGCTCTTTCCCGACGAAAACTAATTTATCGTCTAGTGGGGAGAACCACTTGAACCTTATCCTCCTCCCGCACAAAACGATTGCACAGGATAAATATTCTGGGGCAAAGATGCGCCGCTCAAAATCCCAGGGAGTCTTTTGGAAAACATTTTCTTTGCACTTCAATTGGAGGGAGGGAGAGAGGGATATCTGATGAAGCGGGAAAACATACGGAGGGGTGATCCGCACCGGAAGAGAGCAGACTGCGCGGGATTTGTAGGGGGGGGGGAGAGGAGGGATGTGTTCTCTCTCTGTCAGTGGGTGCAGAGCAGATCCCGGTGGGATTTTAGAGGTGAATTAGATGAGCCGCGGGAGTCAAAGGTCATTGTAGGGTTTTGCGCTGGTAGTGTGATGTATATTTAGTATTTATGTTGCGGGCAATGTGATAAATCCGGGCATTATTAATAATGCCCGAAGTGAAGGCGGGCAAAGTGATAAATTTCATTGATAAATACCATTGAATTGATCACATTGCCAACCTGAACTTCGAGCATTATTAATAATGCCCGCTTTATCACTTTGCCCGTAACATTTTACTCCTATAAGAAGAAAAGTTTACGATGTTGAAATCAAATGTAGAAAATTACAAGATTTAATTTAATTTTTTTTTGTTAATTCCCTACAAGGGGAATTATTGCTGTTGTCACTTTAGTCAGTAGAAGTAGTTTATTCCTTTTGTGGAGTAAATCTGCTTCTGTAAGTGAATTCTTTACATCTAATTACATTTAAACAGGACACAAAAATGGTTTTCATAAAGAAAATCAGAAACGGCACATTTATTAAATGAAAAATTAAGCATTAAGTAGAGTCAGTCTCAGTCTCTCTTTCCTATAGGTATTCTATGGGAATGAAATAAATGGGAAAAAATTGACACTACAAATTTCTTAATTATTATGGAATTTGATTAGCTTGCTTCGCTTCTGTTTATGTATAAGATAAAATTTAAATAGATTATAAAGTAATTTGTGATTTTTAATTTGTTATGATTTGTTTTCTTATACTTTATACCTCTGTTTATGATATACATAATTGAAATATTGAGTGCCTTAGTTAATCTATTACATTGCTCCAGGAAAGTTTTTCACTATTTCTTTCTCTTAAAAGGAAATCACATAATTTAAAAAACAACTAAAGTTCTCTATAAAAGTAAAAATCTCTGTAATGACTTTAAAAAAACTTCAAGTCGTTAACTATCTTTACTACCCCTTAAAATCTAACAAAACAACAGATACAAAAACACATCTATAAAACGTGTACTAATTAACCTTCCAAACAATTCGTCCTATTCTGACACATTCTAACGAACGTTAAACTTTTAAGGATTCCTAAATCACTAATAACGACATAAAAAAATCTTCAACCCGTTAACTATCTCCACTACCCCTTAAAATCTACATAACCCAACACAAAAAAATACAACTACTTTTTTTTTTAAGTGTAGTAATTAATCCCCCAAACACCCCATCTCAGCACATCAGGGGCAAATAATTAAACCCTCATCTCCTCAACAAGCCGTAACATCCCATAGTTTCACCTAACCCTCTCGATCCTGCACCGGCCGATATCTCCATCGAAACCTACGTACAACCGGGGTGGGCCAGTACCGAAAGGAACGGCAGAGAGAGAGAGCAATCAGTGAATCACAGACCGGGCCCAAAACAAAGAGGAACCATACTGTTGACTCTCTGGTAATGTCAACACTCGTCGTTGGAGGGAGTTCGATCCGGGCAAACAGCCGATCGGTCCCTCCAAAACTCGAGACATTTTTCGGTACCTTTTTTTTTGTTGTTCCTCAGGGGCTGTTGTTTTTTTTTATCTCTGTCTGTTCTTTTCTGCTGCCTGGAGGAAGTGTCATTAGAGGGGAGGTATGTCCGATGCTTCGTCTTCTTCTTCTCTTGAGAAAACATACTTATAGAATGTTAATTTTGGCTTGCTGCTGGACGTTTTTCGATTCGTTCTGTTTTTTCTCTTCGGGGCTTTTGATAGGTTCTTGGGAGGGATGTTTCTTACTCTGTTGTTGCTCCTATCGACTTTTGTTGATTTGGGATGTTTGGGAAAAGAATGTTTGTCTGTTTTTAGGCTTGGAAAAAGTGCCATAGCTGAAAACTCACTTGCTAATAGTGCTAAATGTATTATCTCTACTTAAACTCAATGATTTTAATGAGATGCATTGTAAATATACAGGGTGTTTTAACAAAAAAAAACTCGATTATTTCATTCCACGGTGTGCGCCTGCATGCGCAATAGATATTTTGAACCTCTTTATAGTGTGCAAACATATCCAAATAATCATGTTAAAGTTTTCCGTAAACCTATTTTTAGCGTAAATCTTGTGATAGACAGACAATACATTTAAAGATTAAATCATTTTATTCACCGATATTTGTATCATTTTATGTGTCGTTAAAGATTATTATTTCTTATTTCGTAGATTTAAACTTTAGCTATGTGTCTCGCAAAGAAGATACATATACAGGGTATGGCATCTGTAAAACTGGTTTTGTTACTTGGGTCGTTTTGTTGTAAGGAAACAAACATTACCGTGCATCTCAGTTCTGTTAAAAAAAATCGTATAATTTATAATGACTGCTAATTTTATATTCTTCTTAGCATGTTTCAAATTAAATGCTATAAGTTTAATGTGTGTTCTTTAAGGTTTAAGAAACAACAACGAACATAAAACTTCTCAATCTAGTTATCTGCAAGTTTTCTGCATTTTTGTTTACATACTAAAGAAATACATTTTGGATTCAAGAATAAACTGAATACTTCAATAGGACCCTGCAATTTGTTTACGTAAATATAAATTAAAATTTAACAAATAGAAATAAAATATTCCCTTTAATGAACTAAAACGAACAGTTTTAAATTCTTAAAAAATTTCAATTTATATATCAAACTCACTTTGTCATAAATTTATTTAATCAAATAACGACTATTTTTTCCAACACTTTTCAACTTTTTAAGCATTGAAATCTTAAAACTACTTCAACTTACTTAAAAACTAATAACTACTTAGAACTTACTCCATAGATAATTTAAAAAACCAAATTACTTATGGAATTACTAGTATAATTACGTTTGTTTCAAGAAAATACATTAAAAAGAATGAACAATATCATTAAAAAATAATTCCAAATTATTTATGGAATTACTAGTATAATTACGTTTGTTTCAAGAAAATACATTAAAAAGAATGAACGAAATCAAAATTCGATACAATACCAGTTTTTCGCACTAATGTTCTCAAGAAAAAACATTTCACAACGTTTCATCTCAAACAATCCATTCCCAATCTATCCCCTTTTCACATCCACTAATCTATTCGCCAAACCGAAATATCTGCTCCAAGAGACAAGACGACAGTCCTCAAGAAGAAGACATTTCTTAAAACTCATCTAAAACCACCCCTTTTCCCTCCTTCACAACAACCAAAATCCAGCAGAGCTAAGTGATAAATCCGAGAATTCATCAGCACCAACTTCCCTAAAAAAAACAAAAGAGAGAAAAGAGACGCGCTTTAAAATAATTTAAGCATCGGAACTGAAATGAAAAGAGCAGCCCCCCCCCCCCTTGGAGACAGCTGACGACGACACGGCCCCACAAATGTCTCCCGAGCATTCCTTCAAAAGAAAAGAATGGAAAATCATTTGTTTCAAGTCGCATCCTCGATTCCTATGAATACCATCACATTCGGGGCCTTGTTGTCCCTTTTTTTTCCCAGTCTTTTATGGGATTGTTGTTGTTTTTTTTGTTCTTAACGGCCGTGTACTCCACCCCGTGCCTCCTCGTTTTCTGTTTATTATTGTTATTCGAGTGCTGCAGTTCTCTTATTTTGATTTCGTTTTGGGACTGGTTCTTCGCTTTGTTCTGAAAGTCTCTGGTTAGAGGGCGTTTGGGCGTAACTAAAAGGGACATTAGCATAACAAGGCGTCGGTGTTACATTATTGCGCTCGTAACCGCGAGGGAGTCGTTCTTGTTCTTAGGGGGGGGGTCTGTATTTTAAAGCGAGCATTTATACATTACGCATTGTTACTTTCGAGTTTGGATTTTAGACACTACTGGCTTGTTTTTTTAAAGCTTGAAATAATTTCTTGGCGCTATTTCGATTTTTGGTGGAGAGGGAAGGTTGAACCCTTCAAAAAAAAGTTTGGAATAAATTCTTTATATAAACTTATGAATAAATTTTTAGTGCCAGACCAACGGGTAACCCGAAGAAGGGGACGACCAAGCTTGATTAAGCTGGATTGCTTGGAGAATGACTTTTTAATTTTAAAAGCTAAAAACTGGATATCTATGGCTAGGAAAAGACCAGCCTGGAGCAAGCTTCCAGAGAAGGCCAAGGACCGCCCTGGGCTGTCGAGCAAGTGGTGATGAAGAAACTTATGAATTCTTTAAGGTCCTTAAGTATTACAAGTTAAGTATTGATTACTTTCAAAGCAATGTAAGAGCAAAAAGGGAATATCTTGCTATTTACACGTCTTCAGTATCTGTCAAAATCCCCAAACCATTCTTAAACATAAATTATGTAACTTTATAATTTTTTATGGTTACAGGAACAACATTTTCCTTCTTTTGGAGGAAAATTTGAACTGATAAATTTTTTATTTCTTCTTATTTATTTCTTCTTATTTATTCTTAAACATAAATTATATATAATTTTTTATGGTTACAGGAACAACATTTTCCTTCTTTTGGAGGAAAATTTGAACTGATAAATTTTTTATTTCTTCTTATTTATTTCTTCTTATTTATTCTTAAACATAAATTATGTATAATTTTTTATGGTTACAGGAACAACATTTTCCTTCTTTTGGAGGAAAATTTGAACTGATAAATTTTTTATTTCTTCTTATTTATTTCTTCTTATTTATTCTTAAACATAAATTATATATAATTTTTTATGGTTACAGGAACAACATTTTCCTTCTTTTGGAGGAAAATTTGAACTGATAAATTTTTTATTTCTTCTTATTTATTTCTTCTTATTTATTCTTAAACATAAATTATATATAATTTTTTATGGTTACAGGAACAACATTTTCCTTCTTTTGGAGGAAAATTTGAACTGATAAATTTTTTATTTCTTCTTATTTATTTCTTCTTATTTATTCTTAAACATAAATTATATATAATTTTTTATGGTTACAGGAACAACATTTTCCTTCTTTTGGAGGAAAATTTGAACTGATAAATTTTTTATTTCTTCTTATTTATTTCTTCTTATTTATTCTTAAACATAAATTATATATAATTTTTTATGGTTACAGGAACAACATTTTCCTTCTTTTGGAGGAAAATTTGAACTGATAAATTTTTTATTCCCATCCTTTTGGTGGATATTGTAGCAGAGTACAAGGTTAAAAAGTAGAACGGAGGTTAAGGAGGTTTATTTTCATAAAATTATGTATTTTAGCTCATTACTGTTGTCTTTTATACTACAGCAAAAAAGTAAAAAAAAGATAGGACCAAAAAAGTGAAGAATTTCTTTTAATTATACAAAAATAAAAATACTTTTTTCGGATTCATTGCTAATTTTGATTCAAGGAACAAATTCATGTAGCAGTATTTTCATATGAATGAAAAAGAAAACTTTTGCTGAAACACGTACAAAACAAAATGAAATACCGGAATCAAACTCTTATTCAAAGCCTTAAATTAAAAGATTACATCATTCTCTATAAGCAAGAAAACTGGGTAATCCTAATAAGTCACTCTTATAAAGCAATCATAGCGAAGTTTGATATTTTCTATACGACGCCATCTATTATGATATTGGTATTTTCATTGCTAGCGCTTATATGGAGGTAAACAAATTACCATCAAAAATTTTTCAAAATTTCCTTACCTATGATAATTTTTAAAAATATATTTTTACAAGTAGAATTATTTTTAGAACTTTTTAGTGGCTTAAATTTAAAACGGTTTTTAACACACAAAGCCTAGTTATCTAGTTATATAGAGTGTTTTCAGGTGACGTCACAACCGATTATTTTCTTTTAACTGTGTTCCTTCTGTAGGGCTTTTAACTGTTGCTAAGGCCGTTGTTTATCTGTTGCTAAGGCGGATTTTAGGTATGGGGTCACGTGATTGCAAATGCTCCAATAGAGGAATTCCACGGCCAGTCATTTTCTGTAACTGTTAACCACTGTAGGGCAAAAAACTGTAACATTTTCTGTTGCCAAGGCCGTTGTTAGGTCCGAGTCATGTGATTGAAAATGCTCAATTAAATTCTTAAAATAATTACGTATTCCCAAATCAAATGTCATTTGATTAATATCGCGTGCAAATACAATTTAACCAATCAACATCATCCTAATACGTACAAAACAAAAAGAGAGGCCGGAATCAACTCACCATTCGAAGCCTTAAGAGGATTACATCAGTTCCCTATAAACAAGAAAACCAGTTAATCCTATAATAACTAACGCTTATAAAGCAATCATAATGAAGTTTGATATTTTCTTACAAATTCGAATATAATATTAGTATTTTCCTAGCTATACTCGACAGCAACGTTTCCTGACGCTATGACGTCACTAACAAAAAAATTAGGTCTCAGCGCGGTGTCTGAATTTTGAGTGAACGTCAATTTAAAAATAGGATTATCTTGTTAAACCCATGTATGTATTGCGTCTTTTTATCACGATTTGGGTACCAAAACGCCTCCAAGCAACCCAACAGGCTTTGTGTTTACCCATTTTCTCCTTCCGCGTAGTGACGTCATAGGGTCAGGAAACGTTGCTGTCTGGTATAGCCCATATTCGATCAAAGATGAACAAATTAAAAACTTTTTAAAAAAAATTCTTCCTTGTTTGATAATTTCCCCCAATACAAGTAGAATAATTTTCGGAACTTTTTGGCGGTTTAAGTTAAGAAAGATTCTTAACAAAAGCCTAGTTATCTTTATTAGAAATATGCCTAATCAAACATCATTTGATTAATATCGCGACTAAATTCAGAGACCGGGATAGGTCGTTAACGTTACTGTCTAGTATAGTCGTCTTTATTAGAAGAATTACGTATGCCTAATCAAACGTAATTGATTAATATGGCGCTTATAAATCTTATTTATCAACATCCAACCCAAAACACGTGCAAAACAAGAAAAGAGATGCCGGAATCAACCAGACTTATGAGGATTATTACATGTTACACCACTTCCCTATAAGCAAGAAAACCAGTTAACCCTAATAACTAACTCTTATAAAGCAACTTTCTCTCTACATTTCGCTACGAAGTCGAATATGATATTGGTATTTTCTTAGCTAACCCACACTACTAAAAATAATCGTAAAAAAAAGAAAAGCTCTGGCAGCAAAAGTTGCCAGAGCTTTCCTTTCCACGGAGTTTCTCTGTTGATTGAGCATTTTCTGTATGCTAACGATTGTTTCGCAACTTGAGGGAACATATCCATTGGAAATATTCTATTTTTTTAACTACATATTGTCCCTCTACAGACTGGTGTCTCATTTTTTTCCTAACTTAGGAAATTTTAGAGGGTTATATCCTTAAATATTTTCGCAGAAAACGTCGTTCATACAGAACAAGCTCGGTCAACAGAGAAATTCCGTGGAAAGGAAAGCTCTGGCAACTTTTGCTGCCGGAGCTTTTCTGTTTTTTCACGATTATTTTTTGCAGTGTAGATTTGACAAATTAAAAATTTTCTTCTTTGTTTGATAATTTCCAACAATCTTCTTTATACATGTATAATAATTTTCGGAACTTTTTGGCGGATTATAGGTTTAAAAAGATTCTTAACAAAAGCCTAGTTATCTTCATTAGAAATATGCCTAATCAAACGTCATTTGATTAATATGGCTTACAAATCTTATTTATCTATCAACACAACATCCATCCGAACACGTACAAAACAAAAAAAAAAGAGATGCCGGAATCAAACACCCCATTTGAAGCCTTACTTAAGAGGATTACATGTTACATCACTTCCCTATATAGGCAAGAAAACCGGTTAATCCTCCCCTCCTGAAACAGATACTGAGAGCAAGCTCCCCATTCAAGCTATAGCATCGCCTTCACAATACGGCGCATTGGGAACCAACAACCCTAGTAGCGTTTCTTTCAAAACTTCCTTGAGGGAAAAATCCAAAGACACAGTAGGGAGAAAAGACTTTCTTCCTTTCTTCCCATTGTCTTTCACGTCCCCAAAAATTTTATAACGGGAACTTTCATCCATCCACCTTTTAAAGTTTTCACTCCAATTATATCTAAGACGGCGGCGGCGGCGGCGGTCCTTCAAAAAAAAAAGAGAAGGAAGAAAAAAAAGTATCCGAAATCTGACTTCATTCTTCTTTCTGAAAGACTTTAAAATATAGCGACACCGTCAAAGACAGAGGAGGAGGAAGGGATGGGAGGGGGGAGGGGAGGGGAGGAATGCGTGTTCGAAAAGGGGCTCGCGCCACCTGCAGGGGTTGTTTCTTTTTGCTCCTCCTCCTCCCCTCATTTGCATGTGAGGAGGCTAATCGCGGATTTTAATAAACGGACGCAAGGAAGAAGAGAGGAAGGAGGGAAAAGAAAGAGGGACAGATACGAGCGGGGTTGTTGCAGTGCCGCCGCCGGGTTGCCAGGGGTTGGCGGAGTTTGTTTTTTTTGGCGGGTGCTTTTTTTTGTGGCAGGTGGGTTTTGGTGGGTTTTAATTAATTAGTGGAATGAACCGTCAAATGAGTATCGTCTCCACGATTTTGTCAGTTTTGAAATCATTTTTAAAAAGGGTTCTGTAATAGTATTTGATGATAACCACGGAAGTTTTGAGTTGAATGCAACACTTTTGAGAGATTGTCAATCCCATCCGGTGATTTCGTTTTCAATTATATCAAAACGCTTTATTGACTACGTGAAAAAGTTTACTTTAAAACACTTCGTATCAAATATGAGAGTTAAGTTGCATGGTAGATATGTATTGAAACACCGTTATTTTGAATGGCTAATATATTACCGCAAAAAAATATGAAAAATTAATGTCTCAAAAAAGGTTTAAAAACGTTTTTCTTTAACTAAATAAAAAGTACTACTGTTTTGAGAAAAACAAATACGTATTATATTAAAATTTTAAAAGTTATTTGACATTTTTAAACTTGAAAAGGGGTTTAATGTACATAATTAAAAAATTGGTCAGTAGTACTTATTACATTTACATATGTTTTTCTTTCCAAAATGTTTGTGTAATAATAACGCACGGTACAAAAAATAAAATGTAAGAATAAATTTTCATTTTAGAATCTTTCTATGTTAAAAACACAATAAAAAGGTTAATTTTAAAAATATTTACGTAGAAAAATATATAAATATCTTTATCACTAAACTAATTGTTTTTTCGTCGAAATTCCAAATATGAACTAATCTCATAATATTTGTATGAAAAAATATTACAATATAATGATAGTTTTCAATATGGAAACACGAAAGTATTAGTGTAAAAGTTTTAGTACACATGGTTCATTAAGATGCATTTATTTACAAATTTTCGATTAGCTACTGTAAAAAATACTTGTTTTGCTGGGAAAAACTTGGGATCAAACTTAAACTAAGCTATTATGTTCAAATATGTATGCTTGTTATTTTTTAAACAAAACACATCCTACATTAACTCTTGTTCTAAGAAAAGTATTTTTATATAAAACTGTTCCTATAACACCTAAAAGACACTATTCCGAAAAAATGAATGTAAATAAATTTCATACTTTTATTTTAAAAGATAACATAATTTCTTCAGAATCACTTAATTAAAGACATCTAACACTGCACTAAAAATTTAAACTTTATAAGCACATCCAAAATCATAATGCCAAAACTGTTTATGCAAATTTTTAAAATAAAACTTGAATACATAGATTTAAACAAAGAGAGAGCCATACGTATTTATATCAAAGGTAACAATGTACCAAAAGTTGTATCTACTAAAACGATACTCCTGTTTGAGAAAATCCACTGCGATTCTCTTCGGGCTCACTAAACCTCTGTCTTTATTTCTGCTAAATTAAACTTTCAGCCCCCACTCAGCGCCCATATAACCTGTTGATCATGAGTCACAAAGCTAACAGCGCAGTCACCGGCTTAAAGCGGCATTATTTCCCTTCGGGTCAGTTTTATGGGTTGTTGAACGGGTCAATAAGAGGGGAGGGATTTGGCTCAATCAACGGCATATTATTAAACCGTTTTCATCGTTTTCAGTAACTGCCACTCTTTAAAAGTGAATAATGTGTAATCTACCCTTTTCTATAAACGGGGCTTTGATTGGTGTATTTATATGTAAGGTAATGCGGTTGAAAACTCAACATATGTACAGGTAATATGTATTTATTTTCGGTAAATATGTGATAAAAAGTGCAAAATATGTGCTTAAAAATAGGGAAAATAGGAATATATTGTGTAATTAATTAATTAATATTATGTAATTAAAATTTTCAACTCAACATATGTACAGATAATATGTATTTATTTTCGGTAAATATGTGATAAAAAGCGCAAAATATGTGATTAAAATAGAGAGATATTGTGTAATAAATTAATTAATAGATGTAATTAAAAAAAAATTAATGAATTCTGAAAACAATAAAAACTTTGAGCGGTTGACGATGAAGTTGTGGTTAGGTGATAATTATAGGGCTGTGGTTTCCATTGTAATTGAAAACTCAACATATGTACAAATAATATGTATTAATTTTATAATTTAGGTAAATATGGCGATAAATAGTGCAAAATACAGTCGACTTCGCTTAATGTGATCATTTTTGTCCAAGAGTAGAATGATAACAATATCCCAGATTGATAATAATTAGCGATTTGATACTAGAAAGTTTCAAACAGTGTAACCCGACTGTTTGCATTAAAATAACAACTATGTAGTCCTAATTGAAGTATGATTACCTAGTATATGTATTTTGCAACTTTTACGTTCTTAAAGAAAAATATGAGTGTTGAGCATATAACACTATTAAATTAATGACTCATTTTACAACAACAACAAGACACATAAAAAACATACACACAAGAAAAAATAATAATAAACATTGATCATATTTGTCTATCCCAAAGGAGCAACTGCTCGTCCATGGGAAATGGCATATCTAAAATTAAAATCAGATCAAAAACAGTGGAAGAATTGCAGAAAAATTTATATTTTTATTTACGTAGAACGTTAATACGTTTTTTTGTTTGATTATGTATTAAAATTGGCCTTCAAACGGGAGATAAAGCAGCTTTTTAGGTGATTTCAAGATATTTAGATAACATTACGCGATTTATTGATCACATAAAACTATACACTTTGCGTTAAGTTAAATAGGAGTGATAGGGTCCACTCAATTTCGGTAACATTATCCGATTGATAACATTAACCGTGAGCACAATAAGCGAAGTCGACTGTATGTACTTAAAAATAGGGAAAATGGGAAAATATTATGTGATTAAAAATTATTTTAATGAATTCTGGAGACATTAAAAACTCTGAGCTTTTAAGTCCTTATAGGAAGTTATTTGAGTGATATTTGGTAATTTTAACTTTTCCCTAAAGGTAAAAGTATCGAAAAAAACACTCGTAAAGATAAGAGTAAATGGAAAACACGAAATGGACACGTTCCAATTGACAATCCTGAGTACAAAACTTACGGTAGTTAAATTTATCATTGAGATTTCAACAACAATTTTAGGTGTGTAACTTCATATTATATTATATTTTTTATTAAAGAAAAACCCAAAAATGGATGAATGTGTAGCAAAAATATGTATTTATAGCTTAAATATGTAAAAACATGTAAATAAACCGAAATATGTACAAATATGTCAACTAATTACCTAAATTACAAACATGTCAAAAAGCTCCCCGTGCACCACATTGTATTGCACGGGGCTTACAGAGATAAGTTATAAGATCCTATTGCAACAAAACAATACAGTGACAATATACAAGAAATATAAAGTTTAACTTTTGAGAAGTGACAGGCTTAGATTAAAAGTTAAAATTTTGATTAGGTAACAAGCTTAGGTAGATAGATTTCTTAAAGTGGTAAATTATTGCTGAACTTAAGGAATAAGTAAAATGCTATTTTATGGGAAATTAAGAAGTTAAATTTTGGAGGCCATTTAATATTTACCTTCTGTAGTTCTTGTCTGAGAGTATTTCTATCGGTTTCATATTTTGTGCATACTAATATACTATATGTCACTAATAATACTAAGTCAACTAATAATGGTCTGAAAATCCATAGAAACGTGTAGAGAACTAAGCAATATCAGATTTCTGAAAATTACATGGAAATCCCAGCCCTAGTAATAACCATTAAATCACAAAACTAAAATTGCCTTATAAGTACATTGTGTGTGTTTCATTCTTTTGTATTTACTTTATGAATCCAGTTTTTAATTTTATGGATGTTTTTTTATTTATCTTGGATATATGGAGTGAATTACCTTTCGGAAACTCCAACAATTACCAACAACGAATTACCTTTCGTTAACTTATCGGATCTTTAAAATTAAATTAAGGGGAACTCGAATGCCTGTAATTCGAAGTGTTATAGAATTTCAAAGATTTCTGTAGTAGTCTCTTGAAATTCCAGTTTAATAAATTTGATTTTTCTTTAATTCGAAGTTTTTGGATAATTCGAACTATATTTTTGGTTCTTCCTCCAACTTTGTGTAAAATGATGATGGTAGAAATCAATATGTTAAATGTTTTTTTATTAGATTCACACGCAAAAAAATTAGGATTCATATAAAAGAGTCTATTTTTTATGTTAAAAAAGAAAACGTACAAAAAATTCTATTAATTATTATACATTTTTATTTTTACTGCTTATTTTTTAAACGCATGAATTATAATATTTCAGTTCTTTTAATTTTTTAACATAAAGATATTTTTAATTATTAGATACTAACAAAAATTTAAAGAAAAAATCCTAAACTATAAATGACACACAGGAAAAGTTAGTAAAAAGAAAAGGTTAATGTGTAAAAAAATGATAATTAATGTTAATTTTTCTGACCTAACAAAGTTGTATACTTATAAGAAACTATCTCGATTTGGTTTTTCCCTACATCTTTTTTTCAATTGAAGCCCATTTTTAAGTTAACTTTATAATTTAAAAAAAAAAGAACCGCTCTCTGAAAGTATATTAATAGGATGCTAGCCAATAATATATATAATCCTTAAATAAAATCTGCCTCATTAATATTCATTCATGTTTTTAATCAGAATTCATAACTCAGTATTAATAACATTTCCTTTCCAAAATAACCAACAGACAAAAACAACAATTTGAACCACAGCCTCAAGTACTTTCAAAACATATTCAACTATATAATAGGATCTTTCAATCTGCATATTCGATTCCTAATTAAAATTCACCTCACATCTTCAAAAAGAGACGGATTAATTTCAAAAAACCGATATTAAAACCCCCACTTTCAGTCCCTCAATTACAACCTGTGTTTTGATTCCCTAATATTCGCCTCCTCGGTGCAAAAACACCCTCGAAAAACCACCAAAACAAAAGCCCCCCCCTCCCCCCCTCCATAACGAGCAATATGAAAGAGGCCCATCTTCCCACCTGCTTAATGCGCCTAATCGAAGGAAGCTCCCCATAACCCATCAGAAAAGAAAATTAACCACAAACCATCGGCCGCAATAACAAGTAAATTAATAGAACGATAAACCTCACGCCGCCCTTTTAGATAATATTGTAAAACCCGAACAGCCTTGGCGCTCGCCAAACGCTGCTCGTTAATTGAAATTGATGGCGCCTTGGCGAGCAATGACAACTTCAATGGGGAAGAATGCCAAGTGCGAGAGAGGAGGACGGAACGGAACCCCCCTCCGACGTTTTCGACTACCCCATTCGTGGGTTCCTCCCCTGGAGGGGCCGACTTGACGCAGCAATATCGTCTGGTGTCTTGATATTGGATTTCCACCCGAAAGGGGGTGGAACCCCCCCCCTCAACCCCCCCTCGTGAGCCCGGGATAGAAGAGAAAGTATCTCCGGAATGCGAACAATTTTCCGAGCGAGGGATTTATGAGAGAAAGGCTGGAAGCTCCGGGGGCTTTTCCTGCTTCGCTCCACCCCCCCCTGGCGCGTGCCTCTCTCCCTACCCCCCTCATCGTTTGACTACAACCTCCTCTCTTGCTGTAGGGGGGAGTGAGAGGAGGGGGCTACAGTCACCTCCATAGTTGGGTCGACGCTAAACGGGATATAGTTAGTGCCGCACTGGAGAGGAAAAAAGTTTCTTATGGCTGGAGCAGACAATGGGGAGGGAAGGCGAGTTTTAAATTTTCAGAGGGGTTTTTTGTTGTTGTTGTTTTTGTTTTTGCTCTTCCCGGGCGGTGTGGGTTTTTTTTCCGGATGATTTTTGACATAGATCGTCACGTAATTTATTCTCCAGAGGGTTTTTTTTTTGGTCCCTGGAACCGTTCCGTTAATTCGTTCGATCCCTGCTGGATTCCTTGTTGGGAGTTTCCGAGAGAAGGAGATTATTGAATTGCATTTTTGCATTTCCTGTACTACCTCCGAGTGTGGATTAGAATGAGGGTTTTTTTCTCTTCTTTCTTAACTCTGATGGTTATGGGTTTTAATGGCTGCTCGAATAACTCTTTGTGTGTAAAAACAGTACTGCTCTCTTTTCTATACTGATTATAAAGTAGTTTTTACAATCAAAAAGGTTTCCCTGATTACAAACTTCAATTGGTTCTCCATTTTGTGGTTACTTTGTTTTACAAATACTCAATAGATATGCAGGCTAAATTTACCTCAAAAAGCCCTTTTTAAAAATCTTATATTTATAAGGGATATGAAACAACTACATTCTTACTTTACAAAGCATTTACATGAGACAAAAATGCAAATTTTAAAATAATGCTCTATCAAATGTGTCCCTCTTTAATTACAACAGGTTTATTCAATTCAGACGAACATAAAAAACGTATTAAGAAATGTTAACAAACAAAATATTTGACTTGAAACTTTATTTATGTTTTCTTAACTACTGAAGAATTCAAATTCCTTCCTATCCTAATATGGAAATTTATAACGATCTACAATTTAAATTAAACTAATATAATTTGTGTGAAGTCAAATCTATTCTTTCTTTACAGCTGATAAATTTAAACTAAGTTAAAGCTCTAACTCTCAGGCTATGCTAAATGAAAAATGATTTGAATTGTTTACCTATTTAAAAAAAATTCGTTTAGAAATGAAGTCTAATTAATTTAACAAATTAGAAACTTTTTAATTTTTAAACAAATTAGAAACTTTTTAATTTTTAAACAAATTAGAGAATTCTTTTGTTTCAAATATTGAAATTCTCCTTTTAAAAAGTAAACCTGTGTGCCATTAAAATAACAATTTTAAAAATATCTGATAGTTTTAGTCAAACATTAATACAATTAATTTTTAAGTGAAAGACGAATTGCACAGTTTGAATTAGTATGTCTGCTTTAAAAAGTTTTTTTCAAAATAAATCATTTTTAATTTTTCAAGTTGAAAACTTTGAAAACGTTATATTTTGCATAAAACGATTTAAAAAAGCAATTTGAACGACATTATAAACGTTTTAAAGGTTAAAGAGTATGACACTAAAAGATACTTTACTTAATAAGTAAATACAATATTAACTTAAGAAGAGACCATGTAATTATACTATTTGACAAAAATAACTGAAATGTTGATGACACACAACATGCATAAATTACAAAAAGCTTCACCAGGTCAAACTCAGTAATTATAACACACTTTTCAAAACTAAACACAAAAAAAAAACCCTTGAACCCACATAAAACAAACCTTGAAAGATTCTGACACTAATGAACACCAGAAAACCTTAAAAAAAAAACAATACAAACCTTTTTTTAAATTCAAACCCCCAATTTGCACGCGCGCACAAAAAAAAAAATGGTCAACACCACATAACACAAGAATCAGTCAAACATTTTTTTCCCCACGTAGAAACTTTGTTCCCAGAGGTTCACCTAATCAAGCCAAGTATTTTTTCCCTTAATGCTCTATCATTTTCCCTTCACCTGGCTGAAAGCTGCGAGATTTTTTAAGCGTCAGCCATCTTTTTTTCTTAACCGTCTTTTGGTAATTAGTTTATAAGGGAGTGGGTGAGACTCATTCCTTAATTGGAGTTTGAGGGAGGCAGCTAATTACCTGTGTCCCTAATTCTCTTCTCTCCCCCCCTCGTCTCAATTAACCCCGCACCTTTCTGGAATGTTCGAAGGTGACATTTTCCTCGGTTGAGTTTAGTTGTAGCGGAAAAAGTTTGATGTTTTTTTGGTTTTGTGCATATGCGTTTTCAGTTAGCTCGATTGTTGAATGAAAACTTACTCTAGAGTAACTGTATTAACTGTAGGAGTATAACGCATATTTTAACTAAATTAGAAAGTGGAATTAATTGTTACAAAAATTAAGATTTTGTATTCAGAAAAAGAATAGACTTTTGGAAATTCAAATTAATTATTTTTTTCACCACAATTAATGCGTACCTCCCTTAATGACCTTTTAAATGGTCGAATTATACTGCAGACCATGATAAAAAAATTAATTTATCTATGATTCTTAGATCTAGTTGAATATAGTTGTTAGATAATGTTTTGTTTTTATATTTTCTTTAAAAAGACATAGAAACGAAATATGCACAGTTGCATTTTTAAGACACTAATTAAATTTTGTACTTTAGTCGTTTAGTAATCCAAAGATAATTATTATTTATATTTTAAATAAAGTTATTAAATACCTGTATCTATTCTGAGTGTATTATATGATTATCTTGTTATCAAAAGCTACTAACAGAATTTCGTGCCCTTTTCAAATTTTACAAAAGTAAAAAGCGTAAACGGATATATATAAAGAGGCTATATTCATTTTTCTGGTAATAGTTTTAAGTTTTAATGAACGGGAAAGGAAGATCATTTCATATTATTTCAAACAAATATTGTTTATTATTAAATTTATGGTCAAGATATTGATTGATTTACTTACCAGATAACGATTTCTCTTCTTTCACTGTCCTACGCAGATGTTTGTTTCACTGCCTTAACACTACCCTTGTTGAGAAACAGATGTACAGGCACGACCTGAGACAAATGTCTCGCTACGAAAACAACATTACAAAAGAATTAACTGCCTGCAAATCACGGATGTTTGTTTCACTGCATACAAACAATACCAGCAGTAAAACAGTTTTACAGGCGCATCTTGTTGTGGTGTACAGATAAGAAAACAACTTTACTATACTAGACTGCAACGTTACTTGACCCTAGGGAAACAAAACAAACTAAGTATATCCCAGTGCGGTGTCTGAATTTTGAGTAAAACTAAGAACTTAAGTTAGAAATATGATTAGTTCGTTCAACCCACGTATATGTCTTTTTATCACGATTTGCGTACCGAAACTCCTCCTAGCAACCCAACAGGGTTCCTGTTCACTCAGTTTTTCCTTCCTCGTAGTGACGTCATAGGGTCAGGAAACGTTGCAGTCTAGTATAGAAGGAACGAATGACATGTGAAGGAAATTTTACACTACTCCGCAAAAAAAAAAAACTTTTCGTACACCAACACACACTTTTCACGGGACATTATTTCAACAAACCCACCCATCAAAAATTTTGAATTTTCGCATTCCTCCCAATCGGTGAACGATGGGGAGAACATATGAAAAAACACCCTAAAACCTTCTTAAAAACACACCCAAAAACCACCTCCAACTCACGGCGGACTTAAAAATGCAAAAAAGCTCTATACCTTCAAAGTTTATTTAGGGGAGGAGAGGGAGAACTCACGCGCGCGTTTCTTATAAATCATTCAATAAGTTCTTTTTCTGAAAAGTTGGTCTTTATTATTATTATTTTTTTTTTCTCTCCCTTTCTGTGTTGAGAAAATTTTTCGTGAGGTCATCTATCAGGGGAGCAACACCTCTCTTTCTGGGTGGTTTTATCGTCGGGTGGCGGTACGCTCGGTCCATTGGGCGGCGCTACAAGGCACTTCATGTTTTTACACGAAGGAGCCGCTGTTTCGCACGCTTGGCCGGCTTTGGAGGTGATGATTTTTGGCGACGGGGAGAGTCTGGAAAGCGCGCCAAAGAAGAAGGAGAAAAGGCGCTGGTGTGCTTTGCGAGGGTTGGTTGTTGGTTGGAAAGGGGTTAGAGGAGAATCGGGGGGAGGGGGGTGATTTTTTGGATGGTTTTAGTTGTGGATGGTGAGGAGATAAAAGGTACTATGAGTGAAAAGTTTGGAATTTTTTGGGGTTTTTTTCATGTTTGGAATGAAGATATGTTCAAAATGTTAATCCTTTCTATTTTAAATCTGCAGTTTTTCTTAACAACGTACCTTTATGTTTAGTTAGAAGTTACAGAATCTAAAGAAAATATTATTTCACTAGGAAACGCAAAAATAAAAAAATAAAAAATAAATAAATAACAATTATAAGACCTTCTTATATGAGCTACAGTAAGCAGGTAGTATAAGAAAATACACATCTGTGGGAATCGGAAGTGAAGTTAGACTTGCAAACGTATTCGATGACGTCCCGCACGCGCCTGACGGCGCATGCGCCTCCCCATGGATATAAACACCACCTTTCAGTAGTACTTAGACTTTACTTAGACTCTCTTGCTGCTTAGATTCACTTTGTCACTTTTATAATGTTTTTATTTTTAAGTTATTTTAAAATGCTAGCCTGTTGATATGTTAATAAACCTATACTTTATTATACTAAACTGGCTGGTTTCTATACATCTAAACAAAAAATTAAAAAACGAAAAATACAGAAAAATATATTTAATTGCAAGTAACCAACTTCATGGTATTTTTAAAATAAAAATTTTTAATGTGTATGTTTGTAAATGCATGGAACAATTTTTTTCTTCTGTACAAGAATTTCCTTTCTTTTTAGCATTACACCTATTTTAGTAAAATTTTATAAAGAGTAATAAAGATTAAATTAAACAATATAAAACTGAATTTATTGAAACGTATAAAAGATATAAATAAATATAGAATAATAGTTTCCATTGAAACTCCACTCCAAAACTACTTTTCATTATATTCAAAGATCCATTCAAAGCATCCAAATTATTCATTCAACGAGGTAACAACAAAAACTCAATGGTCTATAGAAGTTAAATAGAATATAAAAATTCCTAGTAAAAATAACCTACCTACAACAATCTCAAATCAATATATAAACTCCTCTAGTCCAAAAATTTATTTACTACGTAACATGTTTCCCCAAACAAGGTAAACACATTCAATTTAAATGTCGCGCTATTCAAATTCCAATATTTTCGCCATTCCTCGAAGGCATTTTCTCGAAAATTTGGGAGCCGAAATAAAATCGAATCAAATCATTCTTTTATATTATAATAACATGAATTATTTACAGATTCGAATAGAACCTATAGTCAAAGCTATTTCAATTTCAATCCAATACACTTTTGTTGCGCATTACTTTTGAATACCCGCCCAGACAATATAAAAACCCAAATCGGGCATCATTCTTTTAGGCATGCATCCATTACAGCTTGAAGCGTAATTTGCAATAACATTTTTATCAACGCGTCCCTCTCTTTATTAACTCCGAAAGAAATCGAAGGGTTGCCGATTTTATTTTTTAAAGACATTGTTCGAAGAAATAAACAAATATTATAATTTCGAATTGGCATTTAAGGTTATTTGATTATTTTTTTTTTTAGTTTAGGGGAAAGGGCGTTTTTAAGCTCGAATTCGGTTTTTATTGTTGATGTTTTATGAGTAAGTTCATTTTCTCTTGTTATTAATAACACGATTTTCTCTATTATACGTTTTTTCGGGAATATGGAAAAATTTTAAGTGAAAAATTTCCAGTTTTTCATTTTATTAGTGAAAAATACATAAGTTTCCAAGTTTTTTTATATGTTATATTAGATTTTATTTCAATGCATATTGTTCCCTTAATGATGGGGAAATTCTTTAACACACTTCTAAGAAATATAATTTAATTCACCACAATTTGTAATAAATAACAAATTTACAAAGTTGCATCTGGTATAATATCTTTTACCTCTCTGAATGTAACTAAAAGTGACCTTTAAAAAGGTACAATGAGAATGAATATTTCAAAAATCCTTTACTGATAATGCTAAATATTTATATTACAAAGGGAATATGGAACTGAATGCTAAAAATTATTATCTTATTTATATACTTTTTGATAAAGAATAAAGAAAAAGGAATAAGAAATAGTGAATTAAGAAAAAGTTGCTAAAGAATAAAGAAATAGATCATTTAGATCCTTTACTGAAACAAAATCTTTGCGAGTTTCTAAAAAGAATTCAACAGTAAATTTCTTATTAATGTAGAAAGTGCATCTTTACAGCTTATTAAAAGATTAAAAATTCTTAGGTTGTTTTACATACCTAAAATAATGACTTGATGTTTATTAATTTGTTTTGTGTATTAATGTATTCATTACTGTTTGATAAGATTCATTTTAGTAATTATTTAAGTTACATATTCCTTAATTAAAAAAAAACTAAACTAGTACAAATTAAAACTAGTAAATTAATTGTTATCATTATCTTCTTTAAAATAACTAGCATATTCCAAACGACATTGGAATATTTTTTTAAAAAATATTGTTAAAATTTTTATCAATATTTAACCAAATATTGATATTTCGATACATAGCATATAAATGTTTTATAACAATATTAATGCTTATATCAATAAAATTAACAAAAGTTAAAAACACACTACATTTAAAAAAAGTTAGAGGGGCACATCTAGAAAAAAATTAATAAGAGAGTTGTGGTATTTCAGGGGGTTATGAAAACGCTTTAATTGTTTTCAACTGTCAAAAATTTCGGTTTGAATGTATTCTTAATTTACATCCTACTTCCATTAAAAAAAGTATCCATAAATTGATTTTATATCCATCCTTATATCTGTTCAAGTAAAAATACCAAGTTTAGGGACCTCCGTATCAAGACCCTTCCAGGATTTCAACTTCTCCCTAACGCGCACCCCTACAAAGCCGGCCGGACACAAAAACACATTATTCTACACCTCCAAAGTCCCCCCCCCCAAAGCACCTGTGCACCGCCTTTGTTCTAACAGCGCCAGCACATCTGCAGCATGCACCCCCATATAGACAATAGCGGCAGAAGCCGTCCCGCTATTGAACCCTATCCCGGCATTCAGCGCGATCCAACAATCGCCCTCCCAACACGTGTTCGAAAGATATACTATAGAAGCCCCGATTTCAATGCGAGTTCTCAATGTTCTAAGGGGGGGGGGGTCTTCGTCTTTTAATTAATAAGCGTTTTTAAAAGGCATCTCGGGAAACAAAGCTTTGTCGTTGCCATTGCCAGAGAGAGAAATAATAAGGATACCCGGTTTTAATTATAATTTCCCTTTCCAAAGCAAGAAAAAATTGAAATGAATGAATGAATGAATGATTATGGCTATATTTTATTCGTTCTTTTAAAAAGACTTGTTTGAAAATTTCGTCACCCCGATCCGAAATCATATACACAACAACCATTCATTCTCGATTAATTAAATTTATTTGTTCTTTTGTCGGCGAAATCCGTTATTGTGAGCGATTTCAGATGATGCTTTGTTGTTCAGTCTGTTGGTTCGGTAGTTGTGGATGTCTTTTTTTTTCTATTTACGGAGTCGAAATTTGTAAAATGTTATGAATATTTATGAAGATAACTTCTTCTTCGTCTTCAAATCTGGGAATTTACAAGGCGGGAGTTTTATATTTCGGGAGAAATTAAAACAATGCGCATTGATAACATTAATTTGCATAAAAACTGTTTTCCGTTGTTAGTTTAATTGCTTTCCAATGCGTTCTCGGTGTATTATTTGTTCTAAAGTTGTTATGGATTTGATTACTCAAAGAATAATAGATATTCTTAATACTGTGCATAAGAAGTTCAAATAATTGGTACTTAGTTTAAGCTAAGTAAATTTAATAAAAAAACCTAAAAGTTTTTAGTAACATTTCTTTGGATTAATCGTAAAGCAAGCCAAAGAAACATATCCCGCAATTTACATTTCAACAACAAATAGATTGTTCAAATCACAAGTTTTTTTTTAATTTAAGCCTTAAAAATGTTTTGTCACTTTGTAAAAATAATCGAAGGCAGTTTAACTTAGTTTTAGAGACGAGACAATTAAAAATATGTTGGTGTGTTTATATCGAACTTGAAATTTAAAAACATACTTAAATTTACTTTCTTTCAATTATTTAATATTTTTTCCAATATTGTGATTCAGGAAATTATCAATAGTCAGTTTAGTTAACTACATAGTATTCACTATTTGCATTTTTAGTACAAATTTTAGACTTTTAATCTTATAAGGTGCATCATTGTAAACTAAATCAACCATCTCTTCAAGTAACTTCATGTTTCATGTAATGAGAAGATTTTCGGCGCTTCTAATTGTCATAGAGATTAAAATAATGAAGTTTAAAGTTTAAGAATACAAAAGTATTAAATTGGCATGTCATGTGTATTAAACTACATGTGGTTCACGGACCATAGGTTGAGAACCACTGAGTTAAAGAATTTTATTGTGTTGTGATAGTGTTCTGAAATATGTTTAAAAAGTGTTTAGAATCTGAATGTGTTCTTAAATTTAGATGACTCTCTATAAGAACACATTTTCTTTCTCTACATTATTTTAACTACACTTTACATCACTATTTTTAGAACTCCATTCTGGATAGCAACACTCTACAAACACATTCATACCACTATCACAACACAATAAAGTGTTCTACACTCGACAGCAACGTTTCTTGAGAAATTGGTTGGAGAAATTTGAGGAGAAATCGGTAAACACGAAGCCTGTTGGGTTGCTAGGAGGAGTTTTGGTACGCAAATCGTGATTGAAAAGCACTATAAATACATGGGTTAAACAAACTAAACATATTTTTAAATTGACATTCTTCATTTCACTCAAAATTCAGACACCGCGATGGGAACTACTTTGTTAGTGACGTCATAGGGTCAACTTAAGTTGCTGTCCAGTATAGCTAGTTAGCCACACAAACTAAAGTGCTGTTAATTTGAAGACCAAAAAAAAAGTGTTCCTAAACGTGTTCTTAGCCTTTGCAGTATAGTAGAGCACTAAAATCAGATCCTCATTCCCCCCCAAAAAAAGAGAACCTCTCTCTCATAATCCCCCTCCCTACAAATCCATCGGGCGATGGTGATGATGATGAGAAGCTATTACTCTTTATGGTTCATTTGGAGCAGAGGCCATTTGAGCTAATAACCATAACGCTCTACGGCGGACTATACAACTGGACTGGCCTTCATCTAAAAAGAAGAACTTCGCACCTTTTTGTGCGATTTGCGAGAAAGAGCCAATCAGGAGAGAGATTTAATAAAGCATCTCCACCAGTCGGCTAATGAAGCGTGAGCCCGATGGTTGCCGAAATTATCCGAACGAGGTGAGAAGGGGCGGGGCTAATGCCCGTTTTGCGATGGGATGGGTAAAGTGCGAACTTTTTTTTTTTGAGGGGGTCGCTCTCGTTTTTTTTTCCTGATCAGTTAGTTGTGAGTAACATTTCGAAAATGCTGGATGCATACAATGAGACAATGCAGAGCAAATTGTCTTTATTCTAAGAAAATTCTTCAGTGGGAGGGTTCCCAAACGGTTAAAGTTATTTGTATCTCCAAATCGTTGTGCGGAAAAGTTCTCATTATTGAGAAAATTCCTCTTCTGAAGAGAATTTGACGACTCAAAAAACTTAGTAGCCACTGCTTTAGTGGTTACATTCTCCATGAACGTTTCAGATAAGTGAGCAAATGATTTTTTTCAGTTGTTAGTAAAATCATTTCAATTTAAAGGATTTAGTAATAAACTAATAAATTATAAATAACTGAAAATAGAGCACAAATAACTATAAATAAATTACAAATAAAAATAAATAAATATAACTAAAACTATAGCATGTATAGCATAAATGTAACTAAAAATAAAACATGTTTTAGTAGTAGTTTTGTAACAGTATAGTTTATTCATGAAGTTAGTATAATGAGAAAATGTTTAAAAAATGATAAAATATTTTTGAATTAAATTAAAAGCTAAATTACCACTTGCTTATTTTAATTATATTCGACAACAAAAGCCACATCATTTTTGGTACGACCAGATACTTCATACAACATACATTATCAAATTTCTATTTAACTATTAAAGTTTCATCTAACAATTTCAAACAAGTTCAGAGAGATGTATCAAAATCTCAATTATTGGATTTCATATCATTTGTTTAAAATAGGTTTTCTCAAAGTGATTAAACCCACAAACTTAGAGATTTACAGCTACACAGCAAAAGCAGGGTGACCAGAAAAAAGATAATGCCTCAAATGTCCTTTGCTTACAGTCGATCATGAAGTTTGAGAAGCTTCATGTTCCTCACGACTCACTTTCATGACTCAAAAGAGTCGACTCGCGAGTCACCTCACTGCCTTTTTGCGGCATTCGTTTTGATGTTTTACAGATGATGTCTGCAATCGGAGTAATTAGGGGAGAGAAGCCCCGGTCTGTTTGTGTAATTGCGTTTGATTGCCAAATGGAGTTTTAATGAGGAAGAATGTGCGGTTGTTCGAGTGGGGCTTCCTCTTGGAATGCCGAAGAATGTGCGTGATTGGGTGGAGAAAGGTGGCTTCCGCGTCCATTTAGCAATTCATTGTTTTTGTGCAGGGTGCATTTCGCAAAAGTTCCCGATTTCGGTTCATATGAATTGTGAATGCACTTTCTGGGTAAAAAAAATCCCAGTTACAGAGATGGAAAGCCTTTCAATGCCTCGTTAGGTAATTAAACAAGTCAATAAAGTTGTTCTTTTCATTTGTTCAACTTATTTGTTTATTTAGTTCTATTTGGATTTCGATCTAGTTTGAAAAATTTTTCTGTTCCTGTTTACCTTTACAGGAAAGCACGGAAACATGTTTTACTCCACTAAAACCATATTTCTTACTTTAATTAAATTTATGAACATATATGCAATGTAAACACTTTACACAATTATAACTTTGTTTCTAATTCTAATGACTCAATAGAAATAGAAAAAATATTACAAGCAAACCATAGGATATGAATCAATAGAAGATACGACACCACCACCACCACTTTGTTTCTATACCAAACTTATTCTTCGAATAATAGACATTATTGATGGTAAGCATAAGGTGAAACATTTGGCCAACTAGAACATCATAAAGTGTTTTTTTTTAAGACTAAAAGTCTTTCTTGGAGTTCCAATCCCTACAACTACCATTGTACAAAATTTTTACATGCCTTTTAAAGAAGATAAAGACAGGGTCCTTTCAAAATTTGCTTTCCTAAACACCCCATACCACACAAATCTAAGCAAACCACTACACTGCAAATGTATGAACACTTGTATGAAACGCACAATGAACATGTATGAAACGCACAATACAATCAAAGTGCTTTTAATTAGAAGTGTTCATTATTGTGTTAAATAAACACAATAATGAACTTTCGTGTGAGAAAAGATAGTGTTGTAAAAGTGTTGCTAAAAATTACAAGGACAGAATATGTATTCTTATACAGTGTTTTGATCCAAATTTAAGAACAGTTTCAGATTCAAACATATTTTCAGAACACTATCACAACACAAAACAGTGTTAAAGTGTTCTACATCCCACACAACCAAAGTGCAGTAGTAATTAACATGAGAACAAAAAAAATATTCTTAAACACACTTATATCATGTTTATTTTTGTATGAAGCATTACCAGCATAACACAAACCACATAACCACATTTATCTTCCCACAACCCCCCTCCCACCCCACAACAAACAAACGATCACATCCACAGGTACCCCCTCCCACATAAACAACAACCCCACCCCCTAATCACGCCCCAAGCCTCCCCTCAAACACGAAGGGCTTAACCCGGGCGCTTCTTATATGGACTTTTCCCACATAAAACCCGGATCCCAGCAGCGCCCTGTTGATCTCAACGCTAATCCCCGAGGACAGTGCTGTTGACACTACGCCCCATTAAGGCGACCGCCGAAGAAAAGTCGGGGTCAAGCGGACACAATGGATTCTCATCAGCCCCCGGGAGGGGTGATTTATGAGGGGAGGGGGCGGGGAGATGAATTTTTATGCGCCCTTTTGTCTTGGAGGGGCTTTTAGCCTCGTGTCGTCGTTCTGCTGTGTTATGTGTTTGGAGATGATAGCGGGGTTTAATGTAGGTTGTGTTATTTGGAGGGATTTTGTGGTAGAATAATATGCTTTGCTTGCCTACTTATGTTGGAAAAGAAATTTTGGTACCTACCACGTATTATCCCGTCGACTGGTGGAGCTGAATCTGAAACCGAATCTCATAGACTGTGCCGCTGAATCCGACATGGTGTAATACGTAAGAACCGAAATTTGTATCTATTTTCAGTGAAATAGTATAAGATAAAAGCTTGCTGGACAGTGAGTCTCAGTTTTATGAGATATTTAGGCAGATGAATCTTTTTTAGTAAGGAAAGAATAATATGTTTTTTGACTTTTAAGTAGTAAGATTAATTAACTCTTTTCCTTTTTCATGCACTAATACGACGGTTCATAAGTCATAAGACGTAGACTTACCATACGGTCCGGGGTTTTATAACAAAATGTCCGGGGTTTCATACATTTAAAATTTGCGAGACTTTTTTTTATGAATAAGCTGTTTGAAATTGCGTTGATTTACTTTTGAAACAAGAACTACCCTTGTATTTTGATGATTATTACCTTTTTTTACCCTTGTATACCTTGTATTTTGGAGATTCTTGGGTATAAATGGCACACCTGACCTTTCTTGATATACTCACATCATTGGCGTTACATCATTGGCTGCTGCAACACACAGCATTTGATTTTAGGTAACTGCTTTTGTCATAGCTGCATTTTGTGCATCGAAAAAAACTGCTTTCAAGGATAAACTGTGTTACTCTTCGCTGTAGCGTGAATGCAACAGCCACAGTTAGTGAGCGCAACGAGTTGGTGGGTTAAAAGGATTTTTATAAACGTAATGCTCAAGAAGTGTGGGTGATACAGAGTTCCAAATTCAAATACAAAAGGGGGGTCTGGGGACCTGAAAAAAATTTTGGAAATTAGACCCTTGATGGTCGAGTTTTGTCCACCTAATATAAATTTGCGTTTGAGAACCGCTGTTTGATAACCCAAAATGCGCAAAGACATAATCTTAATCTTCTTTTCTTGCTGATATTAAGGTTGATATTAAGGTGACGATGACTTAATCGGAATCGTTTGTTTTCTAGGCTGTTCGCCGTGAAGTGCACCGGGTGCGTGCTGCCCATCGCGCCCACGGAGCTGGTGATGCGGGCGCTGGACCACGTGTACCACCTGCCGTGCTTCGTGTGCGTGGGGTGCGGCAGGCAGCTGCAGAAGGGAGACCAGTTCGTGGTGCGCGCGGGCAGGCTCTACTGCAGGCCCGACTTCGAGAAGGAGATGGCCGTCATGCAGATCGTCACCAGGGGTAAGGAGACACTTCTCTATCAAATGGATTGATTGACCAATCGTATCACATGCAGATCGTCACCAAGGATGATCCCCCTAATACTTCTTTCCCAACTACTAGGGGTGGGGGATAAGTGGGAAGTAAATGGGATTGACCATGAGGGCAGTTAGAATGGACCATGGAGGATAAATTAATTGACCATGGGATGTAAATGGGATTGACAATAGGGGCAATTGGGATTGACCATGAGGGCAATTGGAATGCATCAAGTGTACCACCATCTGTACTTCGTGTACCACATACAAGTCACCAAGGATGAGCCCCCTAACACTTTTTTCTCAACTACTAATAGTGGAGGATAAATTGATTGACGATGGAGAGAAAATGGGATTGACAATAGAGGCAATTGGTATTGACAATGTGAGCCATTGGAAATGAACCACGTGTACCACCACCTGTGCTTCATGTACCACATGCAGATCGTCACCAGGGATGCCCCCCCTAACATTTCTTTCCCAACCACTAGCAGTTGAGGATAAATTAGTAACTGACCATGGGGGTGTAAATGGGATTGACCATGAGGGTAATTGGGATTGACCACGAGGGCAATTGGAATGGACCATAGAGGATAAATTGATTGACCATGGGGTGTAAATGGGATTGACAATAGGGTCAATTGGTATTGGTATTGACAATGAGGGCAATTGGAATGGACCACATGTACCACCACCTGTGCTTCGTGTAACACATGCAAATCGTCACTAGAGATTCTTCCATGCTCCTGGCATACTTCCGTGTTCCAACATTCTTGTGCAGAATTAAATTTAATTTTCCGAATAATTAAATTGGAAATGCTTTAAAAAACTCTAAATAATTTAAATAAGTTACTATTTATCAAAGTGCTTTGAAAATAAAGATACAGTTGATTTGTAGAGCAAGAAATGAAAAATGGGTATTTTGTTTTTTTAAGGTGAGAACGGTCAGCTGACAACGACGGGTCACAATGGCCAACCGCGACAGGACGGCCGGAGGGGGCCCAAGAGGCCCAGGACGATACTCACCACAGCACAGAGGAGAGCATTTAAAGCCTCGTTTGAAATTTCCCAAAAACCTTGTAGGAAGGTGAGTAACCAACGAGTGACTGAGTGGGAGTTTCTATAGAAATTGACTGAAATTTCAAGTATACAGGGAATTTCAAAAGTCCTGTCTACTCCTGTGGAGGATCCAGGGGGGTGGCACTCTGGAAAGTGCCCCCACCTTGGACCCAAAAAATTACTCACAAGTAAGAGTCCCAAAAAGTACTCAAAATGAGTTAAAACCCTACTTTTACATGTCAAATTTCAGGGGGAGGACCCTCATACTCCACAGAGGTACTAAAAGGGGATCTTGAGTGATACTTTTTAGAAAATCCCCAATATTTTGACATTTTTCTCAAAAGATAAACGGCCCCCCCCCCCTTGGAGCCGTGCTGCTTCTAGGGGGCGTTGAAAGTGATCTTATCAGATAGAGCAATTTCAGTTTAATATATGAATATACCTATAGACAATCACTTTTATATTTCTTTAGGGGTTTAAAAATTAAGGGCGTGGACAGGACTTTTGAAATGCGATAAAGTATTTATCAAAGAAAGTTTCATATTTCATGACGTAGCACTTACTGTTTGTTATTCTTTAATTCAATCTTAATTTGAATTTTTTTTCAGGTTCGCGAGTCTTTAGCGAAAGAAACCGGACTGAGTGTCAGAATTGTCCAAGTTTGGTTCCAAAACCAGAGGGCCAAGGTAATGACCATAGGAACCTTAACATCTCAACATTTATTTATACTTAGAATACAAAAGAGGATTAATTTTTAAAAAATGCATTTATAGTAACTAAACCTTAATAAGTTAGTCCTCTCTGTATAGGTTAATTAGACGAATATTCATGGGGGGGGGGGCTTTTTCAAAATAATGAGTTTTTGTGTACACTTTAAAAAAATCCCGTAAAATTTACGGTTTTAAACTGGCAGCTGGGTTGGTTTTGGAAATCCGTAAACATTACAAAATAAATCCTTAAGAACAACGTTGTTTTACTTTGTAATCCAAAAAACATATATTAAAATGGTAAAACATCGTCGTTTTTACGGATTTACTTTGTAATTTTTACGGTGTTGCACAACCAACCCAGCTGCCAGTTTAAAACCGTAAATTTTAGGGGAATTTTTTACAGTGAATAAATATCCATTAATTTTGTAATATGGGAATGTTTGGGATACAAGGCACACTGTATACTATTTTACGAGCTCTATAATAGCGAAATCATTTAAAAAGCGTATAGAATATTGCTGGATGCGGTTCAAGCCGGTTAACGTTCTGGTTTCTCCCCTACATATTCCTCGGCAGCTGAAGAAACTGCAGCGCAAGCAGCAACAGCAGCTGCAGCAGCAGAGCCAGAAGCAGGAGCAGAACGGGGGTTCGAACCCGGACCTCTCCAGCCCAGGGAAGGACGGAAAAAAGTCAGACGACCTCAGCCACGGCGACCCTTCGGAATACTGTGAGTAACGGGACATACCTTACACAGATCAAACGGATTTTTATGTTAAAAAATATTCGTTTACAGAGGTTATAACAATTGGCAACAGTAGTACATAGTTGGAAAATTGTTCAAAGGCTAAATTTGCACGATACCAGTCGAGATTTCCAGTCCCCGTATGCTATTGGTCAGTAACCTTGTAAACAGAAGGAATTGGAATGAATAGGCTTCCGGCAACTGGAAGTTTCATCCAATACAAACATTTACATTTACATTTACTGGAACGGTCGCATTTGCGGAAGTACACAAAAATTATATTATTTTTACCCTTAAAGAGATTAATTATTCGGTTTTGTATTCTTTTTCTACCTATTTCTGTTAATAGGAGGACATTTTAAAATACTTTTACCGCAAAACTCAGGCAAATTGAACGAACTACTTTCTGACAAGTATATAAACCATCGATGTGTGCAATTGAAATCCATGAGACCGGATTCCAGTCAACTCCACCCCTGGAATAATTTTGGCTGTTGGTTCGACTGGTATCATGTAATTTACGCCAAAACTAACTTAAGGTGCAATGCTCTTCACGGTTTAGTAAATAATTAAACTCATGAAGAGCAACACCTATTACGCATAAAAGCATTTTTTATTTCTTTAATTATGCATTCACAAATAAAATAAGTCAATACAAAGTACCACGCACTACTATGAGGTATTTTCCATCTAAACAATTTTGAGTTGCAAAGTTTTGTCGAAATATTACTAAATCTCGATCTTCCAAGTCTAACAAGCAAATAAACTAATTCAGCTTGTTTGAAAACCGTTATCGCTGATTTTCGAAATATTCTCCAAGTACGTACATCAAATGCATTTTAACAAATAGATTGTAAAGTATACATTTAAGAATTATATCCCTATATCCTCCTTATTCAAAAGAATTCGCATCCGAGCGGCTTAAAAAGTTCAGTTCTATTTTGTGTTTTTGGGGTCGGCTGAAGCAGGTGTGTTGATTTTGCAGCCCCTCCGTACGCCCGTCTCTCAGTGGGTGACTCGGACCCCTCGCAGTTCCCCTTAGCGCCAGTTCCTTACGTCGCAGAAGGTGAGTCCCTCCTTCTCTCTCACCCCAGCCACCCCTCTATCCCCGAGTCTTCGTTAACCCTCAAAAATACCGAAAAAAGTATTTAATGCCTTTTTATTGTAAAGCTGCATCTGAATTTTGAATAGTAAAAGGGCAATTCATATCTTCGTATACCAGCAACGCTTTTTTTTTTTGCTACAAATACTAAGTTTGGTTGAATTTTAAAATTGACGTTCTTAATTTCACTCAAAATTCAGACACCGCGCTGGGGAATACTTTGTTTGTTTTGTTTCCACAGAGTCAAGTAACGTTTGCAGTCTAGTATAATATAACTAGATTTACAGCTGTATTCACCGGTACCTTGAACGGTGGTTAACCAGGAGTCAAACCTCTGATTGGCGGAGTTTCCTTCCTAACTACCAATCAGAAGTTTGACTGCAGTTTAACCACCGGTCAAGTTCAAATACGGCCGTTAGGAATTGTCTGTGGTAAAATCTAAAAGTGATATCATAAGATAAAGTTCCATGCCTTTAGAATTTACACCCTTTGTACTAATCGACCTTTTCGTCTGTTCCAGGCCAGTACTACTCTTCCTCCCACGCAGACGCGCCCTACATGAAGAGCGACATCAGCATGGACAGCGAAAACAGCCTGGGCGGACTGGAGGACGTCCTGGTGGGCCAGGGGCAAGGCGGGGGTCTGGGGGAAGGGGGAGGGGGACACCTGTTCCCGTCCTCCGTCAACCCCATAGACAAACTCTACTCCATGCAAACGTCCTACTTCAGCTCCAGCGAATGCGAGTGCCTTGGAGCTACGAACTAATAGTGTTGCTGTCGTTGTGAACTAAACTACAACTGTTGTACAGAACTTATGTGGACTAACTATGCTGGGAGGAACAGTGTGAAGCCTCACCAGAGGAAAGGGCACAAATGCTCTGGAGATACTGGATGGTGGACATGCCAAAGAAGGCGAATAACTCGTTTCGTTGCGATGGGATGTAGCGGTTGCTGCTGAAAATGGCTGTTGATGATTGCCACGATGTGGAGTAATGCCGTGGTGGTGTTTGTTTTGGGATGTATGTCCACATTGGTGCCTTATTTTGTTCGTGGTTACTTTTTATGTAAAATGGGATTTTGATTTGCTTAACCCTTTCCCTCCTCAGCGTGGCTCTCACACGGGCTGAGCGTTTGGTTTCTATTTCTTGCTCACGTGGGAGAATCGCGCTGCGGGTATTCAGTAGTAAGGTTTCTAAAAGTTTCAAATAATCCATTTCTAAAGTAATATACTGTTCCTACACTTAATTTATACAATTTTATGACCATTTTCTCGAAATTTATTCGAGAGTTAAGGGGTTAAATTGTTGGAAATAGTAAAAGCATTTCGATTTGTAAAAGCAGAGTAAATTTTGAACCAATCTAACCTGAAAAAGCATCATAAAACGAGGAAAAATCTAGTTATAATTTTATCACTTTAAGACCTGACTAAAGCCAGCAGAATCGTTTGATTCCGGCATAAATGGCCCTATCGTATTTTTTCTGAATTAATAATCGAACAGAACAAACAAAATAAGCACCAGTGTGGACATGAATTGTGAGAATCGGTATGGTTATATGATAATTTAATACAATCAGGATAATTAAATCAATTGAGTCTTAAAACAACTGAAATCATATTAAATTGGGCTTCTGTCCTTACCGATAGTATTACTTTAATCCATTTAAATTTCAATGTTTTTACTTCTTCACATCATTTATTAGAAGATTTTAGTAAGATTAGTTGCTGTTATCATTTTTTAAAAGTCGAATATCGTGGGAAAATTGACAATTGAGCCAAAAAATTAAGGCTTACATTTTATACAAAAATTTAAAACATTCAAGTACTTTTTTTTTAATTTTTAAGCGTAGTTTTTCTTAAAGTTACCTCAATAAATACTACAGTTCTTTCGTTTATTTCATTGACTATTTACTTTTATTGTTTGAAAGATTTTAAAACTCCTCCAAAAATGGGAAAAAATCCTATACTAAATTTACAAAGATGAAATTTCTTAACTATTAATCATTTTATCTAACAAGACTAAACTCACAGAAATGAACGAAAAATTTTACAGGGGTTTAGCAGATGACTCGAAACACTAACTGTGCAAAAAATTAACTGCGGAATTACAGTAGAAAAGCTGCAAGAAAAATCTTAAAAATCATCATTTTTAACCCCAAACGCAACCTTATTAGGCGAGAAAAAATGCTAAATGCGAGAAAGCGCCAAATGCTTAAATGAGGACCCTAGAAGCCAAGGGGTATACAAGTACAGTTTTTTTTAGTACAGGAGTTAAGTGCACTAAGTAGTTGCTATGGAGTCCACAGCAACTACTTAGTGCACTTAATTCCAATACTAAAAAAAACTGCACTTGTACCCCTTGGCTTCTAGGCTCCTCAAATGAACTAACCGCGTTTTCTCTGAAGCAGTTTAAATCGGCTAATCAAAAGAGGTTCAACAAATGCATGCCAAGTGGTGCTAACTGAATGGGTTCGGCAACTCAGAACCCAACTTTCAATACTAATTTACTCCTCTCCTAATGATATTCCGCCGCTAATTTTTAGTATTCGGCAACTAGTGGTCAAAAAGTAGTTAACTACCAACTACTAACTAGTCTGGGAAAATCTAGTTGCAACTAGTAGTTAACTATTTTTTCCTGGGACTAGTTGCAACTAGTAGTTAACTATTTCCCAAAGTAGTTAACTACTAGTTAACTAGTCTCCTTAATTTCATAACCTATTTTTTGCCCAAATTCTACTACATCTTTCTTATCTATATCTCACAAAAAATTTTATGCTTCGCTCAAAACGGCGCTTTATTTCTGGTTATGGTATTTGAGTACTCTACCATGACATTGTAGTTATAAATAACAGTGTAATTTTTGTATATTTTGATAAAAATTTTAAATATTTTTGAAATTCTAATTTTTTTTTAAAGTAGTTGAAAAATTTGAAAGTAGTTTCAACTAGTAGTTATTAAAAAAAAGTAGTTCAACTACTAGTTAAACTAGTTTAAACCAAAAGTAGTTAAACTACTAGTTGATCGGTAGTTAACTACTAGTTGCAACTAGTTCTAGTTAACTAGTGCCGAACACTACTAATTTTTTCACAGAAAGTGTCTTGAGTCATCTTCTTATGCCCGTAACATTTTCGTCCGTTTTTGTGAGTTTATCCTGGGAACGTTTCCTTGCAAGAAGCAAAGTCTTACATTCAAAACATTATACTCCGCAAATATTACCATACCTTCAACAACTAGACTCAAATACACGAACAGGATATCAACATCATATTCCTGTACCATTTCGAACGCCAAACAAACACGCCAAAAAAAAAACCGATCCTCCTATAAGCAGTTCCGTCTCCTCCAAAACAGAAAAGGAAATTACAATCTGTACAGCCACTTCAACTCGCCTTTATTTTTGGGATTTCCATAAGAAGACTGGAGAAGCCGAGACGGAACGGCGGAGACACTACACTGCATTCCATAAAAAGAACAAAGCGGACATTACTATATATGCGCTGCTGTGTGATACCAGAGAGAAGCATCTTCCAGTGGACTTTTACACGGGGTGCTCCGTACCTCGCGCAACTGGAATGCATTTCTTTTTTTTTTCTTTTTCTGTGGACTGAGAACTCGTTTTTCTCTTTGTAAAGCGACAAATCTTTGAAATCCTCTCTATCGCGAGGAGGACGATTGAAGTACTGAGTTCGTTCATTTGTTTTTGTTGAATAAATTTATTAGAAATTTTGACTATGCTTTTGTTTGTGTTTTTAAAATTGTCTGAGTTTATTTCATTTAGAATACAATTAAATACTACTATAGTAAGCAAAATGGTTGGTTATAGTGAAATATTTTAAATTTTTCTGTTAAAAAAAATCTCAAAATTAACAATATTAACTCAAATCTAAGAACCAATTACATATTTAGCGGTAGCTTTAAAAATGGTACCACTTGAAACCAACTAGAGTCATTATACTTAAAATTTAAATTATTAAATATTTCCTTCTACTATAAAACCTTTTTTAGACTAAATTTTCTAATTTTTGTTGACTTGTTAAGAAAAAAATAACTCCACTTGTTCATAGGTAAAATTAGAATAAATTGGGATACAAAAAAATTAAAAATACTAGATCATAAAAAAAGCCTTATCAAGACTTAAATTATGAGAAAGACTTTCTGGTGCTTGGATCTAATTTGTAACTAAATTTTTTTTTAGTGATTAAGTTTTCAATTCAAGATATACACTGCCCTAGCAAAAGCTAAACTGAAAGATAAAAAGTAAAGTTTGACATTTAAAAAATAGAACTTTCTTTCAGTCAGCTGAACGTGATTACATTAGTCTGTTACACACATTTTTCAGCTTATATTACCCCCTCCTTCTGCATATAAACTTCATTTGTGCCCACCTATGGACGGTTAACCAATGTAAACAACAACAAACAGTCCGACATTTTTAACTCTAGTGCCTTTTCCGGTGTATCCTTCCGCTTATGTTATGTTATGTAGAATAGGTGTAAACAGGCTCATTTTCTCAAATGATTTTTAAATAAAGCACAGTTTTAAATGTTTCACGAATAGTACCATCCATAGGATAATGATGAGCTAAGTAATTTCGTTCAGCTTTCTATCCATCAACTAAATCACAAAAAGTGTTATTAAATTAACTTTAATAAGAATAGGTTGCTAGATTTTACGATTATCGCTTGATTTGGCGGTATTTACGTTTTGTTTCTGTAGGTTCGTTTCACAAGTTTTTTTGGTTATTTAGTTGATATCTTGATTTTTAACTTGAAATATATGCTGACCGATGTAAAATATCTTGTAAATATCTCAGTATATATCCAAGAAATAAGTTTTTACATAAGTAAATAATAAACACTGGCGCACATTGGCGGTTGCTGGCGCTCTGAAAAGATGCCAAATTGTAACCCGGAAGTGCTTAAAGACTCATTTTCACTACCGCCCTCTATACGGAGTTTGATGGCTGCTAACCATCCATAAAATATTACTTTCCTCAAGCTGAGTCTTGTTCAAAAAAGCCAACTTTACAGAAGAGGTTTTCATCTTAAAAATAGAGCATTTTCAATCACATGACTTTACCTAACAACGGCCTTAGCAACGTTGTTTTTATCCTCCAGTGATGTCATGTGCGAATGCTTCTATTTCCCGCCCCTAACAACAGCCTTAGCAACGTTGTTTTTGTCCTCCAAGTTACGTCATGTGCGAAGTTACGTCATGTGCGAATGCTCTATATTTTTGTTTCAACCGAACAAGATTTTGTTTTTCAAACAAGAAGGAAAGTTGAAAAATATTAATTAAGCGATTCTTTGATGGCAATATCACTTAAAAATACGAGAATCAGGAAATTGGAATCGTGATTAAAGAATGTCTAAATACAGCCTAAATAAAGTTCAATTACGAAAAATTATAGTTGAATTTCTTAATAAACTAACACAAAAGAGAACGAGGAACGCACATAATAGGTATTCATTATGAACAGGAACAGGAATTCATAAAACAAAACTTCTAATTTTCCTTACATACCTAACCTTGGTTACATACCTAACCTTGGTTAACCTTGGTTAAGACCTCAAAATAAGTTTAAAATCTTCAGTAAAGAATTAAGAACACACAAGTACAAGCCGAGGAGAAACCCCCCCCCTTCTATCATTAATATCAATACTTTAAAAATCGCGAGTACACTGCATTCCACCTCCGATTGAGACTCAACAACGCGAACCCACAGTTCTATTCCTCCCCTCTCGAAAGAATAAGAAGGGGTGGAGTGACAGACATAAAAATGGAGGGGGGGTCGATCCGAACGAGTGCATGAGACCGGCTGTCGCACTCCAGGGCCGCCCCAATTTATGCCCATTTAAAAACGCTTAAATGACACAGTTTAAAATCAATAAGTGTAGATCATAGAGCCGCACACTCGACCCCAGGGACTCGATCTTTCCGCGCCGCCAGGGGGCAGGGTAAAAAGTGAATGAGACGTTCCTCGTGGGGTGGTTGTCTCGAGACATTGCATATCGTCCCGATGTAAGAACCTGGAGGATAAGTAAGGGGCCGTCATTCAATCCCCATTAGTTTTTCTTTGAAATTTTTTCACCCTCTTGGTGATATTCAGTAAGGTGTGGTATGACCCCCTCCCCCACGTGAGTTTTACCGCATAAATTTTAAAATAGGATTTAATTTGCTTGATGCGTTTTTGTATTTTTCATTCGTGCTGTTAAACACCTAAGGGATAATAAGTTAAATAGTAACTTCCATAATAATTAAAGTTTATTACTAATTTCAGTAGTTTATTTAAAAATTCGATAAAGTTGCTTATTTTAAATAAAAACACCAGATTTGTCTATTATTTTATTTTTAAAAAAATTGGAAAAGAAATGCATTTTTTCTCTGGATCTAAAGGTATATAGTGTAAGATTTTATTGACCTTCGTTGGTAAGGTTTATTTGGAGAAATTTTGCAGGACACCTCTCACAATATTTTTAACTCATGTTCCACATAAATCTGTCTAAATAAATAACATTAATATATTCCTTCTCACTGCGGGATTTTGGGAAAGTTTAAACAAAAAGTTTGCAGCTTGACGTAAAAGTGTCAAATTTTTAAAGTTTTGGATCAATGCCAAAATAAAAAACGTTAGTTAATTTAAAAAATTTTGATGAATTAATATCTTCAGAATTTCTTCTCAAAAATGGCAGTTAATTGAGAGACTTTTAAAATAAAATAAGAAATTATTTAAAACAATCCTAAATTCAAAAGTTTGAAATATCTTTCATTGCATAGACTCCAAAATTATATTACTCAATCCTACCTCCATTTCGTTACACAAAGCTTTCATCAGAGTTATTCCTCAAAATAGCAAGACGAAGTACCCGATGACTATTACTTTAACTAATCGTTGTATTTTAATTTGACGTCCTTTTATAGTTAACTGAATGAAAACTTGTACCATTATCAAATGATTTATCGATCTTAATTGCATTTCAAATGCATCGTTACGTTAATTAATCACGTGACGGAAACTAATGCATCTTTAGAGAATTCAAAATGTCGAGGAGGAATTTTTAAAAATTTGGAAGTTTTTGATCATAAAACATATACTCCTTTTCTACAGCAATCAAATTTTAAAAGTTTGTGTTTTTTCCCTTGTTTGTATGTGTATTATGAAACTATGGAACTAAACTTAATACTATTTAATATTTCTACAAAATTAATTATTAAATCGTTTTTGAATTTCATCCATCATATCTAACTTGCCTGTTGGTATAAACTGTAAACAAAATTGCGTAAAATAATTAGGTTTTCGGTACAGCTAACAAACAAGGACAAAACAGGTGACCAAAAAATACCTGAGTATTTTAAACTTTTTCTTTGGTAAGAATATAGATTACAATGAAATATAATGTGCTCTACAGTTTCAATGTCCTGGCCACAAGAACAAAGATTACTGTTTACTAAATTAAACCTAAACAAGTAGCTATGGAAGTACATTTTTGGATGACTGTTTTCCTTTTTAACTTACATTCCTTTCATGTGTGTGAATCAAAGGAAATTTCAAAACAAAAAGGAAAAAATGTTATGAAAAAATCACGTTTAAGTGTACTTCCTTATTTGTTTACTATAAAAAAATTAGGTTTCATAAACCTCCTTGAAATTTATTTAAACCGATAAAAATATTCGAAATCTCAGCAGCACACAGAAAATATTGAAAGTTCATGTTCAAGATTTTATTTAACAAAAGCTAAAGGTGGTGGACATCCACAAACCTATCTATCGAAAGTGGGATATTAAAAAATGAACCTACAAAAATTAGTAAGATAAATCATGCTAACCTGGTTTGCCTGTGTTGTATACTTCCCAAAAGGGGTTGTCCACAAATCACGACATGCTTGGAGGAGAAGGAGGTGGTTTATCAATCCACGACGAGGCCAAGAGAAGGATTATGACATCACTAACTGCTTGGAAAAAAACACAGCATTTCAAAAAAATATAAATTGTATTTTATACAGATGTATGACATTTAATAAGGTGGGAGAAGCCCAATAGGTGACAAGTTTAGAATGCGTGATGGATAAAAGTGTAAATACAAAAAATGTAACTTTTAACAAATTTCTGGGGTTTGATATTCTGCACTCTGATTTTAATGTTACTAAAATATCTTTGGAAGAAAAGGGTTAGTGAAACTTTTTAGCTAGAACACACATGATAAAAAATTGCTTAAGTTCATCATCCACCATGTTTACGGAAATTAAACAGCGTTGTCAGATATATCCCTTGGCTTTCAACACACAGAAATAAAATTATGCTAACAAAACGACAGTTAAAAGGTGAGTTGTACAGTTGGAAAAAGTTGATGGGCTTATACTTTTTTTAAGCTGATGTAATTTTAGCCGAAAAAATCTTAAAAATCTCTTAAATTGAAAGTTAAATCATATTTATGCTAAGCACACAGCTTAAAAGTGAAAAATAGAAAGACTAAAACAAATAAAATTAAAAATTGTGATGAAAATGGGTCATTAAGCCAGTTTAATAAATATCAATAAGGTCAAACATTCACTTAAAAAAAGGGAGAATAAAAAAATATTTTGACTTATGTTAGTTTACAGCAGAAAGAATAAGAAAAGAAAGACAAAATAACCTAAATTTAAACAGAAATTCAAGGTGCTATATCTGTTTATAGGGGGTAATTATTCTTTCCCTCTACCCACTCATGTGTAGTGCAAAGCTTGGAGATTTTTTTACCTCAAAAAGTAGTTTTTTAGACTTATTTCTTTTTTCAAACTGTCCATTCAAATTTGGCATCCCATCCCTAGTAGCCCAACTCATACCAAACACGTCAAATTCACGTAACTGAAACTAGAAATAAACTGAATTCGGCCAAACATGACACGAATCTTGAACGTTTAGTGCTACACTTGCGATTCGGACGGCCCCTTACTCACAGCACCTCCTCAAAAGAATCGATCGCCTCTCTCGACCACTAACTTTGTGGCCGACCCCCCATCACATGCAAATGAGGCGAGTGTCCGGTTAAAAAGCGACGTTCATTAAGGCCAGCCACAGGTCGATTTTCTTCCGATTCTTACCGACTCATTTCACTTTTTGGGGGGGCGCTAATAGGGCGGCCTTTTTAATGGACACGCGTTTTCCGGGCTGCGGGAGAGTTTCTGGGGCAACTGGAGCGGAAATCTTTCTCTCTTAAAGGGGACGAAAAGGGGTAGGGGGTGGGTGTTTTGATGCTTAGCTAACCTTCTGTGCTGTAGGAGAGAGTGTGTGTTTATTTTTAGGGGGATTTGCATCGAGGTAGGCTTTTTTTTAAGAAGTTAAAGTATGGTTTTGTGCCGTGTGACAGAGTCGTGCTTTTCTGGTAGCTCGTAAATTGTAGTTATGCAAACTGAGAGATAAACTATTTTAATAACTCTCAATATACGTTATATTTTTTAGATTGGTGTTTTTGTGTGGAGGTAGATATGATTCAAAGAAATTTCCAGGGGTATCCTTTATTATCGTCAGATATTCATAGGAAGCAAAAATGTGGCATGGAAGATTCTAATAACTCACTCTCCAATGATTCACTAACATCTAGAGTCATTCTTTAAAACAATACAAAATATTTCGTGTAATTGAACAAATTTAACGTTTCTCAAAAACATAAAAATGAAGTTGAAAGAAAAAGTTATAAACCGAAATTCATTCAGAAAAAAATATTCACATCTTCGGTCAAATAGTTTGAATTCACGGTCCAAATTTAATCTGTTAGTGTTTTGTTTTCTTACTATATATGCGATACCAACTACCAACAACTATATATGCGATTACTATATGCGATACCAACTCTGCATGATTCTATAGTACCTTTCAACAAGTCCCCCAAAATTCTGCACAGTCATATTCTTTGGATGGAGTACATAAAAAATACCCAAAGAACTATACCTCTACAAAACATAGACATTCAAGAAACCCGCGACAAAAAAGGTATGACGTCATATCATCCGGTTCACGCTTAAAAAAAAGTCAGAAAACGTGAACATGGTTATTTGGATATATTTGGAGACTAAGACGTTAAAAATATACACTTCGCATGCATGCGCGTGCCGTGGAATGAAGTAATCAAGTTCCTATCTGAAAAAACGTCACATTTTTTTTAAAACAAAATCGGGGTAAAGCTATAGTTTTTTAGGGCATTTTTTATGTAGTACTTCCATGTTACATAATCTTTCTCTGCAGAGTTAGGACAGACTCGTTGAAACACCCGAGAAAAAATAACCCTCCTCCCATATTCAAAACGACGCTTCGCTCGAAACAAATCCCACTGTAGTAAGGCCCGAATTCCTTCCCACCTCATCTCGTATTCATTCAGGGCCTCATCCGCCGGCACGTGGCGGACTTTTAATTTCAGTGGGGCCCCCGGGGCGTATTTGACCTCCGTCGCGCGGGTCCCCCCAGGGGGTCCCTCCTTCCCTCTGTCCTTGTTTGCAGTGGGGAGGTTTAATGCCCGCTCCGGAGGATATTGCTTCCTCTACCTCTAATACCCGTTGCGTTCGGAGGTCAATATATGAGAGGTTATTTAATGTTGGAGGGATGATGGGGTTAGAGGACGTGGGAGGACTGGGCTAGTGGGCGTGCGTCACGGTGACCGTAAAGTGACCAACCCTTTTTGTGTTTAGGTTTGGCGATGATCGGAATAACATTGAGGTTGTTACTACCTCAAAGGAGTGAGGAGATGGGAAGACGCGTTTTAGCTTTGAGGATTCAGATTTAGATGCAGGAGTGGTCAACCTTTTTGGGAAGAGTGCCACTAGTTGGTGGAAAAATACTTCAGCGTGCCACACTTGTAATAATATCCCTCAAGTTACGCAAGTCTTTGAAAAATAAATTTAAAAGTAATAAGAGCAAAAAAAAGCTCAAATTATCTAAATTATTAATTATTTATGTAAAAATACAAATTATTTATTTTAATTAAATTAAGAGTGAAATTTAAAAAAGTAAAATTCTAAAAATTTCTGAGGGGAAACCCCCATCCCCGCTTTTAAATATAAAACTATTCATAATTTACAAATTTTTAAGACAACATTTCATTCAATTGTTTGGAATCTTATAATTTAGGAAAAGAGCTGAAAGGTAATTTTTTGTAGTTAATAAATCAAGGTTTTGGGAATCCTTCCGGGGAATAAATCTCAAATTCTCGGGACATCTCTCTCAACATTCTCTTGTTGACGACCCCCCTTCGTTTAAGAAATTGTTTCATCAATTCTTTTTCAAATATTTAATAAGTAAATTTGATTTATTAAATCGTGTAGCTGAGATGTAAGACAGTTTTAACGGCAATTAACAGAAGTTTTTTTAATGTAACAAGATACCGTACACAATTCAAATTACATCAAAGAAAAAATATGAGTAATAGAAGAGATGATAATTTAAAAGTAATTAAGTGCCTTTTTTTCTCAGGACCTCTATAAAAAGTTTCAAAATTATTTCGACCCCTAAAATTTCTTGCCGACCCCTGCTTTAGAGGTAGCATTCGAAATTTCAGGTGGTCCGTTGGTCCGAGACCACTGAAAGACGGTTAGGATCACTACGGGAAAAAATTTTGTTGGCTCTTCAGTCCAGTTCTATCGAAAAAAAAAGCTTAATAGCCGCATTACAGGATCACATTTTATTGGTGCATTAACCCAACTTAAGAAATCTTTGCCAAAAGTTTTCTTCTCCTTTATATGCATTTTCCAGTAGTGCGCCTGTAAAACTTGTTTTTCCTTTAGGAGAGTCTTACACATAAAAGCCAACATACAGGATGAGCACTTTTCAAGCACACCTGTAAATACGTTTTCTCTCCAACATTGTTTTGGGTAAATGTTATACTATAACTAATAATTCCTTTAAATATGCTTTTAAATAAAATCACTAAAAGGGAATGAACTAAACACTCTATGAACTTTACCTAATTAACTAAATTAACTTATCGATTTTAATATAACTTTAATTTCCCTCGGTTCGAAGTAAAGATTTGTATTATTTAAATATTATTAAAAAGTTTTGTAAAATGGTTTTAGTAATGATTGTTAGCATTATTTTTTAATTATAATTAGGAAGGAAAAGGACTACGTGCGTAAACGTTTGTACGCACTCTTGCAAAACTAAAATATGATTTTTGATTGACTACCATTTGATGGGAAGTTTTAAGACTTTTACAGAATTCTTATTTTGATCTTACGAGATCTACCCTTATACAATGCGATGATACTATTACTGAGTTTAAAAACTGACTGAGTTTATTGAACTGAGTTTATTGAATATTACTGAGTTTATTGAAGTATTTAAAATTTTTATGACTACATCTACCTCCTTAACACGTAATTCCCTCTTTTTCAACTATTTACAGACACTTACTTCTGCTTATCCTCCACAATAACATAAAAAAACACAGCCCCCGACTCCTCAACTCGCCCAGATTCTCCCACACCACCCCTCTAAAAAGAGACAAAAGGGGAGGGTGGGCGATCCCCTCAGAAGTGTCGCAGCCGGTGTCGCCAGCTGCGCGTAATGGCGAAGCGATGGCAGTAGTCAGTGGCCGATTGACTCACTGCACCGAGGAGCAGCACATATATGAACATGGGGATGAGCTACTTGCTTTTATGGGAAGGATTTTTTTTTTTTTTTTTGAAGGGAAAAGATCTCTCGGAGTTGAGAGTTCAATGTCTTGTCTGCTGCGTGATGTGTATCCTCGAGAAGAAAATAAAGAGAGAGGGTATAGAACACGGGTCGGCAACTGGCGAGCCGCGGTCCACATTCTGACCATGTGAGGTTATTTCCTGGACCACCGAAACATTTTGAAAATCATTAATATGTAATCGTGTACAACAAAAATTAGTTTGACCCGATTTTTAAGGGTCAAATTTCAAAAAATTTCATGGTGGAAACCCCCAGACCCTTACTTTTAATATAAAGCTCCTAATAATAACATACAAGTACCTGCGAAAAAATTTAATTCAATGTTTTAGAATCTTATAACTTCAGAGGAGTGCTGAAACATAAGTAGTATCTTTCTAGTCAATAAATCAAGGATTTGCAAATCTAATATCGAAGAATACCAAGTTCATGATCATCCTTTCCCCCCCCCAATATTATCTTATAAACGGTTAGACCTTCATTTGAGCAAAATATTTCATCATGAAAACGGACCCTTCACAAAATATTTTGGTTAAAAAACAGACGCTCACATACACAGCATTTTCTTGAAAAATAATTATGTTACTAATACTATTGTAACAAGTGCAAATATTTACTTCGTGATTTTATTCCATTTCTAAACAAACATTCTGGTATTAAAGTATAATTTATCAAATAAACTATAATGTAGTTAAATTAAAACAGTTGCGTTAGTTAGAATTTTCAGGAATCATCTTTTCAAAATTATTGATGCTTGGTAGTTCTAGTTCATTTACCTATAGACTACTAATGTTCTTTTCTAAATAATATTCTCAAGTAAACAAATCAATTGGCATCTACGCTTAGTTATTTTTCACAAATTTAAACAAGTCTTACTTCTTGCATGCCAGTCAGAAGAAATTAGTGACATCAAAAACTTATAAAACATAAGTGAATAATACTCCACGAAAGAAATAAAAATAGACTTGAACTAAAGAATAGAACTAAATAAATTGTAGTTTAGTAAATCATTAGAATAGGTTTAGCATTTGAATAAAAACAAAAGAATAATAATAACTTAAGAATTTAGAAAAATTAATTTCAAAGTCACTTCAGTTCAGTTCTTTTAAAAGTAGCACGTCGAATAAATAATTAAGATGAAATAAAAATAAACTAGTCACAGATTCAGCAACTTCTTTGAAGATAACAAGAATACGATGTAGTATTAAAGGGTGTGACAATATTGGGACAACTCCACAAAAGAGTATCTCCCACATACGATGAGCGTTCATCATAAAACCAAGCTAGAAACTTTAATACCTTTCACTAATTTTTTCATTTAAGATTATTCCTTATTACATTCCACTTCATTATGCCACCATGAATAAAAACTGAGTCTTTTAAGCGCAATGTTGCGCAATGTGCTAAATGTTGATACTATCATTATATCAGACGAAGCCTTAGAAAATCCATTAAAAGACTTGGAACATATTCTATTGAACTGAATTTTTACGATGAGATAGTTTATAAATTCCACGCAAGATCTTGTCGACTTATTTTGTGTTGGTTTCACGCAAATACTATTGATCAAAATAAAAAAAATTTAATAAATTTTTATACCTTTTTTTATAATATGTTGATGGTAAGAAAGTTACTTTCTTCCGTAAAAAAAATACAACTCCTATGTATCGCAGAAGATGTAAAATAAAAAGACAAAGTAACTACATACAGTGAGAAAACCTAACTAAAAAATTATCTATCAAGTTAGTGATAATTTTGTGTTCAACTCGCGTTTACTATTTACTTATCTCTTTTAGATATAACAGAAAGAACCTGTAAAAATTCATTGAATCGGGGAAAAAATACTACTCCTAAACTAAACAAACCAACTATCAATATCCCGCTGGTTATTCCCGCTGTCCTTCAAAGCAACAAAAAAGAAACCTTCTCCCAGCATCCGTCTCACAACAAACCTCCCTCTCTATTCCTTTTCCTTCCCAAAAAAGAACAAACTCTTCCATTTTTTACTCCCTCCCCCCCCCACACACACAAACCATCGAATCAAATCGATCTCGCAAAAGAGGTTTCTTCGGAATCAAAAATCGATCCCCGAAAACTCAAACGGCCCCAGGAGTATCGAAAAAGAACGGGCATAAAGGGAGCAGGGTAAATATCTTTTAAATATGTCCATTTAAGTTTTCCGTTGGGTGGTCTCTCTGCCCCAAAAGTGGGGCTGACCTTGCGCCCCTGCTTGCGGGGGCAGCGGGGCGTGCGCTCCCGCCTCCCCCAAGGTGAGAGGGGGGACTGTCCACTCAGCGAGGGGGGCGTCTTACTAGTGCAGGGGGAGAGGATACTACAGACTCTCCTGAGGTATTTTGATGAGTCCGACTATATTATACTATACTAGACAGCAACGTCCCCTATGACGTCACTAACAAACAGAGTAGTTCCTATCGCTTTTTTTTTTCGCCCATCGCCCACTTTTGAAATTTATCAAACTACCATTTATTAAAAAGGATAAAAAGAGAAATGAGAAAAAAAATACCCTTCTTTAGGTGTCGAGCGCAAAGGGCAATTAAGATACAGTGTCACTTTAATATGCTTATAATGCAAAATTAGATTTGAAATAAAAAATAAGATAAAATAAACTTTGAAAGATAAAGTCAGTTTTCTAAACGTAGGGTTCTCCACACATCAGGGAGGGAGCAATACAAATTTAAAGAATTTTCTAGAAAAATGATGTCGTAACTGCAATTTATCCCAAAGTACTAAGTACATGTTGCAATATCTGATAAGCATAATAACCCAAATAGTAAAGGAAACTAATAAAAAAAAAGTGAACAAAACAAGACATCTGAATTACATGAATTTTCCACTGCCCTGAAAGCTTTCTATTCCCTATTTTTTTAAGTAAACACAGATATATTTTTCACAAGTTATCTATACTGCCGCCCTTAGCAAGAAGGGCGCATCTCCGAAAATCAAGATTTTCAGTACAAGCACTTTTCACCTAAGGATTTCAAGAAATTTCATTGTTTCGCCCTTTTTCACTAGCGTTTTTGTGTACCTTTTCGTACCCATAGGTACATGAATGAGGTATCAGAAGGTGCAGAAGACTCCAAAGATTCTAGATATGCAAAAATCTGAAAATAGCCAAAATCTAAGTTCAACTGTGTGGCGTTTCAAAGACCCCGAAAACTTCTAACTGTATAGTATAGTTCAAACCGGGAAAACGATTTATCTTCAATGTTACGGTCAGGGTCTTTGGTCAGCTTTCAGTTGAACTCTTTTATAATTTACTCTCTCTATCCTCTTCCGTTAAAAAAAAAATTATATTGAAAATATTTTTTTCATTTGGCCCCTATCAGATTAACATAAAGTGTTAGGAATTTGTCCTTACCACCATAAAAAAATATTCCATATCACTTAATTAGGAAAATATTAAAGAAAATGAAATTTCTCTTCAGAGGTATTCTATGTTCCCTAATTTTATTTGGAAGCCGAGACTTATATTAAAATATTTTAGTTTGAAACAACTGACAACAAATGAAACCAAATGTCCCCACACAGGCTTCATTAACCAGAAAAACACAAATCCCTTTAAGTCATCGAATTCAATCTTTTAAATCTCGAAATTTTTTCTTTTTAACTTTCAAAAGTAATTTAAACAGGATTCTCAATGCACTATCCTCCTAACCTCCCGAAAACGTCATTAGTGAAAATAAATGCCTCTATCATAATACACACACCGCATCTTATGAATGAATCTCTCACCATCAGTCAGTCATGAAAATTTTAACTCTTCGATTACCTCAAAACTATCTATCTACTCCGGGTTTACAAAGCCTCGGTGATGAAATTACACCTCCTTACAAACAACAACAACGCACCCAACGTATACTTTACTAGGTTGCAACTTAAGTTGACCCTACGACGTCACTAATAAACAAAGTAGTTCCAATCGCGGTGTCTGAATTTTGAGTGAAATAAAGAACGTCAATTTAAAAATATGATTAGTTTTTTAAACTCACGTATATAAGTGTCTTTTCAATCACGATTTGGGTACCGAAACTCCTCCCAGCAACCCCAACAGGCTTTCTGTTTACTCAGTTTCTCCTTCCGCGTGGTGACATACTGGGTTCAAGAAACGTTGCTGTCGAGTGTAGACAGCAACGTTAGTTGCCCCTATGACGTCACCACGCGGAAGGAGAAAATGGGTAAACAGAAGACCTGTTGGGTTGCTAGGAGGAATTTCGGTACTCAAATCGCGATTGAAAAGCACTTATATACATGGGCTTAACAAAATAATCATGTTTTTAAATTGACGTTCTTCATTTCACTCAAAATTCAGACACCGCGACGGGAGCTACTTTGTTTGTTAGTAGGGTCAACAAACGTTGCTGTCGAGTATAGAATCTACCCCCCCCCCAAACAATACAAAATAAAAAAGACAGAGAGGATCTGCGCCGCGCGGCGCACTGAGGGCACGGCCCCTTCCTCGCGCCCGTCAACCCGAAAACGCATGCGCGGGTGCACGGGAGCAGCTTGCAATAAGGCCTTTAATATCGGGCGGCCCCCGGGGGGAGGGGGGTTCACGAGCAAGGGAGCAATACCTATTCGGGCGATAGGGCTTATTGCGGAGCACGTGTTGCCCGCACAGCTCCCGGCGCTCCCATTGGTCGGCGGGGGAGGCAGATGAAGTGGCGCGCCCTTGTTGCGCCAAAGACGCGCCAAACCCGCTCCTTTTTCCTCTCCTTTTTTTGCGGAATATATATATATATTTTTTTGTCGTTGCTCGAAGAGAGGGAAAAACTTCTTCTGAGGAAAAGGTTCCTCCGCGCTTTTCTTGTTGTTGTTGTTTTCGGGATTATGATTTTTTTTCTTCCGTCGTCGCCGAGAAGTTGCGGATAACTGGAGAAGGGGGAGTCGGATGGAGGAACAGAAAAAAAAAATAATAATAATTTTCTCTCTCGTCGTCGTTCCTTCCTTTTTCGTTCTTCTTTTTGTTTGTTGTCCCTCCCTTTTTACCTCGCCGCAGTTTCGAGTGGAGTTTTTCACTTGTTCTGTTCTTTTTTTCTTTCTCCTGGAGGGTTTTCGGGTGCTAAGGTGGAGGAAATTTTTTTTCTCCTCCCTCTCCCTTCCGTTTCGGAGCAACTTTTTTAATTTTTCGCTCTGTCTTTTACCTCTCTCGTCTTTCTTTTTTTTTCTTCTACTTTAATCGCGGCAGGCACCTTTGCTAACTGCTGCTGCAGAGCGAAGGGAAAAAAGATCTCTGATGGAAACGGAACGGAGGAGGGGAATTCTTGCGATTTTCATTCAAAATTATTTGGGTGTTCTCTTTCTCTCCACCCCCCCCTCCCTTTTTGCTCCTTTGTTTTATAATTCATTGTTCCTCGGTATTTAAATTTCTGGGTGATATGACGGAACGAAAGGAGCAAAAAAAAAAAAACGATTAAAATGAAACTCCGGAAAAAGCTGGAAATGAGATCCCGGTTTCTGCAAGGGAAGAAAAAAAAAAGAAACCCCCGATGATGCTAAAGGGGAAAAACCGGATTTTATGGGAATATTTTACTGCGAAGAATTTTCGCAATGGAACTGGAATTTGTGCGTTTCCACTCAACTGACGCATGGCTATTAATTTTGGAACAAACATTATTGCGATTGCCAACCTTCCTTTATAAACCGACAGCAAATGTTTTCCTTTTCTAGAGTTTAGAAAAGTTAAACAACTTTTTGAAAATACTCCCCCTAGTAACTTTTTGCTGATACATCTACATAAATAAATAGTTTTTAAGGTATGTATTTCTAGTAGGCTTACCATACTTCCGGGATTACCCCCGGCAGTCCGGGTTTTTTTACATCTACCGGGGAAATGTCCGGTGTTGCAAGTTATTTTTATTAAAAAATTCTGACCAAGTTGTTTGAACATGCGTTGTTTTTACTTTTTCTTGCTTCCGTATTGATTTAGTACTAACTTGCTGTGAATTTTTTGATGAAATTAAGTAAATTTTTAAGTATACTTTTTGAAAAAAGTAATGGTCAAATGAGAAATACAAATTAAAAAATAAAATTTAATATTTCTGTTTAAATGTTTTTATTTTAAATGTTCTTTACTTAGTTTTTAATCTCTGATTAATTGATACGGTACTTATTAAGTAATTTTAAAAATATGTCCTGGGTTGGAGCCAAGAAAACATGTGGCAAGCCTAATTTCTAGACTATTTTTAATTCTTCCTCTTCTAATTTCTAGGCTATCCGGCATTTCTTCCTGCTTTATGGGCTCTGTTTGGCTAGGTCTCCATAGAACTAATGAAATCACTATTAATATAATTCTATTACTACTACTATTTTCATTCATTAGTAAAAGTCCACCTATGTAGAGGAAAGCGCAATGTTATTTTGATCTGCGCTAAAAGTGAATGGGCGGAAAAGCTAACTTTACAACGCCAACCTGTAAAACCCGTTTTTCCTTTAGAAGAGTTTTGTCGTAGAAAAAACAACTTTTGCTCAAGATTGGTAGGCTTTTCACCATTTTCTAGTTAAGGAATTTAACTATTTAATTCAATAAGGGCATTTAAAAGAATTTTAACTCATTTACAGAAATAATAGTTTAAGTAATCTTACAATAAATTTGTTTAGTACCACAATTGATTGCATAATTAAATTCTGCCACCAATATGAGACTGCCTACCTTTAAATACGACTAGAGAGTTAGCTTTTTAAATATACTTTTAATGTTAAGAAATTTTATGCAATTAAGTACATGCTAAATTGAACTTCTTTTAAATTATACTACACACTCTCGCAGAATGTTTTTATTAGGAATTGCATAGAATATGTTTTTCGTTGTAGTATTCAAATAGTTGTGATTTTTTTTAAATTTCACAAGCAAACAGTGGTAAATTTGGCCCGCAATATAGGTTCGTGGAAAATGTTTGGCTCGCGGCAGGTTATAATGGCATATTTTGAGTTGTGTATCCCAGCCTCATTTACACTGTTTTTCTGTTGTTCGATGTTCATCTTGGAGAAATTATTTAAACGCTCCTTTACATACTTACACTGTTTATCATGAGTGATTCACTCTTGTGAATCGCTAGTTTGCATATCAAAGAGAAGGAGTAAATAGTGAAACGCCAATTCACTTTTCACTTTGGATGATTCCTCCAAAATAAACACAAAAAGTGATGACATTTTGTTATAAGCCTCAGTAAAATTATTTTGCTGCTACAACATAATGATATTCAATCGACGTTTAAGTGAAGCAAACATTTCAAAATTGTAAAATCAAATGAAACTATTCTCCCTCTAATCCTATTTAGTTTACCATTTACCATTCATCACAACACCTGTTTACTCATCAAGTAGAAAGTAAACATCTCTCCAATGACATTATACCACTACAAAGATTCGTTCCTAAGCAACATTTCCCTAGACACGTAAACTCTAATATAACTCCCGTAATAATAGCAATCTCGTTAGCAAAGTAATAATCACACTTTCGGAGTTCGCGGGGAAAAAGAAGACAAGACCCCCACGAGCGATGCCTAAACCTCTCCACACAGTCAAGAAGAAAGTCCCTTTTGTGGAACCGAACAATTTTTGGGGGCAAGAGATTTTCGAAAACTAACTCCGGGTTATATTTGCATTTTTTTCTTTTTGAAGAAGAGAACTTGAAACAAACGCAAATATTTGTTCACATTTCGTCGGACTGCCGCCGAAGGTTATGTGCGCTCATAGAGTCGGGAAAGTAAAGAATAGAGAGCGAATCGGGTTCGAATTTTACACTGAAGCAACTGTTCTCAAGATCGGCTAGCAGTGGAGCTAGGGTGGTAACGAAGGGGGTAACCAGATTTGGAAGTAATCACGCGCCTTTACGAGGGAGAAAACTACGACGTACAAAGTTAACCCCACACCCGCCAACGTAAACCAACGCCGAGGACCGCCAAAGCTCGTAAAATTTATTTACAGACCATTTTTGACCAAAAATGAGTCGTCTAGTTTCAAAACCAGATAGATCAATTTTTTTCAATTTTCAGTTTATGTGATGTTCTGATTGTTAAAATACAGATCTAGCAAGCCCAGTTTTAAGCTTTAAAAAATATAGATCTAATGTTTCATGACTAACACTCATTTTGAGGGAAATCTATAATTTTGTGACAAAAAACAGATTTTTAAAACTTTTATGCTGAAAAGTGCTCCAACTAAATTTATAAGCCTATACATGTTGATAATGTAACAACCTCCTACCATCTTAAATAAAAAAATAAGGGTTTTGTAAGTGCATAATTTGTTTGAATATTTAGTTTTTTGTCGTTCCTGAAAAATTAGGAAAAAGTGACTTATCTGGTTTTGAAACTATAGACGACTCAAATACTGATTTGAATGACTCAAAAACACATCCAAACGAATCATAAAATCCAATCGAATAAAGCTTTTGAAAGTCGATCGAACTCGTCACGAGGTTCTTTTAAAATTCCCATCTATCAAAATGTTACGGAGATGATATAAACTTCTATGCTCAAAATCATTATACTAGACAGCAATGAAAGTTGACCCTAAGACGTCACTAACAAACAAAGTAGTTCCCATCGCGGTGTCTGAATTCTGAGTGAAATGAAGAACTTTAATTTAAAAATAGGATTATTTTGTTAAACCCATGTGTATAGTATAGTGACTATCATGATTATAGTGTGTCTAGTATAGTATAGTGTATCATGATTTGCGATTTGCTCCTAACAACCCAACAAGCTTTGTATTTACCCATTTTCTCCCTCCGCGTAGTGACGTACTGGGTTCAAGAAACATTGCTGTCGAGTATAGTCATCACTTCCTTATAAACAGGGGTTTTTTTCTTCTTTTTCCGCTGATTTCTCTACGAGTTACAGGGATTCTTCACCACGTCTATGGGAGCTCCAATGTTAAAGAATTCCTTTTGCCTATCATCATTGAAATGTTGGGAACACAGGAGGGTTGCCGTCCATGGCACCTCTATATCCTTCTACCTCTACGCGTGCGCTAGTGTCGAGGAGGGAGAGAGAGAGGGAGCAAAAACCTCGCTTTCTGAGGGCAAATATTTCAGGTAGTAAGTGAAAGAATGCGCTCGGTAACTAGACCCTGTTTGCCCAGACGACGGCCAGGGAAAGGAAGAAATATAGTTTTCGGTTTGGCTTTATGAGGTTTCGGGGAGTTATTATTATTATTATAACAAGGGAGTGTATCTGATGTGTGCGGGGAATAGCGCTGTTTGCAGTGTGTGGAGTGACATGTTTGCGGAATGCAAACTGATGGGGGACATGCGTGGTGTTTATGGAGAGCGTGTTTGTAAATTATCGTTTACCACACTTGTGAAAGAGAGGTAGAGATACAGATAAAGAGGTAGAGAGAGAGAGAGATACAGAAAAAGAGACTTAGAGATAGAGAGCGATAGGGTCACCGTAAAGTTTTATTACAGCCAGTGCCTGGATGTAATAAAACAATCTGCGGACCACCAGCAGTTTATCTCCCCTATCTCCCTCAATCTCCCCTCGCGTATCTCCCCTCTCCGGTCGAAAATTGACCACACCAAGACACCGGCGCCATAAACTCAGGTTTCTTCCTGGAGATAAGTGTTTTATTACATCCAGTGGAAAAAGTCTACGGTGCACCATAAAGATTGAGGGAGTGAGACAGAGAGAGATACAGATAGAGAGGGAGAGAGAGAGAGAGAGAGAGAGAGAGAGAGAAAGAAAGAGAGGTACAGATACAGATATAGATAGAGAGAGAGAGGTATATATAGAGATACAGATTAAAAGTAATTTAAGCGCAGCTTTTGCCACTCTGGCTCTTTTGGTACTACATAGTTTTATTGTTAATTTAGTGTGTTTATTTTTGTGTTTATGTACGATTTGTACTGTTTTCTTGTTTCTATCTTTGTATTTTTTATTTTATTTTTGTCCATGTCCAAATAAAAAATTCTACTCTAGATAGAGAGAAAGAGACATAGAGACAGAGGTAGTGAAAAAAGGAGGGAGAAGAGAAAGAGAGAACTTCTTGATTAACCTATATCCACTATGTGTTTTCCCACTCACATGGAGGCAAGTAACTAGATTTTTACTTCGGTGGGATAGTTATAAGATCGAAATTATTTCTAAGCCCCACTTCATGTATACATATAAGTTAAATGTAGATTTTTAGACGCTTATTATAGGTAGGATTATTATAGGAAACGAGCTAAAGAAACACGTACACCAATGAAAACACTTGAATTGCCCAAGAAGCAAATAAAGAAAGCGAAAAGAAAGAAAAATAAAGCTAAGTAGATCAACCCTTTTTTAAAGAGACCATTTCGAGAGTGAAGTCCCAAATCCATCACCTCATTCAATGGAGCCAGCAGCTATACGACGCTCAATGGGCCTTAGATGAGACCGTGGAACAAAAGTCCCAGTAAACGACCCAATCTAACCAGCACCTCCAACAGAGAGAGACAGAGAGAAAAAAAACTCTCCACAAAACGGGAGAGAGAAAGTTCCAACTACGCCCGCCCCCTTCCTAATCCACTTAAACGCGCCGGATCCAATGGGGGGCGCGAAATCCCGTTTAAAAAATTCGGTTTTTCCGGTTATCGTCCTGTGAGGAAAAACGGGCTTTAACGCAGGGGGCGGTCCGGCAATAAACGGCCGCGGGGCGCTTTCCGCACGTTGTTTATCCCGTCGTTGCCCTGATCCGGGGGTCTTAAGGGGGCTTAGGGGGTCGCCTTTTATATTTCGCGCGTCTTTTTCCTCCCTCCATTGTTCCGTTTTAAGAAGGGAAATGCGAAAGTCAAAGCGGTTCAATAAAGAGAGGATGGGGTGTATTATGCAGCGGAGGAAGAAGTGTTTTTTCTTTTTTGGAAGTTGTGCGGTTTTATTGCTGGCATCAGGAAGCAATCGGAGGAGGGCCAACTGTTCGTAAGGAGATCTGTCGTGTATTATGGTGGGTTTCGTGGCAATGGTTCGGGAGGAATTCCTCCTGAATGGGCGATGCGACTGCGTAATTTGTATCCGGATTTGGGGGTTGAGCCCGCAGATAATAGAGCTTACAGAGAGTCCAAGTGTTAGTTTTCCTCTTTAGGTCCACTACCACTTCGGGACGAAGATTATAACAGACATACTTCGACACTGTAAAAAAAAATTCCTGTGAAATTTACGGTTTTAAACTGGCAGCTGGGTTGGTTGTGGGAAAACAGTAAAAATTACGGAGTAAATCCGTAAAAACAACGGTGTTTTACCTTGCAAAACCAAAATCATGGGTTAAAATGGTAAAAAGCCGTTGTTTTCACTGATTTACATGGATTAAAATGGTAAAACGCCGTTGTTTTTACGGATTTACTTCGTAATTTTTACGGTTTTCCACAACCAACCCAGCTGCCAGTTTAAAACCATAAATTTCACAGGAATTTTTTAGTGTATAGATCTATGTATCTCTCTCTCTCACACAGTTCACCATCAGCTGCCAATCAGAAGAAGACAATGGGAAAGTCAATGCTTTAAAAGTTGCCATTAGCGTCTATGGGGATGAAACCTCTGTAAGCTCTATACTCTGTGGTAGAGGGCAGCACTGCGAATGCCAATCATAGCTGGGATTGATAGATGGGTAGGCAGTACCATTTTGGTGGTCACCAGATGTGATTGGCTGTGACGTGTTCATTCAATCTAGCTCTATTAGAAGATAAAGCTTCTTTTTCTCCGCCTCTCGTGACGAGACGAAAGAGGTGTGAGTCGCATAAGTAGTGGATGCGCCACCAGAGCCCCTATCACAAGGCATACCTCATGTGTTTTTCTATTATTTCGATTATCGTCTATAATAACATCGGACCCTCTGTTCTGGTACTCTGTGCAGTAATTTTTTCAGATGACGTCACTATCAGTTATTGTAGGGCAATGCATCTGTTGCTAAGGCGGTTGCTAGGTGACGAGGTATCTGTTGTTATGGAGGTTGTTAGGTGTGGGGTCACGTGATTGCAAATGTTCCAATAGAAGAATTCCACGACCAGTTATTTTTTGTAACTGTTAACCCTCTGCCGTTGTTAGGTCCGAATCATGTGATTCAAAATGCTCTACAGCGAATCCAGGATTTTTGTCTAGGGGGGCTGAGGTACGTAAAACCAGCATATTGCCACGACTTTCTCGTTTTAAAAGGATTTGATTTTCATATTCTAAAGAATTTCTCTTAAAGTAACATCATAAATTCCCAATTACTACCTGTTTTCAAGAAAAAAGTTAATATTTTCAAATTATTGAAGGAATATTTATGCCAAAATTGGAAGAATTTGTTAATTTTAGGGGGGCTGCAGCTCCATAGCCCCTACCCCTGGAATCTTCCTTGACTCTGTGGATAAAACTTTATCAAATTGTTTTACAAGTGTTCACATCCAGTGAATCTCTTCCATCGGATAAAAAATTAAATAACAACACCCAGAAATATTTTTAACTCCTCTGAGAGAGTATTTCACTCCTTGAAAATCGGAAATACTCTTTAAAGAACTATCCAGGATTATTTTCACTCTTTGAATTTTTCACAATGGTTTAGCTTAAAAATGCACCGTGTAATGATGTATAATGTTTAATATTTTCTATTAATACATAACAAATGCTATAATTGTTAAAACCCATCCTCATTTTTTTTTTCAATTTCATTTTGTCCATTAAAAAGTAAGCGCTTTTAATAGAAAATTTGTCTCTGTATATGTAGTTAAGGCTATTCCCGTATTTCACTTATCACAATTGAATTTCACTCATCCTGAAAAAGTCAAGGAGTATTTTTAATCCTCCAAAAAAATCCTTGGAATAACTCTGACAACACCCCATCTATACTCTCAAACCACCATCAATTTTAATTCCGCTAAAACCACCGCACTACTAATTCCAAAACCGCGCAGAGCAGCGCAAACATAATCATTTCTCCCGCACACACAACACACCCAATCTGCACGGAGCCGCGCACACACAACATTTATATTTGCAACGCGACGACTTAATGAGCAGTCTAATTACGCGAGCCATAGATCATATCGCGGGAGATGTATTGCGCACACACTGTGCACAAAAGCGCACACAAACACGCGCACTAGAGATTAATTTCTCTAAGTATAATATGAGATGAGACTCTCTTGGAGGTTGGTGTGTGGGCGGCCATTTTGTTTGTGGGAATGATTATCCCGAGATAGATGTTATTGATGTCATATGATGATGTTTGCAAAGGATTGTGTGGATTGACTTTGTTAGGGTTAGTTGTTGTGTTGAAAATGAGCTGATGTTTATTATGCTTTGAGTTTATCTGTTCTGTATCAAATAATTCATTATCTCTATGGTGCCATCAGAGATATTTTTAACTCCTCAGAGAGAGTAATTTCACTCCTTTAAAATCGGAATTACTCTTTAAAAAACTAGACAGGAGTATTTCCACTCTTTGAATTTTTTACAAAGGTTTAGCTTAAAAAATGCACCGGGCTCCACCGAAAATTTTTTTGCAGTGATTCCAATCAGACTTTGCAAATACCTATGAAATTTAACTTTATGTATAAATGGTTTGTGGCCATAATGGCGTAGCCGGAAAAAAAATTTGGAAAGATTGGATCTACTTTTGGTTGTTTTAGGAGAGGAATAAATTATATTTTTTCACTTATTATTCTAATGCAGTGGTTCCCAAAGTGGGTTCCACGAAAAAATTTAGGGGGTTCCGCGTGACAAATTTTATCTCCTTAGAGAAAATAAGAATGGTGTTTTTTTATATTAAGTTCATCAAAATGCAAATCCTACCAAAAATACGTATTAAATTCTTAAAAATGTATGTCCGAAATTCGGATTAGGTGTACCAAAACAAGTTAAAACCCTCTTTTTACAGTCAAATTCCCGAAAATTTTCTGGAGGAGGACCCCGAGACCCCCCTGATGGTTCTTGGAACTCGCTTAATCACAATTATTTTAACATTAAGTTGGCTTGTTTCAGTTAATATCAGATATTAAATTTTGAAAAGTCGTTGATTAAAAAATATTCAGGGTTCCGCGATCATTGGCAAATTGGGGGGTTCCACGAGCAAAATAATTTGGGAACCCCTGTTCTAATGCTTAGGGAGTTTTATTACGGTTTTCGTGTCTCTGTATATGTAGTTTATGCTATTTTCGTATTTCACTCTTCATAATTGAGTCAAGGAGTATTTAAGGAGTATGAGTATTTTTACTCCACCAAAAAAATCCTAGGAATAACACTGGGTGGGTGCCACTATGTTCCTACTATTAAAACTTTTTCATTTGTGTCGTATGGTTGAAAAAGCAACAAAAAATTTTTATTTATAAATTATTTCTTTTCTTCTTCTCCTGTCATATTAAGATTTTATTTTCTGTAGCCCTAACGGGATTTCTCAATTTATCCCCTTGGCTACAATGTACTTAATTTCTGCAATTGTGTTCCTTTCCATGTAAATAAAGATTACACAGGGGAACAATTTTTAACATAATTTCTGTTGACTTCGATTTTTTTGCTGTTCTTGAATAACTTTTAGCCCCTGAATCCAAAAGTAAAATTAGTTTTTGTCTATCACGTCAACTTTTTGAGATACAGGGTACCCCCAAAATGCGCATAAAAAACAAAATAAATTACTTTGAATTCGATTTTCAGGGTCAAAAAGCATTACTTAAGTCTTTAAACTACACCCGAGGGGACAAGAAAGGTTAGACTATCTAAAAAATGAAATTTGTGGTGAATGGGTAGGTTTAAGGGGTTATTACCCCCCTAAAAACGCAAAAAAAATCGCTAAAAATAGTAGGATTTGTTATACCTCATTTATTTCACTTATTTTTGAAGCAATTCATTTTTAAAGAGTCCTAACCGTTCCTCAAGGACCCAAATTTAATAATGATATGCAGCAATGATTTTTAGGAAAAGGGGTTTAGGAGTTATCGCTCCTGAAGCACCCGTGGAAGGGTTCGGAAGACTTTCTGAATCGCGATGGCGCACGCGCGCTCAAGAAAATATATGCATGCTTCGAAAATTTTAAAAATGACATTTTTCTTATATTATAAGTCTTTCCTAAGTAGAAATTCTTTGGTTCGTTGGTAACTGTCCGGTTTCATGGAGGTATTCCATGTTTCTTGAGCGCGCGTTCGAAGAAACATAAAATACCTCCATGAAACCGGCCAGTTACTAACGAATCAATACGAGTCTTCCGAACCCTTCCGCGGGTGCTTCGGGGGCGATAACTCCTCAACCGCTTTTCCTAAAAATCATTGCTGCATATCATTATTAAATTTGGGTCCTTGGGGAACGGTTAGGACCCTTTAAAAATGAATTGCTTCAAAAATAAGTGAAATAAATGAGGTATAACAAATCCTACTATTTTTATCGGTTTTTTTGCGTTTTTAGGGGTTACGGGTAATAACCCCTTAAACCTACCCATTCACCGCAAATTTCATTTTTTAGATAGTCTAACCTTTCTTGTCCCCTCGGGTGTAGTTTAAAGACTTAAGTAATGCTTTTTGACCCTGAAAATCGAATTCAAAGTAATTTATTTTGTTTTTTATGCGCATTTTGGGGGTACCCTGTATCTCAAAAAGTTGACGTGATAGACAAAAACTAATTTTACTTTTGGATTCAGGGGCTAAAAGTGATTCAAAAACAAGTCACAGTTCTAAGTCAACGAAAATGCTGTTCCCCAGTGTTATTATTCAGAAATCTAAGCCTTACTAAAGATTTCGTACAAAAAAAAGAACAAAGGGAGGGGGGGTCGGGCAGTTTTCTTACGTAATTATGAAAGTGGGTTTGCGGTTTGCTTATTTTTGCTGACAAGGGGGGAGGGGGGTCAAAATTGACCAAAAACTTGCTTACGGAATATTTGAACGGCCCCAAACACCAGTTCTCTGAATCAGCTCCGCGGGCTAAAGTTAGTGCAAAGTTGGTCCGCCCTTGGTCAGCGAATATCTCGGGTGGACGGGCTGGCGGTCGTTTTTGCCCCGGTGACGATTATGATGAACCAACCACCGGTGGCAGGGCACGCTCGGACGGCCGCAGAAGGGTGACATTTCGAGCGGAAGGACTGGGTAGAATGACTTCGCAACACCTCGGCCTTCTTTGAATGCTATGTGGACAAGCCATTTCTTGTACTATTAGTAGTGTTTCTCAATGGGAAAATCTCATGAATAGAACAATAGGGGGACAATTACGAAGTTTGGGAATTTTCAGAAGGAATGACTGCAAATTACCCCAGAATACTAAGAAAAAAACATTATGTAACCTAGTTTTTGAGAGCAGGGGTCTGTCTATGTTTTTAAAGAGGTACCTATTTTGTGAAAATTTAGGGCTAATTTGTGAAAATTTAAGTGCAAAATCGACAAAAACATGTACTACATAATTTTTTAAACATTAGAAACAAAATAAAATTTAGTTTAGAATGGCTAAAAATTGAACTATTGAGAGAATACAGCTTACTAGAGAACTTTTTTTCTAATAATGAATTTGTGAAGGTCCCTAAAAACGGTAGTAAACTTGCCCTGGACAGACCACTGGAGAGTCAATTTCTAAAGCCTTTCTGGGGGATAGGTAACCTAGAGCCCCCTTTCCAAGGTGGAACTCAGTGTCACACACAAAACTTAAAAGATTGATGCACCAAAGTTCAAATCCTACCATTTAATTTTCTAAAAAGCTACATTTAAACTCTAATGCGCGCATGGAATTAATGTTGAAAGAATATTTAAGGGCAAAAACTCTTCGCTCTAGTATGGACCTTATACCACAAAACATCAAACCAAACAAGAATGGAAATTTTATGAAGACTTATGAGGCGCATGGCATGAAAAAGGTTTCAAAACACTAATCTAGTACTTTGGGCCAAGGTAAAAAAAATAATAAGTTCTTAGAATCATTGGCTCCTGGAAATTGGGAGGGGGATGACCCAAGGATTTGAGATTCCTCCCCTGTATGATCTTACAAAACCATGCATATATAACTACCCAAAAAACAACATTTTTTCATTTAAGCCCTGTTCAATGATTTTAAGGTGGTTTTGAATCAACTAATCAACTTTTGTCCCAAGTTTTTGAGAATTGTTTGTAACTTTTCACTATAAAGAGGGGTCTTGGGAGTCCTCCCCCAGAAAATCTTTTGAAACTTGACCTTTTAAAACAGGGTCAAACTCATTTTTAGTTTTGTATGAATCTAATTGTCAATGCTTTAGCAGGAATTTTTTTTTTTTTGCTAGAAAGAAAATTTTTTGTTGGGATGGTTTCCCCCAATGTCAGCTCTGGCTTCAACCTATTCTAAATTAAATTATGTTCTAAATCATAGGGGGTCCTTCCCCCTCTTACATACACCTCTTATGTTAGGTGCCATTGGTAAATTGGCACCATCCTTTACCATTAAAGGTTGGAGAAACATATTCAGATAATTTTCAGTCTCCCTCAAAAGTTAGACAAAGTTTTTTAAATAATGTTCAAAATTATTGGAGGGGGGCACATACCCCTGCCCCCCCCCGGAATCGACAGCTGTGCTTAGAACTGCAAGTTATTATTTATATCTTTAAAAAACGCACATTTAAAGTGAAAACTAAATATATAAATTATAGCAATCTTTGAAAATAGCCTGCCAAATTAAAATCCATTATCAGAACCAATATTCCCAGTGAAAGGGTCCATTATATTCCTTTAGTCTTCCTCTTCAGGAATTAAGGACATTCCTTTACCTGTGCTCCAATAGACACCACAACTGAACTGATGACTTTAGAGATATCTACATTAGGGATTGTCGTTTTAGGGCATTTTGGTCATCCCGGAATTTCGGGATAAAATTCGACATCATCCCGGGATCCCGGGAAATCCCGAAAATTTAATTAATGCCAGAATTTCAAGGAAAAAAATTTTTTTTGGCAGTAAAATCAAAACTTGATTAAAGACTAAATTAGAAAAAAATTATGGGGAGAAATTATTAATTTTTAATGCTACAATTTTTCAGTTCTAGGCTTTAAAATTTCTTAATGATATTAAAATATTTTTTTGCAATTTTATATTCACTCATTATAATAGTACACACATATATCCCATAAAACCTTATGAAATGACACCGAACTTAATATTTTAAATTTGTTTTTAAAATACTCTAGTTAAAAGAGTACTTACCCTAAAAATGCTTTTAAATTCCCTTATAGATATGTAGATAGAAGAGGAAACTCTATGATTGTTTGTTTTTTAAATGTCGGAGCAAACCACTCGTAGAACCTCCTTTACACTTAATTATCAAAGAACACTTTTGCATTTTGCTTCAGAGTTCGGTCGTTTTATGAAGTGCTCCATGCAAATGTACTAGCCTTTTCTGTCGTAATAGAAAATCATAATATTCTCAGCCCGATCTCCAAAACGTGTTATCTCTTTAAAAGCTGACGACTTATTGAGATCACGAGTACTGTATTCATTCGGAAATAAGGTTCAAACTATCCTCATAAATAATTATTCATCACATAAATAAAGATTATGAGTTTCTAACATATATGCTAGAATTACGATCAATGCTTTGTGGTTGAAAATGGCCTCGTGCTGGGAGTTATTACGATTTGTATCTCTTATCACTAACATACTAAAGAATGAAAAAAGTTGATGAGTAACCAAGTTTCACCATTTATATGTCAACATGCGAGCATTGTATGTATTATACAAATCGGCGAGTTCCTTGTTTATTGCTTTTTAGCTGTAAAGTTCTAAGGAGTGGGAGATAATTTAATTCAGCAGTGATTGACTTAAACTTAAACCATCTCATTTCCACTAATTTATAAGTATTTTCCAAGGAAAGGAAATATTTGTTCATGCAATCAGGAACGATTTCCAAGTGTTTGTAGCAGCGTTTAAGAAATTTAAAATTTTGAGGGAATCCCGGGACGGACTGAGAAATCCCGGGACGTGTCCCGGCCTTAAAATTCTACGGGATCCCGCTTTCCCGGGATCCCGGGAAACAATCCCTAATCTACATGCATGTAAGCTGCTGAGTCAATATCAAGAACATGGAAAAATTGCTTCAAAAGCCCTAATTTGATGTTAGAACAGTTTCTGCATCTATGCCAATGAGCTTCCACTTACTTATAACTAAAATTAGTATCTTAATATGAACTATAAACCATAATGGAAACATACTTTTTATTTCCATAGCAGATTGCTAAAGTGGTGGCTTATCCCATAATCTACAGACAGTTCAAGTGTATCTATGGGAAGATAACTTTGTATAGTTCATTATAGAAATAAAATATTTATTATATTACAAAAATGTTTAAAATGTAGAAAACAATCATGGAAGATTTGTTTTTTGGTGAAAATAGAATTCTGTATGAAAAGTAAGAAATTTTTATTTTTACATGGTTTTTAGTTTTATTGATCAGAATAAGTATAAATAAAACTATTCATAAACTATCATTATTATCATTATCATTATTTTTATGACAAAAACTGACCAAGTAAAACCACTTTGAATTTTGGAATGTAGAAGCTTTTTTTGCATAAAATGATTAAGTTGAAGGACCAGGGTTCTCGTTAACCTTAAACTTTTATACCTTGACCATTTTTTTTTTACAGGAAAAACGGGTCTGTCTTTAGTCTAAAAGGTTTTAACATTTTTTGCTAAATAGACCAAAAAAAAATATCGTATTTAAAGTGTTGTTGACCATAAATTTATTTTAAACATTTTTGTTATCGATAGTATGCATGCATCTATAATAAAGGTTCAGAAATAAGCTAGTCCTATAACACTTTATTCCCTCTTTTCTTCTTCTTCTATTATTTATATTCTTTCTTCTTTTTATAGATTTATTCTTTTTTATGATATAAAATTTTCAAATTGCCCCCCCCCTGGAAATTCATATTGTTGGGAAACAGTGAGCTGAACAGTCACGTAAAGCCATCTCAAAATACTTTATTAATTGGAACAAAGACTTAATCCACACAAAAAAAAAATAATCTTATTTCTTCTTTCTTCCTTTACCTTTCTTCTTATCCGGGACGCTGGCAGCGAGGCGTTGCCTGTTTGGCACTTTTTTCCGTCGGGTGTACCTCTTGGGTTGGGAGTGGTTGATTTCACCGTATTTCTTCTTTTGGTACCTAAGTATGAAAAAAAGTTGGTGTTTTGAATAAGGGTATAAAAGCAGTTTCAATACACTTATTGGGTACAATTCCGTTAGAGTTTCCGCTAAATATCGCCAGGTTCTTTTAGACAACAAAAAGTAGAAATATTCATAAACCATTTCAAACTCCTGAATTAAAATGTTTAATTAGATCAATAACTACTCAGTTTGTTAATAAAAGTCAGAAAAATTTGTTATTTGGATATAATGTGTCCAAAAGAACCGGGTGATATTTAGCGGGAATTCTAACGGAATTGAACCACTTATTGTAAAGGATACACAAATGAGAACTAAATTAGCATAAATAGCACTTAAACAAATGAATGTGTACATATATGTTTTAGTGTTTTTAACACATGTATAGGATTTATTTCCTCAAGGTTATGTATAAATAGCTATATTAGTTTCTTTTCTTTTGATATATGCCAACAAATTGATTTAATAATATTACATTGAATATTAAAAACAAGCTGCTTTAACTTATTATTCATAAAAACTTTACAGTTCATAAAGTTAAATAATCAATAGCTTGGATAAATTATACATGGTTTTTTTAAGTGCACATAATGAATTTTCATTCAAACTATCCGTAACACTTAACATAATCAGTAGATATAAAAAATTTTTGCTCCAGATATTTCACCAGATACAATTGGATCAAAGTTATCCCGTTGTAATAAACATTTATTAATAGTCAAACTACAAAGTGAAACAAAATAATGTCATTGAAAATGGTTCAAAGACTTGATAATTGATTGAAAAATTTGACCTAGCTGTTTTGAATCATGTTCTTTATCACCTTTCCAAAGAAAAGTTGTAAGGTTAAAAAAAATCAACAATTTGACACTACCTAAGTTAGAAGACCCCTTGTGATTGTATTTTAGGAATTTATAGACACATCTTTGAGTTTTTCTTGGCAACAATTCTACCTGTTCGCCCTAGCATTGAATTAGGGATAATTACATTCTTTTATATAGATACAGTACGTAGAATCTCTTTCCAATGGTTGGGTTAAAGTTCCTCCATTTTACGGCAGTTTAATTTTTAAGTTTTTAAGAGAAAGACCCAATCAGATCATGTTGTGCCAATTTTGTTGTGATGATAAACAAATTAAAATAGTTTCATGAGTGTTGTATTAGAAACAAATCGTACAGAATATTATTTCAAAATAAAAGGAACTTGTTACAGTTTAGGGAACATCTTTTGTACAAGTTTAGAAATAATGAAGCATCCTGTATTTCCCTTCAAAAGTTCATTCCTTAAGCACATATAGGTTCAATATCAACTGCATTAAGGAATTGAGTAATGCAAGAGTATGCTATAATAAAAAATCGATCGATTTTAACATTAAGTGAAAAAAAAAAGCTATCAAAATAAGCAAAAACATTTTGAGTCTAGAGCTTCCATCTAAGACAGAAAGTATGTTTAGAACCACCACTGAATGCATGGTGGTTCTACAATTAAAAATTGAAAGTAATAAAGTAATTGCTCCTTCATAAAATGAACACAACTTTAAAAGACTAACTTTTTTGCTGAACTATCTGGGTTATAGTATCTGACTAAGAAGCCAGGTGTCTGGGGATCAAATCTCCATACTGTTCTGTTTCTGTTCATGTGAAGATGAGGGAATATTGCTCTCCCCCTCCCAAGAAGGGATTGGGAATGCACTAACAAATATGTGTGCAATGTGGGTAAAAGGGATTAAAAGACTAGTTTTAAGAATCTACCATTAAAAAAACTTTTAAAGGAAGATCTTAGATAGTTTTATGCTCCTTGATTGCACAGTCAAACATACATAATTGTTTTCACATGTTTGGTAGGTTAAAAAAAGTTAATTTATGTTTCATAAATGGTGTACTTCAATTGAAGTTTAAATGTGCATTTGACATTGAAATATAGCAGCTAACATTATAGTAATGATAAATCGGTTAATGTACCATGAAACCCTCAGTACAAGATTTTACATAAATTAGTTTCATTCGACCAAAAGAACAATTATTCTAGAAGTAAGGATTATTCAAATGAGCAAAAGGCTTTCTTTAAGCCTGTCTTAATTAGAGTAAATAAGAAAAAACAACAATAATAACTAAAATCTACCCTAATGTCACAAAATAAGAGAAAACCTAAGTTGTAACTGGCATAAAACTTAAGAGAATATTCTCTACAGAGCAGAAACAGTTCAACTTGTAAAGAATTGAATGTCTGTTTTGTGTTTCACTAAGCTATTAATTTTACAATATAATGGAAATCTTAAACCAACTAGGAAGTGACACATAAAATATACTAAGAAGTATTCTTATAGTTTAAAAGAAAAAATACATACTGTCTAAATTCTGCATCAGCAAGCAGTTCTTCAACAAGAGTCTGTTTCCTCTGTTTTTTGGGAATACGAGAACTGTAAAACTCAAGAGGAGATTCCACAAAAGTTCCAACCTAAAAAAAAGTACAGCTTTTTAATAACATTCACAAAACATTTATTAAACACTCAAAAATTAAAATATCAGGCAAAAGGTTTTTTTCAGGGTTGGAAAAAAACTAGGTTTTTTTCAAAAAAACCTAAAAAACCCGGTTTTTTTGGTTTAAACCAGGTTTTTTTGGTTTAAACCGGGTTTTTTTACTGAAATTCTTCCCTAACACATAAATACAAATATTTCTGATTGTTTTCATTTATGAATACATTGAATAAACAGTTCATCAATTCAGCTATTAACTAAGTGACTTAATTAATTAATTAAAATTAATTTTATTTAATTAAAAAAAGTTAAAATTATACATAACCATAAAAAAAAACAAGGGAGTCTGTTTAGAGCATTAAAAAACCATCTGGTTTTTATAATGCATATTATATTTAAAAATCCAGTGCTTATTTGATTAAAAAAACCAATTGGTTTTTATTATGCATTCAAATACTATCCAGTTCCTTAATGAATTAAAAAAACAAATAGTTGTTTTTTATAAATAAAACCAAGGCATTATTCATAAAAACCAAGGCCAAGGATTCTTTTTAGAGCATTTAAAACCAACTGGTTTTTATAATGCACATTTAAAAATCCAATGGATTAAAAAAAAACAATCGGTTTTTATGATACATTCAAATATCTAGTCTAGTTCTAAATGAATTAAAAAAAACAAATTGGTTTTTTATAAAAAAAAAAAACCAAGGGAGTCTTTTTAGAGCATTAAAAAACCAAGTGGTTCTTTATAATGCAAATTTAAAAATCCGGTGATTAGTTGATTAAAAAAACCAATTGATTTTTATTATGCATTCAAATATCTAGTTCTTAATGAATTAAAAAAAAAAAACAAGTTTCAAAACCAAACCACTCCAGGTTTTTTATAAAAAAACCAGGAGTCTTTCTAAGAAAATTTCAATTGGCTAATTGTTTTCAAAAAATTGCATAGCTTTACAGCATTAATGTCAGAAGCATTCAACATATTTTGTTCAAAAGACAATATTTGAATCAAGAAATGACTTTAAACCCAAAAGTTTAGCTAAAATTTTTTTGGAAAAAAACCAAAAAAACCATTTGGTTTTTTTATGAAAAAAACCATTTGGTTTAAACCGTGGTTTAAACCATGGTTTAAACCAAATGGTTTAAACCGTGCCAACCCTGGTTTTTTTCCTTTAAATTTGGGAGTGATAATTATGCAATAGCCAAAACAAGTTGTCAAGTTATAAACAGATGAAACTGCCATATTTCTAGAGCAATGCATTCTCAATTTTACTACTTGAGTATGATACAAAAGTAATGCATTTTTTTGTACTATTTGAATTGTTAACAATCACATAATTTTCATGAAAACAGCAATGAATAAAAGAAGCTATATTTTGTTAATTTAAAAGAGTTACATTTGATTAGTGTTGATAAAACTAGATGTCAACACAATTCAATTGCAATAAACATAATTTAATAGAGCCATCTGTGGGGGAAAATGAGGAATATTAGTAGAACTGTTGTGTGGATAAGAACTGAATTCTTTTAGTCCACATTTAGTTCATTGTTTTTAAAAACACCAACTTGAAATTATGATGGGTAAAAGAAATGAGAGTCAAGAGCTCTGTAAATTTGCCATGGGCAGAAAGGAAATAATTAAAGAAAAAAATGTAAGAAACATATAATTTATTAAGATTTATCTGAGTCACAAGAATTGTGGTAGGATATTTCAAACAAACCATCCGGTAATGAAAGATGTTCTAATTTTTTAAAAATTAGTTAAGTTAAAGAATAGACAAATCAAATTTTAAGACAAATTAAAAAATGATTAAAACTGTTCTTAAGTACTTGGTTTGTTTACATTATTTTTTGTTTTTATAATGCTTAAACACAATTACTCCCCATAACTTTAAATTTACTAAAAACTTTCCTATGTTATAAAAAAATTTAAACTCTAACTTTTAAAACATTTGAATTAAAAATTCAAACTCAAAAATTTCACAATGAAATTATTTCTCATAATCCATCTCATTTTCTAAAATCTTTCCCATCAATAAGAAAAAAATCTTTGAACCCTTTAACCATAAAACCAGGATAATCCATAGCTTTGGATAAAAAATTGATGCAACTGTTATAACTTATATCATTGTCATAGAAAATTTAGATTCATCTTCTGGTTAGCAATATCAGCCCAGATAAGATTTTTAAAATGAATAACTTGGCTAAAATGATACAACTTAGCCAAATGTTTTTTCAGCACCCAAAGGATAATTTTGTTTACTTAAACAATCATAAAATGTAAAGCTATTATGCTGAAAATTAAAATCTATAGATTGACAGAAGCCTATTGATTTAAATGACTAGTGGCCTTTACTGATAAATTTCAACTATTTTTTCCTTTATTTAGTTGAGCTACTAACTTTAGGAGCAAATTTATCATCAGGCATAAACCTCCTTATGTAAGGACCAGAATTACATGAAAATTTTTACCTCAGGGGGGGGGAAATCAAACTTATAAACAGTAGAATCTTGATAGAGCAACCTCTTCAGAAATCAACAACATATGGTCGTTTTTACGAAAGAATGGTATTGCGAATAATTATCAGGACTTTTACTACTGGGGTAGTTGTAAAGAGGTTCTACTGTATATATGAAGAACCTTTATTATTTTACACACAATATGAACATTTAAAACTACAGGGATAAGATTCACAAAAAAGCAAAATGTCTGAAACATTTTGATTTCTGCATTGAACTACATTTGATTTAATTTAGAAAAACCAATAGTAAGTTATGATCAATGTAAATTATTACAGTAAATTCTTGCACCTAAAAAGGACAAACAAATAAAAACTACCCTTCAGAAATCATAATTTAACTATTGAAAATAACAATGTTAAATTATCCCAAAAATAAAGACAAATTTACAAATTCTATTCAAATCACTGACAAAATGTAGATTGTAGAGTGTCTTGTGTACACTAGGTTTTTTTTCATTACATATAGAGAGAAAAACTAAAATTGTACATTTAGAATCTTTGAATATGATGCCAAAAATCAGAAACTACATTAAATTCCCCCATTGCCTTATTTATTTCAGGTGTAGCAAACCAAACCTAATAAAATAATTTAACTACCCCAATTATGAAAATTTACCATAGGAAAGAGTCGAGAACATTCACACAAAATGAGAAAGATGGTTGAAAATTCCAGTTATAAGCTAATTTTTTTACATTAAAAGCATGAAATTTTTGTTGGAAAATTCAAAAAAGTCTGCAAATCCTTCAAAAGTCTGAAAAATCCCATCTCTGAAACTAGGAACACAAGAAGGAACAAAAACATGAAACGTATGAGTTGCCCAAGAGTCAGAAACCCATATGGGCAACTTATGGGATATAATAATAATTGAAGAAAATAAAAACACATGTATTTGTATTCAAAAGATAAGTTCTAATCTTGATACTAAACAAGCATTTTACCTGGAAGTACTTGGGATCTTTTGTAACCGCACTTCGTTTGTAGAAACGCTTTGGATCCAAAGCTTGGCGCATTTGAAGTACTAATAGATCGTTCTTCTTTTCATCTGTCATTTCAGTCCTGGGCATATTATACCACTCAAAACCTTTAGTCTTCTCTTTTTCTTTCTAAAAGACAAATCATGGTTTACCACAGTAAAAAGAATAGTATAAGTAATATTCATATTACTGTGAATGTTATTTTTGAAATAATTGTCAGTTAATGATTTTTGACACCCAATTTCCTTTTTAAAACCACATTAATTTTGTTTGAGAAATGAGCCATGTGGCTTCATTCAGAACAAAACATGCATTGGAAACCATTACTTAAGTAAAAAGTATTTTTTATTTATAGTACAGTTGACTCCCTTTAATAATGTGATAACGGTTAATGTTATCAATTGCAATTGGATAATGATATCGAAATTGACTAGTCCGGATCACTCCTATTTAAATTAACCCAAAATGTATCATTTTATGTGCTCAGTATATCGTTTAATGTTATCACAATTTGGTGAAATCCTCTTTTTTCCTTGTTGGAGGACCAATTTTTAATATATAAACATACAAAATGAGACATTAATGTAGTAGTGTTATACGATCTGCTCCTATATTTTTCTTTAAGAATGTGTAAGCTGCAAAATACATACTAGAAAATCATTTTAAATTACTTCAATTAAGACCACACAGTCCTGATTTTGATGCAAACACTTGTGTTACATTGCTTGCCACTTTTCATTATCAAACCGCTTATTATTATTATTATCAATGGGATAGTTATCATTCTGGTCTTAGACAAATGTGATCACATTAAGTGGAGTCAATAGTATTTATGGGTATGATGCATATAAAATGTAATATCTAAGTAAAAAATATTAAATTAACTGTACATATTATAGCCTATTATCATACAATATTTTAAAGTTTCTTTGATTTTATCCAGAAAAAATGTATTTTAAAATTCTGGAGCTCCAAACCAAATAAAAAGTCAAACCTGGATCTACGCTATCCCTAATTGTAAGAAGTGTGACATGAGATAGATGAGTGACACCATCAAAACAATAAAATTCTTTTTACATAAATACTCAAAATTCTTTTTTACCAGTCCATCTTTTCTCTTTTTATGACGACTCAAAAAGGTGGGAACTTTTTCTAACCTCTCGAAACCAGGTTGAAAAACAACACTCTTCTTTCGGTTCTATAATCAAAAACAAAACTTAGTAATTAAACACAATAACTCAATTGCACATCAACTTAGAAAAAGCTGATACTTATCAATACTATATTTTTCTGACATTCATTCAATAAAATGCCAAATAAAGGTGTAAAAACATTAAAATTAAAATACAGTTCCAAATACAATAAATTAAGTTAAATACAAAATAAAAATACTCTGGAGCAACCTTTGTGTTGTAAAATTTTCTAGATTTAGTTTTATCCACACGAAAACAACTGCTTAGTTTAGTGTAAATTTACCTATTTTATGATGCTCAAGAATTAGAAACATGCTACAAACATGGTTTACTTTGGTTTAGCCATTCAATTCAACATCAACTTAGATACAGAGGTGCAAAAAATATTTCAGGTGACTACTCGAGAGATATTTACGATTCCATTTATTGACAGAAAACTTTTTTGTGTATCCAAGTTTGTGAAAAGTTTGCTGTGTATCCAAGGGTTTTGAAAAAAGTTAGTCATCCAGTTAAGTTACTATACTTTGGTTTAGTTGGCTGGCATGAGAGCTTTCAACATGAAGAATAAGAGGAGGCAAAAAAAGGTGAAACAGTCAGATATTTTTCCTCATTTTAATAGAATGTAACATTTTACTCTATATATTTTATATTTATAATGTGTGGGAATAAATTGTTATGGTTTTTTTTTTACCTATAATAAATAGTTCGAAAAAATGTTTTCATTAAGCTGTAAGGCAATCCCTTTCGGATTTTAAGTCATAAGAATGATGTGAAATTCTGAGTGACCCCCCTCTTAATAACTGATTTTTCTTGAAATGGAAGGTGGTTGTTCAAGAGAGGTTTTACTGCAATTTATATTAGGTGTGAATGGAGTAAAAAAACTGTACTTCCTAAAGCTAGTGGAGTTAGTTGTAATATAAGGTTGGGTTCCTGAGAAGTTATGCAGACCTCATACGAGACACAATGAAATTTCAGGACACCATTTTAGATAAATAATATCAGGATTTTTACGGATTATTACCACAATGATTACTTATGTTCTTACAACTTGTAGTTAGTTCAAAGGCCTATTAACTCTATTACTATGAAAATTAACCATTTAAAACTTCAGGAAAATCAGGAATTTCAGGACATGTACGAGGTCTGAGTTATGGTTCTTATGTAATGTATGCTGTGGCACAGTCAACTGGGTAATACGTAAGGGGACATCCATAAATTACGTGAGGTCAAAAGGGGGGGTCCAGGAAAATCTCACCAGGGGGGAGGGGGGAGTCAATTAAAATCTCACGTCAACTTTTAGTTTAGAAATTATACGTTTTTTCTTTAATATTTTTTAGCACAAGTTTAGAAAAAATGTTCAGATTAGTCACAGCAGCTAATCATTAGCCAGTCAGTCGTGATAATTACAAGTTAGAATCATGTTTTAGATTTCAACATGTTTTTGTATCAAGATTTTGCAATCTGGATGGTAATTTTTATGCTGATAAAACAAAACTAGTGGTTGAGAAAATCTCATTGTGGGGGGGGAGGGGGGGTCCAGCAAAATCTCATCAAGGGGGGAGGGGGGGTCCAGATTTTGGGAAAAAACACCTCAGGTAATTTATGGATGTCCCCTAAGTACCAGTTACCAGTTTATGTACTAAATATATTTAAACACATTCATTCATCAAGTTTAAGTGTTAAGTTTCAGCAATTATATATTAAAATAATAAAGTCACTTTTCAGTACCTCACTTAAAGTTTTTTCTACCAACTCCTTTCGTTCCTTTTGTAAGTTTTGAGCAACATCATTTAAGGACTTTAATTCCTCCAGCTTTGTAGACTCAAACTTTTTGAAAGCTGAAATCTTAAACTGCGGAACTTCATCATCTGATGAAGAATCACTTTCTGGGTCCGGACGAGCTGCAAAGGAGAAGAGTAAGGGTTAATGATATTTTTACAAGACAACTCATCTAGTTATTTGGATAAAAATAGGAATGCACACACAAGATAATGCAGGGAAATACTAATTTAGTATTTCCCATACTTAATGATTTCCTACATTTAAAGTTTGCTGGCCCCAAATAATTTTTCATAAATATAATGGTAAAAATACCCCTATTCAACATAATTCCACTGTTATTTTTTATCAGCCACTCTCTGAGAATAATCCTGACTTTAACTTCTGAAGTCTTTAACTTTTTTTTACTTTAACTTAAGGCTAGAGGCAAAGGAAAAGAGGAAGGTCAGTTAAAAGATAGTTGGATGAGGTTGAAAAAGACCTTAAAATTCTAAAAGTCTGCAATTGGAAGTCTGTAATTGGGCTGTAATGCCAAGGAGTTAGTTAACTTTAAGCTCAAATATATATTTTTTAAATTCATGCATCTGTATGGTTGAAGTTTGACACATTGTATTCAAAATGAAATTAAAAACTATGAGTAAGTTTTAAAATAATAACATAAAATAGAGCTAACTTAAATCACTACAATTTGTATTTAATAAACAACTGTAAAGAATGATGTTTTCATATTTTATGAAGTTATCAATATAACGCACAAATTTGAATAAAACTATAGTGCAAACGACATTAATTTTAAATTTGACTAGGCAAATGCCTTAATATCAGCACTACTATCTTACACATCCCTTTATAAAGCAAAAACATTCTTTAAATAACTTGAATGAAGCAAGTAAAAATACTTACAATCAATCTGAAACATTTTGAACTAATTCAGAGCACTTCTCTCCTGGGTGTTTCTGTAACGTAACTCAAGTTCTGGAGCTCTCTAAGACCTTGAAGAAGTATTTGAATGTGTGCGTTTATTTCAGAACTTTGGACAAGAGTTCTTTCTACTTTGGTATTTAAAAATGCTATCTTTTTATCGATAAACTTGGTAGCTTCCTCGAGAGTAAACTGAATATAAATGTCAAGACCGGCCTTCACAAAAATGTATCTCGTATCCTTAACGTTAGCTTGGACGTAAAAGTTGCAACCGAGATCTACTTGCGTCTTGATGGTTTGCTTGTTCAGTTCTGCTTCTTGTAGTCTTTCGATGACTGTTTTCAACTGTTCTAAATCTAATACTTCTTGGCAGAGGCTTTCTCTTTGAGTGAGAACAGTCTTCAAATCTTCTCTCAAAACGTCGTTCAGATAGGTTTCGTATTCAGTGATTTTACTAGCAGTATTCATAACTTAAGGAACACATACCTGAAAATGGACAAATATTTGTTATGAGAAAAAGATTACAACCAATTTTAAACTTATTCTGATTTATATCAAACAAAATCTTCCCTACACAATATTAGGTACCTACGTATTATCCCGTCGACTGTTTTGCAACCATCAAATTCAGTGGCATAGCTACCTATAGAACAGTCAATGGGCTTTGATAATGTTTTCGGATTCAGCAGCATGGTTGACAGGATAATATTAAGATCCCAATATTAAAATACTGACAGAAATTAGATTAATTCTAAAAGAGATCATGATTAATAATCATTTAAGTATTATAATCATGGGTAGATTTAAGGGGGGCAATACCTCCAAACTTTTTGAGAAAATTGCTTTTTTATGAGGGAAATTCATATTTCCAAAGCCATCAGCTGACTCCCACAATATAAAAAAAATTCCATGTGGCCACATTTATTTCACATGAAAGCTTGTCTCAGTTCCAAAACATACAAAAAGTTACTTTTTGAAGAAAAATACAGGCCAAGTTCAGTTTGTTGTCTCTGAGGCCATACAAAATGTGCCCACATTAAAATAACATAGTATTTGTGAAGTATATACAACTCACAGAACAAATTAGAAGGAGTGTGAAAGGAGTTGTATTTAACACACGAAACCTCTTGCACAAAAAAAGGTGAGTTAAATCCAGTAAACATGTTTAACATGCCATTATTTGCCAATAAGTAAATTATGTAAGTAATGTAAATATTCGGGCACAGCTTCAATAAGAGTCCTCCAGCTGCAATGTTTGGTACTTATCCGTTAGCTGGACCCAATGTCGCCAATTGTGAACCAAATGATTGCCAAGCGAAGCGAATGACAAAAAGTCCACGGAAAACAAAACGAATGCGCCAGAGGCAGATTTCTTTTGCAGGAGGAGTCCGTTGGAACAGAGAATTCTTTAATTCATCCCACATTATTTGACGATTTTTCACTTGCGCCCGGCAAACAGATAAGTACCCAATGTTTACCCACAGCTCAAATTATGAAAACACTTGGATATGTTGCTGCATGTAACGTGTTGTATGCTGTTGCTGTGGGTAAACATGGCAGCTAGAGGGACTCTTATCAAAGCTATACCATATTCGCTAAGGGATAATTAGCCAAGAATAAGTCAAATTTATTGGGTCAGGACAAGAGTATAAAAATAATAAAGAAACAATTAAAGTTTCCCAAAAGTATCTTTGAAAAAAAAAACAGGAGTTATCTACAAACACAGAATGGCATTACTGATATTTAAGGGATAAATAACAAGTTATTAATGAAATTAATCACAATACGGCAGAAATATACAAATATATTTTAGCGGACTCATCACACACATAGTAAACATTAAACTTAAACGTCAAATATGTTCTTAATTATTAGAGTGTAACATTTGATACAAGAAGGAACGAGTGTCACTCGGTACTTTTAGTGTAAAATTATACAATGATAAAAATCTTAAAAGAAATAAAATTAAACTTGTTCTTGTTCTTGTTGGTTATTTAGAGACATATAAAATTAAACAAAATTATAAATTTACCAACATCAACATATCAGCATGGCAATTATTTGTTGTTTTTTTTTGTTCGGTTGGTCAACCAAGTTTCTCACTTCACTTCAGTGCGAGTTTTCCATCTATAAACGTGCAGATTACGAACAAAAATAGACAGACTGGCCAGTAGGCGGAGCTTATATGGAAAGGTTTAGCAGCGCTTAACAAGCATTTCTGAAACTTGTATAAGAATGAATCTCCATCACTAACTCCAAAATTTGCAATCTCCATAATTTAGAATAGAATCATAGCCTTTTTAATTTTTTTTGTTCCAAATTTTAAATCTTTTAGAAATTACAATAATTAGAGGTGGATGTTGCGGAATTGGTTTTAAGTAGTTTTAAGTCCGATTTTAAAGGGTTTAGTGAAAATTTCAGATCAGATTAGGATTATTCGGTCTAGTGATGTAGTTGAAACAAAATATTTGGGGACTCAACCTTTTCTTTTTTACTTTTATTTACCAAAAACCCCATATTTTATTTTGGGGGACGGTCCAAATATTTTGTGGGACCGGACTGAGTCCATACCTATCGACGTTTCAATGTTATACTACATAATTATATCAAACAAGGGCTATTTTATTTGCAATATTAATAAATAAATATTCACGAGCTCGTGCTAAGGCCCCGGTTTGAATTCTCTGGGGGGGGGGAACTTGATGATCTTGCTTTGCATTTATCAAGCGCTTCTTAGCAGTTTATTCATAACTGAAACGGCTTTTTTCATGATCCATAAACATTTCAAACATCTCAGCATTTTAATCAATAAAAGTTTCACACTGCTTGACTTGGAATTCATAAATTTCATATTCCCTTACCCTCCTATATTTATTTTGTAATACCACAGATAAGAAATAAGTTATTGTCCCTTATTGTTTCCTCTTTCTTTAGAACTACCATTTCAAATTAGCATGCAAAAAAATCAATAATAACCCTAAAATATTCAAATTTAGATATTCGTATTCGTATTAATGAATTTTTCTGGACACCAGGACAAAATCCCAAAAATTTGGGCAGTCATGATATTTTGGCCTAATGATTACCATACTCATAAAATTCTGAATATCGGGTGATATTATATCCCTAAATTCTTCCCATCGTTAGCTACGCTACCCCTCATGGGATCCCAGCAGTGGAATATAATTTTTTTCTGGTCAGTACCACTGTATATACAGGGTGTTTAAAAAATCCGTTTTACGGTTTTTATTTGAAACTAACTTCTCCTAGGATCATATGGAAGCAAAGGTCTACTCCTAAGTAAGTAACCATGGGGAATTCATTGAGATGACTTACAGCACCCCTAGCGGCGAGACAAGAAATTAATATAAAAAATATAATTAAAAAACTAAAGGAGATAGAACAAAAGCTTCAATAAGATTGTTGGAAAAGATAAAATTTTATAAGATTATTGTTGCGCAGAAAAAGCTTTATGAAAATATCTTCACTATTCAAAAAGATATTTATTAGCAAGTAAAACTAGCACTTTTTCAAGCCATATAAAAAGAAGTTCGCAAATTTTTCAGTGCTATCATGCAATTTTTGCGCTTTTTAGCTGAATAAAGACAAATTTTAAATAATCAAAGAAACTTGCAAATTTCCAAACTTTTTCTTATTTGAGGCCTGAAAAAGTGCTAATTTCACCTGCTAATATCTCTTCGAATATTCTTGAAACTTTTTTTCTGCGAGTTTTTTTATAATACTAATAACAATATTCTCAATTCTCACTGAAGGATTTGTTCTATCTCCTTTGGTTTTTTAATTAATTTTTTTAAACTTTCGTATTTCGCCACTAGAGGCGCTGTAAGTCCTCTCAATTAATTCCCCATAGTCTCTTACCTGGGAATAAACCTTACTTCCATGAACCTTTGAGATGTTGGTTCCAAATTAAAGCCGTGAAACAGACTTTTGAAATACCCTGTATATAAAAAGTTTCTAAAGCCAGTTAAATCTCTTTAGCTGTCAAATTCATCTAAAATTCGGATGTTAAAACTCATTAATGGTGGAAAAAGTTTTCTATAATGTCTATTTATAGACACCCCTAAATTCCTATTATATTATCAAGGCCGTATAAAGGGTTCAAACCCCTCTTGAAATTTAGATATCAATCTGTTTTTTCCTTAAAAATTATGGAACTCACCAGGAGGGGTGTAACCCAAAGAGTCTCAAAATGAGTCAAAACACTACTTTTTAGGGCAAAAATTCGTAAACTTTTCTGGGGGAAGACCCCCCCCCCTCAACTCCCATCAAAATTTTGAAAATTATTATGTGCTGATTTTCCCTGTGACTTACAATGAGTGGTGCTCTTAGGGTGTAACCCAAAAAAAGCTATTTTAAAGGGGAAATTTTCGAAATTTTTCTAGGGAAGGACCATCCTCCCAGACCCTCCAATTTTACTTGGAATTGGCCTTGTTTACAAAATTTTGAAATTAAGTTCACCAAAATTAATATACAATGTGTAAGTCATCTAAAACTTGATGTAAAAAAGTACCCGTAAGGAGGTACCTCAGAAAAAATGTTGGGTCAAACCCCCTCTCCTAGGGGAGGACCCAGCCCTCCAATTTTACTTGGAATTCACCTTGTTTACAAAATTTTGAAATTAAGTTCACCAAAATTAATATTCAATATGTAAGTCATCTAAAACTTGATGTAAAATAGTACCCGTAAGGAAGGTTACCTCAGAAAAAATGCCCTCCCCCCCGAAACAAAAGTCTAGTTACGGCCCTGTGTATTTATAACTATGTAGTATTTTAGTTTATTTCGATGGAGAGCAATTACCTTATTTTTATTCCTTTTAAAGCTCCAGGATCTCTGTTTAATAGCCCTTGAAAACTTTCACTGAGAAGCTTAGGAGAATTTTTTATGAGTTATTTTCGACTCGTATTAAAGATCGGAACTCTTCGGCTCTCAATAACGCTCAGAAGAGGTCATGGAGAGAGAAAAAACGGGATATTTTAGCCAATGATGGGGACTCAGTGGCCACGACTCGACCACGTGGCAATCTCGTCTCAGAGAAGAGCCTATCGTGTTGCCACGATGCGGTACTTAATTCCCGCTGTTTTCTGGGGAAACCTTCCACACACTCCTTTTGAAGAGATCGTCAATCACTTTTTTAGTAGAGTATTCAATCGGTTCCATTCATAACATGCGCTGCGAAGTAATATTCTCTGGTTTCATTTTTATTCTGGGCGAGGCGAGAGGAGGGACATTACTTGTTGGATGGTGGGTTTTATTTATTCAGATAAGAGCGCATCACAAAACAGTCTTTCCTGTTCTAATTATTTGCTAAGTTTAGTTCACCGCGCTTATTCAATTGCATTTGAGCATGTTTGTATCACGTGCATTGGTGCTCTCAGTGCTGAAATTGGACAAAAATATTTGGGGGGACTCACCTTTTTAAAAAATGGATGATTGATGGGGGTAAAATATGACTAGTTTTTGGTACCTACTCGAATTGATAATCAAATTATATGGATTAAATAAATTGCATAGTTAGGGGAAAGGGGGGCCTAATGGGACATTTTTTAAATGCTAGAATAAAAGCACAAATGCAGTTATTATAATTGTTATAACCTTAAAACTATGTAACATTTAATTCTTTACAAATATTGATGGAAAGTAAACAAAAAAAAAACATTATTCAACTTTGTGTTACCATGAAGTGGCGGATCCAGGATATGGTTTGTGGGGGCTAAAAATTTGGCAATCGAATTGAATCATCTTGTTCAACCTAATGTTAAAAAAGTTGTGAATAATCGAGTTCCAAGTATGAAAAGGGGGGTCTGGGGGTTCTCCCCCAGAAAATTTTTGGAAATTAGACTCTTAAAATGGGAATGGGAATTTAAAATGGGAATGGGAAAAATGGGAATTTAAAATGGGAATGGGAATTTAGGCAGAAAAAATAAATTTGCTTTCGTATTTAAATCTGCCCTTAAATTTATATATTTTTTTTTGTAGAAAGGAATATTTTAGGGGACGGTAAAAATATTTCGGGGGACCGTCCAATCATTTGGGGGGACGGCGTCCCCCCGCGTCCCCCTCCAATTTCAGCACTGGGTGCTCTTTTTTTAATAGTCTTTTTATAAAGATGGACATGGAGCACAAAAAAAGGTATTGGTGGAGGGGGGAATTGCCCTTCCTTTTACTTGAAAGATAGGATAATTAAAGATTAAAGGTTAAGAGAGTTGCTTGGGCTTAACTTCCTCCTCCCCCGAAATTTTGATGACCATTTATGTAGAGGAAGGTTGTGTACCTTGAATTTTAAAAAATTCAAATCTTAATTACCCTAAACCAAATTCAAAAAAAAGGGGGGACGTAGTGCACATCTTTATACAAGAGAGAGAGAGAGTGAAGCAGCAAAAAAAAACATAATTCTGTTGCTAATAGTTTTCGCTAAACTGGATTACGCGGAAAAAAAAACTTTAACTTAACTTTAACCTCAAAAATACCCTAGAGCTAATAACCTCATCAATTAGCTTTTTGTTTGATAATGTTCTACAAACATTTCTCTACTAACGATTCAAATTTCATAAGTTTCTATCATGTAGTTTTTGCGTTGTAAGAGGTCAAAGAGTTCAAAAATAAAAATTTCTGAAACAGCGGTGGCGGTAATGGTAACTATTTTTAATATAGAGAGAATATCTGGTAGATCGCTTCCTTTATAAGTCACGTCACAAACTTTTAATGGGAAAAACTATATCATAATATCCCCCTCGGATATACGGCCCTGTATATCGCATATTTTAATTTTAATTTTTCAAAGGGTGTTGGAGGCACAAAATGTGTCCTTTTCAAGTCACTGTCAGTAAAACTTAAAGTGTTATTTTTTGTGCAAAGTTTCAAAAATTATTATGACCTTAATAAAAAGGAGGGTCTGGGGATACCACCCAAAATGTTGAAATTTAACCCTTAAACAGCGTTTTGATTCATTTGTCGGAATTTCGCGGAGAGGAACCCGAAACCTTAGGGCTCAGTGCCCCTGACATGTGTCGGGTACGTCCGTACGCCCCCCCCCCTTGAGAATGGGCAGCCCAGCCTGTACCAACATATTCTACGACAGTGGACGATATGATCCAATGAAACTCCATCTCTCTGTTGCCACCCAGAGACCAGGACATGGCAACAGCAGAAATAAGCGGGGCCACAACAAACAACAGTTCGGGGGTCTACGCACCGCGACAAAAGGGTAGGTCAAGCGCCCCACAAACACGAGGGGCCCCGTTTTCACACGCTTCGATCACGTGGTCCCCTTCGAATTCCATTGGACGAGCGCCCAGTCACGTGAAAATAGTATTATTAAATTCGACGGCCTTGTTTGGGACACAATAACAGAAAAAAAAACGGCAGTGGGAAAAAAATCTTCCCCGGTGACAAAGGAGTCCTTTCTGGCGGGGTTCAGAAGCACCCATCAAGGGTGCTCTCTCCCTCCCCACCCCCCTCTTAGTGGGCACCACCGAGACGCTCGCTCTTCTGCGCCGAAATTAAAATATTTAGTGGCCATCGTGAATCACGTCGTTCGTTAAGCCTACTCGTGACTCCTCTCTTTTTTCGAAAACAATATCCGCGATGATGGGTTGAGTTGAGAGGAGAGGGTTTTCCTGATGACAGGTTGACGGAATCTTTAACCCTTTCAAACCTAGCCGCCACAAATTCAGTGGTAATTTCGGACGCATTAGGACTGAAAGGGTTAAGCGTCGCTAATTGAGGAACGGCACTGTCAGGAAGTTGAGTGTGAAGATGTATTGGACTCATCACTTGACATGTCAGCGGAGTCGAAGGGTTTTTCCCACAGTAAATACCTAATGATTGCTTTTTTATGGCTCCAATAATTGTATACCTATTTAATATTTTCATCTTAGAGGAGTCTTCTCGTTTCATTTAATTAATGTTGCCACTCGCAACGAATTTAAATCTTTACAATGTTTAATATTATTCTAATACATTAAAAATTTAAAATCAAATCCTCTGCTGGTATCAAGAGGTTGCTCATTACTCTCCAGGGATGTACTTATAGGAAAGATTTCATATGCGAATTTAAGGGGTTAAGGGTGGGAAGGTGGCAATGCTCTCCCAATTTTTGCAGATATTCCATTATTTTACTGGCGTTTGTTTTCAAAGCAAGGACTGATAGCATGCACCCCCTTAAAAAATCAAACTTGATTTTCCCAGGACGCGGGAAAAAAAAGGTTGGAGGGTCAAAAGCACTAGTTCCATAGCACTGGTTCCGGCTCTTATTACCTTTAGAATAAGCTAACAAGGAAACGTTCTCAGGCTAAACTCACAGAAATGGACGAAAATTTTACAGGGGTTAGTAGATGACTCAAAACGCATACTGTGAAAAACTTATTGTTGCGGAATTACAGTAGAAAAGCTGTCCCTGTTTGAGCTAAGGAGTAATTAAAACTCTGCGTACCACTTCCAAAAATAATTATTTTCCTTTGGAATTATTTTTGACAACGACTAAGCTAATCCATTGAATTAAATCTTCACTAGTCTAATATGATTTTCCATTGATCTATGGAAGCAGTGACGTATATAAAAGAAAGGGCGAAGCCCCCCTCCCGAGAAATTCGGACTAGGTATACCAAAACGAGTTAAAAACCTATTATTAAGGGTCAAATTTTCAAAACTTTTCTGGGGGAGAACCCCTAGACCCCCTTTTTATACCTGGAACCTTAAACTGTATTATTCACAATTTTTTTTATATTAAGTTCGAATCACAAGATAAATATAAAATCCTGTCTAAAAATTTCTCAAAAAGCTATTTTGAATCAAATTAATATATGCATGGGGGGGGCTTGGGAATAATTTTGGCTACACTCCCCAGGTTCAAAAATCTGGGCCTGATAATGACTTTATTTTTTGGAGGATATTTGGGCCCCTCCCGAAATAAAGTTCTACATACGCTATATGAGGGACTTGCATGATTTTTTTTTTTAAATTTAACATTTTTATCCGATTCTCCACGAAAAGTTAAGCTGATAAGCAAAATTTCAGGTTGATTAAGAAAGTTTTTCAATTAAAAAACCTTTTTTAAAAGTCGCCTTTTTTAAAGAGCGCGAAAACACTTAAATCGAGTTGACAAGACAGTGACGTCACTATATATGTGCGTGATCGACCTCTTTCTGTATACCTCTTACGATAGACCTCTTCCCATGAGACAGATCAGTGACGTCACTGTCTTGTCAACTCGATTTAAGTGTTTTCGCGCTCTTTAAAAAAGGCGACTTTTAAAAAAGGTTTTTTAATTGAAAAACTTTCTTAATCAACCTGAAATTTTGCTAATCAGCCTAACTTTTCGTGGAGAATCGGATAAAAACATAAAAAAATCATGCAAGTTCCTCATTGATGTAAGTAAGTTTATTGAACCAAACACAACCATTTAAAAAATTTAAAACAACCACACTTATTCACACTTTTATTTTTCCTTATTAAAAGAAGGTGGTGTATAGAATTTCAACGCCAGAAAGTATCGTTTATTTCTCTAAGGACATGCCCAAAAACATCATTGTCATAAGAGAGCGAAAAAAAAAATAGTATTGAAGTGGTGGCCTTTACGTTGATGTCCGAGATGAAAATGACCTCTTGTTATGAATGGAAGTTTTCTCGCTTTTTTTTAAATATCGGTAAGTGACAAGCATCAATCAAAGGATGGAGTGGAAAACAAAATACTTTATAAGGGGACATCCATAAATTACGTGAGGTCAAAAGGGGGGAGGGGCGGTCCAGGAAAATCTCACGAAATCTCACCGGGGGGGAGTCAATTAAAATATCACGTCGACTTTTAGTTTAGAAAATATACGGTTTTTTTTTTAATATTTTTTAGCACAACAATTTAAACCATTTTGCGAACAACAATCGTTAAAAAAACCTTCATTTCTCACCGGTTAATTTTTAGTGTTAAATAGAGACCCTATATATAGAGAGACTGGACAATGAACTTTTCGCTTCCATTTTAGTTACAAAATGCATGAATCTCCATAGACTGTAATGCTAATTCATCCGCCTAAAACTCTTTTTATTGCACAAAAATCAAAGCAAAAACTATATAAAAAATTTAAACAATTCATTCCGAACACGAATTGATGTTCTTTATTTTGTTAATAATTATTTTTATCTTAGAAAATACATTTTAAAAAATCAAAGTGATTGTTTGGTTGCCACAGGTAACATTTGGCACGCTATCGCTCTTTTCGAGGAGAAATGTATGAAACAAAATTTTATTTTTATGGACTAGTAGCCAGGAAACTAATCTCAATTCAAATTCTATTACTTTGTTTTCAATGGACTCTAACCGTCTGACGTCACACGGAACCAACACGTGACCTACTGAGCTTGCGATTGGTTACCACAGATACTACACTAGTAGATCTACTAGTGTAGTATCTGTGGTAACCAATCGCAAGCTCAGTTGTAGGTCACGTGTTGGTTCCGTGAAGTCTCGAACCAGATAGGCGGTTAGAGTCCATTTCGTATCTAAATAGATGGTTAACTAGTCTTGGTAGCCAACGGCGGATGCCAATAAAGTCGCCAACCAGTTAAACAATTAAATATTTAGTTTTTTGAATTTATTTGGCATTATTTATGAATGAAAGTAAACAAATAAATTTTTAATAACTTATTTGTTTACATTTTAGCTCTTCTTTCGGTATTTTTCAAAACTTTTAACAGCATTTTCCACGATTTTCAACATTTCGTAATGTTAAAGTATAGGAAAGTTGTAACTAAAATGGCGGAAATACCGATAATACCGGTGAGCCGTTGTCCAGTCTCTCTCTATATAGGGTCTCTAGTGTTAAAGAAATCATTATTTAAAACCTAAATACCCTTATAATATATGCCTTGTAGAGCCTATGAATGGCTATGTTAAAGCAGGAACAAGCAAAATCTTTGGTTTTCTGAAAAAAAAAAATACTCTAAATTTCTTCCTCAACTATCGTTTTTTAAGTCAGTAACTTAACCAATAATAATTTACTACTTTAAGAACTATATATTTTAGCTAAAAAAGAACGTTCAATATTTATTTACTGCTTATACTGTTTTTTTTTTAAATTTTATGTGTAGAAGTAGACTTGGTACAATTCCATTACATGACTCCTTAAAAATCGCCCCCAAATATCAGTTGTTAAAAATTGCAAAAAAAAAAAAAAAACTTATGCTAAAAATATAACAGTTACTTTTTTAAATATTCAAAGTTTACAATATTTTAACGCTTTTTAACTGGACAGATAACGGAATTGTACTATGAATTTATTCAAATCAATGCTTAATAGTTTAGAGTGCTTAAAACGAAGAACACAATAATCACACAAATTGGGGGGCCGAAAAGTTTTATTGAGGTCTGAAATAATGCAATAATAAAAGTTACAAAGTTGGAAAACACAATTGATCAGGAAAGATGTGCTTGACACTTCAATATAGTTGATGCATTCTGGAAAAAAAATATTGTCGCTTCAAATAGAGTTCATGCACAAAGCACAGAAACGGACAACATCGGGAAATAGCACGAGAAAACCATGCTTCACCATAAAGTTCGTGTGTACACAGAAAATTGGCCATTTCAATAAAGTTCGTGCAAGGCACAGAAACGCACAATTTCACTAAAGTTCGTACATGACACTGATGGAACGCGGTGTAATAGTTCGTGCTGAACACAGAAGTGTGCTGTTTCATTAGAGTCCGTGCATAGCACAGAAACAAGCACATTTTTTTTGGTGAAGTTTGACGCACAAAAACACGTGGTTTCATTATAGTTCGTGCACAGAGACATGTACGGTTTCACATAGTCCGTGCATATAGCACAGAAACACGCACAATATCCTCGAAGTTCCTTGCACATGTGTTTTCAGTAGGGTAGAAGACACTGGTTGAGAAGACACAAGTCGGGTAGTCACAAGTCGGGTACACAGTTTAGGTAGCGGTTTTTCGTTTTAAACCGAAGATACGGGCAGCTCCAGAAAAGGCCCTACGGAGTCGTCCAGGGAACTTTTTTTCCACCACCACTGGAGCTGGTTCTGGAACTGCATCAGTGCCGGTCCGTGGATCAAATTGTACCGGGCCGAGCATTTCATTGAAAATAAACCCGAAGGTAGTGACATAAATATAATGCAGACATCATGAGAACCATCTTATTTTTCCAAGAAAACTAAATAAAATCGCTTCATTAGAAATACATAAATTTTTATATTTGTTTTTTTTTGTCGCGAACTTGTTCAATCCGGAAGTGATGGTGACAGTTGTCTGAGTTTTTTTTTGTAACAACTATAAGTTAATAAAAAGAAAATCAATAAAACAGTACATTTTTCTTCGAAAAGAAAGAAAAATCAAGAAATGATATCAATATCAATGGCTTTGTCCCAATCTTCTTTTTGTAAAGAAATGAAAAATCACGTGCATTTTAAACTTCTGAGAAATCCCAATACATCGTAAATGAAACCAAAATCCCTGCTTTAAAGTTAAAGTAATCTCACGTGAGAAGCTAGGGGGGAGGGATTTTGGTTTAGAATAATAAATCAATTTATATATATTTTTTGGTGTAACTGTATTTTATTTTGAAAGCATGTTTAAGTACAATTAAATTAAAATTAATAAATCAAAATAATATAGAATGTAAACAATCAACGCCCCCCCCAGCGGGCCGCGGTAAAATTATCAAACCTTGACCGGTCCGTGGTGGTAAAAAGGTTGGGGAACACTGATCTAGAGGACATAAAATAATTTTGCCGTACACCATAACATAGGATTTAAGAAAAAAAAGCGTTTGTTATATTTTTAATAGAGATAAAAGCTTTTAAATTATTGAATAAAATCAATAAAAATAATGGAAACGTATTCCTTTTCATGAGAGAAAATATATTTAACGACACATAAAAATAAAAATCGATGTAGTACTCAAGCAAAATTAAGATTTTTAAAAATCACGCTGAAGAAACTCTAAAAATTGAAATACTGTGTGAAAAGTAAAAATGATATAGTAGTATCTGCATAAAAATATCTAATACATAAAATTTAATAATTTTTTTTTTACTTTTTTATTTCGCCGCTAGGAGCGCTGTAAGTCCTCTCAATGGATTCTCCAGGGTCACTTACCTAGGCTGTATGGTATTATTAGAGTCGACTCCACTTAATGTTATCAAAATTTGGTGAAATCCCCTAAAAAACCTCCTTTTTCCCGTTAGAAGGTCAATTTTAATACATAATCACACCATATGAGTCATTAATTTATTAGTGTTATATATTATCCACTCTACATTTTACTTTAAAAAGAATGTAAAAGTTGCAAAATACTAACTAGGGAATCGTTTTAAATACTTCAATTAGGACTACATAGTTGTGATTTTAATGCAAAACTCTATAGTAGGGGAGCCCAGAGTGTTTTTGGGTAGTAACTAACTCGAGCGCGTCAGATAATCATAGGGGGGATACCTTGAATGCTTTTGAGTAACTCCACCAAATATAAGCTCTCTATGTTGGTGGGTAAGTTTAGAACAGCCCGTCAGATTTGTAAAAAAAAATTAGTTAAATGGACATACTCGAGCGCGTCAGATAATGATAAGGTAGGTTAGTTACCAGCTAAAAAGTGTACATTTTCTAAAATCTGCCGATTTGAGCGGTGGATAAGGGAGCGGGAGGGTTACAAAGTTGCAAAGTAAAGCCAAGACCGGTAAGACGCTATCGCTCTTTTTGAGAAAAATGTACGAAACAAAATGTTTATAGACTAGTAGCCAGGATACTAGGCTCAACTAGTTGTAAACTGTCTTGGTAGCCAATCTGACGCGCTCGAGTATAGGCCCTTTTATATGAACCCGTTTTCGCGGATGACGGCCCGCGTTTGCTTGATCCGCCATCAGAAAAATCCCTTTGGTTGGCAAAAAGTGGTGGCGCTGCGGTCGCCTTTGAACAACCAAACGCGGCCCGTGAAAACGGGAGCAAAAAAAGTTTTGCTCTCCGTCATCGGCAGCCGCGAAGATTAGAGAACATCAACAATAAACTACAAACATGGCGTAAGTTCAATTTTTGTTTCTCTTGGTTTAAAGTGTATTTCAATTGAAAATGATTGTAAAGTGATTTCTTATTTAAAACAAACAAAGTACTTGTTCTCGCGATTGATTTCAATCGTAATACTGGCGTTGTTTTCTGTATGTAATTTGCATTACAAGCAGTGCTGAAATTGGAGAAAAATATTTGGGGGGACTCACCCTCACCTTTTTACAGAGTAGATGATTGATGGAGGGTAAAATATGACTAATTTTTAGTAGTACCTACTTGAATTGATAATCAAATTATAGATTACATTTAATTGCATAGTTAGGGGAAAGTGGGGGCTAATGGGAAATTTTTTAAATGCTAGAATAAAAGCATAAATGCAGTTATTATAATTTGTATAACCTTAAAACTATGTAACATTTAAGTATTCATTACAAATATTGATGGAAAGAAAAAAAACATTATTCATCTTTATGTTAGTAGTGGCGGATCCAGGATATGTTTTTGGGGTATAAAAATGTGGGGTTTTTTTAAAATTTTTTTTCGAAATTAGACTCTAAAAACAGGGTTTTTACTCATTTTTTGCACAGCAAATCGTGAGTAATAGAGATTAAAATACTTGAAGGGGGTCTTGGGGGTCCTCCCCAGAACAATTAAGTATTCATTACAAATATTGATGGAAAGAAAAAAAACATTATTCATCTTTATGTTAGTAGTGGCGGATCCAGGATATGTTTTTGGGGTATAAAAATGTGGGGGTTTTTTTTAAATTTTTTTTCGAAATTAGACTCTAAAAACAGGGTTTTTACTCATTTTTTGCACAGCAAATCGTGAGTAATAGAGATTAAAATACTTGAAGGGGGTCTTGGGGGTCCTCCCCAGAACGTTTTTGGAAATTTGACCCTAAAAATCCGAATACGAATATATTTGCGAATCGGAATACGGGGAAACTGCTGGCACGCTGATAGGCGAATCCGAACACTCATTCAAATGGGAATTTAGGTCAGAAAAAATAAATTTTCTTTCGTATTTAAATCTACCCTTAAATTTATAATTTTTTTTCATGGAAACAAATATTTTAGGGGACGGTAAAAATACTTCGGGGGACGGTCCAATTATTTCGGGGGACGGCGTCCCCCTCCAATTTCAGCACTGATTACAAGTCAATGTACAGCTTAATGTTCATGCTAAAAAAGAAATTGCATCATTTTATGAAACAGATTCTGTTTCCTGTAGAAGAGACACTGCTATAAAATAACAGATAATAAAGCTTGATATCGCGTGTGATCACATTTATCTTGTTTTGTATTATATCGTTGGAAACAGCTTTAGAAATAGTCCTCCAGTCACCACATCTGTAACTAGCTGTTACGACCCGGCAAAGCCGGGTCTTACAGCTAGGCTAGCCTTTTATGCGAGCTTCGCTCGTTACTACTTCAAGTTCCTATTAATTATACATTAAATAAGAAGTTTAACTTTAATAATTTATTATTGTTGAATTAGAAACCAACTTCCCTAAAAGTAACTTTTTAACCTTTATTAAGTAAACCAACTTTCTTGAAAGATATTTATTTAAAAGCTATTATATTATTTTAAAATTTTAATTACTTTTATTTATTTATTTTTCTGATTATTGCGAGATGGCATCGAGTCAGTGAGTGACGTGGGCTTTTATATTTTTCTGATGATTATGATTATTATTGCGAGATGGCATCATAGTGTGCGAGCGTTCCAGAATCAGTCAGTGAGTCAGTGAGTGACGTGGGCTTTTATATGAGAGATGTGTAACCACATCTCCCACAGCAACACGATTGAGTGTTGTCTATCTCTAACCAGGGCCTGATTTACCATTAGGCCCGGGCCTAGGGGCCCCACAATTTGGGGGCCCCCTAATTTTAAAAAGTTAACAAAAATTATAGTAGAAATAACTTTTTATACTTCCTTGAATGTTTTTTCATTACATTTTTTAACTCGAAAATAAAAATCCAAAACTTTTTAGCAATGTAAAAAACGTAAAAGATAACCGAGAACGTGTCTGACCCTGACGATAGTGAATTTTCATACTAATCAAACAATAATTTTAACGCATCTACATTTATGTAGCACCAAATATGGCAACGGGGGGCCCCTTCCTGCATGTTGGGCCTAGTGTTCTAAATTTTCTAAATCGGGCCCTGTCTCTAACAATAATAGCAATTACTACTATTTTAGGATCTAGTAATAATACTTAAAATTGGACCTAAATGGTTGTTATAATTGAGGCTGTGGGTAAAAAAGGCGGCTGAAGTCTCTAAAGCTGTACCGAAAAATAATTATTTATTTATTTGATTTGAAATTGAATTTACTCGGTGTATATAGCAGTTTAAGATGATGGCTAAAATATTTCGGGGACTGTCTAAAAAATATTTTGTGACGACGCCTCCCTATGTCCCCTCAGAATCAGAACTGGTTGTATAGACAATGTTTTTAATTATATTAGGTATGAGATTGATCTAATGGTTGATATCCCGATTCAGGCAGTTGTTGAAACTTTTTGTCCAGGCGGTATGATGGTTTATAACAGTTTGTTACTCCTGTTAGAGACAGTGATTTCATACCAGGATATACCTGACCAAGCTTGGCGCTAAAAAGAAATAGGTTGCCTTTTAGTCGCTTTTACCCAATACTCTCGCATATTTTAGAAGGGGCGTTGCTCTACCACTTAACTAGAATAATTACCGTTACATGTTTTACATTCTTTTAGGAATCGCTTCTTGCCCATCCAGAATATGCATGTTTAAAGTATAGAAAAAAGCATTTTTACCTTACTTAAAAAATCCTATTATAGCCCCTGTAGATCTCTAGAAGTTGTTGCTTAAATGACTAACAAGGAGAGGATCCCAACGTGTCATCACCGATTTGGTTCATTTTTGGTGTGGAAGTAGTGCATGATTAGGACATCAATTTGTGAAAATATTAAGAAGCAACTTTCAGAAATTTTGGAGAAAATCGCGATTAAAAATCTTAACATGTACTTATATATCTGATAAGATTCTAGTCTTGCAAGCGGAGCGTGGTGTAGCGGTAAGAGCTGTGATTCCCAACCCAAAGGTACCGGGATCGAGTCTCGCTGCATACCATATTTTTTATTTTAATTTTCCACACAATTTAGAGCACAGATGATATGAAATAAACTTATAATAATATTTAATTATAAATTTTAAAATATTTTTTCTTGTGCGTAAAAAAATTTTTGGTAAATATATAATATTTACAATAGGATCATAAAAAATTGGATTTAATAATTTATATTTTTGGGAAACAAGGAATGAAAAGATTTAAAAAAAAAAAAAAAAAAAAATAATAATTTATATTTTTATATATGAAGTTTTACCTTAATTTATCCCTAACTATCCGAAAGAAAGTACGCAATTTTGTTATGCTAAAAGGATTTGTTATGTGTCTGGTTTGATAGTTAAAATAAACATTTTTGCAGGTAAACATATAATATTTACAATAGGATCATAAAAATTGGATTTAATAACTATTTTTTTGGGAAACAAGGAATGAAAAGACTTCAAAAACAAAAAAATAATATTTAAAAAATGTTTCAAAATTGATAATTACAAATATAAATATGTACTACTTTATTTCATATCTGTGCTCTTAATTGCGTGGAAAACAAAAATAAAAATTATGGTATGCAGCGAGACTCGATCCCGGGAACTTTGGGTTGTGAATCACAGCTCTTACCGCTACACCACGATCCGCTTGCAAGACTAGAATCTTATCAGATATATAAGTACATGTTAAGATTTTTAATCGCGATTTTCTCCAAAATTTCTGAAAGTTGCTTCTTAATACTTTCACAAATTGATGTCCTAGTCATGCACTACTCCCACACCAAAAATGAACCAAATCGGTGATGACACGTTGGGATCCTCTCCTTGTAAGTTATTTAAAGTTTAACATTTACTTTTAGGTGCTATTAGCGAAATACAAATATTTATTCATAATAATTAAAATTGAACCTGCTAGGTATGTAAAGACATTGTTATTTAATTGTATTGTATTTCGCTATTGAATGTCTGTTACTAATATTCTTCTTAGTTTGTGATTCAATTAATATGATTTCTGTACAATTGTTTAGCATTTCAATTATTTTTCTCTTCCACAGAAGTTTAGAATATTATCTTATGTAGTCTGAAACTGAAGAAGATATTTATCCTGAATGAGATGACTGGCTAAGTGCAGTAAATTTCTATTCTTATAGCAATGCATCCAAGCTTTTTTCACCTTTTTAATTGCAAATCTTAAATTTTATTTATATGGGGATATTATTTGCCACTCACAGTGGCAGGTCATTCGAAGTATGTGAACCCCTAGCAATACATGAAAAAGAAATAAAAACATTTTCAACTTTATCCGGGATAAGATTCCGCTCCATACCTTTCGAAAACGAAAGGTCAATATTTGTTACCAAAGTTTTCTGTACATTACAGTTTTTTTTGCTCGGTATTATTTAGTGAGACTGTTTCTTACAGCACAACTTATAGTGCGTGTGCTTGCTTTGCACAATACTTTAGAATTAGATGCTAATTTATGTTTACCAAAGTCAAGCAAAAACACCAAATTTCCCGGTATGGTTGTGGTAACACATTATTTACTGGTGGTGTAGCCAGTGGGTGTTGGGGTTGTAGTACTCATTCCCAAAACTAAAAATTTATTATGAATTATACTAGATTATGTTTCTTGTCAGTGACGGGTCACGGGTTGATGTAAGAAGACTCCACTCTTTCTAGCTACCTAATTGACAAGTCAGAGATGACTCTTGCTTGCTCTGTCTTTTTCACCTATTAGATAGCCAGAAAGTCTGTCGTCACCTCACATCAACCTGTGACCTGTTGTAACATAGTGCAGTTGAAATAAGTAAAATTCTCCCCATACATAAAAATTGCCAATATCGCCATCTGATTTTTTTAGTAACAACACTGGTACTGTTGCTTAATTCCTTTTATATTTCTGTTTATTCTATTCAACAGGTTCTTACTAACGGTGTCGAGTCAAGATATTGGAAAAAAGAATTTCGAGAATGATTTCTACATTTCTTCCCAATTTTTTTTAAAAGATAAAAAGCTTTTTATGCATGTAAGTATAGCAGTATGTAGAGAATGAGTATAGGGTTCAACAACCCTTTGAAATTTTTATAACTATTTATTCACAGGTTCTTTTACTTTGAAAATGTTAGGGCGTATCCTCCTGGAAACTCAGAAAAATTTTTGATCATAGAAAATCACTAAACTACTCCTATCCCCCTCCATTAAATTTTTTACTTTGCTTCGCCACTGCTTCTATGTGTGTCACCAGGCCTGACGAGAGAGGGGGGCGAGGGGGTATGATACCCCGGGGCCCGGTACCCAAAGCTTTTCATATTGAGTACTAAGACAGATATCATTTTGAATATTTTAGAAATTAATTTGTTCACATAAAGTTCCAAAAATGAGTAAATTCCCAGTTTTCTAGGGGCATATTTTCAAAAATTTTCTGGGGGAAAACCCCGAGACCCCCTTTATTACTTGTTACTCATCATATTATCAAGAAAACGATATTTTTAAGTTGAGTGTAATTCAGATCTTGCCTAGAAATATTCTAAAAATTACATTAAGCGTATGAATGCATGGGTGGAGGTACATCAGAAAATTTCACCCCCTACTTCGAAATGAGAATATGTCATTGGGGGCCCGCTTCTCAACCTTTTACCCGGGGCCCGACTTGGCTCTCGGTGGCCCTGTGTGTCACCAAATGACTGGTGGCTTTTGGGTAGTTCAAGTGGGGGTTCACTTTTTCAAAAATGCAATCGAGTAAAAATTAATTATTTATATTAATGGTTATAAAACTAAATTTCTCGGGTATCCAATGGAAAGTACCATTTCAAACTTCTCTTGGGAAACTTTATGAGGGTGGTGTGAAACCTCTCGGGGTTTGGGTATAACTTCAAAAGGGTGGTGTGTAATACCTTGGGATTTTTATAAAGCATTTTACCGCAAGTCCTGAGGTGGTACACCCCCCAATGAGGTATTACATGCAGTTCCCCAGGTGGTACAAACCACTCTCAGTTGCAAGCCATCCTGAAGGTCGTACACCCTCTTCCCCGAACTACTACATAACACCCTTGAGATGTTTCACACCATTCCCAAGTAGGTGGTACGCAGAATTTTTGAGGTTACACTTGCCAACCTCACGGTAGTACTCGGTATTTGATGTCCAAGGTGCTACACACCACCTCTGAAATGGTATGCACCATATCTGAGGGTTACATTACAAACTGTCCAAATTTTTAAATAATTCAGTTGGGATAGTTTTTTATTTTTTAGGTTTTATTGTAATTTGTAATGAGTTATTGATATTACTTTCAATTTTATCATTGTCGGTATATCTTGTGTTACAAAAATTGCATGTAATTGAAATTAGTTTATAATGAACAAAGTATGATAAAGTTTTAGTTTATTTATTATCTAACAATCAATTAAGATTATAAAATAACAAGAACTTCCGCGCTGAAAATTGCATACTAATTTCATTTTCCAGGATTGATAGTCATGTCGATTGGAATTTTTCTCCTAATGTTTCCCTTTGTGTTTCCACTGAGGATTCCTTCCGAAGAAGAGGGCGAAACATTTGGAGAAAATTTCAAATCGACACGACCATTAATTCCAGAAAATGGAGTTAATATGTAATTAAGATATTGTTAAACTCTTACAGCCATATTCTCAACCATCAGCGTCGGTGTTAATTCCTTGGTCAAAGAAGGATTCCACCAATCAGATTCCGCGAAAAGCTAATTTTTCTTTCTTTAGCAACTAGTTAACACCGACGCTGATGGCTATGAATATGGCTGTTAATCTCTGATCTCTAGAACTGAACTGTATGAAGCATAGTGAGTTTGATTACTAATGTACTTAATATATTCAATATTTTTTGTGTTTTTCCTCTAATTGAATTTACATGTAATTTAAAGTGTGTATTTAATATTTTTCCTTAGGTTTTTGAGTAAAGACCAGTTTTATCATTGGAATATAAATAATTGAAGATGGAACCCTTTTAAAATTTATTGTTTAATATATATTTTTGTGTTTGCATTACATTTAGTAATTTGTTTATTACATTCTGCCTTCAAATTGGTATACCTAATTAATAGACTATAAAAGAATGAAAAACTGTAATTTTGTTTAGTTTATGTAATATACAGCCTCTAAATTATTTTTGGTAACAATTAAAGGATTATTTTTTATATATGGACTTGTGTCGAATGATTTTTTTATTTCAAGTTTTCTTTAACTTTTTCTGAACAAATAAAATATTATTTTCTTAGTAAAAATTTTTTAGTTTGTTTCATTTGTGCACACAGTGCAACTTTGATAGATCAAGGAAAGGATCTTCATTTAAAAGTTGAGGATAGTTCAAAGATTTCTCTTTTTTCTTAACTAACTTTTCGATCCCAAATACAAAATTGATTCATTACTATTTCTTAACACATGCTTTTAAATGCCTTCATTTTTCTATTAATTTTTAATTCATTGGAACAATTTTGATGGCTCCTTCAGTTTGAATTATCCTTGTTGTACTGCAGCACTGATGACTGTGAATATGGCTGTAAAATATTTTTGGGTATTAAAAAATTAGTAGCTGTCACTAATTTTAAATAATAAAAATTAGAAATTTTTTAAAATTTTGATTTACTTGTAAATGCATATATGCTTAAATTAATATTTATCTCTATTGACAGTAAAAAATTATTCTTTTTAAATTTTGGAAAATAAATATTTTTGCTGCTTCAAATGTATGGGAAGCTCTAACATTCAATTTTACTACAGAATGAAAAGTATGGATTTTTTTTATTTTGTCCTAACAATTGATAGTGCTTTAAATTAAAATAAAACATTCCAGGTTACTCTCTTGAACATGAAAATCATCTTTAACTTTAAAAATAAAAATACACTAGAATAATATTTTCTACGAAACAAGGGGGGGTTAATTTATGTGTAGCTTTTTCTGTATTTTCTAGGATTTCTTGTACAGAAATTTACAATAGTTTTCGAGCTAATATTTTAGTCCTAAGAAAAAATTGATTGATGAATTACCCTTGAAAAATGCTTTTTAAAAATATATGGTAAAAAGATTCCTGTCAGTAAACTAATCTTTGATAAATTCTTGTGTTGAAGATAATTTGTCTTTAATAATATCTAATGAGTAAAATGTAAAGCTGAATATTGTAATGATCATACAATAAACTAGTTAAATTTTCAGCATACCGCTGAACCTGCTTATAACAAATTAAGGCATAATGAGAACCTTGTTTCTTGACTTGATAAAAATAACTCATTGGTACTATGTTAAAATGCACCGACCTAAACCCAAATATAAAGAAAGCAGAGTTTAATTGCACAATTCCCATAATTTGTTCTAAAAATTTATTTTACTAACCACCCTTTACAATTGTACTCCACTAGGCAAAATAATTTTTTTAATAATAGAGGGAAGTAGTACATGTATAAGTATTTAAATTTCAGCAGGTTTTGATGTTGTTAACTTTAATAATTAAATCTTCATCAAAAACAATACTCGTTCATTCGATAAGCAAATTTGACTCCCAGGCATCACTTCCTGTGGGGCAAGATATTTTTTATGACCAAAATAAAATTTTCATATTGACATTGAGTTGAAGAAAACATATGTAAAGCAAGTTAATTTCTTTTATATTACAAGATTAATCTTCCAGGCTATAGGGCCATGGTCTTAATGAACTACGCGTAGTACAAACTCAAGCTGGGTAAGCCTTGATTGGTCTTTTATTATTGTTCGTTCTCCTTTGATTTACCATTAGGCCTACGAGACCTGGCCTTCCTAAATCTTAAAAGTATCTTAAAATTAATAATTAAATCTGTATCCAAAACAATACTCATAATCACAAAAAAGCAAATTCTTTCACATACATCTGCGGGTATTTTGTGAGAATACATAAATATTTCTAGTACTACTGACCAATTTTTATTTTCTGAGGTTTATGTTATGAGCAAAATAGTTTTCAATTAATTGAGGAAGAAAACATGTAAAATCAATCTAATTTTTTTTATTATAGTTTCATGTCTATGTGGTATAACTATCAGGTTATAAAATTAATAACATACAAATACTTGAATCTATTCAAAACATAACCCTAAATCTCAAAAGTATCTTAACGCATAAAACAAAACTTACTTCTTATTTATTGAAGAAATTGAAATTGGAAAATAAAAGTCTAAAATAAATGGTTTTACAACAGTACATAAGTACCAATTATTGCGTGTTGTGAAATTTGTTTTTATAAAAAAACATCAAGGGGACTCCTTGCAACGCAGTGTGCCTACTATGTGGAAAATTTTCTAAATCAGGTCTTGATATTAGGATGAAATTAATAATTAAATCTGTATCCAAAACAATAGTCATAATCATAAAAAAAGCAAATTCTTTCACTTACATCACACTTGCGAGAATGTGACATTATTGCAGGGTATTTTGTGAGAATACGTAAATATGCCTAGTACTACTGACCAATTTTTATTTTCTGAGATTTATGTTATGAGCAACATAATTTTCAATTAATCGAGGAAAAAATATGTAAAATCAATTTAATTTCTTTTATTATTGTCTCATATCTACGTGGTATAACTATCAGGTTCTGAAATTAATAACATACAAATACTTGAATCTATTCAAAACATAACCCTAAATCTCAAAAGTATCTTAACTCATAAAACAAAACTTACTTCATATTTCTTGAAGAAATTGAAATTGGAAAATAAAAGCCTAAAATAAATGGTTTTACAACAGTACATAAGTAGTATACCTACCAATTATTGTGTGTTGTGAAATTTGTTTTTATAAAAAAACATCAAGGGGACTCCTTGCAACGCAGTGTGCCTACTATGTGGAAAATTTTCTAAATCTGGCCCAGATAATCAGGTCTTGATATTAGGGTAAAATTAATAATTAAATCTGTATCCAAAACAAGTCATAATCATAAAAAAGCAAATTCTTTCACATGCATCACACTTGCGAGAATGTGACATTATTGCAGGGTATTTTGTGAGAATACGTAAATATGCCTAGTACTACTGACCAATTTTTATTTTCTGAGATTTATGTTATGAGCAACATAATTTTCAATTAATCGAGGAAGAAAACATGTAAAATCAATTTAATTTCTTTTATTATTGTCTCATGTCTATGTGGTATAACTATCAGGTTCTGAAATTAATAACATACAACAAATACTTCAATCTATTTAAAACATAACACTGCCTAACATCCCAGCACATAAAAAATGTGTGGAGTAAATAATTATAGTATATAGGCTTTTCTATCGAACTTGGAAGTACAAGATATAGTTTTTAGGGAAAGTGTTTAAAGTAAGTTTTGATATATAAACTTGAAGTAGGGTATTTAAATGGTACTTTAGTTTGCTTTAAAAGTAAATTATCCTTTAAATTTTACTTCTATGACCATAAAACTAAAAGCAAAAACATACAATACTACGGAAAACATATAGATTCTCAGTACTATTTTTTTCAAATTCTACAAAACCTTTTATATTTTAATGGTGACAGAACGTGTTCAACTTGTTTTTCATTGATTATTTTTAGTAAAAATCAACAGATGAAGCTTTTTTCGTAAAATTAAGCTTAGTTTACTTTTGTAAACAAAACACCATTGCATACGATACGAATACGATGTTCTCTTCGGTGTTTCGGAGATTGGTGAATTTCTATCACGCGACCCCCTCCGTTTTTGACGGCCCGAGAAAAAGTGCGAGCTGCCTGCACTTTTTCTCGGCCCGCGATGTCGGGCGTATCACGCCTAGCCATTGGTCCGCGCGCTCACGTGACCACCTGGTTTGGTTGATCCGTTTTCTGCCTCAAAAATAGGGATTTTTCTTGTCGCCAACCATCGCGCCAAGACGGATCGCGGCCCGTCATCCGGCAAAAAAGGCTCCATGTAGAACCAGCTATGTCAATGTAACTAGTTTTCTTTTAAATTTTGACGGGCTGTTCTAAACTTACCCACCAACATGGAGAGCTTATATTTGGTGGAGTTACTCAAAAGCATTCAAGGTATCCCCCCTATGATTATCTGACGCGCTCGAGTAAATCAGCATCATGGGCTCCCCTACTACTAGTTACACTGTTTGAAACTTTCTAATATCAAATTGCTTATTCTTTTCAATCGGATATTATAATCATTGTACCCTCGGACAAAGGTAATCACACTAAGCGAAGCCGACTGTATATTAAAAGTAGTCATGAGATAAATTAATACTTTTGAGTTTTGAGTGCTATTTTTTTTTTTGCACAGATCCAGAGGTTTAAAATAAGGACGTTATTTTTCATAAATGAAACGTTTGAAACTTTCGAAGTTTTAAAATACATGGGGAAATTAAAATTAAAATATAATTTTAGATTAATTCAAAAGTGTCTTGAGAAATTTTTAATTTCCATGCATCTGTCTGATTAAATCTCGAGTGTATAAAATTTTGAAATAATTTTAAAGTCAAAGTGAGATACCTGTTTACACACATAGTAGTTTAAATTAAAAATTGCGGTTTCAATTGATTTACCTTTCACCTAAGGGGACATCCATCAATTACGTGAGGTGTTTTTTCCAAATTTTGGACCCCTCCCTCCCCCTTGGTGAGATTTTGCTGGACCCCCCCCCCCACGTGAGATTTTCTCAACCACTAGTTTTGTTTTATCGGCATAAAAATTACCATCCAGATTGCAAAATTTGGATACAAGAACACGTTGAAATCAAAAAAATGATTCTAACTTGTAATTATCACGACTGACTGGCTAATGATTTGCTGTTTTGACTAATCTGAGCATTTTTTCTAAACTTGTGCTAAAAAATATTAAAGAAAAAACGTATATTTTCTAAACTAAAAGTTGACGTAAGATTTTAATTGACTCCCCCCTCCCCCCTGGTGAGATTTGGTGAGATTTTCCTGGACCCCCCCTCCCCCCTTTTGACCTCACGTAATTTATGGATGTTCCATAACTACTTTTTTACTGTTCTCCTGAAGAAGGAGCGGGCAATAAATTTGAAAAAAAAATTCGATTGTGAAATCAACGAGTAAGTGACAAAAATTATCCTAAATACCTCTTTACCTATGACGTTAAAGGAAAAATGTTCATGCATGACAGAAAAAAAAACTTTACGGGTCATTAACAAAAGAAAAATTCTAGGTAGATTAGGAAATCAATTCTTTGTTACAATTGGAGGAAAATATCAATTGATTTTATGCAGCGATGAAATTAAAAATCGCACTCTTCAATCTTAATCTTCAATAAGTACTCATCTATCTCCACTATTTTAAACTAATTTATTAAAATAGCCACGAATATAAAAGGAAAAAAGAAGCTTTTTATGAAGGCACCTCGTTCAGTTTCATCATTCAAGTGATGAAATGTTAGTTGTTGAAGTACACATTAAAAGCGTCATTAACATTATTCTTATTTGGCTAGCATTCAAAACAAGTAAGATAATACACGTGTCAAAAGCATGCTAAAGAAAATGAGACGCAACTGTTGTGAAAAAAAAATTTTGGGGAGATTCTAATTCACAATTAAGATTGCCATCTTTTTTTACCAAATATATCTCTAAGGGGAAACTTAATGGATACATTACAAATGCGTGAAACAATTTTGCAACACTATAAGTAAAGTTATTATATACATATAAGTTAAAGTTATTAAAAAATTTCACAGTCAGAAAATGTGTTCTTATAGTGTTTCGATCCAAATTCAAGAACACTTTCAGATTCTGAACACATTTTACAACACTATTTTTAGAACACATTTCTAACACTTCCAAAAAATATTCAGAACACTCTTACAGCAAAACACAATAAGGTGTTGAACACATTTCTAACACTTCAAAACATATTCAGAACACGATAAATTGTCGAAGTGTTCTACGTGACAACACAACAAAAGTGTTGTCAATTTGAGGACAAAAAAAGTGTTCTGAAAATGTGTTTAATTTTGTGTGGAGCGTTTGCCTCAGTGTACCCGAGAAATTAAATTAAGTAATAGTTACAACTAAAATTTATTTAATCAAAAAGGAAATCAACAGGCATTAATAACGAGGAAGTATAATTTTAGGAAAATGTTTTAGTTGGTTATTAGAAGTTTGATACGTTTTTAAGATATAAGATAATTTTCTTTGAAAACTGGGAATATAGCCAACTTTTACTTCCTATTTTGTGGCAAAGCAAAGAGTAGGAAAATACATGAGCTCATAAGCAGTGTTATTCCTAGGATTTTTTTCGAGGAGTAAAAATACTCCTTGACCTTTTTAGGAGGAGTGAAATTCAATTGTGAGGAGTGAAATATGGAAATAGTATTAGCTACATATTCAGAAACAAATTTTCTATTAAAATCGCTTACTTTATAATGGACAAAATGAAATTGAAAAAAAAATGAGGATGCTTTTTTGGGCTTTAACAATTATAGCATAAGTTAAGTATTAATAGAAAATATTAAACATTATACACGGTGCATTTTTTAAGCAAAACCATTGTGAAAAATTCAAAGAGTGAAAATACTCCTGGCTAGTTTTTTTAAAGAGTATTTCTGATTTTCAAGGAGTGAAATACTCTCTCAGAGGAGTTAAAAATATCTCTGCTCATAAGGTATGATAAGTCTAAAATCTGCCACAATTTTTTTAAATCGGGGCATATCTGTACCGAGAAATTTCAGTAGTAGGGTCTTTTACTCAATGAATTTAACATAAGATTAGAAGGAAATGACCATGTCACCAAACAGGAGTATACAACACTCTCATTCGTTATGGAATCAAAGGATGGGTGCGGCCTTGGATGCGATAAGAGTTCGCTAATTGGTAGTAGGTAATTACAATTAATGAGAGCGTCAAGCTGTCTAATGGCACCTGTCCTAGCCCGAAGGTGACTCTTTTGAGCAGGTATCGGTATTATAAAGAAATGTATCGTACAGGAACTAATGTGATGTAATTTTCTGAGCTCGTTACGTTAGTCGAAACTTGCATGATCTTAGTAGTGTTTAGTGTGGAAGTGAATAAGCGTATTAATGATGGTTATTGATAATGTGAAAAGAATATAGTAAATTGATTCAGTTAAATCACAGTTAATGATTATTACAGTTAGTATTACTTTAAAAACTTTGGTTGTATATGCTGTAGATGACGAAGAGGAAACTAGGAAACAGAGAAAATGCTATACCATAAATTGATAAGATTAAAGTGAAAAAGATTATATGAAATGCTTTTGTCTTTTAATAAATAAAAATGCTGCAAATTTTGTTAAAAATTTTGAATCGAGGTAATAATGCTTTCAACTTTCTAGTTTTATGAAATTAAACATAGTTCTCTGTGATTATATTTCAGTACTAATATGTCGAAGAGATAAATTTTATTCTCTTTTTTGCTAACTTTTAAAGGCGCAACTTGTTAAAAATCTTATCAAATGAGTTCAATTTTAGAAACCTAGCCCAAACCAAGGTTATTGTAAAAAATAAGCTGTGTATATATTGTAAATATTAATAGCATGAAAAATCTTTAAAATATTAACTCTTGTTAAGAGCCAGTATAATTCTATTCAAATGTAGTTACTTCTTATCGTTCTACAGTTATTAAATAGGGAGAAATTTTTCTTATCATAGCTACACAGTTTACTCGAAAATTGTCTTTCATAGCATTGTTCTGTTATTTGTGTTCTGAAGATGAATTTTTAATTTCTGGCTAGTTTAATTTAATTTTGTGTATTCTTTAAATTGTAATAAATTTTGATAACTTGATATTTAAAATTCTTCTATTATTTTTTAAGAGTCAATATAGTAATATATTCTTTTTAACTTTCAAGGGCTGTATAAGGGCAGTGTTAGTGCAAACTGTCAAGCGATAACTGATGAAAGATAAAAACGCACGTGGATATATAGTAAATAAGAAAAGTAATCTTCCACGCTAGGCTTTGTTATCATTTTTAGGGGGAGGGAGGGGGTCAAAGAGTGAATTTTATAATGATCGAGTTGAATTGTCGTAATATCGGTTGTCGAGTTCACGTGTTGATAATGGGGGATTCTCAACCACCTTTGACCAATTCGAGAAATTGGATAATTACCCAAGAATCTTGAGGTTTGATTGGATTTAGATGAGTTTTGAGTGCTGTTCTATCGAACTAAGTGTATCATTCCAATCTTCCTAGATAGCATTATCATTACGTGACCATCATATCTTCTACAGATTTGTAAACAGTTAATCCATCCAAGACTTAAAATAGAGTTATAATACTGAGATCAATTAAAGGTTTAAAGTTAAAACTTCAAAAAAATTGTATGAACACAAACCTGGTTTTGAAATCGTATAAGCAAATCATCAGGAAAAGATTGCAGCATTTCAATTCAAATATTTATGAACATTTCTTTTAAAGGATTCAGGGTGAATATTCAGATGCAGACCCATTTCACTACAAACTCATTGGGGGAAAAAACAAGGAAAACATGGAAACTCGCACACCTCTTTTTATTTCCCCATAATAGAAAATTTGGAAAACCAATGCCGATTGATGATGATCTCTAATATCGTTGCGGGGGTGATAAATTCGAGCATTATTAATAATGCCCGTGTATTTCGAGCAAAGTGATAAATATCAATGAATTTATCACATTGCCCGACTCACTTTGGGCATTATTAATTTCTAATGCCCGATCTATCGCTATTTTCCCTTAACATATCCACTAAATATTTTCAAAAACAAAAACAGTTTTTTTATCCTCAAAAATATTAATAAGTCATACTCTTGTAAAAAAAATTGTCTTCTCAAACTGAAATACACTGATCTAAAATTAATCGAGACTATATAGTCAGGAAGGTAAAAACCAGGGTCGTATATAAGGGGGTCGAAGGCTCCCCCCTAATTTCGCACTACGGTGATAAAAACGAGTTAAAAGTAATACAATAAAAAAAATACAAAGTAAAATAATTTAAGGGACAAAATTCCAAAAATTTTCTGGGGGGGGGGGAAGACCCTTTTTTGTACTTGGATTTCTATATTACCCACAATTTTTTTACATTAATGAAAAAAAAACACATTATTGTACTAAATTTTTTTAAAAATTATATTTTTAAACCTTATATGAATGAGGGGCTTTAGGGAACATTTAAGTGGCCCTGTGGTCATCCCCCTTGGAGCAAATATCTTGCTGTGATATTTGGGCCCTCCCCGAAAAAAAAAAAGAATTTTATTGTACCCCACTTGTAATAACTGATCCATCCTCATGCAAATTACCGTCATTACAACAGCAGCAAAGCAATCACGGTATTTGTAATCATAGCTTGCAAGTGCAAAATTGTTTATTCAATTGTCGAAACCGTCAGAATATTTCTTACACACATCATCAATGAGACGTAATTCTTATCAATGCCTTATAGATGTGAATCGGACATAGCAGAAGGAAAACTTCTTGATCAATCTGACTAACATTTAATCATTTGTTTGTGGTGACTCCTACGCAATCCAGACAGAATGGCCAACATGAACTTGAAACTCCTCGAATCTAACACTGACAGAAGTTATCTAGATAACAATCTCTATAAGGGAAAAATGTCACATGAACATTACAGATATTTTCCCGCCGCACAGAGTTCACTTACCATTGATACGTACTGGGGATTCAAAGTTTGTCGCAAAAGGGCACAAACCCCATCAATTCGGACTTTGATATGAATTGATTAATATTGTTGGGGAATTATTAAAGTGAAACGAGTTGGGAGTGACATGGTTCAGATCAAAGAGATTAAATTAAAACTGGGGGGTATCTTACCCCCCCTTTCAAACTATAAATTGCATATTTTTTACAATTGATGTTGACTTTTTTGAGTGGGCGATAGTAGGTACTAAAACAGAAGAACATAATTGAAAATGTTTGAATGCAAAGACGTATACTAGCATACCTAGAATTCTTTTTTAAATAACATCACTATTAGATTGAGCTTGAAAAACAAAAAGTTTTCCAAATAATTACATTCCAAAGTTTAAACATGTTTATTAAAATAATTTATAACCTCTCTCTTAAAGGTTTCTCAAAAGAAAATCTATTAGAAGAAAATCTATCATTAGAATCTATTTACATTTTTCTTTTGAATTAGCTTACAATCATAATAAAAAGATTAATACAGTCCAAAATTTAAAACGAAGAAAAAAAACGTTTAATAAAAACCGATTTATTATAGTCAAAGGAAGATTTTACGTAATTTTTTTCCGGTGCAAAGGGGGCCTTGGGGTCCACCCCCTTTGCCCTAATATGGGCGCCCATGGCTAAGCTAAACTCCGGTCCCCTCGATTTGAGAAATCGTTTACAAAAATCTAGGTATAAAGCTAAAAAACGATAAAGGACTAATGACATTTCTTCACACCACGAAAAAGGTTTCATAACCCGATAAAAAACATTCATCCCTAATTAACAGCAAGCTCCATGACATAACTCAAAACACAACAACCACGTGCTCTGAAAACAAGCTCCCCGCATAAATCTCACACACTACGCACGAAACCCAACCTCTTTCCCCACACGAAAAAAAAAACCCACCTCATCACTATCCGTCATTTTCCATGTAATTACGTATCTATGTTCTTTTAAATACTACACGTTTCATCAAGGAATTTTGGATCGATTGAGACCATTTTTATTTTACATGTTTCAGTTTATTTACATGTTTTTACACATATTTAGGTTATAAATTCATATTTTTGCTACGTATTCATACATTTTGGGGTTTTTCATTTATATTCTCACAAAGTTTGACCAATTTATTTTTTAAAAGTAACTAAAAGTAACATTAAATCCCAATTAAATTAATTAATTAAATTAATTTACAATTAAATTAAGTAAAATTAAAAGTAACAGTAAAGTTAAAAGTAAGAAGTAAGTAGTAAAGATATTATGAAGTTACGCATCTGAAATTGTTGTTCAAATCTAATGAAATCAATGCTAAATTAAGCTATATTCAAAGGATTGTCAATTGGAACGTCCATTTCGTATTTCCCATTTCGGTCGTACCTTTACACCTTTCGGTACACCTTTACAGGTGTTTTTTCGGTACTTTTACCTTCAGAGAGAAAAAAGTTAAAATCCCAAATGTCACTCAAATAACTTCCTTCCTAAAAGAACTTATAAATTCAAAGTTTTAATGTTTTGAGAATTGATTAAAAAAATTTATTGCGTAATATATCTTCCCATTTAAGTAAATATTTCGCCCTTTTTATCACACATTTACCTAAAATAAACACACATTATAAGTACATATTTTGAATTTTTAATTAACATGGAAATCACAACAACCCTATTTATTACCTATCGTCAACCGCATTAACTCACACAAATTCACAAACACCATTCGAAACCCCGTTTAGTAAAGGGAGATCCCAACACATCACCTTCCCTCTCTCCTCAGATTTTTCCCATCTCAAAGAAAAGAATCTCCTCCTCCCATCATAAAAATCGAATCTCATTCATCCACCAGCTCGCGACAAAAGCTCCCCCTCCCCACCCCTCCCCAGAGCCAATAAATAGCAAGCACGTGAACACCGCGTGGCTCTAGCGACTTATAACGCCCTCCTCGCCCGGCGAATCCACACACACTCTCGGCGCCGCGCTCGCATATATGGCCCTACGACTCGTGGACAAGTATACGACATTCCGGAGACCCAAAGAGCCCTCTATATAACCCCATCTCCATCTCTCCATCATTCATTAACGATTATGAATCTCGTCATCCACGCCATCACCCTCGCCGTCGTCTTCGCGGCGACGGCGCAGTCGTTCCGCCTGTCGCGCCGCAGGTTCGAGTGCCCCCCTGCCGAGGACATCTTCCCTTGCACCTGCGTCGCGGAGCCGCGCAAGCAGGTGCGATGCAGCGACGTCAAGAGCTTCGAAGCGGTGCGGTCGGCGCTGGCGGACCGCTTCGCGGACCCCCTCCCTTCCTTGGAGATCTCCGCCTTGGGGTCGTTCCAGCTCCCGCGCGACGCTTTGATCGACGTTCCGGCGAAGAAGCTCTACTTGGACGGCTGTAACCTGAGGAGGATCCACGACGACGCGTTCGAGGGTCAAGACGCCTTGGGACTGCTCTCACTGACCGAGGACCGCCTGACTCAGTTCCCGACGGAAGCCCTGAAACGTCTCCCAGGACTGCGCTCACTCAGCCTGTCCGGCAATTTCCTCTCGGAGGTGACGTCACACTCCATCGACCCCGACTGCCGGATCCAGTTCCTCTTCCTGTCCGATAATCGCCTATCCACCCTGGAACGGGACTCCTTCCCGAGGACCCTCCTCTCCCTGACCCTCTCCCGGAACCTCTTGACCACCTTAAACCACTCTCTAATCCATCTGGACCGACTGGACACTCTGTACGCGTCAGGCAACCGATTAACGTCCCTCGAGGGCGAATTCCGCGGACTGTCCCAAATGACCACCCTCGGCCTGGACGACAACTCTCTGATCACCATCGATGGCGCGTTCGACGACACCCCCCAACTGACCTACCTCAACCTCGCCTACAACGAGCTGGACACCGTCGAAGGGGGGCTCTACCCCCTCAAACGACTAGAACACCTCAACGTCTCCTACAATCACATCACCAAAATCAAGGAGGACCTCTTCCGGAGCCTGTCCGGCATCACCACCCTGGACCTGTCCGGGAACTACGTCAAAAACGTCTGCCAGTCCATCCGACCCTTGACCCTCCTCAGGGTCCTGCGACTGTCCAACATGAACTTGAAGTCCTTGGACTACGACTGCCTCAAAGGCATGAAGAATCTGCAGACGCTGGACTTGTCCCAGAACGCTCTGGCCAGCGTGGACGCGGTCACGGGACACTATTTTCCAAAATTGACTTTCTTGCACGTGCAGTCGAACCATCTGCAGAACTTCAGGCACGGGTTGAAGAATCTCAGGAACCTGTACGAGTTGGACATTAGCTCGAACAAGATCAAAAACCTCAAAACGCATCATTTCATTCACAATACGAAGCTGAAGAATCTCATCGTCGAAGGTAAGTTGTTTTTTTTTAAAGACGTGCAATTTCTTATTTGTATCTTATGAATAACATTATGTATGGTGAAGAAGATTTAAAAGACAACGGTTTTATTTTGCACGTAAAATACTAAAATTCATTCTTGCTGACGAAGGGGATCAAAGTATCCCCGAAACATTGTACAATTTTTAATATTTTACGTGCAAAATAAAACCGTTGTCTTTTAAATCTTCTTCACAGTCTTGCACGGTGGATTTTATTCTTATTATGTATGGTTTTAGAATGGGATAGGAAACTTTCTTATTTCTACCCTCAAAACCTCACTTTAAATTAATCTTTTTACAGTTTTTCTTTGCATCATCCTTCATGCCGATTGGTAGAGTATCTAATAATAAACTGAAATTTCATAAAAAAAAACATAACTACACAAATTCATAGTGCAAAATCGATAAAACTTCTCAAAGTGAAAAATTAGGGTGAATAAATTACACTGTGTGCATTATAAAATATCATTTGCATTACATTCTTTTTTTTTTGCATTTTAAAATTCAATTATCAAATGCAATAATGTAATCAAATTAATGAACTTAAGTTCTTTAATTAACTTAAGTTAAAAGTGCTAAGTTAATTGTAGATGCTGATGAACCCATAAAACTCAATACCACAATAAGAGTTAAATTTAAATCCCAAGTAAAAAAATTTTATTATCCTAAAAGCATTCAGTGGTGCAATGTGAATTATAGTATTTATCAGGCAATATTCAATTTGACTAATTAATGGGATTTATTGTAACTAATTTAACTACTTAATTGTGACGATTCTCAAACATTTGTTATCTGTATTATATAAATTCATATATAGAATTAGAGGATATATTTGTTTTCAGATTGTGCTCTTATGTCCAAATAAAAAATTTTAAGTACTTATTAATCTACATTAATTTTTTTTTATCCTTGTTGCAATTAATTTTCATGGTACTGAATCTTTAAAACAAAACTAAATGTATAATTAGCTCTGAATAACTTTTAAGCACAATTAGTGCGTCATAACACATAACTCAAAATCTTTTCTGTGGTCAACTCTTTCAATGCTTTTAAAACTGACCTTGGCACAATGGGGAAGTTGTCAATTTGAATTAGTGTGACAACTTTGTATGATAAAGATGTCCGCATCAGTTAAAATCAAAACATGTTTTATTACGACTACGCTGATAGAATGCCAATCGAAGCGTTTTATACTCATAAAAGTGTAAAACAGATAGTATCATTAAAAGAATGTAAGAAAGTTAAAACTAAGGTATTTTTTTTCGCCACAAATGACACTGAAATTCAGAAATATTTTGGTCTTACCCAAAATATTTTCGTGTTTCCTTATTTCTCATCTGATTAAAATTTAAGTCAAATGCAGTGCTGCATAAATTGCCCCTGTAATAAATTTCTAAAATTAAAAAAAAAAAAAAAATAAGGCAAATTAAATGCCATCAAATTTATCAATCAATTTATCATAATTTGACCATGTGACAAATTTCTAAAATAAAAAACAAAAATGTTTAAGGCAAATTAAATCAATCAGAATTAGGAAAAACACGTTTTTTGACCTTGTGTTGATAACTTTCCTTAATTAAAAGTTGGATAGATTACAGTGGCGTATATAGGAATTTATTTCGGGAGGGGCCCAAAATTACTCCCCAGCCCCTCCCCCACATATTTAATAGGTCCAATGAAGCTTTTCAGGTGATAACTTAGGTTATAAAAACTTAATATAGGAAAAGTTGTTAGTAATAAAAATACAAGTACCAAAGGGGGGTCTGGGGGTCCTCCCCTAAAAATTTTTGGAAGTTTGACTAAAAAAAAACAGGTTTTTAACTAGTTTTGGTACACTAAGTCCAAATTTTGGATGTACTTTTTTATGAATTTAATATTTAAAATGTAATTAAAATAGAGTTCCAAGTACAAAAGGGGATGTGGGGTCCTTTTCCAGAAAATGTTTGGAACTTAACCCCTAAAAACAGGGTTTTATCTTGTTTTTGGAACACTTAGTCCGAATTTTGGACATATATTTTTTGGTAGGATTTGGATAAACTTATCATATAATAAAGTTGTTAATAGGGGGGGCAGGGCCCCCTCGCCCCCCCCTATATACGCCACTGATAGATTAAATTAAAATAGTAATTGTGGCATTAAAGTTGGATTTCTTAACGATACTCCTGTTACCTACTATTACTACCTCTTAGGTAAAAAGGGAAATTAATAAATAGTAAGTGAAACTAAAAAAAAGTACTTGAACTGTAACAAATTACTATTTATAAGTCAGTTAGAAGTATTGATAAATTGATAGGGTAGGGTGGGGTAAAATGGTTAAAGGTGAATAAAATGGGATTTAAGGATTTTAACATATTTATAAAAGTTAATGTTTTTGGCATGCTGATTTTTCTTGAGCCTTAATAAAAATCAGCATTCCAAAAAAAAACATTACATTTTATAAATATAAACTGTTAAAATCCCTAAAACCATTTTACCCCACCCTACCCTACACAATATAAAATATTCGAGAAGCATGTTATATAGTAGGAAGAATTACTTCTGATTCTAAATGGTACAATAAGATCTTGTTTTTCCCATTATTTTATCACATGCTCATTGAAGTTTGGATGTCAGTGTCCTCGCTGTGACGATTGACAAACACCCTCGTTAAGTTAATCACAATTCAATTACAAGGATGCGTTGCCCCTCATTTTCGACAAAAAAATATGGCGGTTGCACCTTACAGATGCCACCTGTACAAGACTGATTTTTTTTCCTTCGTCTGACTTCGAGCAGCCCGATATAAAGCCTTTGTAAAGTTGCCATACGTAAGCGGCATAAAAAAATGTACAAGACTAGTGTGTAAAAAGCAATGTTAACATGGAATTAATGTAAAAAAAAGACTTTTTGTTTTTCTTTATGGCCAATTTTATGTAGCAGAAATAACCAACTTGTAAGCTTTTGAACCCCCTTTTTACTTTCCCCTTAAAAGAAAACCTTCTTATTAAAATTAATTTCGTAAATAATTCGATGTGGTATCGTAAGATCAGAATTTCACTCTAGATAACCGTTCATAAACACACACTGGACATAATTTCACAGGTGTTTTTGTTTATCCAGGAATTCTCAAAGCGTTACAACGGTTCAATAATTTTATGTATACCCAAATGTAACATTTTAGAAAATTAAAAGGCAAGATTTGAACCTTAGTGCATCCTTTTTTTTTAATTTCGGGGACAACACTTAGTTTCACGTTAAAAAGTGGATCTAGAGTTCTTCCCTAAGAAAGATTTTTGAAATTTTTCTCTTAAAAACATGGTTTCAACTCGGTTTTTTTTGTAAAGTAATAATGGATAATTTGCAAATACAGTCAAACCTAAAATAAGTGGAACTTGAGTAAATTAAATTCACTAGATAAGTGGTAAGAAAGTCTATTTTAAACCACCAGGGGTGTATAAGCAGTGGATATGTGGAATGCCTGGATAAGTGGAATATCGGGATAAATGGATAAGTGAAATGCTTGGATAAATGAATAAGTGGACTGTTTGAATAACTGGAATGAAAAAGTCAGTCCCGAGGGATTACTCGGATCCAGCACGGCTCCAGGGGGGGGGGCACTTTTCCAGATCATCACTTTTATCTTTTGAGAAAAATGTCAAAATGTTGGAGGATTTTCTAAAAAGTATCACTCAAGATCCCCTTTTGTTACCGCTGGGGGGTATGGTGGTCGTCCCCCAGAAAAAACTTGAAATTTTATCTGTAAAAGTAGGGTTTTAACTCATTTTTAGTACTTTTTTTAGGTCCAAGGGGGTCACCCCCTTGGATCCGCGCCTGTTCTACTTATCCAGGGGTTCAACTGCGCAACATTTCTAAACGAAAATTCCAAAAATTCGTTTTCTTCAATGGGGGCACCCACATTGAGAAACACTGCATTACAGTGCCATTATAAATGTACCTAACCGATGAATGATAATTTATAACTTTTTCAGATAACCTATGGGACTGCTCAGATCACCTGCTGGAGAACTTCGGTGACCTGGAGTCCCGAGGGGTGGATTTGATCGGAGCCCCCCCTTGCTACCTGAAGAAGAGGGAGGTAGAACTGGAGGAGAACGCCCTACTGTGAACTTCTCCTCCCCTCCTCGAGCCGATACAAAAGAACAAACAAACAAAGCCCCTGCGAAAGCGAGGGGACTTTGGAACTCTCCTCGCTCCGATTCCAAGCTCTAGCTCTGTTGTTGTTGTTGTTGTTATTGCTGCGTTTTTATGAACTAGTAGTACTTTGTGATCATGTGAGACTGTGTTGCCACCGTGTCTGGAAAAAGTGAGACTGTGAAAAGGTTGACGACTTGAAAACGTCGCCTTTTCTGTGAATTTGTAAAGAATAAAATGTGTTCCAGATGTAGAGATTGGATAAGTTTTTTTTTTTTTTGTAAATCAACCAACTCTGTTGTGGAGCCAAATTATATGCCAAAGGGGATCAGGCTCGGATCCAGCAAGGCTCCAAGGGGGGGGGGCACTTTTCCAGACCATCACCTTCACCTTTTGAGAAAAATGTCAAAATGTTGGAAATTTTCTGAAAAGTTTCACTCAAGGTCCCGTTTTGGTACCGCTGGGAGGTATAAGGGCCCTCCTACAGAAAAAAAATGTGAAATTTGACCTGTAAAAGTAGAGTTAACTCAGTTTGAATACTTTTTTGGGTCCACTGTCCAGAGTGCCTGGGGATACCAGGTTACGGGGCCATGACCAGACTTTTGTTTCGGGGTGGGTTGACTCAACATTATTTCCCACGTTCCTTACAAATACTTTTACATGTTAAGTTTTAGATAGAGTACTTGTACAAAGGATTTGAACTTAAGTGCACTTAATGTCAAAATTTGTAACCAATGTGAGACCTAAGTAAAAAGGTGTCATGCTTAGAGCTGTGGGTAATACTGAGCCCCAAACAAAGATCTTGGAGGACAAAAAGGGCTCTATAGGTTTCAGATAGTTTTTTTTTTATAATTTGACGCTTAGCAACCTTAAAACTCGAAATTTAAATGAAGTTTTTTTTTTGTCATCTTTAAGCTATTTTACAGATACAATGTTCTTCGAAAGTGGGTCATAGATCCATCATACATTCACATCATTTCTTCCAATTTTGCTTTGACGCACATATAGCTACAAATGAGGTAACTTGATGAATATTGATAGTTACTTTTTCTCTTACTCTACACAATGTGTAATAAATCATTTTGCAACTTTTTCAATCGTATTTCGAAAACACATAAAAGAAAAAATTAAGCGCTTTTCATTAAGCTAACACAATAGTAAACAACCTTAAAAGCTTCACATAAAAAAATTTCTTCAAACATTTTTTCGTATACGAAATACAAATTATCTCTATTTATCAAGATTAGTATGATGTCGATGACACAAACATGTACTTTAGGATAACGGTTGTAACACACCAGGGAAAAACTGGAGCAAGTAGATAAGTTTGTTTTACCAATAGATACAACATATAATACCCAAATGCATAATAAATATTGTCAAGAGATTTCATAACATTATCAGTAGCAAGGAACTTAAGTTGACATCACTGATTGAAACATTAGCAATATTTTTTGCATTCATCACATCTTCAAGATGAATCCTTAATTAATCACTTTAGAACTCATGAAAATATTACCTACATTGCCTTTACTTTAGAACACAGTTATATATTTCAGAGAAGGTGATAAATTTTCGAGAAAAAGTCTCTGCTATATAATTTAGGATTAGGAGTAAAAAATCTCTATAAAGAAAAGCAATAATAATGTGGACGTGTCCTTTAGGTACAATAGATTTGTCCGTTAGGTGGTTGGTTTATTTGGAAGGGTCCTCTCACCCATTCCCTCCTAATATGAAAACCTGATATTTATATTCATGGAACAAGGAGTAAATGAATTTTTCCACTTACCTTTCGCAGTTGTTCATGCCCAGGGGTGAACAGGGTCTCATCAATTTTTCAAATGTTCTGTTTGAGGAATAAAAACAAAAGTAAATTAACAATATTCATTCAAGTGCGAATGCAAAAGTAATTTGCTTCATTTTAAATAAATAAAATACAAATTAAGTTACATAATTAAAAGGAATACATATAATTTTCTTTATTTTTTACTGGAAATACGATAGAAGAAAAAAATGAGGTATGCAGTTAGTGTTTTCATTGATCAGTAGATGGCAGCACCACAAAATTTTGACTCCGCTGGAAGGACTGGTCTCCTCCTTTCCACGGCGAGAGTATCAACGGAGCGTCATAACTGCTTTTTTTTTTTTTCGTTATTATTTTTATTCTAGTTATCATTTCTCTTCAACGACAAAGAATAAAATTTTAATTATATCTTTTCCCTGCTTCTGTTTTACTAGAGGAGTGCAGCTCAGGTTCAAAAGAAAGACAGGTCTAAATAGAAAATAACCCTTCATCAAAAACAAGGGGGGATACTTGAGGGAGTACCTAGGAAAGAATATAGTACCTAGGTCATTCATTAGACCTTCAAACTCCAATATAAACACCCTCAATGTGTGAGGCCATGAGCTGAGCTGTTTCAGAACGTGTGATTGAAAGTCACAATCAGCCGAGGAAAAAGCCCCTTCGAACCTCCAAGCGAACTTGGTCCTCATTTTATCAACCCCCTGAGAGATGAAAGACTGACCCTTCATCAAACAAATTCTCTTAAGTATTTTCAGTATTAATCCAGTTTTAAACAAGTAAAACCAGTGAAAGTAAACTTACCAAAAAAACTTCCTAAACAATCTTAAGAAAGAAGATCAAAAGAATCTTTCTTAAGAATCTTTTATTTATACAAAAAAAAATCAAAAGGGGTGTACATAAGAGAAAACTTCAATCATATACTGGGGGTATCTAGAAGTTGTTTTTATAATTTGAAAGCTAACTAGAAACTCACTACTAGGGGTTGGCCGGATATCAGGCCTCTTCCTAGGGGGCTACTACACGTTTTAGGAACTTGCCCGAGGAAAAATCTTTGGAGACTTACATCTATTCTGGAGAACAATATTATATTTAAAATTCACTCAAGTTTCATTTTTCAATAAAATAAATACCACCTCCATTTTATTTTGGGAGACGTCACCTTAGTTCTAATAAATAATGTCTCTTACACTATACTTATAATAATGCTAATCTGAAAGGGAAAATGCCATAATAAACTTTCTATACCTAGTTTATTATTAGCCCCATGTGAGAGAACAATCTAAAGAAAAATTCCCCATTGGAAAAGGTGGAATAACTCCACACGGAATGTGTCAGAAAGTTTCGTTTGGCCATATAATTTCAGATGCTTCCTCCTAAGAGTCCTTGAAATCTGCACAGTGGTCAAAGCGCCACCAAAGATTTGTTCTCAAGGCCGATTCGATTTCATCGCCAAAATGAAATTCGTGATCTTTGACCCTAATGAATGGCGATGCATGCGAAAGAGGACCCTTGGGGCATTTGATACAGCACAGGTGTCAAGGTAATTTGTATTACCGAGTCGTAGAGGATTTCTCCATTTTGATCCCTAAAGGCTTATTCGGTACGGCATCAATGAAAAATAATCTATATCTCTTGCCACCATAGCGAAAAAAATAGCCACAGGTGTAAACCCTACCAAACGCTCTCTTCTTGAAGTACCTCCACGGTTAAAAAAAGTGAAGATGCTCTGTGCGAAAACAGGTCTATTCTTCTAAATTCATCTGGAGTCAATTGCCAATACAGTTGACACCGCTTATTGTGATCACGGTTAATGTTATCAAAATTGACCGTTCCTGATCACTTCTATTAAACTTATTGCAAAATTTATCGTTTTATGTTATCAAAATCTGGAGAAGTTCCCTAAAAGCTCCTTTATTTCCTGATTGAAGGCCAATTTTAATACATAATCATATAAAATGAGTACATCCAAAATTTTTCTTTAAGAAAATAAATCCTGCAAAATACATGCTGAGTAATCGCTTTAACTACTTCAATTAGGACTACATAGTTGTGATTTTAAGGCAAACACTCGAGTTACACTGTTTGAAACTTTCTAGCATCAAATCTCTTAGTTATCATTCTAAACTTGGATAAAAGTGAGCACATTAAGCGGACTCGACTATAATGCACTTTTTGTAAAATTGTGACGGCAAAAATGTCATTAATTGCATTAGTAATACCACGAGATATCATACATAATGTGACCAGGCGTCCTGATTTTGGCAGGACAGTCCCGCCTTTTGTTTCGCTGTCCCGCCAACCCAATGTCCTGCTTTTCTGTAAATGTCCCGCCAAAATCCCGCTTTTCCCTTAAAGTTCATTCAAAATGAATTTTTCAACACTTATGCGAGTATTTATTTTCAAAATCCATAATAACAACACGAAACAATGTTAAGAGTATTAATTTCTCTGTCAGTTAATAATTAATAATCTAATTTCATGAAATTAATTTATTTACTTAAATTCTACATAGGTTTAAAAATAATTTACTTTTTGGCTAATTTAAGATTCTGTAAAATAATTTAGTTGTTTTTCAAATTAAGTGTAATTATCGTCATTCTACTTAAATTGTAGAACAACTGTAGAATTTTTTAGTTTTCTTAGTTTTTAAATTATTTTGAAGTTAAAAAATACCCTGATTTGATGAAATTATTACTTATTTTAGAATATTATTCCAGTAATATTTTATAATTAGTAAAAAAAATTCTACATTGGTTATTTTTATGTTTTTTGAAGCAACAAATTTTTAAATGATGATTTAACAATTGAAATTGCTTCCAACAAGTATATAGATAGATGACGATGACAAGGTAAAACAAAATTTTGTAGTTTGAATTTTTAACAAACTAATACAATTTATTTTTCAAAATGAGTTAAGTATTTCCATCTTACCTGAACTCAATTATCACTTGAGCAGTTATTTAAACTTTTAAAATATTGTTTCTGATTTCATAAATATTTATATTAAAGGAGGTATTTATGTAAAATTATTAGAATTCTTCCTTTTGGTGATGCGTCGAAAATTGTTTAAAAGCAATTTTTTTGCACCCCCTCCCTTACACACATTGTGTTTGTGTCCTGATTTTTGGTTTGAAAAATCTGGTCACATTAATCATACACTAATCACAATAGAAAAAACTTTGAAGAATTGTCTTACAATGACACTGTTAATAATGTTTATTAGAGAGAAACATTTTTCTCAATACCAAATTAACTTAGTTTTTCTAATACACACATGTTTTTGTGATAACTAAGCTTTTCTATAGATTGGTAGACATCTTTTCGACCTCAAAACCTAGTAAAGTGAAAATTATTATTTTTATTTCACAATTAACCTGAAAAATTCATAACCAACTGTTTGTTAGATGAAGGTCCGTGGATGGACTGCAGAGCTTCTGTCAACTGCTCAGCTGTCTTTTGCAAGAATGTGTGTGACACAGAGTGCAACAACAGTGCTTGTCTTTTTGTTCGATTCAATTGTGAGCAAAAAGTATTACCGTGCATGTAATTAAATTTGAGTAAGATAATTTGAAATAAGTATTCGTACCCTTTTTGCATCATTTTTTTTTAAATTTTTACAAGGGTTCTGTTATTTATAAAAAAATTTGAGAACAATACAAATACAAATATAGTCGATCAACTACAGGCTAAAAGCCCAGCAAGGTTGTTCCAGTCTATTCAATTCAACCCCCCAGATTTCCAGTATTTGTCTACTTTTCTTTTAAACTCGTCCACCCCACCAGAGTTAATAATGAATATTAATAGAGAAATCCTGTTCATACTACTATTTAATTATAAAAATTGTATCTTAATCACCATTGAAGTTATTAGATGTATTTGCATAAAGATATTTTATTTAAATTTTGATGAAATTAAAAATTATACATAAAAACTTTTTCTGGGAATGCTTTTCACATGTTTTTTTTTAAATCATTAAAATTAAAAAAATTAAAACTAATCATAAATAATAAAATAATAGAGAAATCCTCTTTATACTACTATTTATGAAAAATCGTATCTTAATCATAATTTGAGTTATTCAGATGTATTTGCATAAAGATTTTATTTAAATTTTAAAGAAATTAAAAATAACATATTAAATTTTTTTCTAGGAATGCTTTTCACATGGTAAATCCTTAAAAAAAATTAAAACTAATCATAAATATGCTAAGCCAACATGACTTAATATTAGTGTTATTGTACTAGCAAATATCATACTTTTTAATTTTGACATTTATTAACTGTAATCTTTCCCGTGATTTAAATTGTGTCCGCCTTATCACACAGCGAGCATTATGACACCTACTGCCTCAAGAATTATGGCAACGGTTACTGTGACTACGGATGCAACAACGAAGAGTGCAACTGGGACGGCCTGGATTGCGAAACCGAACCTCCGATGCTGGCCGATGGATCTCTGATGGCTGTTGTTCTCATGGAACCAGAGGTAACCATTATGCAGCTTTAAGAGATTGATTTTTACTCAAAATAGAATAAATTGGAAATTATTATTGGAAATTGATCTCGACATTATAGGAGTTTTTGAAAAACTCTGCTTCTTTACCGAGAGAAATTGGCTTTGCTTTGAGAACCAAAGTGAAGATAAAGGACGATGAAGATGGAAAACAAATGGTTTATCCATGGCAGGAAAAGTATGTATATTATATGCTTAATAGAAAATAAAGCTTTTTGTATCAGAGTTAGGGGCGGATTAAAAGGGGGGGGGGCGGAGGGGGCGACCGGGACCGCCCCCCCCCCCCGAGAAAACCCCCTAAAAGTAGTTTCAGAACACTTTTTGGCATTCTAAAATTTCCCGGGAGAGGACCCCCAGACCCCCCTCTTCTTTATTTGCCTATAGAGTAGTTTAAGTCGTTTTCTATGATGATAAGATAGAAGTTTTTATTCAGGAGCGTATGCGATGGGGGTCCCCTGGTTCGGACCGCCCATTGGGCCCTGACCTTTAACTTTTTAGACCCTATATACTTAAGGTGTTATAATTATGATTAACCACTCAACAGAGGATGTCTATACCCCTCAAAAGTGTCTGAAAACACTTTGGTGCTTGTTAAACTTTAAAAAATTTAGGGGGAAATCCCTAATACCCTGCCATGGGCCAGAGGCGTATATAAGGGGGGTTAAAGGGGCCCAGCCTCCCCTTCAAAAGTCGGACTAAGTGGATAAAAACGAATTAAAATGCTGTTTTTAAGGGTCAAATTTCCAAAAATTTTCTGGGGGAGGACCCCCAGAACCCCCTTTTTACTTGGAATTCTATACTGCCCACACATTTTCTCCAAACAAGTTTTTTTAAATTAATGTACCCCCTTCTCCACTATTTTAAACTTATTTTATATCAGTTTAAAGTCTCAAAACAGCTTAACAGTATATTAGATTTAAAAAAAATTATATACCAGGGAGGACCTACTGTAAATTGAATATTCGATCTAACTGCCCCCACCCACAAAATTGCATTAATCCGCCACTCTGATCAGAGTTATTATGTAAAACCTTTTAACCCTTTAGTACGCAGTGTTCCTACATGACTCTTTGATTGTATGCAATGTGACACACTTAAGGGTTTTTAAACAGCTAGGAAAACTAATTTGATGCTGATGTGAATTTTGTGATTTAGAACAAATGTTACCATGGAGATCAACAACTCAAAATGCAAGAAGTCACGAGAAGTTGGGTGCTTTTTATCATCTACTGAGGTAAGACACATTTTTTTTTTCTCTTTATTGGAATTTTCAAAAATGTTAGAACCAATGCAACAGTAAAATTTCATATCCACTCATACTACTACTTAGTATTGCAAACATTGAAAACAGCATTTGATTTTTAAAAGCTTTTTTGTTGGGTACAAATTCTGGGAAGTATGTAAAGTAAGAGATCAAAATACAATTGGTATAAAGAATAAAATTGTGATACATTTTAGAAGAAAAAATGGTGTAAAATGTTAAAAAAAAAAAGCATTAAAACTTGGATTTTATACCAAGTGTATTTATAACTGTGTGTGTATTATTACCCGTATTAGAGTGTATTATAACTTGTAATTACCTTGTACAATTGGCTTCAGGCAAAGTTTATATGTCTAAAAGTTCATTACAATCAAAAGTAAAAATTGAGACTTTTATAGAGATCAGCGTTTTCCCACTGACTATTTTTGTTTTTCAGGCTGCCAATTTCTTAACTGCTATTCAAACAAAAGATACATTTTCTATCCCAGTACAGGAGTTCAGAAGGGTAGATGCGGTGGCGAAAGAGCGAATTTTTAACCCTGCTCCCGATTCCAAAGAAAAAGAAGAAAAACCATGTGAATCCAAACTTCAACCACATTTATTCATCATGTATTTTTTTAGGAAATAAGTCATACGAAAGGTTACAAACAAATGTGATTTGGAATGAGTTTGCGTTTTGTCATTTGTAGTGCTTTTATATTTTACACATATTTCAAACAAACTGTAGACTTTGAGATTATTATTACAAAAGGTTACAAACAAATGTGACTTGAATAGTTTGTTTAGTCATTTGAACACCATACAGTATGTTTGTATTTCACACAAATTTCAAACAAACTCGTGACTTCATGATTATTTTTATTAAACCCCTTTTCATAGAAGATTATTTTTATATAGAATATAGTGTGGTTTTCTATTTGATGAAATGTTCTTAGAAAAACAAAAATGTAACATTAAAACAATTTAAAGAGTAAAAAAGTTGTTAAATATTCTAAGCCAGACTTGGATAACACAAAAAAATTTCTGCACACAAAATTCTCTTCAAATATTTTCTGCATATTAAATAATAAGCGCCCCAAGTCCTTTAAATTGTGACATAATACACATTTACAGTCACATTATTTACCTAGGTACCTAGGTATAAGGATTTATTACTAAGTACTTGCTGAGAGAAATAAATATATTTTAATCAATTTTGTGTGGAAAAACTAATTCAAATTATGCAAAAATTTATACTTAAAAAACTTTCAAAGGTTATTATTGGTTATTTCCTTATATTGACTTTGTTAAGTGTGTTAGTGTTTAGTGTTTTTGACAACTTTTGTTACAGAACCAAACTGCTTTCAAATGATAAGCACATGAGATAACTAATTTAAAGTTATGAGTAATTTCTTTCTTTTGTTATTGGAATTCCTTCTAAAGTTGTTACCTTAAAATTGCTTTATTTAGTACAGCTTAACTCTAAAATGGTTTAATAAGTGTTTGATGTTAGTGGTATGGATTAGGCAATTAAAAAATACAGTTTAAATAATACAAACCATTTATTTACAATATTAACAATTTGCAGTTCAAATAAGAATTACATGAGGTCAAAATCATCCATCTGAAAAGAAAATTGTGAAGTTAGTACTATATTTATAAACTTAATGAACAAGATAGTTACTTAACTTTAAACTAAATTTTCATAAAATTATTCTGATTTTTTTTTAAAAGGAAACTAACTATTCATTTTAAAATTAGAAATATCTAAATAAAACATTGATTGTTATACTTAAAAAATGGCGAAAAAATAAATTAAGTAAAAGGATAAGTAGTGTTTATTGCATGATGATTATTATGTTTACAAAATAGTAACTTTCAAATAAAGCTATAATTTTGGCCAAATTTTAAAGTTGAGACAAATTTTCAGGAATTTAAGAAAGCTTTAAGCAAATCAAAAGTCAGATTTATTTCAAGTAAACTTCAATAAGTTTAATCAAGCTAAAAAATAATTATAATAAGTTTTTTAGGTACTTTAGGACAGGGTTGTTACGTTTAAAACACTTTGTTTAAAACACTTGTTTTAAACACGTTTAAAACAAAGCAAAAAAACATTGTTTAAAACACATGTACTTTTTAGTAATTCTTTTTTCTATGAACAGATGGCATTAGTACATAAAACTTAGTATTTACTTTCAACTGTTTTATTTGATTTTTGTCTAGAAAGTTATTTAATAAAATATACAAATAAAATTGTTTAAAAATCATATTTTTTTATAATTAACCTGTTCTTTATGTTTTATTTTAATATTTTAAACGATCAATGCTGCTAATGTCGTCAAAATACCCTATGAACTGAAAAGCACTGAAATGAATATAAATATAATAACTTATAAATGTTTAGCTCGTATCTTAAACCTTTTAGCAAAACGTATTTACATTTCTAATGTTAAAGCTGAAGTTGTTGACATACGAGGGTTGTTTTTTTTTCAACTTCAGTTTTCCTCCTGAAAAAAAAGTAGTAGGAATGTCGAAATAATTTTGGTACTGGTAGTTAGGTACATCCTTCAGGATCAATTTGCATCGTTATTGCATAAAAATCGGACATTTCTTCTGTTAGTTATCGAATTTACAAGAGCGCTCCTCGAACTTTTTCCCCGCCAACCCATAGAGAATTTAGCTTTCTTCTTTGTGCGACCGCTCCGTTCGCCCAGCATTTAAAATTAAACAATGGGTGAGCAGGTGAAAATTTCAGGAGGGGAAAGCGAAATTCTCTATGGGCTGGCGGGAAATAAGTTCGAGGAGCGCACTTGTAAATTCGATAACTAACAGAAGAAATATCCAATTTTTATGCAGTAAAGATGCAAATTGATCCTGAAGGATGTACCTAACTACCAGTGCCAAAATTATTTAGATATTCCAACTATTTTTTCTTCAGGAGGAAAACGGAAGTTGAAAAAAAAAACAACCCTCGTAGTATCATATTTCCAAAACTATCATTTTACTTCAGCCAAGCTCAAAGAAACAGTGTGCTATAAAAAGCTCAAGATGCCATTTGATGTCAGGGATAGCTTTGTTAATCCATTTTCAATTTTAAAAACTTAATTTTTTAAAATCATGGTTTTTTTTTAGAATTTCTGTGTCGTGGGTAAAAAAAACAAATAAAACGTTTTAAACAAAAAAAACACGTTTAAAACAAATAAAACACGTTTTTTGTATTTTTTAGAAAAAAACATGTTTTTTTCCAACCCTGCTTTAGGATAAGCTGGATGCAAATCTTGCCAATAGATCTTTATTATTGATGTTTTTAAAAATTACACATAAAAATACAGCAAAAATTAAAAGCAACACTGGCTAAATGAGATATTATTATGCTTTTTTATTTTGATAATAATCGATTATTTTTGGTTATTTATCATAAAACCTGGAGCTTGCACCCAGCTAATCACAAAGTACTGTTTTTATAACACTATTTTGAAGTGTTTTTTTTTCATCACATTCAATTACAAACCAATTTAGATGAACTGAGTATAAGTTACCTCCTCATTGTATTTTGCAACATGTTTCTTGATGGCAGATCTGTCAACCCAAGTGACGAAGTCTTCCATATTTCTTGTCACGAGAAATGCTGGGTCCATGACAACATTGGGACCAATACGGACATCTGAAGAGGGTAGTTAAGGGAAAAAATAATAATAAAAAAGCAAAATAGTAATAAAAGGAATTTGGATTCCATTTTAAAATTAATTCAAATGTAGTAGAATCATTTTTTTGCAATAAATTACTTTAGTGTATGACATCTTTTGTACAGCTTATCAAAAATGTCTGAAAAGTACATGCAATAGAAATTATTATTATTGTTGTTATTGTGGTCCCTATTTATCATAGATTTTTTTTCTAAATTACAAATAATGTTATTATAAAGTTTTAGGATATTTCTTCAAGATATTTTTAAGTTAGGTTTAAGAGGTCCCATCTCTTATATAAAAATAAGTTATAATCCAAATTGAAGGAAAAACATTACCATGATGAACTATGTTTTACTATGATGAAGTTTTGTTGAAGGGGAATTTGTTATTTTAAAAGCTAGCTCACATGATAAAATTTGTAATGAATAAACAAGAACATATTTAAAATTCTAGTACTCTTAGATGTGCAGTGCGATACACGCAAATACAAGCAAAACTTTTGTAAATTAAACACAATATTAAAAATACAATTAAATAAAATGCACAAGTATTTCAATCTGGAATAAAAAGTGTTATTAAAAGTTTTAATTGAACTATTTTTTGTGGAAAAGGATACGTCCTTGTTCAATAAATTTTGTTGACATCTTTAGAGATGGAGCCATTTTACTTCTGGTCATCAAAACAGGTAAACGTCTCCTACAAATGAAACGAAAGACTTAAATTAATCAACAATGGAATGTACAACATAATGGAAAATTTTTAAATAAATAAAAAGATAAGTCACCGGCAAAATGAAGATGCAGACACTTTGTCACATAGTTCCAATTCTTCATTTTTGCCAATCAGCCCCATAGAGTACCTGTATAAAAAAATATAACATTAATAAAGAAAATGAAGCAGTAAAAACTTATCAATACATGGCAAAAAATAGGGAAAAAAAACGTTTATAAATAAACTTCACTAAACAAAACAAAGATGGCAGCACGGCTGAATAGCATAGAAAGGAAATGTAGTTCTCCATTTCTACTGTAGATGGCGGCGCGATACCATCGAAAAGGTTCTCAATAGCCAAGGCTCAAGGCAAGCGGAGTACAACACATTTATTGTAATTTCAACTAATGCTAATTGCACCAGCAAAAAAGATGGTACAATATAAATATCCATAGACCTAGAAAGATATCAGTTGCAGAAGTTCATCCCATCCACTTAATAAAAGCATAAACTTCCGTTCTATATTTTGTTTAATTTTAAATAAATTTAATTTTTTGTTTTATTAGAAAAATTAAAAATTATGTTCCTTAAATATTAAAAACTTTTTAACCGTTCCTCTTTTTTCTCCTTTACCAAATAATTTTACAAAACATTAAAATGTCAGTCGAAATACCCAATTTAAAAGACACTTCGATTAAATATTTTTAACACACAGAAAATAAATTGCTCATAAGAAAATTGGGTATTTTTTTTTCATTATACTATAAATTTGTTTCTCACAGTCATGGGGGAACCAGGAGGGGGCAAGGAAGCACGTGTCCCTTTCCAACTAAAAAGTATCGACCCCTAAAACAAATTTCCATGCAACCCCGCAGGAGTTTAACTTGGGTGCATGAATGTTTTCCCCAATATAAATTGAATGTAAAGAATCCTTCAGGACCCTCAAAAATATTTCAAAACAACATTTCTCCCGATATATTTTTATAACTAATTTTGCTTAATATGCTTCTTCAAGAAACTGTAAACGAATTTTCGCCATACATAAAATAGGAACAAGCATACTTTCTCCAGCTGTTGAAACCCAAAAGGGGCCGAAATATCAATAATCCCTCCAAAAAAAAAACCTCTTCGACGAAAGGAAAAAATCTGCAGTCCCTCCTCAGACGACCCCAAAATGTCATCACATCAACCACAACCGAAAACCAATCGACCCCTACAAAAACACGCGGGACAGAAAAAAACTCAGAACACACCCCAAAAAAAAACCAAGAATTTATCGCTCGAAACAAAACACTTGTTCCCCCCAAAAAAGAGAGAGCACCATGAAAAATTCATGAGAATACGGAAAGGTCATCCCCGAAACAGAACGTAATTAGAAACCGACCGCACTAACGAGCTTGACGAAAAACCATACAAAAACCATCCTATCTAACTGCTGCCATCCTACACGACAAAATATATTTTATTTTCTTTAAAAAATCGTCTGCGCGAAGAAGGAGGAAAAACTGTCCTCTCGGAATTATTACCTCATCAACTGCAATTATGTGCGCGACGGTCTCTGATGATATGGAACACGAAAAAAAAAAAAAAACCGACCCCCCTCTTTTTAAACGCAGTCGTCACTGCTGTAGCAGTAATTTATTTAATAATAATCCCCTCACAGTCTCGGTTACAGCTTAACTTTTAACGATGAGAGCGAAAAATGAATATTTCATGGTGATGGGTCCTAAAGGTTGGGTGAAAATTGAAATGGCAGAAAGAAACGCCGAGGGGTCGAGATTGAGAAATTTCTTCGGTCGATGATTGGGAGTTGGAATTCCTGAATAGGTTATTTCGAAAGGTTGGGAACGGACTAATGGATTCAGAGGAGGAATTTATGAGTTAATTCGAGAGTTATTCGGAAAAATTAATTAGGGAACTCAGACTGGGCCCAGACAGAACTACTGATTCATGAAGAAATAATTCTTCAGAAGACATATTTGGGATGTTGTCATACTTGAGCTTGACGAATATAATTTCTTTTCAAGGAGGAAAATATAATCAAGAATAACATCAAACTCAGTACAAGCTCAAATACATAAAAAAACTGGGAATTCTCATAAAATTTGAAAATGAAAAAAAAAAATTAAGAGTTTCACAAGTTGTTACAGTGCGTGTCAAAGTTTAGGTACATCATTAAGCTTTCCATAATTTACCCACTTTGGGAATCCCTGGGATTGTAATCAGAATCATTTAACACACACTGCTTTAAAATTATCTCCCTGCTCTTCATCATCTCTTTGCTCTTGAGCCTCCTCTTTTGAGCATCTTTCTCTGCCCCTTCACCTTTGTTTTTGAGCATCTTACTTCTCTTCAGCACCTATTTACTTTACTTTAAGCACCTTTTTTCTGTTCATCATCTTTCGCACTTATGCATATTTTTTGCTATTGAGTCTCACTTTGATTTTCAGCATCTATTTGCTCTTGAGAATCTTTTTCTCTCTGCAGAATACCTTTGCTTTTGAGCATCCTACTTCTCTTCAGCATCTATTTACTTTAATTATTTTCATTCATCATTGCAATACAGTTTCCTAAAATTTATTAAATTCTCACGATCTTTTGCACAACACGACACAAGATGTATTATATTTTAGTTCAACTTTCGTATTCAGCCCATAACAATAACACGACCTTCTCAAAGCTGGTTTCATAATTAATAACAATATATCCAATAAATAAAATATTCATAAACCAATTAATCAACATTTCCCCCTAAAGAATAATAAATCAGGACTAGACGTATGCAACAACCAAGTATTCCAACAAATCACCCATTGTTGCCACATCCAAGTCCCAGATCTCGATTTCTGACCCACGTGACCCCTCATAGTTCACGCGGGATCGACCCTCATTGACATGCCATCGAACACCTTCCCAATTAAAATCCATCGATCGGCTTAATTATTAACTGCAACCGGTAATCATAACTTCCGACATCAGTGCAAATTAATCTACTACCTACACAAGAACGCGGCTTCTGATGACGAGACAAGAAGAACAAGAACGCGGCTTCTGCTGGAGTATGCCGGTCATGTGCTCCAACGAAGAAAAGAACAATGGAATAAATAATTCGAAGAGAAATATTCAATATAAGTTGGTCCTCGCTAACGGCAGTTCGATAACAATTGACCCGGTGGGGTGGTAAGGAACAAGGAAGCCGGTTCCTGGAGGTCTTCGAACGTGAGAGTGGGAACAGAACAAAAAAAATGGCGCATCGATCTAAGACGGTAATTAATCGGCACAAGACGTGATCGAAGTATCGGAACTCCATCATAGAATAGTCACGACAGAGAAGCAACAAAGTTTAAAAAAGTCTTCTTGCAATGGGAGGCAGGGCCGACTACCGTTCTTCCAGCCTTGACATGCCGTGCTTCGATTTCAATATTAGCATTATTATAATTATTATATTGAAAAAACACTTCATTGGCAACAGGAGCTGACCCGAAGATTTAAATTTTAAACGATACAGCGCGGTTCACTAGGCGTTGCTTGGCAACGAACTCCATCCAGATTGAATATGCATGTCCAGTGAGGGACCATGGGAAGGAAGGGTGTATTAATAATAATAATAATAACAGGATGGACGAAGATACTTGTTATTACGTGATGCCACTTGAGTTTGAAATTATATGGGAAGTACGTGTTGTTTTCCAGAGGTGGCCTTCATTTAGAGGCAACGAGGACACAAATTAACGTGTGAGGACAAGCTGTCATGTCAACTTGGGGGTAATTTACAGCTTAATTCCATGGGAAGACGGTGACTTTTGGGGTAAAGTACTCCGGAATTATGAAGCAGAAATTTAAATTAACCAATTCATTATGCTTGTAAAGACAATGCATTAACCTGACTTGTTATAATAATGGTAATTTTTTGAAGGTAAATGAATACTGAAGGAGTTTAGGTGGGAAGTTTTCCCAAAAAATTAGTTTAAAGTAACCTTTATAATGTAACATTTTCGAGAGAAGTTAATAAGAGGTTGTTTCTCACAGCACTCTGACTGACTAATTAATGCTGTCCTCTTTTAATGGCGGACACACAGAGTTGATAAGTTCAAAATTCTTTAACATAACAAACCTGATACTTAACCATAATTTTCATGAAGTGCAAAATTTGTATTATCACTAAACAAACTAAAAATATCAGAGTTTCATCACTTTTAGAACCAATAAGAGTTGTAAGGAAATCTTGAGTGAGCATACTTCAGTTCTTTTACATTTAATTCAAGCATTCTTCAACAAGAGAACAGAAAATTTTAGAGTAAAAATGAGGTGAAAAAAAGTTGTTTTCGACAAAGACTTTTCAGGCTTAAATAGATTACTTTTACCATACGTAATCACTGAGAATTACGTTATTACTGATCCCATATTGAAAATTCAGCAATCAGTGTAAAACAAATTTTAACAGGGCGATCTACGTATTGATAAAAGGGGTCTCCACACCATAAAAATTCCAAGATATAATTTATGGTCATCCTCCTAATTGCTTAACATACGAACGTCCAATAACTCTTCATCAACGCCACAAAACATTTCCAACTAAATAAAGGATTATCATCAAACCCCTTGCCACTCCCATCTTCAAGCTTAAATTTAATGACTTCCCATTTAACAACCAGAAAAACCCCACCTGTTGGTCACAACACATTTAAGAACACTTTTTTTTTGTACTCTAATTAACAACATTTTATTTTGTGTGCGTGGCTGGAACACTTTATTGCGTTGTGGTAGTGTTCTGAAAGTGAAAAGTGTTACAAAACAATTTCAGAGACAGAAAATGTGTTCATATAGTGTTTCAAAATCCAAATTTAAGAACATTTTCAATTTCTTATTATAACTTACAACACTATTTTAAGAACACACTTTTGGACACTAACAACTGAAGTGTCGTTAATTTGGGGACAAGAAAATTTTCTTAAATAATGTGTTTATTTTCGTGTGGAGCATTTGGAGTGTACAGATGATGTGTTCTTAAAGAGTTTCGATTTAAGAACACATTCAGATTCTAAATTAACATTCACAATATTTCAGAACACATTTCTAAATAAGCAACACTTTACATCAAACATATTCCTAACACTATCACAACACAGTAATAAAGTGTTTCAGCTATAACAACACGAACTAAAGTGTTGTTAATTTGAGGACAAAAAAAGTGTTCTTAAATTAGTTTATTTTTGTGAGGAGCACTTGGAGTGTACTTGCAGATAATGTGTTCTTACTGAGTTTCGATTTAAGAACACATTAATATTCTAAATTCTTCACAATATTTGAGAACACCATTTCTGAACAACAACACTTTTCATCAAACATATTCCTAACACTATCACAACACAGTAATAAAGTGTTTCAGCTAACACCAACTAAAGTGTAGTTAATTTGAGGACAAAAAAAAAGTGTTGTTAAACGTTTTGCTCACTTAATTATAAAAAAGCCTATAGAGCATTTTCAATCACATGACTCGGACCTAACAACGGCCTTTGCAACAGAAGATGTTACAGTTTTTTGCCCTACAGAGGTTAACAGTTACAGAAAATGACTGGCCGTGGAATTCTTCTATTGGAGCATTTGCAATCACGTAATCCCATACCTAAAAACCGCCTTAGCAACAGATAAACAACGGCCTTAGCAACAGTTAAAAGCCCTACAGAAGGTACACAGTTAAAAGAAAATAACCGATTGTGACGTCACCTGAAAACACTCTATTCAAAAACAACAGCCACAACAAAAATCCAAAAAAAGAGAGCACACAACATAAATTACAACAAAAACCGACAATCCAAAAAAAAGCAAGATGGCGACGAAGAACAAAAGGTAAGAAGATTCGAATCGTTCAAGACATGAAGGGACATCAGAGGGATTAGGAAGAGGGTGGTCTTCAAAGAGAGGACGCCGATGACAAGGAGAGGCTCTTGACAGGAGATAAGAGGACTCTTCTCTTCGCAGTGGGATATTGGATTGGAATGCCGAAAAAACGAGAACAGGAATTCTTTTTTTTTTTTTGTAAGGAGGGGCGCTATTTGCATGTGGTCGACCCAACTTATGGTTTGGATTTAGTATTATTTAGAAAGGAGGGTTTCCATCATGGTTATTTTGGGTGGAAACACCCGAATTTGTGAGAATTTTGTGTCTGCGGATCATGAAGATGTCATAAAATACTCAAGAGTGGAAATAAACTAGGTTTGTTTTATATCTTTGTAGTATTTCATGTGATGTTTGTGTGAGGCATGAAATTAGTGGAATTCAATTGAGTAATACAGATTATATCAAAAGCGAAGGGCTTTCAAAAAATTTAGAGAAACCTAATTTCACAGACACAAAAGTATAATACACAAATGTCTTGGATATTTTTTTCCAAGTACCAAGGTTTTCTAAACTCGCCAGCAACGTTTCCTGAACCCAGTAATGCGGAAGGAGAAATCGGTAAACACAAAGACTGTTGGGTTGCTAGGAGGAGTTTCGGTACGCAAATCGTGATAAAAAAGACCCTATATATACATGGGTTTAACAAACTAATTATATTTTTAAAATGACGTTCTTCATTTCACTCAAAATTCAGACACAGCTATGGGAACTACTTTTTTTTTTTGTTAGTGACGTCATAGGGTCAACTATAACGTTGCTGTCTAGTATAGTCGTTGTTTAAGATATTGGGAGCTCAAACATTGCAGAAATAACAGCCACAACTAAACAGGTAGTAATTCTTTAAATTCATTTAATGCTGAAGAATTTATCCAATACTCTACCATTAGTAACCAACCAGACTATTAACTTTTTACAGTTCACCATACCTGACTAGAATTACTCACAATCCAAAAAAAAACCACCCATTAACAGAGAGAGAATTGAGCCTCCAGGATTGAAATTACCAAATTTATCTTTTTCTCTTCTTCATCCAAGAGCTATTCTTCATTTTTTATACCCTCCCATCTCACAACCGCTTTTTCCACAATTTTTCAGAAAAACCCCAACCACCAATTTACCCCTCACTGTCTCCCCTGTCCACTTAAAACAACCTCAAAACTCGAATTGAACTCACACTTGATGAATCGAGTCTTTTATTAACGCATTGAATTGAAAATCGCTTCTCAAATAGATCGATAAAGATCTCAAACAATTACTATACGCTTCACTCAACTTAAGCGTCCTCCGTACACGAATGCAATTTTGAGGATTAACACCGATCATTATACGACGTCACAGAGAGATGAAAGAGATAGGTGTATCAATAGCAATAATGTTAACGGAGGCTTAGACTTTCTTTTCATGGGGGAAATTATGTTAGAATTGAGATGATGAATAGAAAGAAGAATCAAGTCAAAGCATACCGATATCACTAAGTTTTAGGTCGTAAGATGTCCTACTTTAGGTATTACAAGGTGAAATAAGATTAAGTTAAAGCAGTTAGATACATTTTCCATATCCTTAATTAATTTTACACAACGCATGATTTTTTTCAACATTGCATTGTCATGCAGAGAGAGGGAGAAAATTTTTTACTGATTTGCAGAAATAAAATAAAAGTAATAAAATTTAACTTAAAATAGCTTTTATGCTCATAAAAGTATTATGTAATGCAATATTCCTTCCATGACAAAAAAAAATTAAACTATGCAAGTTTAAAAAGATTGCGTTGACAGTAAAAAAATGAATATTTCTCTGTTGTTACCAAACCTTTTTAAATCGGTGGTTTAGCTAAAAATTCGAATCCCTAAATAGATTGTAGTATGTTTTGTTCTCTAAAATGTTGATTCTCTCCTAATAAATTCTTATGTTCCCTACAGTCAACAGGCATTGGGATTTCAGAGGAAATTTCGGTATAGAGCATTTTCAATCACATGACTCGGACTTAAGAAGGGTTTTCGTCCTCCAGCAGTTAACAGTTAAAAGAAATTAACACCCTCTTTTGTCCTCGATATTTTTAAGGCGAACAACCTCATGGATCTGATCTGATTCAGATCAGAGAGATAAGTAAGAAGAAGAAGAAATTAACTGGTCATGGAATTCTTCTATTGGACCATTTGAAATCCCAAGACTCCGCCCCTAACAACCGCTATAGCAACGGGTGCCTCCGCACCTAACAACGGCCTTAGCAACGGGTTCTTGTCCTCCAACTAACTGGTCGTGAGACGTCATGTGCGAATGCTCTATTGATGTAGTGTACTGCCTACCACTTTGTGGTTAGTTAGATTTTGAAAAGATCAACAAATAGAAAATTCGAAGGAAATAAAAAAAGAGAGAACGCGCCCGACGCCAGCGGTCATTAACGAGACGAATTCGGTTGACATCTGGACAATGACGCAAGTGCATTTCCGTCCTCCCTCCTCAAGAAAAACCGCGACAGAAACAAATAATAATAACGCTACTTAACACAAGAAAAGAAGGTTTTCCAAAGCGAGAGTTATTACGAAGAGAGCCATTTGCGAAATTGCACTTAAACGACACGAGGCGGGGAGAGAGAAACAATGAAATAAGAGAGAAAAAAACTTTCACTTTTCTCTCTCCTTTAAATACATTTTTACTGGTGTTTTTTTTTCTTGTGCGAAGAACGTTGACTTCTTGTAGTTAGGGATGTCAAAGGGTGGTGGGTGCACAGACTGGACAAGTGGAGCGATGGATAATTTAAGCTTTAGATTTTTAAAGCAAAAATATTAAATTTATACTTAAAATGATATTACGCGTATTCAAAGAAATGAGTATCTTACTTCAGGGAAGAATTTCAGAAAAACGTCGAAATGTCAGGTCCATTGGAAGGGAAATGTCCATGTCCAAGCAGAATAGCAGACACAAAACTGAATTACATTAACTGATATATACTTAATGTTTCCCAATGTAAATTGACGCTAAATTAGAAATTTCATGGTTAAAACATGAACAGAAGATTAACATTAGAACTGCTTTTATAAACTAAAATTCGAACACATTAAAAATTTCAGCCTCATATTGAGCAGGCACGGCTCCAAGAAGGGGGGGGGGAGCACTTTCCCAGACCATCACCTTTACCTTTTGACACAAAATGTTGGGGATTTCATAAAAAGTATCACTTAAGATCTTCTTGTGGTACCGATGGGGGGTCACGGGGATCCCCCCCAGAAAAAATTTTGAAATTTGACCTGTAGAAGTAGGGTTTTAATTCATTTGGAGAACTTTTTTGGTTCCAGCGGGGGCACTGTCCGGAGTGCCCCCCTTGAATCCGCGTCTGATATTGAGCGAGTTCATGCACAAGTAACATTCTGTTAGCATCACAGATCATAAAATTTTCTGTTACTTTGAAGCTCTATTTTTACAGCATAATACTGAAGGATAATTCTTGCTGAAATCCAATCAGAGATCGTAAAATTATTTAAAATCCATATAACTTCAGTCGGCGTCCATATATTCCACAGGCAGCAGCTGTAAGAAAACATACCTCCCTACATTGCCTATAAAACCTATGAACCCCCTCCCCAAAGGCAAAGCTTAAATGACTCCCAAGAACATCATGCCCAGCCCCATTGGGTATTGGTACTTCCATCACAAAAGCCACCGAAATATTTCGCCCCAGAGGGCAGCTCAACAGGTAACAGCTACTATTTACCCTCAAGAATCAGTAATGTCTCTCCATTACCATCTCTCAGCCCATGACCCAAACAACCAAATCTACATAAAGCCGGCGACATCACACAGAGAAAAAGCCGTTCGCCAGTATAATAATCTCGCCGCCAAAAAGAAAAGAAAAAACTCCTCGACAGGTTACTATTTCCACCTGTTGAACGAAAGAAAGCGGGGTTGACATCGGGACCTCCGGTGGTTCGGACCTAGGGGCGCTGATAGCAGTCCCGTAGGACGATCGATCAATGCTCATGTTCGTTCGTCTGTGGGGTTTTATGGCGAAAATTGTCTAGTTTATGGTTTGAGATTGAAGGGTCGAGATAGGGGGGAGGTCAGGAGGAATAAATTAGGTGTTAAATTATTCGAGGGATTTGTTTACAGGGGGTGTTCTGCTGATTACCTACCGCCGTTGAAAGATAAGTTTTTTCGGATGATGCAATCGATGTATGTTTTTTTTAGTTAAGTTTAATTGGAAAAGCATTATATAGGAGATGTTGAAATTTCACCCCTGATCTCTGAGAATTCTTACAGTTTTATTAAAGAAATAAGGAGTTTAATAAAATTTAGACGGGGAAGTTTCTACGTAGGTTTGAAAAGACATCATCTAAAACTAATAAAAATAGTAGTACAGTAGAACTCCGATATCCGAATTGAATTTATTTAACTATTCTTTAAAAATAGGTTTTTTTTCCTCCCATGCAGTAATTAATGCAGTAATTAATTTAAAAAATGGACCTTTTTCGGAAAAAATCCAATGATCCGAATTTTGTATGGAGTCCGGTCCCATATTTTGATTCGAACAATTGGAGTTTTACTGTACCTCAAAAAAATAATTATTTAACAAAACTAATCCCCCATTTTGGTCCAAAAAAGGCCTCCTATACGGGGAAGTAAGTACTAGTAAGTATCAGGAACGACGTTTTTAAAAGAAAAAGTAAAAATAAACATAAAATTAATAAAAATTATGTTTCACAAATCCACGTTATGCTAATAGAAAAACCATCAAAGTTAAAGATTGATTAATGAGGTTGCATGAACAAGAACTATCCGGTACAGGAAATTTAAATGTTGCAAGGACAAATTAGCCATCTTCAGGCAGAAAATATTAATTATTATAAATTATCAAAATAAACTATTCGTTTTTAAATGGTAGGGTCGGTCGTGACCAACCTTTCCAATTAAGAAATTAATACTATTATTTAAGTATTTATTTACGGGTTGGAAATCACGTTTTGGGATTTGTAAGGGATATCTACTGTGCATTAAATTAAATGGGTTAACCATGCGAAGGTTGAAAAGACAAGTCGAGGTAAGTCACATCACGAAAAGTCAAACTTAGATGAACCAAACTAGCAATTAAAATCTACTTGTTTGAAAGAAAAAATTGTTTTAAATTAAAACCTAAAAAGGTATTTAAAATTTCTACATGCAGATATGGGATAGATCTCTATAGAGAGAAATTGTACTCAAGGTCTTATGAAACTAAATTTACTTTTACTTTAAACGGTTAATTAATCAAACCATGGACTGTCAATCTAAATTTTGTTTCTATTAGAATTGAATCGTTAGTTTGAAAATGGGAATAAGTTCAAAAACAATAGGTAAAGCATTGATTCTAAGTTTAAACGAATAAATCTAACGTAAAGGCTATCAACTGTTAATACAAAACAGACCTAAGCAGAAATCAATTAAAATCGAACTTAATTTTGGCTTAGTTTACAACACAAAAAATAAGAAAAGAAAGACAAATTAATTAGCTTAAATTTCAAATTAAATAAAACAATATAATGGACGTTGGACAAGAGGTCGTCGGGATTGGACGTTTCGCCAAGTTGAAAGGCCTGCCTATAAAGGGTAGTTATTTTTTTACTCTTCCTACGCATGTGTAAAGCGAAGCATGGAATTTTTTTATGCACAAAAAGTCAATTTGCTACTTTTTGAGACTTATTCCCTGTTTTAAACTGACGATTAAAGTAAGAAGAGTTAACCGAGTTAAAAAAAATACGAGAACCTTCTGAGAAACTAGTTTTCTAACCATGAAAGAAAAAAAAAAGCAAGCTTAAAAAGGTTTATCCGTCTAACCAGAGATATTTTTAACTCCTCTGAAAGAGTATTTCACTCCTTGAAAATCGGAAATACTCCTTAAAAAACTAGCCAGGAGTATTTTCACTCTTGGAATTTTTCATAAAGGTTTAACTTAAACAGCCACAGCATCCTAATTATCATACTCTTTGATTGTGTTTCCATACAGCCATAGTAATTTTTTTTTCATTTATTGTTCTGATGCTTAGGCAGTTTGATTGATTGAAACCCAAAATAGCATCCTCATTTTTTTTTTCAATTTCATTTTGTCTATTAAAAAGTAAGCATTTTTAATAGAAATTTTGTCTCTGTATATATAGTTTATGCTATTTCGTATTTCACTCCTCATAATTGAATTTCACTCCTCCTAAAAAAGTCAAGGAGTATTTTTACTCCTCCAAAAAAATCGTAGGAATAACACCGCGTCTAACCATATTGAACCAATAAAAGCAGCATAACTTAAAAATCGCACTAAAGAAGAATACACATAAAAATCCTCATAGAAACTTTACAGCCTTAACCTTCAAAGATACCCTGCAGCCTACGCAAATGTTATGCACAGGGAGGATTTAAATAATACGCTCAAAATACTAATAATTCCCCCCTACACACCAAATTTACCAGCCTTAATTTTCTCAACTGACACCATTACCAAGTCACGATTCTCTCAACCCCCCCCCCAACTCAAGCTTTATGAAAAGTCGTCGGTAGAGGCATCACGCCACCCACCCTCTGGTCCAAAGACAAAAGAAACTGAAAAAGAAAAAAAATTCTAAAAAATAAAAACATTCGGTGCATCTCTCGAGATAGCTTCTCCACCCACAAATTACTGCAAGAGACCCTCGGCATCCCAGACTGCGTAGGGGTAGTATTTAACAGTGCGCGCATGGGTAGAAATCCTACGTGGTGAGCAAAATGGTGGCAAATAGAGAAAAATCCATAAAATTTTCAAGTTTTACAGACAGGTGGTGGTTTACAGCGTAAAAAAATTGTTTCTCTATCCCACACACAAAGAAAAAATATCCGATTATTTCCTTTAAGAAGAAAATAATGGAGAACCATACTAATTATTATTAGCACTTATGGAAGAAAACCGTTTAGAAGAGAAGCCTATCTGTCCACTATGAAACATACGAATTTTAAATTTTGTGATTTTAAGAAGTTTGATGAGGACTCTAATTTTAGGGTTGCAGAATATGTCCAAACGCTCGAATGAGATTCGAGGGAAATTTGGGGAGTAGTGGGGATATTTTACTTAAGAAAAAAGCTCAACTAATCCATTTGTTATTAGTAACAAAAAAAAATATTTTGGCTATTAACAATATTATAGGTACCCTCCAAGTTCTACGCAAATTAGGGGAAAACTACGGAATTACGGATGCAGAACGGAAAACTACCTGAAAGTTGGCTTTTCTTAGCGTTTTGGTAGATGTACAACAGGAAAAACAACGTATCTGTGACAAGTTCGGTGATTTTCACTAAAAACTGCGTTTTTGTTCAATCACATAAATATTTTTGACTAATAAAGTTTTGTTTAAAGAGGAGAGTTATACTGCAGCTCAAATAGAAAATCCACAATTAATATTTTCAGACAAGATACATTTTGAATGCTAAGGATACATGTTTGTAAGAAAGAATATAAAAGGAGGTATAAAGTCCATAAAAATTTAAATTTATGGATTATTTGGTAATTATTAAACCTCAAAGAAGTTCAGTAATTAAGAAAACTATATTTTACTATACTTAAGTTGTAACATAAACTGGAATGAAAATGTAGGGATATTTTTGGAAAAACTTTGGACAAACAATTTTTTAAACATTTTCTGCATTCCTGTGAACATTACACGAATTTCAATTCTAAATTTCTGTGATTTTAAGAGGTGTAATGTGGACTCTCTATTTCTTCTGCCTCTACGATCCAGACCGTCTGGGCAACAAGAGAGCAAACCAGTCCGGCCTTTATACTCGCTCTCACTTTATTGCAGGCGAGCCCACAATTTTAGTGGGAGGCAACAACAGGTTGTCCTTTGTTCTCTCTTTCGCTCTCTCTCTTTTTCAGAAAAAAAAAACAGCAGAACATAACTGCATGATGGAATTTATGGTCTTCTCTCGAGAGGGGGGAGCGGACCTCGAAGAGTGCGAACTTGAAAAGAACTGACCCGAAGGTCTCTCGACTTTTTTTTAATATTTTATTGAGAGAGTAAAGAAGGGGGTGGCTTGGGGTCAAGTTACCTGAGCGTTTGGGTTGTTCAGGTGAGATTTCGAATGTTCTCTACTAGGCTGAGAACAGCGTTTCTCCAAATCGTAAAGAGTCGCGATTCTTTCTTTTTTTTAATTGTGATCTTGTTGAGTTAAGAGCATAGTCAAGGAGCAAACGGTAATCCGTGCGATAATTGTGTTACAATTATGAGGGTTACTTTTTCTGAAAGGTAATGACGTAAGGAATACGAATCCGGTTGTTGCCAACCCCAAATATCGTGCAGAGAGGCGCGGCGGGGGCTCAAAGTGGCGGATCGCGCTTCAGAAAAACAGCAAAATCTCCAATATTTATCGCAATAAATTTTTTTTTCGAAGTTTGGTTACTTCTTTATTAGGTTTCGAAACATAATAGAGGGTAGCGATTCAACCCAGAACAGCGGGGAATACAGGACAGCGAGTAATCCAAAACACCCACTTTTGTGGCATTTAGAGTGAAAATTTTTAAGTTACAATGATGAAAGTTGGTTTTTCTGAAAGATATAAACTTATAGAACACGTATGTCAGTGTTGCCATCACCAAAATTTGCGCGGAGGGGAGGAAATTCAAAATGGCCGACTTCTCGTTTCACTGAAACTACAATATGTCCCTCGTTTAGGGAAACAATTCAAATTTAAAACGCTTAAACACATTTTTATAAAGTTTCTACAATATTTAGAATGTACTAGGATAAAACAGAACGTCGGAACAATAACAATATCAGACAAGGGGTAATTCCAAATACCCTCCAGGTTTGTTCTTTTTTTCTAGAATTCTACACGTTCAAAAATTTTAAGAGTTACTTTTAATGAAAGATATAACTGTAAAAAAGACCAATTTACCTGTTGGCATCATCAAAAATATTGCTGGAGAAGGGAATTCAAAATGGCCGACCACCCACCGCATCAAGGAAACAACAATATCCTCATAAGTTATAGATGTACAAAATATTTTTAGAAGTTCAAAATGAATCTTGATGCAAGTTAGAATATAGTTCAAACATCTTAAGTAACTTTAATTAACATTAATTTAGAAATAATTAAATATAATTTGTCTTCTTATGAATGGTTATTTTTTATTTCCTTTTTGGGTTTCAGTCTATTAGATAAGGCTCATCTAAGAATAAGATTTTTTTTTCAATAAAATAAAACATTTTCACAGAAAATTTCATAAGTTTAATGCAAAGTAATAGTAATAATTTTGGATACAGGCCACTGCATGGAATTACATAGATGGTACTAGCCTATTCACAAAACACAACAAACAAAACAAATAGAAGGCTAATACTGGGCTAATTGCATGTTTTACATTTTCAGAATAACACGCTGGGAATCGAATTTTTTCCCATAGGCAAATAATGTTGATACCGATTATCTAGTTAAAGAAATTTACACGTCACCACAGAACAAGTTTAGGGAATTCAAGCATTTCTTTAAGAGACAAATTGTGAAAAAATGGTGATCTATGCTATTCTTAATAAAACACAGTGAAATTTTTATAGTAACAAAACTATGATAATTACAGGTTTGATATTTACAGAAAAACATGCAAAGATTTTAATTTTTCTCCAAGGCAAATAATGCTGAAAAAAATTATGTAGTTCTAGAAATTTTCACGTTCGTACTAGGGGAATACAAACATTTATTCACAAGGCAAACATTTATAAAAATGAGGTCCCCCTTTTTATTACCCATATGGGGTGGTAATCCGAATCGCCCTCACATTGATTTTGAAAGTGTTATCTTTCTGTGACAGCAAACCACTGCAGCCGACCGAGCAGCAAGACCACACACTGGGATGTCGGACATGTTTTTATGTCAGGGTGTGGTCTATGGTTGACCAAACGAAAACCGCGACCCCCCACAGAGGAGCAATCGTCACCCGCGATTTCAAAGATATCGAAGCTATCTACGAGCACCAGTGATTAGCCAGCCCCCCTGCGCTGTGCCAGGGATGCAAAGTTTGACATTTTATTTTCACTTTCAATCGGATCATATGCAACCAAGACAGCCTTTTCAAAGATGTTGTTAAATGTTAAAAAATTATTTTAGCAAAGATTAAAATGAAGGTTCATGTAAATCGGTTTCCAGTTTAATAAATAAATTGTATATATTTCGTGAAATACGATTATCGCAGTAATATAATAAAATACGATCTCTAGAATCAAAGGAATCTCACAACAAATGTTAAAATTCATCTTTGTTTAGTACTACCTAATCTAATAAATTAAGTACCATTCATGAAACACTATTTTGAGCAGGTAATATTTTTGTGTATTTTTGTTGAGAATGAAATATATTATAATTAATTTTGACTCTTTTAAGAGTAGCTCTTGTATAAATACCACATATAGATAAATATTGTTTGATAAGGAGAGTAATTTCTTATTCTTTTTCACTTCCATCGTGCTTTGGTACCAAAGGAATATCATCTATGTAATGCCATGAAGTGTCCTGTATCCAAAATTATTACTATTACTTTGCATTAAACTTATGAAATTTTCTGTGAAAATGTTTTATTTTATTGAAAAAAAAATCTTATTCTTAGATGAGCCCTATCTAATCGACTGAAACCCAAAAAGGAAATAAAAAATAACCATTCATAAGAAGACAAATTATATTTAATTATTTCTAAATTAATATTAATTAAAGTTACTTAAGATGTTTGAACTATATTCTAACTTGCATCAAGATTCATTTTGAACTTCTAAAAATGTTTTGTACATCTATAACTTATGAGGATATTGTTGTTTCCTTGATGCGGTGGGTGGTCGGCCATTTTGAATTCCCTTCTCCAGCAATATTTTTGATGATGCCAACAGGTAAATTGGTCTTTTTTACAGTTATATCTTTCATTAAAAGTAACTCTTAAAATTTTTGAACGTGTAGAATTCTAGAAAAAAAGAACAAACCTGGAGGGTATTTGGAATCACCCCTTGTCTGATATTGTTATTGTTCCGACGTTCTGTTTTATCCTAGTACATTCTAAATATTGTAGAAACTTTATAAAAATGTGTTTAAGCGTTTTAAATTTGAATTGTTTCCCTAAACGAGGGACATATTGTAGTTTCAGTGAAACGAGAAGTCGGCCATTTTGAATTTCCTCCCCTCCGCGCAAATTTTGGTGATGGCAACACTGTCATACGTGTTCTATAAGTTTATATCTTTCAGAAAAACCAACTTTCATCATTGTAACTTAAAAATTTTCACGCTAAATGCCACAAAAGTGGGTGTTTTGGATTACTCGCTGTCCTGTATTCCCCGCTGTTCTGGGTTGAATCGCTACCCTCTATTATGTTTCGAAACCTAATAAAGAAGTAACCAAACTTCGAAAAAAAAATTTATTGCGATAAATATTGGAGATTTTGCTGTTTTTCTGAAGCGCGATCCGCCACTTTGAGCCCCCGCCGCGCCTCTCTGCACGATATTTGGGGTTGGCAACAACCGGATTCGTATTCCTTACGTCATTACCTTTCAGAAAAAGTAACCCTCATAATTGTAACACAATTATCGCACGGGAGCCCATTTTCTTACCGTTTGCCACCACACTCTCCTCGACTCTCGAGAATGGACTGATTAGTTTTTTATATCAATCAGTTGTTAGAGAAATCCCAGCGTATTTCCCCCCATACATTTTGAACTGAACTAATAGTACAGCACTAACTTTTCGATAAAATGTCGGTGACAATGTTTTTAATATTAGTTCCAATGGAATTTCTAAAGTTAAAACTGATCTATCACACCAATCTCAAACTCAAAGAAACGTCTAAAAAATTTTCTTAAATGCCCCAACATGAAATATATCAAGAGAGCGAAATATTTCTTAGAAATACCAAATTTTGTGATACAATTAAAATCAAGAAATCTATAGCATAGTAATGAAGGATGAAATATTTAGTATAGTGCTGTCCTTTAAAAACAACCCACTCCAAATTGTACCCTAAAAACAACCCATTGAGATTTTTTAATTAAATAATTAAAATAATTCTACCATCTCATTTACCCTGTCCTTCTATGCCCTTTAGAGTGTCAGGGGGTGTAAAAACTGGTCAAAGAACGGTTTATTTACTTATTTTTTAAACAAGCTGAGAAAATGTAGATTTTTGACAAAAAATGTGCTTCAGATTTACAGATTTTGTAAAAATGTATGTTATAAAGACTTTAGAGCATTTTTCGCGCGTTTTTATGTTATCTCATTACTATGAGAATAAAATATTAAAGTTTTAGCTCAGTCCGCCAATTAGAGTCCTTCTAGGAAAAAGTGGGTTTTTTTTCAAATTCTTACTTAATTGGCTGCCAATTTGTAATGGATAGTTGGAATTAAACATGCTTAGCACTAAAATGTTAGGGAGGATGAGCCGCTAGTACAGTTTTTTGTTCGATTTAATTATCCTTTTTATTAAGCTTTTAATGAAGAAAATATGAAACAGTGGGTTGTTTTTAAAGGACAGCACTATACACGATTGGTTTTGAAGCATTTTACTGAAGACTTATTTCTTAAGGCTCATTCACATTGTTTCACTTTCACTGTTCATCCTGAGTGATTCACTCCTGTGAATCGCTAGTTTGCACGGAGTGAAGGAGTAAAGAGTGATTCACACTTCTCACTTTGGATGATTTATCCAAAATGAATATCAAAAGTGATAAGTCTGAATGAGCCTTCAGCAACCAATTTTATGAATACTCAATCATTAGTGGGCATGTCCTTAGTCACTTATATTTTCATAAGTCACTCTCACGTGAATGCTTATTCGGGTAGGTCTCGAGGTGATTAGAGTGCGAATACCGGTGACTAATCGAAAGCACATACCAGAATGTTCCAGAAAAAAAAGCAGATATAGCGAGTTGGAATTGAACTGAGCTGTGTTTTAAGTTGATTTCGGACAAACAACGACTTGAGACCATGCACAGACAGATGCAAACAAACAATAAATATTTAGTTGGTTAGATACAGAGATTAAGATAAGATACGAGTAACAATGAATGTAAGGAAATTATGATTACTAGTTTGGAAAATTTCAGTGGAATGATTCATACTGCACTATCACCAACCCCCCAAAACACTGCCAAGCAACTTCTGTCACCCTAATAAAATATTTGTCTTTGCAATTGAAGGGATTCTCACAGAAAATAACATTTGATTCGTCTAGTTTCAAAACCAGATAGTCACTTTTTTCTAATTTTTCAGAAACAACAAAAAACTAAATATTCAAACAAATTATGCACTTAACACACCCTTATTTTTTATTTAAGATGGTAGGAGATGGTTACATTATCAACATGTAAAAGCTTATAGATTTAGTTGGAGCACTTTTCAGCATAAAAGTTTTAAAACATCATTGCTTTTTGTCACAAAATTATAGATTTCCCACAAAATGAGTGTTAGTCATGAAACATTGGATCTGTATTTTTTTAAAGCTTAAAACTTGGCTATTTGCTAGATCTGTATTTTAACAATCAGAACATAAACTGAAAATTGAAAAAAAAAAAAAAATATCTATCTGGTTTTAAAACAGGGTTGTTATGTTTAAAACACTTTGTTTAAAACACTTGTTTTAAACACGTTTAAAACAAAGCAAAAAAAAAAACATTGTTTAAAACACATGTACTTTTTTAGTAATTCTTTTTTCTATGAACAGATGGCATTAGTATATAAAACTTAGTATTTACTTTTATTTGATTTTTGTCTAGATTTAATAAAATAGACAAATAAAATTGTTTAAAAATCATATTTTTTTATAATTGACCTGTTCTTTGTTTTATTTTAATATTTTAAATGATCAATGCTGCTAATGTCGTCAAAATACCCTATGAACTAAAAAGCACTGAAATGAATATGAATATAATAACTTATAAATGTTTAGCTCGTATCTTAAACCTTTTAGCAAAACATATTTACATTTCTAATGTTAAAGCTGAAGTTGTTGACATAGTATCATATTTCCAAAACAATCATTTTACTTCAGCCAAGCTCATAGAAACAGGTGCTAAAAAGCTCAAGATGCCATTTGATGTCAGGGATAGCTTTGGGGATAGCTCAGGGATAGCTTTGTTAATCCATTTTCAATTTTAAAAACTTAATTTTATTTTTTAAAATCATGGGTTTTTTTTTTAGAATTTCTGTGTCGTGGGTAAAAAAAAACAAATAAAACGTTTTAAACAAAAAAAACACGTTTAAAACAAATAAAACACGTTTTTTGTATTTTTTAGAAAAAAACATGTTTTTTTCCAACCCTGTTTTAAAACTAGACGACTCATTTGTCAATCTAACGTGATATTGACCTTTGATGGAAATTCTTGTAAGACCAAAAAAAAAAAAATATCGTTCTTTGAATGTATAATAACCATTCGGTGGTTTAAAAAAATAGTCTCAAGATGAATCTATTATAAGTTCCATAACCCGAAGAAGTAATTCCCGTCATCAAGCAAACATTTATTCCTCATCAAATATGCCACGGACTATGCTTTCGACGATATACCGGGTATTTATTTACAACAACACGAACATACAACTAAAAGCCTTCATGGTATTAAAAGAACAAACGCCATGTTCTCTTAAGAATCAATCGATCAGGCGCATAGTGACCAAAGTGGTACTTGCCAACATACCCCTCACGACACATGTCAAACGATCATTTTAATTCGAAATGAGCTCAGGGCAATACCGCCGGACAATCCACCCCAAGGTTCGTTCTGGAATAATAAATTCGCTCCCAGAGACAATGTCAACGCCACTGGTCGTCACGAGAACCCATTTGTGTATTTATGGGATTGTAAAGCTATTTAGCATATTCGTTTCTGATTCGGTGATAAACGCATTGGATGGAAATCAACAGGTCGATTGTTTGATGGTCTTCTGAGGGAGACCCGCCCAGTTTGTTAAAGGATAAGAAGAAAACAATGTAAGGTCATCATCAGGCAGGCTACGACGATAAGCATTGTTGGTAAAGATAGTGTGATCATTCACGTGAGTTATGAATAACAAATTAAGGGAAAATGGTTTTGAATGGGCGAGAAAGAGAAAGTGAGAACTAATAATCTCATTAATTTAATGCGTTAGGAACATCCATAATAAATTACGTGAGGTGTTTTTTCAAAATTTTGGACCCCCTCCCTACCCCTTAGTGAGATTTTGCTGGACCCCCTTAAATTCTCACGTGAGATTTTCCTCTATAACTTTTAAGTAAAAAAAAGTTGTTTGATATGTTCTAGACACGTTTGTTTCGTCTTATAAGCATCACACTTAACATACGCATTGCAAAAGCTTTGATACAAATCCATGTTGAAATCAAAAAACATGGCATCAACTTGTAATTATCACGACTAACTAGCTAGTGATTCTCTGTTTTGACTAATCTTAGCATTTTTCCTAAACTTGTGCTAAAAAGATATGAGAAAAGCGTATATTTTTAAACCATTCTCATATATTATGACCCAAAACAAATTTTTAACTCTCCTTTCAACATAACCTCAATGAGTTATATGCCTTAGACGGGGCGAAAAGCTATTCAACTCTGAACTAAGTAAGTAAAATTATAGCGTTTCGTTCCAAAGGTCAAAAGGTAAAAGTAAAAATACACTATCTACTTCATCAAGAAATTTAAGGAACAGTCAAGGGTCTCATTTACCACTTCTTACCACTTAATTTTCTTCTGACCTTGGCATTTAAGTACGTGCTCCAGGCTTTGAACATAAGTAACAGCCAAATAAAATTATCTCAAAACTTCAAAGCGTACACAATGGAACAGTCCTTTTCTAATGCAAACTAATTTCATCGTATTTTCAATTTAGTCAGTCAATGTGCAAAGGTCGAGGTCTGACAGACAAAGGAGTTAAACTTCAAAAAGCACAAAAGAATTTCATAACTAGCTTCTAAAATGAAAATTGAGACCTTTTAATTTTTTCTGTTTCCAGTAGATGGAATAGTTAATTTAGAACTCTAGAAAGCTAAAAAAAAAACCCAGCATTTTACAAAATTGAAATGGTGGTTTTGCAACTAAATGACATAAATGTTGGAATCTGCTTTAAAAAAGGCAAGAACCTATAACACTACTACTACTACTACTATTATTTAATAACAACTGAATTTCTTACCATGTATGGAAAAGTACTTTTGAAATAGTTGGAATATCTGTCCTGAAATAACAGTTAAAGTTGGACTAACTAACACACACAGCTAAACTTAAAAAAAGAGTAAGGGAGTCGTATTTTTACAAAAAAATTAAAGGGACATGGACACTTAGTATGCAATAAAAAGTCCATGAATGTTATGAATCCGACTTAATCCTCGTGTGATAGGTTCTGCCACTCTCTATAACCACCTCCACAATTTTGCCATGTCTCTGAACGGGAGGGAAATATTCTCCAAACGACCTACACCCATGGTAAACTGCGTCATGGCCGACTACAAGATTTTCAGACCCACAGATTTCCCGCATATGCTCGGTGAGTCTTTAGTGGTGTCGGGAATCGAACCAAGAACCCTCCGAAACCGATGCCTTAACCACTAGGCTACCCACGACGGCCCTAAGAGTAGGAACTCGTTTAAGAACGCATTAACGACCTCAACGAATATCTTCCATTAACTTCACCGGACAAGAATGATCTATCTGCAATATGTCGCGAGCAGTACCTAAAAAAAACTATTACCGACACAAGAGAGATTTACGCGTCTTTCAACCGTAATCGCATTAAAAGAGAGAGAAAAGCAATCCTCTCTGGCTTCAGAAGATTCAAGGTTCTGCTCTCGGCGGGGGTCGAGCCAAGCCTTTTCTGCGCCGAAAAGAAACAATAATCATCAAGTATAGGGTCGAGGGCGTTTCCCGGAGGCGTATTCCCAAACCCCACGTTCGATCGAGACCATTTGGCGAGGGGGTCTTGGCAGCGCTGGCAACCTCGCGTTACTTCACTGAGCAGTGAATGAACTTGTTTATTCACAAAGCATGTACTACACAAGACTATTAGCGCCATCTGTTGTACCTTTAGCTTTCTAATCTGTCTTTCACAAAAATATTATTAACGATAATTAAGGATAGTTTTTATTTCTTCTGATAATTCTGGAACAATTTAATATTTATTCTCCTAATTATAAGAAATGGAAAAAAAATATTATTATAAAATTTCCATATACTAATTTTAAATTATTCATTTAACTAACTTCCCATGAGTGTAGCTATTGAAAATATATAAGTATATTCTAAAATTCATTAAAAAATTAAACAGTAATATACCCCAATAACTTTTTTATTTATGGTTCAATTCAGCTTGAAATAAATCGAACAATATTTTGAAATCCAAATATTTTTGTCCTATGAGTACCTCATATAAAGTCATTGATCAAGTCATCAAGTAAAAACTTAAGGCAAATCAAACTCAAATAAAATGTAGGACTGAGCACATGTGGACTTGACTCAGTTAACTTTTTTACTCTTATCTTATATACCACACCTAATAATCACAAACACCATATAGCTTTAAGTTTATTTATTATTAAAAATTTAATTCTTTTGGAAATGTATAAAAAGAATTGGAAAATTCCATTGAGCACAACAATTCAATATTACTTGTGATGCATAATTAATAATTTCTGATTAAAAACAATAATGTTAGAAATTCCATAAACGCGCAATTCAAAATTTTAATTAAATAAATTAATTAAATAAATAAAATTTAAAAATTTTCTTAAATTAGTAAATTTTAGTGAATAAAAAATATTTTTTAAAGTATTACAAGAAAGTTTTACTGGAGAAAATACTCATACCATTAAAAGAGGAGCCTAAATTCTTTGCATATAAATGTTAAAAGCAAAGGTAATACCAAGTTGCCCAACTGAAGGACCTTTTAAAGCTGACATTTAAGCTAATTTTGATAGAACTATGCAAAATTAGGAGAATATTCTTAAAAGAAAAGGATATCACAATAGAATTATAATGTTGAGAAAAATTTTTGAATTAATTTTTTAATATTTATTTTACAGAAAATAATTATCAAAGAACTCTTAATTACTCAGTATTATAAATGCAGTTTAATTTACTTTTAATTAAAAATTATTTCTGAATGAATAGTTTATATTAATATTGGGTCCTGAAAAATTTTTTGCACCTTTTTCATTAACACCTGCACCTGTGTCCCCCACTTCAGCTATAGAAAAACAGTTTGATTTAAATCTATTTTGAAGTGCAAATTTTTATAATTATCAGTGCATAGACATCAAATTAAAATTTAACAGATTCGGATAAAAAAATGCAGTATAATCAAAACAAAATTACACCCTCCTGTAAAAAGTAACATGAAGAAACTTAGATTTAACTGAATTTAAACTTTGAAACTTATACCAAACGCTCCTCGAACTCGAACAGCGGCGCCGGCGCCATATTGTTTGTTTGTTTGCAGCTCCTCAGCCGGTTCTGCGCCAAGGCAGCCAAATTCTACTAGAATGGCGATTTATCACCCTCCTTGGCGAAATGGTCTCGATCGAACGTGGGGTTTGGGAATACGCTTCCCGGAGACTCTCCGGCAGGTCAGCCGGGAGGATGGGGATGCAGTTCACCGTTCGAATCATCTGAGGAGAGAAGGAGAGGTTCTCACGGGTCGGTTGCAGTAGGATTGGATTGCTTGCTGGCAGGTTGGAAAATGTATGAAGTGTTGAGTCGCTGTTCTTTTGAACCCCTCATTCATTAATACATGTGCGATTCCCCATTGACTGTTAAGGAATCCCTTATAATTGAACAAATGATTTTCAGAAAGTTGGTCAAACAACAATAAATGCAATAAGACGATTCACAAATTTAATTGTTGGACCAACCAATTGAAAAATCAATGTTAAGGGCCCAACGCTGATCGCAGCGACGAAATAGACATAGTTACAGTGGAAGTAAGAAACACAACATTTAAAACGAAAGAAAAAAAATTTAACAATTGATTTTTCACATCGTAGGTCAAACAATAAAAGTAATTGTATCAAAATAATTCTAAAATTTAATTGTTGGACCCACCAATTAAGAAATCATTGTTAACCCCCCCCCCCCCCCAACATTGTTTATAGTGAAAAACAAGGGAAGTAAGCAGTGGTCAAGAGTAGTATAATGCTCAGCATAACTGGCCATGCCAGACCTCTAGTGAGTCAGAAATAGAAGTTATAACAGTGAGAGCCAAGAAACAATTTAAAAACCAAAGAACAATTGAACATTTATTTGATTTTTCATATAGTTGGTCGAACTGCAATAGAATAAGAACTGCAATAAAATTGTTGTCATTAACGGACCAACCAATTTATAAAATTCATTGCTAAAAAATTACCAACACTGTTTTTATTGGGATGAAAAACAGACATTACAGGATTACAGCAGGAGCAAAAAAAACTCCTTAAAAGATCTCCCAATAAAGAAAGTGACAAAGAACCAGCAACCAAACAAGTAAATTGATTCTAAATTTTAATTGTTTGACCAACCAATTTTTAAAAAAACACTGTTAAAATGCCCAACACTGTTCATTGCGATGAAACATACATAAAAGCGGGAGCAAAAAAAAAACACTCCCAAGAAAGAAAGTGGCCAAGAAAAACCAGCAGGCCAAACAAGACCGTTGAAAGCCCGAAGACGAGGGCGTTTCCCTTCAAAAAGCAGCAGCAGGGTCAGGCAAGAGGACCCCATGGAGATCGCCTTTCGCAGACGATTATCACTCTAGGAATAAATATAAAAAGTGGTCGAGCGAGGGAGGGTCGAAGGAATGCGATGCAGACGATTCATTGCTGGGAAACAATTGGAAAGGACGTTTTGAGGATTGAGTAACTCGGACTCGTGATTAAGTATGGCGGAAAAGGGCATCGAGATGACACGGAATGGGATGTGCCACCACTGCACTCAGAGAATGGTGGAAGATATGGTAATGTTTGCTGTCGTTGGAAACGTTTGGGTCTTCTATATTTAAAAGAGCATGATTAAGGATCATCACTAACTGCTGGTTTGGGTATAACTTATACGCAAACAACCATGTGGCCATCTCTAGACACATAAGGCCAGGGAAACTCGAAATCTTGAGTGACGTTCAGACTACTTATTCACGTCATCGTCGCTTTTTGGACAACAGTGCGAATCTAGTCTGATGGGTGCGTGCAAGATTCCAGACTCGAGTTGCGCTGTTCTCCTAAAAAAAGCGATGATGACGCGAAATAGTAGGCAGAACGTTACTCAAGATTTCGAGCTTCCTTGGCCTTATGTGTCTAGAGATGGCCATGGAGTAGCCGCAGTCCAAACAAGCCTTAAAGTAGCTTTCACTAACAGAGATAGAGAGCTTGGCGATTCTTCATTATCATCATCACATCATCATCGCCAGCTCAATTTCGGCTAACCACATAAATATCATTGGATGACCTTTCTTATCTATGGTTGTCCAATCTATGGTTAAGGAGCATTTCAATAAGAAGCGATAAAACTAGATCTCCATCCAGTCAACAAAAGATTCAATACAAATTCCACCTCGACAAATCTGTTCGTCAAGATAGCAAACGAAATCTCCTTTAATCGTCCAGTAACTGCCATCTAATGAAACCTCCTCGAGTTCAAAGAGCCCACAATTTTAAGATTCCGTCCAAGCACTTTTCTGACATCAAAGAGTATTAAAAAAATCAAATCCATCCACAGGTGGTCCCTCGAAGGAACCCTTCCCGGCGCCAGGGCTTATATCCTTCCATTCCTCGACGAGTATAATCCCAGAGAAGAACTGTCAAGAGACAAAGACTCAAATCGGATTACCTTGTCTCCCAGTCTCCAAAAAAATAAAGAATAAAGCAATGCATTAATGTCGTACTACATAACCGAACAGAGATGAGAGGAGGGAGGAAGATGACAAGAGAAAGACATTCCGTCCATGCGAAGGAATCGGTAATGAGCTGGAGATGTATATGAATCGATCCCACTATAGGTAGAGCCTAAAACGTGCCAAATCGATCCTTTTTATCTCTGGGGTAGTTCAAGTCAATCTCTTTTTGGCGAGAGTTTTCAGAGTTCGAACAAAATTATTATGATTAATAACTATGAACTAAATTATAATTATGACCTTAGGTCAATAATAAGGAATAATAACTTCGAGTAAACAGAAGGCCTGTTGGGTTGCTAGGAGGAGTTTCGGTACGCAAATCGTGATAAAAAAAGAATATACATGGGTTTAACAAACTAATCATATTTCTGAATTGAAGTTTTTAATTTCCCTCAAAATTCAGACACTGCTGGGAACTACTTTCTTTGTTTGCTCTCAGTTTGTTTCTCCAGGGTCAAGTAACTTGGTAGTCAAGTTTTAAAAAAAATATTACCAAACGTAATTTTTATCATAACTGACCAATAATTCTAGTGTACCAAGAGAGTGACCATATAGACAAAAAAGGAGGAAGTGACCACTGATGGTCAAGGATGGCATAATAATAAGCATAATTGACCACCAAGATAGACTAATGGTGTGACAAACAGAATCTGCCGTCTGCCTTAAAAAAGGATGTGACCAGTGGTCCAGGATAGCATATTAGAATAACTGACCAGGACAGATCTATATTGTACCATAAAGGTCTTAGATACCGCATGTCAGCAAACAAAAGAGGGTTAGTGACCAGTGTAGGAAACAAAAATCCATTCCAACGAAATTAATACAGTCGAAACGAACCATTAACATACTTGCAGAAATTTAATAAAAAAAAACTCGTTACATGCAATTTCTTACCAAATTAGGGATAAATAGCCAAATAAAAGGCTATTTTGGCACGTTTTGCATTCCACCTATAGTGGGATCGATTTATATGCGAGCTGGAGGTGCTGCTGGAGAAAAAGTCCGACCCTGTGACATAAAAGAGTTCTTTAGCTGCTGCACCTGTGTGGAACAACGCTCTGTCTGTCAATGAACTGGGGATCCGAAGAAAAACTGTTGTCGCGACAGTTGAGGTTGGTAAGGAAGGATAACGAGATATTAGACGTAAACCAAAAAGGAACCACTACTGCCATTATTCCATCTCTTTAAATAACATACTTGACGAGGAATCATCAATAAATTAACATAAACATCTACAGCAATTGTCACTGAAAAACCGCAACTGCCGCGAACGCAATAATATAAAAAAAATCACACCCGTTCCCTGTGAGAAACCAGTAATTAGATCTCCAAACATGTCTCGGATTTATCATTCTGGCAACAACTAAAAAAAACATGGCGAATGGACGGAGGAATGCCTAATTATTATTGACGAAGATGTTTTTTTTATTCTTTTTCGTGACACGTTCGGTGTTTTGTCGTGGATGCAATTAGTTAGGGGGGGTAGTGATTATGCGAACGTGCGTCCATCATATCGCACACCGAAAGAGTAATTACTGGAGACTCGTTACTAAGGAGATGATAGATCACACATTGTATCGGAAGAGAGAGAGTTGTTGAAGGTGGTAAAGTAGTGAGAAGGTCGTGAACTTTTTGCTGGGGCAAAACGTCCAGTTTCATAGTCTGCTTGTTTGTGTTCCACAACAAACAGGTGTGTAGGAAAAATATTGTACGAAATAGAATCACATAAAGGTAGAGGCGTGTATAATGCAGGCGCGGATCCAAGAGGGGGCACTCTGGACCCTTGGACCCCAAAAAAGTAATCAAAATGAGTTAAAACCATACTTTTACAGGTCAAATTTCAAAATTTTTCTGGGGGAGTACCCCTATACCCCCCAGTGGTACCAAAAGGGGATCTTGAGTGATGTGATACTTTTTAGAAAATCCCCAATATTTTGGCATTTTTCTCAAAAGGTACAGGCGATTGATGGTCTGGAAAAGTGACCCCCCTTGGAGCCGTGCTGGATGGGGAGGATCCTCAACCCCCCTTTTGTACTTGGAACTCGATTATTTACATTTTTCTAATAGTATTAAGTTCATCTAGGCTACAGAAACTAAGAAAAAAAAATTCCCTGACTTTTTCCTGACTAAGCTTACAGCATTTCCCTGATTTACGGGAGCTAATTTTATTAATTCTCTGGCTTTCTCTGTAATTAGAACCATTATGTGTGTACAAGATACATTTTAAAAATCCCTACTTGCTATTTAAAAAAAATTAAAATGCTCGAGTTTAAACATAGCATGTGTCACAGAATATGTTCTCGATTGAGATTAGAAAAGTAAAAAATATTCATATGGTTTCGGAGGAAGAAAAATGTTAGTACAAATTGCTCTCTTTAAGAAATTTCCCTGATTTTGACTTATTTATAAGAATTTCCATGAGTTTTCCCTGATTTTTCCAGAGTAATAAAAATCCCTGATTTCCAGGTTTTGTAGCCACCCTGTGTAATAAAAAGGTACATTGATGGCATTAAATATGCATGGGGAGGAGCTTAGGAATAATTTTGTGTCCACTCCCGCATTGCAAGACTATACCTACTACCTTTGTGCCTGATCCAAATAATGACTAAATTCTATTAGGTAGGAGGCAAAACATTTTCAATACCAAACAGCTTAACTAGGGATAGGGAAGAATTTCAATTTAGGCTTAAGAGCCACATTACTTTTTACTGCTAAGTTAACGTATTATTACATAGATAAGAAGTTGATCACAGAGGAAATAGTAATTACCTCGCTATCTAAACGAGTTTTTAAATGAAGACTTCGAGTCAAATGAAGACATAGAGAATGCAATGGGGAAAAACAGACAGAATGGCACACAAACTCTCCTATTCATTCGCTAATTGTTCCACATACATAATCATACACTGGAATCCCTACTACAAAAAAAATTATCTCGAGATCTCCCAATCAATGCATATAAAAAGATCCGTCCCAAAAAAGGCCCTTCTTCACAGCCATAAAATCGGTCTCCATCAGCAGGTAGCCGAATCGAACTCTAATATAATAATTCGAACGGAGTCGTGACCACACCACCGAGGGGGTCGCGCGGAGCAGGTGATCGGTTCGAATCCTGCCTGACCCCCAGAGAACGCGAGCTAATCACCGTCATCACCCCCCGTTTCCATCTTTGTTCGAAGCTGTCGCCCCCATTGTTAAGGGGACATTGCGGTTAATCAAACAAAGGGGATAGGGATAATTCGAGGGATTCTTTTTTCTGTTCCTATAGATATAAAAAAAGGACTTTGGTAAAAGATCCATTTGGGAAAGGGGAGTGGGCAATTAAATGGGTGAATGGTAGCTAGTCACGCTCAAGAGGACTTAATTCGAATTTGATTCAGATGGAACGCTTGGATGAGGTACTTATAACAAGTTGCAACTTGTTCTTGGATGATGACATTCGCCATAGATGGAGTGATTTTTAATACGGAGTCGTGATTTTCACCGTAGTAGGAAAATGCGGCCCTTTAGCGGCAATTGGATGGCAGGGAAATTTCGATTCGTGTTAAGGAGCGGTTATTTCGATTGTTTTGGAATGAGTTGTTCATCGAGATAGATATGCATCCAGTTGGAGATTGAAATTAAAGTGAAATTAGCTTTGTATGTTTTCACCTGGTTTTGCCGAACAGATCAAATTCAACATCATAAATACAAATATTTGGGTAAGTTCATGTATGAGTTTTTTTTTTTTTTGGGGGGGGGTCATAGGGTGCAATGCCCCCAACTATTCCTGGAAGTTCCATTATGTTTTTGGTAAATAACGTTTCCAGATCCATCAGGGACAGCTTGCCCCCTGTCTCCCAGGGTGCTACTCCTAAATCGGCTCATGGATAAGATGTTACTTATTAATCGAAATTACAACTTTATATACTGCATCCAATGTTTTGTTAACTATATCATAACATAATTTATGAGAAAATTTTAAGGCAGAAGGAAAACCACATTTTACAACGACACATCGATGTTAGTATATATTATGTTATTTCAGTTTGCATTAAGAAATCCTTGATAATTTTAAACTAAAAAGAGTCGTGTGATTGTTCAATATGTCACGAATCATAATTTCCTAAATTTAAAAATAAGAAGAGTTATGCAATGTCGAATTATCCACAGAAATTACACATGATAAAGCTAAAAGCTTTGGAATAAAATATACTTTTTCTTTTAAATAAAGATCAACCAGACATGAACTACAAGGTGTCGTTTGTATCTAAAAGCTTAAAACCCACCTAAATATTGTAGTAACGTCCAAAGACTTTTAAAAGACATACCTCATTTTTTTAAAACTAAACGAAAAACAAACTTGAACTCAGGTGTTGATGTTTACTGGGAAAAAAAATTAAAAACAACTACTGCCAGATAAAACTCATCTAGGTAAATTTAAACTCGCAACAGTAAATGAAAGACGATCAATCTCGTGCAAAAATAGAAACAGAAATCCAAACTGAGTAACTTAAAAGAGAGAATAAGTTGGTTCAACCATCACATGACCCGAGACAATAGAGAGATAGAGAGTAGGACTGTCAATACCAATTACCCCAAATATTTATAGACGCAAAAGAGAACAAAAAATCTCACGACCACCAAGCAACCACACCTTCTAGAAACGTTCGAAAACCGAACGCGCGTGGCGGGAAGAGGCACTTTCGGGCGTGGCCACCTTCTCATCTTCCCACTACCTAATTAAATTTCAAAATGAAAATTCCACCGCGATAACTGTAACCGAATATTAATTTTTAGCTCTTCTAATCATTCAAAGGAGCGAATTGAATCATGAAGTGAAGAAGAGGGCGGTCAAAAATAACAAGTGTAATGGAGTTTTGCGGCCTCGGTAAAATTCGTCTGCCATGATGAGAGTTGGTTTAATTATAACGATGTAATATATCGAGAAGAGCCGTCGTGTGATTGAGATTTCTCATAACGCGATTTGCATGCTAAGTACTGCAATTATAGCATCATCATCGACACGGCTATGGCGGCTGTTTGTTTTTGAGTTGTAAGGAAAAAGGTCTGCAATCCATTCAGATTGCATTGCAGAGCAATTTATTTTGAGAAGGGTTTTTAAAACACGACTTTTCATATGCCTGTCACATTAAAGGGAAGTAATCTCGACATAACAAATTTATTTTTGTTCTCTGGGACAGTCCAAGAGTGGAAGGAGGAATTTGATGACTCTTCTAATGTAGTGAAAACTGAATGGCGAACTCCAGGTATTTTACAAAATTTTTAGTAGAATCCAAACTAATCGACAGGTTGCCTTAGTCTTAAAGAATTCATACAGTTTATACTAGACTGCAACGTTATTTATTATGAGTTACGTTATTATTATTATCCTATTTATTACGAGAAAAATGAGAGAAAATTTCATGAACAGAACATGGAGCTAATAAACACAACCTTCAAAATAATAATTATAAAAATTCAGTAATTCAAATGGTTAGGGAATTTATATTTAATATTGTAAGAAAACTAAAATCCTATTACTACCTATTTTTCTTCTCTCCACGACCCAACAACTTAATTACTCAATATACCACATTATACCGGACAGAATACTAATTACTACACCTCTTCAAACTGCACACACGTGTAGACTTACTACTCCCTTTCACAGTTCCAGACAATGCGAGATTTATAACCGAGGTCAACCGTCTCATAGGTGCGGCGGTCAAACAATCTTACTTAGTTTAAAGTTTTTCCTAGTCTGAACGAAAGAAATAAAAAGCAAAAATCATATATAAACACATCCTAATACATACAACAATACGATCTTGTGTACCTCTCACAAAAAGACACTTGTCTGAACACTCGAAGACAAAAAAAACCCTACAGTTCTAGGCCCAATTACAACACAGATGCCAATGCCAGCCTCTGAAGATCCCTCATGGTGCGTACGCACTATGCCCCATCCCTCAAGTCGGGGTGCGGATGCTTCGGGAAGTAAGCAAATAAGAATCAATGCGATTTAACAACCAAGGGTCGTTCTCAAAGTAGTAGTTTCTAAAACACTACATATAGTCCAAGAAAGTTAGCTCAAAAAAGGGCTTCCTTCGGAACTAATTGTAAAAGAAAGTTTGATGGTTGATTCTTATAGGAAATTTTCCGTAGAAAACGATGGTGAAAAGTCTACCGAGCTACGACGTGTCCTTTAGCCAATATGGCGGATTTTCCAAAATGGCGGCCGCTTATTTTTCACATTTTTATTTTTTATGTTTTTACATGTAAATACATATTATTTTTGCATAACATAAATTATTCTCTATTAAATTACCTATAAAATGGTATATTAACCAAGATTGTGCGATATTTAGAACCTAATAAAATAATTTTCAAAATGGCGCCCGCATATTTCAAACTTAGTGGAAAATGGATATTTTTGAATTCCTACCCACCTTTAAGAGTATTTACCCTTAAGTATCGGTAAATTATGATTATTCTGCTCATATTTTACTTAATAACATGTAAAACTTCTAATTTTTAAGAAAATACACAAATTTAAAGCAAACATATTTTTAATCTTGACTACTTATGCTGATTATTACAACATTTTCCATCATTCCCTTTGATTTTATGCATACAAAACATTATTTTCTTTGAACAAATAATAATATTATAATATATTTACAAATAATATAATTAATTTTAGGTTAATGAAAATTAAATTTATTTAATTATTAAAACATAAATTTAATTATTTTAATTTTAATATCGCTAAGTTCTTAATAAAAAGTAACCTTCACTAAGTTTTTTTAACGTTATAATGTCTAATTATATTTTTAAGAACTATTTTAATCATTTTCCCTATCTACATGTCCAGTATTGCAGCAGCTAACACCTCTACAGTCGCTACAAGCACTTGTACATATTGTACCTTGTTTTCTGCATATACATTGTACGGTAGCACATTGGCTAATTATAAATCCACATTTGAGAAATTTCAAAAGATGGTCTGGAGCAGGTGCGTTTTTCATCTCTATAGGTCTCAAACCTCCTTCCTGTAATTCCCAACCCCAGTCACATGGGTCCATGGAAATTCCTATCCACTGCTGCTTGATGATAAACTCTTAAACAGTGAAAGTTATTAGAATCTATTGTAGGAGGCAATATTTCTGGTGTTACTTGGACTGATTTTGTAGCTTTTGTTTGAAAGTTTGCAGTCTTACGTCATTTAAAGAGTATCCCACTCTACCCCCTAGAGAGATGTCATTGCTATATTGGCCAGGTTTGGTTTGAATATATTGGTTTGAATTTTAGGCATATATCTTTAATGGGACTAGGATTGCTTCGCAATCCTGTGCTCGCTACGCTCACTCGCCATGCGCTGGTACAGCCTAGCTGAGATTGTGTACTACCTGGATTTGAACCCAGGTTATTGAGCGTTTCGTGATTACGAACATTGTACATACACTCGCCAAAACGTAAACAAAACACAAAACCACAACAAACCAACCGTTGCCAACGGGAGAAAACAAATACCGCCAAATTCGTGAGCCACGTAAGAGAATTATATATATAAGATTTGCATTTTGATGGACTTAATAAAAAAAAAGGTGTATTATAGAGTTCCCAAGTACTAAAGGAGGTGAAAATGTTTGGAAATTTGACGACCCTAAAAACAGGGTTTTAACTTGGTTTTTTACCCTTAGTCCAAATTTCGGATGCCTCTTCCTCAAGACCCACTTTGACATTCCTCTCTAGATGGGACGTCCGACTTCCGAAGTCGGGCACAGTACGTAGGCACCATCACGACACGAAAAAAAAAAAGATGGCCCTCATTTTTTAATTCTCGTTATCTTAACGCCATTATTTAAAAGCGGTGCTAAACGTGAAGGCCCACACAAAGAGGGCATTATGAGGGCCACATGATCCGGGATAGGGAGCAAGCAACACGGACAAGGGCGGACGTCAGGAAAGGAGAAAAAAGCGCCATGACAAGCCGTCACCGCGAGCACACGTGGCGCGCGGTTGAAAAGGCAGGGATTGTTCATCTCCACAAAGACGGCGTTCTATTCGAGGCTTCGATTCTGTGATTCCATCTCTTCCCCCCCCCCCACAGAAAAAAATAGAAGTGTTATTCAAACGAGCTATATAAATTCGAAAATAGGGGAGTGAATAAAATTTGATCGTGGAGTTTAGTTTTTGTTGTTGCTTCAACCCGTTCGGATCGTTTTTCCAGCACAGTGGTATTTATTACACCGGAATGGCAGCATTAAAGGAAGGAAAGTTTTCCTCCAATGAATGAAAGCGATATTGAAAGAAGGGGTTGATATCAAAAAGGGATTTTTATTATCCCGTCTCATTAAAAACGACATTATATCTCATTCAAATCAGATGTTACGGCGCGGAGATGAGAAAAAGATATTTGATGAGGCATTTTTATGATACCAATAAAAAGCCAGAAAGAAAATAAAAGGAATGGAAATGAGTTAGGGTTAAGTGTTGGGAATTTGCTGGATCCAACAACAACTTCAGTGTACAGAAGAGCTAATGAAATTTTAAACTATGATTTTTAAAATGACACAGACCGGGTCTTTATTAGGCATGAGTAATTTTTTTACAGGGGGAAGGGAATAATATTTATGAGCAGGGGGGCAAAATGAAGACTTCTTATTTTAAATCTTCCAATCAGTCCTTAGAAAATAGCCAATCTTGAAGAAATACCTAACTGGCAACTTAAATTAAAGGATAGTTCAAAAAGAGGATGAAATAATTTACAGTAGTTAAAAATAATTTTTCCATTATTACCTTACCCCTTACAACATTATATCATAAACATTAAGAAAATATTTTTAGTTCATTGGCATAACTTTACAGCATTTGGTAGCTTTTGCTTTTTAATTAATTTTCTCAAACTTGCCAACTGCCTTTCCCAAGAAATATAATAATTGCTAACATCAAACAACTCTACAAAAACGTAGTTGTTTTAACTGCAATTGCAGAGAAATTAGAGAATGAAAATAATTGTCTTTAAGCGCTGGTAAACTAAAATACTTGAGGAAAGTAAAAATGATTACGGCCACTAACACTTAGTTTTCGTATAGTAATTTGGTGTCATAGGGCAGACTCAAGATGTCGCCAAAAGAGTCAAGTAAGTCGTAACTAAAATTTATTTGATGAGAGCAGACACAGGAAGGATGTGGTAAAAAGAACAAATTGCCCTATATGAAAGTGAATAGGCTTACAAGTGCAAACAAACGACTTCTTAGAAAAGATAATTCGCTCGAAAAACTCAAGTTTAACGACGCGTTTCACTGTTGCTATGGTAACAGAAAAATGAGTTATTTGCTATTATTTAAATTAACAAGAGGTCAACTTAAAAAAAAGAGAATAAACATTTTTAAACAAGTTACGTAACTTTGTTAGTGAACTTTCACTTCAAGCTGACAAGAATTATGTTATAATAATATAAAAGCTAATAATAAATTTTAAAGGACAGCACTATACATGGTTGCAATGTTTCTTGACCCTATGACGTCACTACGCGGAAGGAAAAACTGGGTAAACAGAGAGTCTGTTGGGTTGCTAGGAAGAGCTTCTGTAACGCAAATTGACAATTTTTGCAAATTTTAACAATTAATTGATACACTTTTTGAGGCAAAAAATTCAAGGATTTTCAAGGCCTTTTCCAGGCTACCAGATGAAAAATTCAAGGCTGACCGATATTGTATGTAACCTTTTTTTAAGTAGTACTCAAGTTTCATTTCATACAATTTTATCTATAAAACAGTTTAATTAAAGCAAATTTTCATACAGGTTCCTAGTTACAAAAATAAAGTGGTTTGAATAAAATTTTAATTAAGCTTTTTATTAACAAAATATTTTCACGTAATTTTTAAATAAATAAACCTAACAGATTTAATTTCAAAAAATAAAAGACTACCTTATACTTGCAATAAAACTGTAAGTAATGATCAATAATTTTCACGATGCATTGACTCAATGTATAAATTGGGCAGAAAATGAAAAACTGACAGGAGTAAAAAACTTTAGTCTAAGAAGTTTAATTTCAACCCCTAAAAATTACCCATGTGGAAGATTTTGTAAGACTTTCTTTCTGATAGAAAATTTAAATAATGCTTAAATAATATTTACCTTAAAATTTTCATATACCCTATTATCTACACACCTTGGAATTATTTGTTTAATATTAAAGCTCTCAAATTCAAACCATAAATTTGTATTTGCCTTCTTGCAAACAACAAGAAATTCCTCTAATATTTTTTTTAATTTACCAGATAAATATTGGACACATTTGAACTACAATAAGTGAACCGTTTCTCCAAAAACAAGCATTTAAAGCCAAGGATATTGATGCAAAATAAGAAAAACGCATGGAAAAACGCGATCGCGAACCGTCTGTCGAGTTGTTTTTTCTGCCTGCGTCCATGCCGTCAAAATGCCAACTTTACAGGCAAACGTCCGGAAGGATGTATGAAAATTCGGAATTTTTCATTGAAATTCCGGACAGGAGGATTTCAGGACATAATCAGCAGATACCCTGAAATCTTTTTCTGGCCAAAAATGTCAAGGTCTAAATAAAATTCAAGGATTTTCAAGGCTCTTAGGGTAAAATACGTTTTTTCAAGGACTTTCAAGGCCTTGAAATAGAAAATTTGAAATTCAAGGACTTTCAAGGTTTTCAAGGCCGCGTACGAACCCTGTTTAACAAATTTATCATATTTCTAAACGTAAATTTTTAATTTCACACAAAATTCAGACACTGCGCTGGGAACTACTCTCTTTGTGTGCTCTCAGCTTGTTTCTCCAAGATCAAGTAACGTTGCAGTCTAATATACAGGAGTTTACTTGAAAAAAAAAAACCACACCCCAACCAGGAACTTCCAGTGGCAAAACAACACCGCAAAACCATCCACACACTAACTACTCGATACCTATCGATTAATCAGCAACAAGTGGCCTCCGCGGGAGCAAAGACCCCCACAGCCACATTACTTAATTACGGGAGCAACCACAACAATAACAAATCCCCCGCCCAGGCTTTTAAGCCTACCCCCAAAAACAGCGCAAAAAAAAAAATGACCAAGGCACCTCGGTAGTCCAGAATCGTGACCCAGTAAACTACCGAATGCAGGGGTCTTGAGAGAAGTTCGAACGGTACAAATCGTGCTGTGGGATTTTTTTTTAGAAGGGGGAGGGAATAAAATTTGTAGTGTGGGCCCTCCCCGTTCTTTCAGCGTTTCATCAATTGGTTCCATGAACAAGTTGGTGGGGGCATTTTTCCGAGATGGGGATGGTACTCTATCAGCCAGAGATGGGCTCGGATCGTGCAGATTTGCTCTGTGCTCGTAAAGGGATCGGACACATATTGAGGAAGTTCAAATAGGGACGGTTTTATGCAATGGATTGATATCTTTAACGTTGTCGGCAAGGGTAAATAAATTTATTTAAATTAGTGGGGCGCATAAGGAGTCGCTTCCCCCTACGGAATGTAGGCGTAGTCAGGGGGGATTTTAGGGACATATCCCCCGCAAAAGTCAGAAATTGTCATTTTTTGACCACCACAGAAAAGGATTAAATTCATCCCAATTCCCCCCTTAAATTTCAATACCCGTCCCAAAATGTTTTCTGGCTATGCCCCAGAGGTTTTTAGGCACGCGTGCTTTACGCAGAAAAGTAAAAACATCCCAGGATAAAATGACTTACGAAAAAAAAAACCTTTATCAGATTGTTGAAGCTGTGAAAGCTTTAATAGTATCGTGGCTAAAAAACAATCCTATTTTTTAAAAAATCTGTAGTAATGCGAAATCAGGTAATAATGTTTAGATATTTATGTCATTAACTTCCTTAGATGTTAAGAAAATCTTTAACATATTCTGTTTAAAAAAATAGTTTTGAAAATCCGTGTGCCTAGTTCTTTGTTTCTGAATTTCGTATGTGATTGAGGAAAAATAAAGATGCGTCAAAAATTTGAAAAGCACATTTTAGTACCTACTACCACACATTTTAAAGCTCTTAAAATTAATCAAAAGCCTGGTTCTATTCGACTTACTGAGCACTTCGCTTACAACTATCCGGCTAGCAGAGCATTTTTTTCAATGCATTCAACCGAATTTAATTCCTCAAACAATTAGGAGACCCCTGTATTAAAACCATAGCTACTTATCATTGCCACAATCAGAGTAAAAAACACAAAAGATATTATTATCAAAGTGTAAAAAACCGCACTGCCCCGGCAAACAAACAATCCCCATTCCCTCCCACAATTTCGAATTTTCGTTTCCCACAAGAAATCCAAATGCGTGAGTAGTACGGTTTTCAATATGAGTGCGTCCCCGCCGGACTGGTCCGGGATCCCGGATGCCGCCGCATCACGCCGGAGTGGAGAAGGTTATGGGAAAGTGGCACGGCGTGCCGCCGGCAGCGCACGTTTCCACATACCCCCCCCCCCCCCCCAACAACAGAGATGAACTTGCGTAATGTACGTTTCTCTCTCTCACCAAGAAGAGTCCACTGATCCACAGACCCATAGTGAAGGTGTTTTGGAGGTTTTGTTCGAAATGACTAGTTTGTATATTCTGTTGTTTATGGAGGGGTTCTTCTCGGGTGGTCCGTGTGAGCTTAAAAAAGCGTACCACCATCAAATACCGTAATATACCAACAAGACCCTCATATAATATAGCCTCCCAACTCGAACATGTGACAGCGACTGACGTCAATCGTATAGGGCAAAATCGGTAAATTTGCATATTTGTACTGCTTTTTTAACACAGACACCCCCCAAAAAAAAGTTACTCTTAAATCTGTAACCTCCAGTCACTTTTAATTTTAGTTTAAATCATAAAAGATAGTTTATATAATAAATCAATGGACTCGATTCAAGCTTCATCGCTTTCCTCTCATACAATAACGAATCCAGGGTTTTTGTATGAGGGGGGCTGTGAGGTTTAAAAACGCTTGTAGTATAGAAAAAATATTTCAAACATTTTTCGCAAAAAAGTTTTTTTTTCTTTTATTGAAGTAAATTAAATATTTAAAGCTCAAATTCGTGAAGGAATTTCAACGAAAATCTAGAAAACTGACCAACAACTCTGGGGGGGGCTGCCAGTATTGCCTTTACAAATCTTCAGAAAGTCCTACCCATAAATGAATCGTCACTTTGAAAAAGGGAATAGTAAGTCCGAAAAATGACAAATTGACTTTATGTGCTCAAAACAATCTCCAAGTTTGCTCTACACATGAGTGGAAAGAGGGGGGAAATAACAACCCCCCCCCCCTCCTATAGGAAGATATAGCCCCTTGAAGTTGCGAAATAAGTAACTAAGCTGCAAACTAAGCCAAAATAACATTTAAAAGTGCTTTAATTTCTTTTTATCAAGGGAATGTGTGACTCCATTCAAATTCACTTACTCCATTTAAGAAGCCTTAATGACCCAGTTTCATAATAATTTTTAATTTTATTTGTCTTGGTCTGTCTATTTCTCACTTTTGTGCTGTAAACTAGGCAGAAACATAATTTAAGCGATGAATTTAAAGAGGTTTTTAGGATTTTCCTTCACAAGGTTAAAATAATCCATCAACTTTTTTCAACTGTAAAATACTTTTGAACGCACTGATATTTTTTTTCCAAAGAATGCCCTTTTTTCTAAAAGGTTCTTGAATTTCCAGTAAAAATTTGGTGGTTACACAACAAAAATTCCATTATTATATTTATACAGGTTTTTTTCGATTTTCTCAAAACTCGGTTTTTGGACTTATTCCCTTCTTCTAACTGACGTTTCAAATAGAGTTCCCTCGAAAACGGTGTTCAGTTGGGGGGGTTCAGCCTCCACCAACGGGGCAACATACGTAATTACGGGGCGTGACACCTCCGAGGGAGAATTGTCATTAGGGTCCGGGAATAAATAGCCACTTAGAACGGTCTGCGGTGGTGATTATACGAGGGCTACACCCTTCTTGATGACTATGGATGGAGGCATCCGGTGGAGGACCAAAGATGCTAATGGGAAAATCCATGGTGGAGATGTATGAATTCTCTGCAGACTGCAATGCAGCACAGAATCCATTCTTAGGCATACTATAGTCTGTGTAAATAAAATCGGCGGTTTCACGTCATGCTTTACCATGGCAACGCAGAAGAAATACATGGAGAAAAAACTCAAGGTCAACCGCCGATTCTATTTACACAGACTATAGTATGTTGTTTTTTTAGTTAAAATTTATTGCACAACTTCTCATGCTCCACTTATTATAACATGAGGCTTACAGATGTCAAAGGTTCAGTAGCGGATTTCTAAATAGGCTAGCTAGGCTGAAGCCTACGGCGGCAAATTTTCATAGGCGGCAAATTTTTGACGGTGGAATTTTTTTTCCGCAAAAAAAAAAGGAGAAGAGAAAGGAAACACAAGCACTGGAAAGACGAAGAACGCTCTTTTCAGATAACCAAAATCCCAACCCCCACCCAGAAGTTTTGAGTAGTTTGATTCAGCAAAGTAACAAATCTATTATTCAATGCTTTGTTTAGACCACATATGGGCAACCTCCGGCCCGCCTCTCCATTTGTTTCGGTCCGCGGAACATATAAAAAATTGTCATGGAGAAGAGTCAAAAGAAAGACTTCAAAAAGTCTCAAAAGGACTCAAACACTATTTTGATAATCAAATTTCAAAATTTTTTTTGAGGGAGAACCCCCAAACCCCCTCCACAATTTGGAAGTCTGTTACATAGTGTTTTTCCTTTGGAAATTCTGCCGCTTACAAGAAACGGTTCCCTTTGCGTGTTCCCCAAAGTGGTTTCAAATGAGATATAACACTAGTTTAAAGGAGAAAATTTTAAAAAATTTCTTGGGGGAGGACCCCCAGCCCCCTCGAAATTTTGACGTCTATTTATAATTTTTTCCCTTGAAAATTGTGCGGTTTACAAGGAACCGTTCTCTTCAAATGTTACCCAAAGGGTCTCAAAATCAACTAAATCACTACTTTTATAGGCCAATTTAAAAAAAAAATATGGAGCTGACCCACAGACCCCCATTTTTACTTGCAGCTAAGATTGTAAAATTTTGACATTGTGTGCACACTGTAAAAAAATCCCGTAAAATTTACGATTTTTAACTGGCAGCTGGGTTGGTTGTGGAAAACCGTAAAAATTACGAAGTAAATCCATAAAAACAACGGTATTTTACCTTGTAAAACAAAAAACATGGATTAAAATGGTAAAACACCATTGTTTTTATGGATTTACTTCGTAATTTTAACGGTTTTCCCCAACCAACCCAGTTGCCAGTTTAAAACCGTAAATTTTACGGGAATTTTTTACAGTGTATAGGCGGCAATTTTTGGTTCAGCCTATAGGCGGCACATTTGGAAATCCGCCACTGCAAAGGTTAAAGTACAAATGTAAATTACAATAGAAACGGAACAATAATTTAAAAGTTTAAACTGTAATCAAAATTCGCATTAAATCATTATTCGCATTTCGAGCAAAAGTCGCACCCTGGAACTCAAAAATACCACCAGAAACTCAGAAAAATGCCTTCAAATATACCAATATCCCATTCCGAATTTTTTTTCTGGCTACGACACTGTTTTCACCAATTATAAGTAATTCATTGATTTTGAATTTGTTGAATGAAATAATTTTGTGAATGAAACAATAATGATTATTTAATAAATAAAGGAGCAGCTTTAGAGAATCTTTAAACAATTCATAAAAACTAACAGTGCAATAATTCTACTTGTATGATGTTGATTCATTCTCAATATTTAGATTTTATAATCAACAGCCAAAACTAAGGTATGAAATAGAACAAGGAAAATGCAGTTCTGATGCAGTATCCGGGTTCATACTGAATTTTTAAAATAAAAATCAAGGATTATTTAAGGACTGTACTAAAATTTTCAAGGAGTCTGACAATTTACTATATAAAGAAACTGCTAACTACTTTAAACCAAGACTAAAAATCTTAACACACAGACAAGATATAAAAACTGAATGAAGGGATATTAAACAAATAAGTGAAACATAATTCTGAATTCTGATTAAACAATCTGTAAAAAATAGTGCTTCAAAATCTGGAGTGTTGTAATTCTAAAAGTCCTAAGAATTATATTTGAAATTCAGAAATAGAACAAAGTTTTTTTACTAAGTTTTGTATCGGAGCAATAGCAATTTCAGGTGAATCAAGTTTTATCCTGTAACTTCAAACATTTCTTTAATAAATATTTTTGAAGTTTGAAGAAATTCAAGGAGTTTTTAAGGAGTAAGACTCAAAATCAAATAATAGTTTCCATAGTGCTTGAAAATGAAAATTGTTTTCACTAGTTCTTAGGAAGTTTTCAATGAGAGTGGGGAACCCTGTTTAAATATCAAAAAAGGCGGGTTTTTTTTACAAAAATCTGAATTTATCAATTTTAGCTACATTATCTAAAATAGAGCCTCAATTTAGGTCTTTTCTTATGTTGTATTATATATGAAAATATATTATACAAAATATATTAAGGTATATTTTGTTTTGTATTTTTTACTTGGTTTTCAATTTCTCTCATTGTGGCGTGCATTGTCATGAAAACAAACTCATGTTACATCTGTCATTTGGTTACCCCCACACACTGCAACAGTTCAAAAGTTTTTTGTAAATGTATCATCATAGATGATGCATTCATAGAGTACATATGAAACTCATATGAACATATGAGATAGAGCAGGCATGGCCAACCCGCGGCCCGCTTGATATAATTTTGTGGCCTGCGAGAATTTTCGTAAGTTTAAAAAAAACTTTACTCTTTGAGCTATAATTTTTCTTTAAGAACAATGTTTAGTTGCAAAAATGCCCCAATATTGCCCACCTCAAATGTATTTCCAAAATTCGGACTAGGTGTACCAAAACTAGTTTTTAGTCAAATTTCTGAAAATTTTCTGGGGAGGACTCCCAGACCCTCCTTGTACCTTTATTACTCACAACTTTTCTAACATTAAGTTGTTTAGGAAGCAAATTCTACTTAAAAATTTATTAAAAAGTCACATTGGACCTATTAAAAATGAGTGAGAGTGGCTGAGGAGTAATTTTGGGCCCCTCCCAAAATAAATATTTACATAAGCCACTGATCTCATCAATTCATATTCAATACCTTAATTACTGTCACTGTATCACACTTGCATTCATAAATGTAGTAATTTAGACGAAGAAATAATGTATTAATTAATTTTGTTTTTATTTTTCACTAAAAAATTTTTTTTTGGGCTTGTCTTCAGACTTGAGAGATTATTAAAATGACAGTAGTGCGTATCCACCTAACTTAGTTTCGAGTAATTCAGAATGTTTTTTTAACGGCACCTGTTTAATCTCTAAACTCCCTAATCTAAAAGCCCATTTTATACTTTTTAACTTATGTCACTGTCATTCTGAGCAGCTCATACCTTAAAATTTTATATGCGGCCCACGGGAGTATTGTGGTTTTCCAAAGTGGCCCTCAAGATCATTTGGGTTGGCCATCCCTGAGATAGAGCTTCATAGAGTTTTGGGGGGCTCAAGATCCCTCAATGTTTTTCAAGAAGGGGCTGTGCTCGCTGTTGTACTGTGAGCCCACCCAATATTTTCACGAATTGATAAAAATAATGGTTTGAAAATATGCAAATGGTAAAATCTGAAATCTAAATTACGAGTATCCAAAAATTGAGAACCCTTGGTGGTCTAGTGTATTTTGTGGTGTTTAAAGAAAATAATAAGCAGTAGAAGACGATGGTATGATAAAGGTGATCTGTGATCTCATATTTGTTTCTCATATTTTTTCTTCTTAATGTTACCATTTATGTTTATCTGTGTTGCTTAGTTGTATAATTATGTTGTTATTGTGTTTCTTTGTATGTAAATTGTGTTCATTCTTTTTTTCTGTATGTTCCACCACACATGTAAATGGGCATGCGCCCAATGCAATAAATTCATGTCTATGTCTATAATAAGAAGAGAAAGTTTACTTATGACAGTGTGCATGTCTTGTTTCCTCCTTTGGTTTTCGCTCGACTTCATAGATTTCTTGCATTGAAACTTACTTTTTATTAGACACAAACATAAAATAAAAACATTTAAGGAAAAAGTCAACTTACAGCAACTGCAACAGCTTTTCACTGGCTTCTTTTCGGTATGGGTCATTCATGTCCAGGTCCTTAATTAATCTAGCCAGCGTCCTGACTTGACGAGAGAGTTTGTTATACCTGAAAGGAAATAAAACAGGTTAGGTTATCAATCCTAAAATGTTTAAGCATGAAATAAATAATAATAATTTCAAAAATATATATAGAATCCAAAAAAGCTGAAATAACTGCACTAGAGCAGGGGTTCCCAATAAAATTTTGCCGAGGACCCCCTTTACAATTAATTTACTGACGAGGACCACTTGAACTTAAAGGCTTAAATTTTCTTCATTTTGAATTGCTGTACTAATAGCAAGCAAAATCAATCACGGCAATTTAGCAACAACAAAAGTCATTTAACACAAACACGAAGCAAAAAGCAAGTCTGCCCTCAGCAACAATCGATTTCAAAACCGAAACTATCGTATTAAGTCAATAAAAAAATTTAAAAAAACGAGGATTATCTTTGGTGGTAAACAGAGGCTGCTCCACCTACATTAATATATTTGTACTACAGTGACAATTAACTAACAAAACTAACGAATGAACACTGCTGAGTAGGATAACGGTTACTTCAAATTAAGGAAAATAAAAAAATACTTAATTTCTTGGTGACATTTCGCGGATCCCTTGGACACAGCCCGCGGACGCCCCAGGGGTCCGCGGACCACCTATTGGGAACCCCTGCACTAGAGAAAGGCTTAAATTCCAGAACTTATTAAAGTAAAGAAAGATGGTGTTAATATAGTTAGATAATAAATGAGTGTACAATGAACAATGCTAACAGACTGCACTTGCTTTAAGCCGAGATTAAACTGATAACAATATCCGATTGATAACAAGCGATTTCTTTCTAACACAAACGACTTAACACTAACGACAAACAGTGCAACTAGAGCCTTGAAGTCATACCTATGTTCTTTCTCAGTGGCGTAACTAGAGTTGACTCATGGGGGGTGTTATTCTGACCAGTCAACTCCTCCAACATGTTTACCAACCCCTTTTAAAAAATGTCTCATAATATGGGTATAATATAAACTATTTTTTTTTTGCAAAACTTCCGAAGGGAAAACTTCATCTAAGAGGCTTAACTTTCAAGGGAAAAACACAGTATAACAGACGTAAAAATTTTAGACGGGGGTTTGGGGGATCTCCCCCAGAAATTTTTCAAAAATTAGTCTCTCAATGTAGTGTTTAAATTCATTTTGAGGCCCTTTGGGTTACGTCCTAAAAGAACAGTTCCTTGTGAACTGCCTTCCGTTGAAAAGGAAAAATTTTCAGTTTTTCATGTTTTAGAAAAACCGTCGATGTAATGGGGGGGTTACAACCCCAATAACCCCCCCTTGTTACGCCTGTGTTCTTTCTTAGTTAAAGTATTTTATATATGCATGTATTTTACAACTTAAAATTATTTTGGAAAAATTTAAGACTATTAGTATTAATAAACTGCAAAATTAATCACTTTCTTTGGCTCATTCACTAGTTTATCGAAGCAATTTAAAATATTCATTTTCTTTTAAGCCCAAATCCTTTCCCTTTATCTCTAATTTGTTTTCCAATAATGGACACCTTACCTACAACATCAAAACCATAAAGCAGACACATCTGCAAGTCAATGCACTTGGACCACTATCAAGTATACGATGACCATGAATTTGAATACGTATCATCCACACCACCCACTTTCTCTGTATTTTGAAAATCCAATGTTTTTTTTTTTTTTCTAAAATTAGCACAAAGAATCAAACATCTAACTGACTTTCAGAAAAAAAGGAGCAGATGATTGTTGTTAAAAATTGACCTTTGAAATTCGAAAAAGTAATTATTTTAGTGGAGGTATGGAAAATTTTTGATAACATGGTAGATATATATGTATTCTATTCCGACTGTTCAGCAATTGTCTAATTCAGCAATAGAAAAGTCAATGGGCTTTGATAATGTTTTCGGATTCAGCGCCATGGTTGACGGGATAATATGTAACGTAAGAACCGATAACATTAAACATTTAAATAACTTTTAGAATCACATAAAATTATGCATTTCCGCTAAATTACATAAGAGAGCTGAAGTGCCTTTTCAAATCATAGAGCAAGCTACTGAATATGACGAAGATGTTCATTTGAAACGCCACCACAACATTTGACTTTCAGTCAAAAAGTAAACCTATTCTGTCTGCCTGAAATAAATTAACAAGTGATAACCACCACTGAAAGGACACTTAAAAACATTCCCCTTGATAGCAGGGGAAGAAAATAATCTTGAAGTATGGTACACATTTAAGCCACTCCTCACATTAGCAACAGAAATTTTTCCAAAAATTCTCAGGTTAGGTATATACGGTAGCTAATATAGCAAGATCAAGGGACCAAGAAAAAACTTTGAATTGTCCTAGCTAGACCTTGAATTAAAGATGCTAGAAATACCCCAGTTTTAAAGTATTGGGTTGTTATTAAAAATTAAGAATTATATGATATATAAATTATAATCATATTAATTATTTATCAATATATAAATTTGGTTCTTACGCATTATTGAAGCGACCGTGTTGCTGAATCCGAAAACATAATAACAGCCCATTGACTATTCTATAGCTGTGCTGCTGAATTTAAAGGTCGCTGAATGGTCACAGTATTTAAATTCAAATCATAATCATGAAAATATCTTACAATACAATTTAAGAGGAGATTTACAATCGAGTTTCATTCTTTCTAGCGAATTTTTTGGCACTTCTCTTAGCACCATAATAAACCATACGGTTATATCTGCAGTGTTGGTAGAAAATACGTTATCTCCGTAGTTGCTGGCGCCAGAAACACAAGTGGCCTTCGGTTGTAGCAAGAAACCAAGATTTCAATACAGACTTAGTATAATCATTGCTTTAAATAAAAGTATTAAGACAGTTTGAATTTAAATTTGAAAGCAAACTTAAGTCTGAGTGGTGGTTCCATCAGAATGTAAACACAGGACAACTCTTTGTTGATATGAATCTTGGCAACAATAGTTTGGATAAATATAGGTTAACAGCACTTTCCAAAACCATTGTGATTATTTTCAACGACGAATCTCACACTTAACGTAGTAGTATGAGTATGTATGAATAGCAATAATAAGAAAGGACACCACAAAAAGGGACAACAATAAACATGTCCCCGGATTTAAATTGCACATTACTCAATCACATGTAATAAGTATTAAATCACCATCAAAATACAAAATAAACATGAATCGTGATACTAATAACACTATTTCAACAAATAACATTGTCAAACAACTCACAATAACGATTTAATAAGTATTTAAAAGCCTTTACCTAGTATAATCTTCGCGTTTTTGAACGAAGAATTTCTTCATAACTTTAAGTTCATGCAGATTGTTGTCGCACTCCCACGATATAAAATCGACTTTCTTCAAGAGCTTTTGCTCGTGATACTTCAATTTACGCACCATATTTTCGAAAATTGATAGATTTTGACAATTTTATCAACACGTGAAAATTCGTAAACAAACACGCTTTTCGTTCGCCGATCTAACCCTAACCGGATAAAGAATAGCGGAAATCGACCAGTCTGCCACCTATCGGCAGCTGGAGTAACTAGGAGGAGGAGGAGAGCATGGGAGAAGATAAACAAGTTATGGAAGGAGCCAAGGGAAGGAGCAGAATGGGGGAATGAATTTCATGTGTTCTTCGTTCTCCGGTTGGGAATTAATTTTTGGCGATTACATTCTTTAAGAGCCCTCCTTCGTAAAGCATATGAGGAAGGGGGGTTCATATTCTTTGTTTTATCTTGCAGAAAAACAATTCTGTTTTCAACAGTTTCAAATATGATAGGATCATTACACTTTTTTAAACTGTTCAAAAATGGTAGAAAATATATATATATATTTTTTAATTGAAAAGTAATTGACATTTTTAATACTCTTTTGTAGATTTTTCACTTTTTGTAGATTTCTGCATATTGTCCAATACTGAAAAAACAAGAAAAAAACATTTAATTTTATAAAATAAAGCAATCAGTGGCGTATATAAGGGGGGGGGCGAGGGGGCCCTGCCCCCCCCCCGAAATTCGGACTAGGTGTACCAAAACAAGTTAAAACACTGTATTTTAGGGTCAAATTTCAAAAAAATGTCTGGGGGAGGACCCCCAAGCCTCCCTTTTGTACTTGGAATTTTATTATTAACAACTTTATTATAATAAGTTCATCAAAATCCAAATCCTACCAAAAAATATATGTCCAAAATTCGGATAAAGTGTTCCAAAAAGAAGATAAAACCCTGTTTTTAGGGGTAAAGTTCCAAAAATTTTCTGGGGAAGGACCCCAGATCCCCTTTTGTACTTGGAACTCTATTTTAATAACTTTTTAAATATTAAGTTCATAAAAATGTACATCCAAAATTCGGACTTAGTGTACCAAAACTAGTTAAAAACCTGGTTTTTTTCAGTCAAACTTTCAAAAATTTTCTGGGGGAGGGCCCCCAGACCCCCCTTTGGTACTTGTATTTTTATTACTAACAACTTTTCCTATATTAAGTTTTTAGAACCTAAGTAATCACCTAAAAAGCTACATTGGACCTATTAAATATGTGGGGGAGGGGCTGGGGAGTAATTTTGGGCCCCTCCCGAAATAAATTCCTATATACGCCACTGAAAGCAATGAAAACTAACAAATCAAACTAACTCAAAAAAATAATCATCAAACTAATTTTTTTTTCTTTTTAAAATAACTCTAATATTACATTCTAAAGAAATCTAAAACCTCAAATTAAAGAATTAAAATTATTTCTAATTTAAAAGCTTTATGGCCCTGAAAATTTATTTAAAAAATAAAGTAAGGGATTTAAATTACTTTATTCATAGTTGCTTAAACATGGTTGCATAAAACGTGGAACAATCACAAAATGTTAGCCATAAATCACGTCATATTATTGAGTATCATTTTATTAGTTTTAAGGGACCCTATATTTAAAAAATTAATTTTCTTCAAATGATTTTTTTATTAATATAAAGTTATGAACAAAATTATAAATGAATAACAATTGAATGAAATGTCACATTGTGTGATTTACTTAAAACAAAACACTTTTGATTTTCTAAAGTCAGTGGATGCTATAAATTAGAAACCTAACCTTAAAATAACTATGGTCTTTTCGCTTTTTTTTAACACTATCTTAATTTGAAACTGGAATCTAACCTCAAGTAATTTAAACTTACAACCTTATTTTTTTAGAAAAAAAAAACTTAATTTTTAAAAAATTTAACATGAAAAAATTATTTACTTTGGAAAACAATTTTGGTTATGACATTATTCGGGTTGTTTCATTTACCACTGTTGACTGTTTTCTGAAGTTTTCAGTGACTTATTAAGAAGTGCATTATTTTAATTAACTAATATTGTTTGTATTGCCCAGAATATTTGGAATATGCAATACAAATAAGACAATAGCAATTAATTTCCTTACCACAAATTTTAGAAGATATTAAAGACAGTTCAAATAAAAATTTCTTATCCTGGAGGATCTAGTAGAGAACCAAGAATAATTATAAAAAAAATCCATTTTATAAAACCGTTTTAATTCATTTTGGGGGATATGGGGTGAATTTAGTCATTTTTTATGGGGAAAAAGGAAATTTTTCTCCGATTTTCGGCTAGGGATATATCTCCAAATCCCCCCCTTGGCTACACACCACTGCCTAGATGTGATTATCAATGCTAGGAAAAACTAGAACCCCTTGTGAAAAATCCCCTCGGAAATATCTCTGGGCTAATATCGTTTACAATTTACATTTCATAATTTTTTAATACAAATGTTTAAACATTATGGGGAAGGGGCCGTTTAGATATTATGTAAGCACCTAAGGGGGAGGGGGTTTGCTATTTGCTTACTTTTTATGAACAGGGGGAGGGGGAGTATGAGTGATGCTTACGTAAGATGTTACAAACACTGCTATTTCAAAAAAAACTCTTGCTTCTTGCATAGACAATTTCAAATTTCAACCAAAAATACAAAAAAAAACTGTACTAGGAAAAAAATTTTAAACATTACTCACAAGGAAAGTTTTGGAAACAATGAAAAGTTGGAGAACAATGAATTTCAAAAATCTAAGCATTACTAAAGATTTTGTACAAAAAAAAGAGCAAAGGGGGGGGGGCAGTTTTCTCACGTAATTATGAGAGAGGGGTTAGCTGTTTGCTTATTTTTGTTGACAAGGGGAGAGGGGGTCAAAAATGCTCACGCAATATTTGAAAGGCCCCTAAACACATTTAATTTTCAATCTATTATAGTGAAGAATAATCTTTATTTAAATACGCTTAAGTTTTTCTCTTTACAGCCGGGTATTTTAACCCCACTTACCCCACAGGGTATTTTTCACCCGGCTTTCCCTTTATAAAATTTTAAGAACTCCTGCTCTACACTCAACTCCAAAACGGTTGAAACGGGCCTCATTTCAATCAATTGATAAATAAAAAGAATTAACACCCCCCAATCCCGATCAAAATCCTCCAATGAAACTTCCAACTTCCTGAACCGCAGCCAAACAACAGCCAAATCCAAAGGGAGGGGACCTCGCACTTTCCAGACAACACCCCCCTCCCTGACAATAGCCGGGGTCCGGGAGCGTCAGGTATTCAGCCCGTGGGAAGGCGCGTGCCGATCGCGTGCCACCGTCCGGAGTCCGGGAAACCGTGGGAAAGCGAGGGAAGCTTTTTTGTCTCGCTTTATTGTGTGGCGAGGCATTGTGTAATGGAGCTAAATGTTTTTGTGTTCCACTGGCTGGGGGTGGTTCGAAGGGTTAAGTGGATGATTTTATTTCGAACGGCTAGTTGGAGGTATTGAGTTTTGCCTGACATCGGTCCTGGATGTTTGTTGGAGCGTATGGGAAACGACAAGTTTTTTTTTTTGTTCTTCGGGAGTGTGACATTTTGTGATTTAAATAATGCGGTTTAGATTCGTTCTGGGGTAGAAGGGATTTTTTTAAAAGTCGTTTTTGATAATGTCGAATGTTCCCGTGACCGATTACCGAGTGTGCCCTGTTTGTCTTGGTGATAGTAGTATGTTTACGTCCTTTTTGGTATTGGTAAATCCAAGAATGGCGAGCTAGATAGCTACCAACCGCGTATTTAGAAATTTATTTCGGGAGGGGACCAAATTATACTCTGAAAAATGTAGTCATATCAGGCCCAATGCTAGATTTTTGCACCTGAGAAGAGGATAAAAATTATTCCTAAGCCCCCCACTCATGCATATTTAATAGGTTTTATGTGACTTTTAATATATTTTTAGGTAGGATTTGCATCTTGATGAACTAAATTTAAAAATATTGTGAATAATAGAATTCCAGATAAAAAAGAGGTAGGTTCTCCCCAGAAAAGTCTTCGGAAATTGAACCCTAAAAAACCGGGTGTAAACTCGTTTCGGTGCACCAGTTTGATTTTTTTTTTTGGGGGGGGGGGGGCTAGTCCCACCCCCCCCCCCTTTATACGCCCCTTGAAACCAAGATTAATTTTATTTTTTTTATTGACAGCTGCGCCTGATTACATCTTTAAAAAATTTTCTGAAGGGCGTTGCCAATATAGTTCGATTGGAGAGATTTTGCGGCCGGCTAATCCTAAAATACCAGAAGTTGAACTTACTTCGAATTATCCAAGCTTTTTTAACATTGTTATTAATCAAAAGTTTAATGATATTTAAAATTACTAATTTGTTTGCCTAAAGTTAAAATTTGTCCAATTTAAAAACTATTTAGTTCTCTTTTAGTTTTTAGTTTGTGTATTTCGAAATAAATTGATAATATAAATCGTAAGAATTCGACGAAATTATTATTTTTTGTTTAAATTTTTTTTCGAAATTTACTTTCCTTTTAAGGACCACCATCCATCCATTCTTTGGAGGGTCGATATAGGCAAGTTTGAAAATATCTGAACCAGTCGGTTTGGACAGTGGTTAAATTTAAACATTGTTGCCAAATTGCCTTCCCTAGTAGACCTAGACCCCAGTTGGGAACCACATTTATACTGAAACATCAGGGGTTTAAATAAAGGTCCCCCCCTGAAATTCGGACTAGGTTGTATTAAAACAAGTAAAAACCCTGTTTTTAGGGTCAAATTTCAAAACATTTTCTGGGGGAGTACCACCAGAACCCCTTTTGTACTTGGAATTCAATTATTCACAACTTTTTTATGTTAAGTTCTTCACAATTCAAAACACACCTAAAAATATATAAAATTTAAAAATGTTTGTTCAACATTCGGACTTAGTTAGAGTCAAATTTCTAAAACTATTCTGGTGGGAGGAACCCTAGACACCCCCTTTATTACTTGAAACTCTATTACTCACAACTTTTCTTATATTATGTTCCTTAAGATGCAAATTCTACCTAAAAATTATTAAAAAGCTACATTGAGGACATATTAAGAATGCATGAGAGGGGCTTAGGAATAATTTTGTGTCCTCTCCCCCGGAGCAAACATCTAGCTTTAAACCTGATAATGAATAATTTTCTGTAAAATATACACATCCATTCGCTTTTATATACAAAAAAAATTCTAACCACTCCCAAATAACACTTTAAAGAAGAATTCAACTTTTAAATGAAACAACATCCAAAAACCTGACCAGACAGACAACCTTCCCCTCTAAAACATCTCAAAATTTTTATACAAAACAACCTGAATGTGCCTGGAAAGGATGGGCTCGGCTAAGCGTCCACTTTTGAAGGAAACAATGGACGTATAAAAAAGCACAGTGGATGGGTTTTCCGAAAATCCCCCCAAAAGTTGTTTTGCTTTGGCCATCAGGCGCGGTCTCTCATCAGATCCGATCCAAAAGATTCGATTTAATGCCCTCAAATTGAGAAGTCTGGAAAATACGGCCCATTATTGTGGAGAATGAGGTGAGGCTTCTTCTTTTATTGTGTTTAGTCTACCTGGTGAAGAGAGGGTTTTGCTAAGGAACAAAGTATTCGTTATTTTACATAGAAGACTGTTTTTTTGTGCTTCATGAAGAAAACCAGTTCGGCGTCTCGGTATTTGTTGAACTGCGGGTTTTTGAAACTTAGGAAACATCTTCGGTTCATGCCGTCTTATCAGTTTTAAGAACTGATTTGTACTGTTCCATTTAGCCCTTTATTAATGCACTCCACTGCTATGTTCTAAAAAAATCCCTTGTGTTTATTCCGCCTACCCTGCTTTTCCAAGTCTACTTACTACAATTGGGCTATCACTCATTCCATTCACATCACATTTCCTTAATTTCGACATTAATCAGTGGCGTATATAAGGGGGGGCCGAGGGGTCCCTGCCCCCCCCGAAATTCGGACTAGGTGTACCAAAACAAGTTAAAATACTGCATTTAAGGGTCAAAAATCAAAAAAAATTCTGGGGGAAACCCCCAATCCCCCCTTTTGTACTTGGAATTTTATTATTAACAACTTAATTATAATAAGTTCATCAAATTCCAAATCCTACCAAAAAATATATGTCCAAAATTCGGACTAAGTGTTCCAAAAACAAGATAAAACCCCGTTTACCGTTTTTAGGGGTAAAGTTCCAAAAATTTTCTGGGGGAGGACCCCAGATCCCTTTTTGTACTTGGAACTCTATTTTAATAACTTTTTAAATATTAAGTTCATAAAAATGTACATCCAAAATTCGGACTTACAGTGTACCGAAATTAATTAAAAACCTGGTTTGTTTTAGTCAAACTTCCAAAAATTTTCTGGGGGAGAACCCCCAGACCCCCCCTTTGGTACTTGTATTTTTATTACTCACAACTTTTCCTATATTAAGTTTTTAGAATTAACCTAAGTTATCACCTATAAAAAGCTACATTGGACCTATTAAATATGTCGGGGAGGGGCTGGGGAGTAATTTTGGGCTATATACGCCACTGACATTAATTCTAACCCTTCATCTGCCTTTTCATGTATCCTTATTTGGGTATGAGAAACAGAAGGAGGAAAGTTGGAGGAAAGGGAAAAATAAGCGAAAGAGAGAGAAAAATGAAAGAGATAAAATGAGAAGTGATGAGATCAAACGTTTATTAGATCAATAAGTAAGAGAGAGATAGGGAGAAAAAATCTCAAATATTTTCTGAAACGTTGCTTTGGACCAGACCTCTGTGGAGGTTAAAACGTGTTTTCTCTTGTGGTTAAAACATGGCTATGTCCCCCCAAAACTTTTTGAGAGGGTAATTTCATGTTCCTAAAGCCATCCGAGACAGCTTGCCCCCCCCCCAAGTTTTCCAGTGTGCCTCCCCAGGGTCCACCACATAAATCCGCCCATGCCCCCCGCTTATATTCACATGCTGACGACTCCAAAGGATCTTCATATGATACTTTGACTTACTATCAGGGCCGCCGAGAGCCAAGTCGGGCCCCAGGTACAAGGTTGAGAAGCGGGCCCCCAATGACATATTCTCATTTCGAGGTAGGGGGCGAAATTTTCTGAAGCACCTCCACCCATGCATTCATAGGATTAATGTAATTTTTAGAATATTTCTAGGCAAGATCTGAATTTCACTCAACTTAAAAGTATCGTTTTCTTGATAATACGATGAGTAACAAGTAATAAAGGGGGTCTGGGGGTCTTCCCTCAGAAAATTTTTGAAAATATGCCTTAAAAAACTGGAAATTTACTCATTTTTGGACCTTTACGTGAACAAATTAATTTCCAAAATATTCAAAATGATACCCGTCTTAGTATACTTAATATGAAAAGCTTTGGGTACCGGGCCCCCTACCGGCCCGGGCCCAGGGGTATCTACCCCCTCGCCCTCGCCCCCCCCCTCTCTCGTCAGGCCTGCTTACTATTGTAAGACTTCGTCACCAAAAAGCCACGCCCTTTACTGCTTTACTTAAACAATTCGCTATCCATTTCCACATATCAACTGCATATTCATCGGTGCCGCAAAAAGCCTCCCATAGAACAAAACAACTGCAAATCTGACACCGGGCGCACGAACCCCATACAACCCCGCCGCTATGATTAGTAGGCAACAACCGAAGTGTGTCGCGGATACAGAAAGTGACCGTATCCTGGTGACAATTTCCCAGCGCTTCTTCTTTGTGGGAAATTAATTGTTGTCAGACATTTCGGTCTTCACCTGGAAGGGAAGTGACGGAATATTCGTGTTGCAGAGTTTCGGACGTTTGTAGTGACAAATTCTCGTGGGAGTGCGAGGAATTTTTTTTTTAATGTTTGATTAAACAGGAGTAAATGACTTGTGTAATCAGTTCGTTAACAGGTGTGAAACGAAGTAGTAGTTCTGTGAAACATTTAGGAGAATTCGTGAACCACATGTTGAGAGCTTTGTGATGAATTCGTGCGTTTTGTGACGACAAATAGTGACATATATCGGTAACAGGGTCACTGCAACTGCTGGGGTCCTTTTATGGGAAAAAAGTTCTCCTTTATAGCATTTAACACAATCTTAGAATTTTGCCCAACAGGGCAAAAAAAAAGCTTTTGATTTGAAATTTTAATTATTAAAATAGGTGTGAAATAAAATTGAGGATGATAAAATTAAAATTAGTCTTAAATCTAATTTTTTTAGGGAAGTTGAAATTTCAAAGATAATGGACTTTTCGATCATAATTCGGAGCATAATTTTTAACCAAAGAAACTAATAAGAGGCAAACTTTCTTTCAGAAAAAAAAGAGAGAAAATGGGGGGGGGGGGAGGAAAGTACATTTTTTGGTCTTTCCAAATCTACTTTCTTCTTTCTTTTTTTACCCCTTTTCTCTCTTCTTTCCCTTTCTTTTTCAGCTCAGGGGGGGGCACTTTCCGGAGTGCCCCCCTCTTGAATCCCCAGCTGGCCCCATGATCAAGGGACAACCAAAAATACAAAACCATCTCATGACCCCCGCAGTTTTCAAAATTACCCCCTTAATAGTGAACCTTAACAATGTTATGTGTTATCCCATGTCTTTCTTTGAAATAGGGAGAAGACTTCAAGAAAACGACATGTCACTTATTTGCAGGGGAGGTGCAGCCAGCTTATATACCGCCAATGGCAACTCAATTATCGCAACATCAAGTCCTAACCTCTTCAACCACCTTTCCCGAAAAATCCCTTCGAACAAGCGCTTAAACGTCTGCTTTTTGGGAAGAATGGGAAAAGTTTACCCCGTCCTCTTTTACTAAACCGAAATCGTTTAATTTTCGATTATAGAGGTTATTGAGATAACCCTCTCAATCGGAAGGGTCTGTGGATAATCCTTTGGGTCATTTGGATAATCCTCACTTACAACCGAGCTATTTCCGTTCTGCATTGACCAGTGGCTATTCACGTCAACCGGACTTTAAAAGTCGAGGAGAGAACACTTCATCAATTTCTCACCAGGGTCGTTCCATCCTCCTTTTGTGAGTTTCCACCCCCACCTATGACCTCCACCCCTTCAGAACAAGCGTCTTTTCTATCTGATTGGTTGTTTCATCCCCTTTCGAATGGAATTTTCGGATGTGGGATGGCAGAGACCTGTCATGGGGGGTAAGAAAGACATGTGAATAATTCATTTCTGGGTCCTTTCTTCCATTACTGACCGTTGTCCAGGTGGGGGATGTACTACCATAATTCATATTTAGATGCCTTTTTCTGGGGGTTCTTTGGACCATTGTGCAGATTTTGGGGTCTTCCAGAGCAAAAGACCCATTTGGGGGCCCCGACATGTCTCAAAATAAAACTGTAATTTATTTGACTTAAAATAACAAAATCAATCATCTTCAAAGCAAGTGTAAACACCGTAAAAATTGTTTGTTCAAAAGCTTTATAAGTTTAATAAGTTTATTTTACACTTATTTCAAATTTTCTTAGCTTTTTAAGCATTTCGGGGGCCCCTTTGAAATGGGGGCCCTGGGCAAGTGCCCTTCCAGAAATCAGGCTCTGGTAGAGAGCCTTCTGTGATTTTCTAAATTATTAAATTTTTGTTTTTCAATTGAATAACGGAATAGGCCTATTGAAGAAGCTTTGATCTCAGGTTCTTTTTTTATCAATTTATGATTCATGTTTTGGCAGGGCTGCAGTTGGACAAAATATTTGGGGGACTCGTATTTGTTTTTTTTTCCCACTTTTTTATCATTGTTTTAATAGATAAAACACATAATTTGGGGAGAACGGCTCTAATATTTTAGGGAACTGCGTCCTCACACGCTTACCCTCTCTAATCTCAGCATTGTGTTTTGACAGGTATTCTTTAATGTCTTACATTGTTTTTTTATAACCAAATTACGTAATTCATAATGACCAACGATACGGAGCTGATGGTAGTACGATTAAATATTTTTAATTATTAAATATTTAAATTTTTAAGTTATATGAAAAATTGTTGCTTCCATGATTCCATTCCAACTTCAATCATAGATTGCATCATTCATTCCTTAACAAATTCAAGAAAAACAACGTGGTTTATTTGCACAAAAAAGTTCAAACAAATTTAAAAACATACAAATTGGTTTCTAGGATACTTGGATTCCCTTCGTCAGTGTAAAAAGGTTTGTTTTTAAATTTATTTTAACTTTTTGTGCAAATAAACCACATTGTTTTTCTTGAATTTGAACAACCTTGCACAATTGCTTTTATTCGACATTCCTAGACAATTTAAATATTGACAAATAATTTATATTTATTGATTCACTGTTCATTGGTGTTCCTTTGTCAGATGCTATAGTCTCTATCTCATAATATAAAAACATTTTGGTAATTCATATAGGAAAATCAAACAAGGTTGAAGCACTTTTGCATTATTTTTTGGCTACTGTTTGTCAATTTTGTGGTCACACATTTTCCCACACACGTTGAAGAATTTTCCTCTTTTCATAACCCATGTTTTTCCGGAGAAACATGTAGAAAGCTCGCATTCCGTCAATTGCTGTTGTCCACCCCTTTTTTATGAAAAATGACTTCTCCCGCTCGCCAACCCTTTGGTCACTTTCTGTTGCAATCGGTTCGTGCTATTCTTTGGAGGGGTCCACCCTTCCTGACTGGGAGGTCTATTCTATTGCATTGTGTATCTCGAGAACTAGTAATTTTATCTTCACATATTTGTGATATGGTTTATATATGGGAGAGTTTACGTATGAAAGATAAATTTCATCTCCAAACATTTTGTGTAGTGTAGTAATGAAAGGTTCTTAGTTCTGTCTCAGGATTTTATTTGGAAATTCAAAGAAAAATAAAGCACTTTTTTTATTTACAATACTTTGTTGGGGAATCACCTGCTGAAATTACTAAAGTATCTCCCTGAGACATACTTCATTCATAGGATTTTTTTTTGCCATTCGGCCTGGAAAAGACTATTCAATTCCATCACCAATTTTAGAGGGGCTGGCTTTTCCCCTCAATTTTTGATGTTGGCATTGCCAATGATTTTTTAAAGTAAGGTGCTAAGTTGTCAAGCAAGCAACATTTTACAACATTTTTTTGCCTATCATAGTCCTTTCCTTTTTCTAATATCGTTTTACCATCAGTGCGTCGAGTAAGAGAAATATCAACTATGTACAAATATTGTATTATTCAATTAATTACATACACTTAAATAACAACAGGAAAAAGTTCTTCCTTGATCTTTTCCAAGAAAAACAGCATCAGAAAAAAAATCAAACTGAATTTTTTTCCCGTCAATCGCCACCCGTAGTGTTTTCCTTTTCCCGATATCGGATATCCCGCCGAAAGAGAAGCGCTCGGATCGGAGCCATTTTATTATCATCTCGCCGCATACCTTCGTGATTTCGTCCAGAGCGCAAATACTGGGAGTCGTGTTTCCAAGTACATCTCAAATTATCCCTCTCCCGAGAATTATTTATTAGAGGAGCATTGATCGGAAGACGATACACGACTTTTTTTAAAAAAAAATTCACTTCTTACGTTGATGATGGACAGTCATTACGACATCAATATGGACTTTCGGAGTCCGATTCCCCTTATACCATTACATTTTACATTCGTGTACTCAGAGGTATTTTTAACTCCTCTGAGAGAGTATTTCACCCCTTGAAAATCGGAATTACTCTTTAAAAAACTAGACAGGAGTATTTTCCCTCTTTGAATTTTTCACAAAGGTTTAGCTCAAACTTTCAGCTACGGCATCCTAATTATCGTACTTTTTAATTGGGTTTTCATACAGCCATAGTATTTTTTTTTTCATTTATTGTTCTGATGATTAGGGGGTTTGATTGATTGAAACCCAAAATAAAATCCTCATTTTTTTTTTCAATTTCATTTTGTCCATTAAAAAGTAAGTGTTTTTATTAGAAATTTTGTCTTTGTTTATGTAATTTATGCTACTTCCGTATTTCACTCCTCATAATTGAATTTCCCTCCTCCTAAAAAAGTCAAGGAGTATTTTTACTCTTACAAAAAAATCCTAAGAATAACACTGCGTGTACTATTTGATCAAGTTGAACAAAAAAGAAGTCTCTCGAGAAGTTTGGCGGGAAGACGAACTTATTATATAGCACGATTTCATTAGGACAGAGATACAAAGTTATGAAAAAAGCATATATTCAAGGGTCGTGCGAAAGAAAATTTACCTTTTTTTGGCGAGTTTTCGCTCTTATGGGAATGTCGCCAGAGCTCATGTTTTTCTGTGCTATATTGTTTGCTATGTTACTATGAACTGTTTAATAAAAAAAGTTGAAATCTTATATAACAATTCTTTATTTTATATTTGAAAATCGTTTTTAGTTTTGCTTAAACAGAGTTTTATCCACAGTTATATTAATATCTTATACTTCTGGTATCAGCTGGTAATCACAAATCTGTATAAGAGTTTTAATCAGTCTCCTTAAAAAACGATATAAATTCTAATTTTACATCATGCTATGACACTAATATTAAAACATCTTTGTAAAACAAAGAATAACTTTAGAACTAATAGGGAATTGTTTAATGCTATTTCTAAAAAATGCTGATTAAAAAAAACACATTATTTTGCTGTTAAAAAATTAATGAAAATTATTTTTTAAAAATATTCAACTTTCCTTTCTTTTTCAATAATGAACAACATTGGTTAGGTTTTTACGGACATGTAGAGGAATTTTTTCCCCCTCCTCCTTCTCCTATAATAAAACTTGAGCAAAGATTGTATAGGCGTTGGCTGGTTAGGTCCATGTTTATTTTTAAAGCTTATTCAATTTTCTCCTCTTCCTCGCAATGAAAACAACAATTTCAGCCTGGATAAAATTATTCTTGTGGACGCAAATGGTCGTTTCAGTATCCTATCCGCTATTGAAAAAAGGGGGTCGGGGATTCTCACCCAGAAAATTTCTGGAGATTTGACCTTTAAAAAACAGGGTCAAATTCATTTTTGGTATACTTGGTGTGCTAGGTATATTAAATCAATTTTCAAAATATTCGAATTAATATGCTTAAACCAGAGCTACAGTTTAAAAAAATATTAGGGGGACTCTCCCGTTTTGGGGCCAAAAGCTAAACATTTCAGGGGGAAGCTCAAAATATTTTAGTGACGGTGTCCTCCCCTAATCTCAAAACAGCCATGAACCTATTTTCTAAATTTAACGAGAGGGAACAGTCCTATTACATACCATTCAGCGAATTTTATGTCCCCCGGAATTTAAAAATTAAGTAATTTTTTTAAATAATATTCTTAATTATGTCCCTGCATCCCCCCATTATCGACGCCCGGTCAAGTCGTTGTAATTACCAAAGCACGCATCCTCAATCAAAAAAAAAAAAGAAAAAAAAATTCGCCGAACCCGCTCGCCGCCGAGACACAACAAACTCCGTCCGTCGCCAACGCGGTCGCCAAACGCCAACCGGTCCCTACCATCCCGGCAACCCCAAGCAGTGCTCGCCGAGAGGCGCCCAACCAGTCCGCGGCGGGGAGAAAGATGTGCGAGTGCAACAAGTGAGGAGCAACAGGTCTCCGCGTGCTTTTTTTTTCTATTTCAGCCACCCCAGGATTGTAGTGTTGTGTGTTATTTTCTTCGCGGTGCTTGGATACTTCTTCCCTTTTGGATACGTCGTTTGTAGGGGATTAATTTAACATGGAACCGCTGTGATCGTGGATTTTTGTGTAGTGTGTCCTTTTTCTTGGATTCCGTGGAGTTTTTTTCTTTCTCTGGCTGCGTCCCGTGCCTCGGCGCAGCAATGCCGTCGCTGCGGTCCCTGTGGACCCTCCTCTTGGCGGCTTCGCTCGTGCCTCTGCTGACCACTGTCCATGGTAAGTCCCTTCGTCACCATTATCCTTGTCCCATTATCATCTCCGTCGTCGTCTTAAAATCGAAGCTACTGAATGTTGTTTTCCCATCCGCAACGAGTTGTTGGTTGGTAAGCTCCATTACCATTATTGGATAATCAATATTATTTAATTGAGGGGGTTAAAACAATTGTTAAGATGTCAAACCGGGTGTGTCAAATTGTCCCCTTATTTTCACTTTTCCAAAATCGCCTTCTTAACATTGTATCCGTCAGTAGTGTTCTGTAAGTTGTTTTCTCATTCATTCTCAACAACACCTTGACCAATCCATATAGGGAATTTTTTTTTGGGGGGGGGGACACTGACCCCAACCCTAATGTCCAACTTAGTTTTGTCAAATCGATAAGGTGAAAATTCGCAACCTTCGTACTGTACAGTTTGCTTCCCCCCTTTACATAAGTCCTCCCATGTGGTGTGTTAATTAAAATTTCTTGGGGGGTCACCTCACAAATTGTCTTTATCCTGGGACTTGCATCCTAAGGGGAGTAATGGTTATGGATCTATGACCGAAAACATGCCATGAAACATAGCCGTTCATTAATCATAAGTTACTAACTATAAAGGGAGTATTCCTAGTCCTCTAAACCACCTAAATGTGGTCAATCCCCCATAATACTTTATTTCGGCAGACGACTCAAATATTTTACCCTCTATTAATTTGCTTCTTTATCATTCGTTCATTTTGACCTTACGATTCCCGTACAATTTGTGTATGGAATGTTACCCCTGAATGTTGTTTTTTCATTCGAACAGTACATTTAGGTTCCGGCGAGGCTCCCTTCGCAATTTACGTAACTGTGATTGACGTATTCTTACTTCTAAAGCAAAATTTCTGATACTGCACTTCTTTCTTGAGATGATGATTAGATACCCGAATAATGCTAGAGATAAGAGTGGTCTTTGGATATCAATTCGATGAGTCAATTTATAATCTTTAAAAAACCTCTTTTTCTACACACTGCTTTGTCAACACCAGAGTGGGTAAAAATAAAAAAAATCATTTTGTTTAACCCCTTAGATAACTATAGAGTTTAGAGTAATTTCTAATTTAATATAGAACTTATTTGCTTTAATTATGAAAATAATCAATCGCGTATTGTTTCAAGATAATGAGAAAACACATTAATAGTTGAGTTTAAAGTTATCTTAACTTTCCCATACTATTGAGATATGAATAACTTTTTCACTTCTAAGTAACTTATTTTAATAAAGACTGAATGCAATGAAGATTTAAAATATTCTTCAAATATTCTCTTATTTTTCCTTTGTGTTTAGGTTTTCCTATAATTTATAGTCCAGTTAGGGGAAAATGTGATTTTCTAACTTGGTAAATCAACAAAATTAAATAAAACTGTAAAATTGTGAAAGTGAAGTATATTCTAAAATAAATTTTAAATGTAAACTTGAAATAAATTGTTAATTTTGTGATTGGATTGTTAGTATTAAGTACGATATTGAGAATATCGGCTCTAACTTTGATACATGATTTCTTGCATTTTTCCATTCACTTATCCTTTGAACACTTACAGTTATCAGTTTTTATTAAGTTATGAATGACAATTCGTGTGTAGTAACTGATAAAGGGTGCTTTTAAAACTTATCTCTAATCAAGTTTGTTAGCTCTCTTCTTTTGGAGTATCTTATTTAACATGACACAGATGTAAATCCAAGTTCTTTCAATAAAAGTTTTTTAAAAGCTGTAATAGTACACTTTAATAAAATAATACTAGTAATAATTAATAGCTTTATAAAACACTTATTCATAATTAAATTCCTTCTATAGATTCGGGTGATGATGATGATGATCATAAGAATTTTCTAACTTTTTTATATTGTTCCAATAATATTTTCACTTCTCCTAATTTTTTAATGATAATTTTTTTCTAAAATATTTTTTAATAATATTTTTTTTCTAAAATATCAAGATAATTAGTGTTGTAAATCACTATATTTATAGGAATTCTACATAAACTTACTATCACAATTAAAATTCGATTTGAAAATTCGGAAAGATATTTCAAAATTTCCATTTGTGCTGTTCTTACTTCTTGCTTTCCTGCCTATCTCATCCTTTGATGATGAATGGGATAGTGTCCTTAACATTTTAAGAAGTTTTATTTGGATTTGTTAAGAATAAAACAAAACGGAAGTCATAACTTATTTTTAATGTAGGTGATACGTTCAACTGACGTTTTTACTCTTATATTCTAAACCTCTGTGATTCCAAAGAAACTCTTATCATCTGAGATTGATATAATATATTTAGCTTGACTCATTCTCTTTGAAAAGACCTTAACTCCAAGTATCTTTTCAATCCCGTCTTGAACTTCCTATAATTTTGTTTTATTCAAAACCCCATTTTCCCTCATAAGTCAAATTTTCTGTAGTCTGAGATGGGCCATGTGAGACATTGTTCAAACTCACATTTCGTTTGTGCAGTTCTTGCTTTCTGCTTATCTCAACCTTTGATGATGAATGGGACAGTGTCCTTAACATTTTTTTTAAACATTATTTCAATTTGTGAACATAGAATTTTTGTTAAGAATAACAAAAAAACGGAAGCCATAACTTATTTTTCTCAATGTAATGATACGCTCAACAGGCGTTTTTACTACCTCTGTGGTTTTCACCCCAACAATCTCTTATCATAAAAGATAATATATTTAGTTTGTGTGACTCATCCTCTTTCAAGGGACCTTGACTCCCAAGTACTTGAGAACTTAGTAAAATTTTGTTTTATTCGAAACCCCATTTACCCTCATAAGTCAAATTGCCTTGGAGGTCACAAACAAACTGAAAATCATCAGAAAATACCAAGGACAGAGAGAGAGTACTCACTATTGATTGAAGAGAAAAAGTGATCGGTCACCTGTCGAGGGGGGCAGAGGTGATCGGTCATCATTAGGACAGTTTGTTGCCGTGTCGAATCGGTGTCCGGAACATTTCCCTTCCTCCTCCTCCTGATTGGTCGAAATCCTCTCACTTATCTGTAGTTGTTTGTTCAAGGGAATTGGTTGACTTCTTGCTGAAAGATAAACAGTGTTAAGACAGGAAATTAAAATTTTAAGGGTCGTGGGAAATTTTCACTGATAGAGCCTACTGCCTGGTTTTAATTAATTGAACTAACTGCATTGGTATTCAAAAGTATGGTTATGATGAAATGAAAAACTAACGGAGTTTGGATATGATAAGGTCATTACCCGTTTTGTTTATCTAGAAATTCGATGATTGAAGAAACTTATAAAGTCATTTGAGACAAATTATTGCTTGCAGTACCCCTTTTCGTATACAACTAGTTCCCCCTCTTTCCTCCGTGTATTTCACCTCAAATTAATAGTTTTAAACAAAACAAGGATGCCCTGTCAATTCACTCGGAATGAACCTCATAAGTATAATTTTTTAATTACGCATTATGGGTGTGGGAAATTGTGTAGGGTTAAGGACATAAAAAAACAAACAAAGTTTAAATGGAGTAAAAAGCTTTAGCAAAATGCTAAAATAACAAATTGGTTAGTTAGGGCAGTTGTTTTAGGTGGAAAATTTTAATTAATAGAAACTACAAATTAACCCTTAAAATCCTGATCCTTTTTTGTTTTAAATTGGACAGTTGTAAAAAAAAATGTCTTGTCACTTTTTGTGTGTCTTATTGTCTCCACATTTGAGGCTCATGTCACATGGGAGTTGGAGAATGTGATAGATACTTCGGAAGCATGGTTTGGCGCCTCTCATTAATGTATTTGAAACATCCTTTACCTTTAAAAAATGGGATATCCTGAATAAGTTCGGGGGTCCCCCATGCCCCCTCGTAAATCCATAAATGTTTGACCGTTCAATAATTTTGTGATTACCATTCATCCACATTTAACGTATCCTGTTAGTTCAGTTCTCCACACGGCTGTCAAACATCCACCCAATCACAATACATTAGGCATCAGTTTCTTATTTACTATGCTCAAACCATCCACCCATGTTTGTGCAAGCACACCCCATACCACACACACACGAGCGGAGCAAACAACTCATTAACTTTCCCTAACGAATTACAAACACCCCCCCCCCAAACAAAAACCCCTCGCGTGCCCGAGAGGGGGTCGAAAGCCGAATATAATACAATTCATTCCGAACTCAATCGAAAGCTCACACAGGTGTCTTAAAGCAAACACGGGAGACTCACCTATACCTGTGGAATCAGCCAGCTATTTTTCTGGGGAAACCTGGAAAATCGCACGTGCAGAGGGGTTTTCTTTTTTTTTTTTTGGAGGGGGGAGAGAGACACGGATCGGATGGAACCATAGATGGAACTGGAAGAGGAGGGGGGATGCAGCAAGGCCGATCCGTTGCACGCGCTAGGACGCTTCGCTTCCTGCGCAGATGTTTTCTGACGAGTGTTGTTGAAACAGGTGGAATTTTTACGGAGAATGCCCGGTATTCCCCACTTTGCACTTCCTGTGGGTTTATGTGGGGTAGATATCGCACGATCCCCTTCGAATTTCGAAGTTTTACTTTAAAAAATTGTTAAATTGTTGTTGTAGTTGCTAAAGACTTTTTAAGGATCAATGGATTAATATTGTAAGAGTGATTTCTATCATAAACAACTCATGTTCCTAAGTTGTATTATACGCCCTTTAGCTCTCAAGTTGCTATTTTTAGTTATCTCAAGTTATTATTTTTTTTTCTCATTTTTTGCAAAATGCAAACGAAACGTTATAAATACTTAAAAGTTTTAAAAGTATTCTGTAAAGATTTTAAAGAAATATTTAGTGTTGGGGGGAGTTTTCCCCCTTTTTGTACTTTATCCGTTAAATTTTTTTCTACGCAAGTACGAATTTTTTCACCTAAAAAAAACTGCCCTATCTAACAAATTTGTTTTAACATTTTGTGTTTCTCTAGTTTAAACCTTCCTAATATGTATTTAGTTGAGAGGAAGTTATCAAGAATCATAAGAGCTATGGAAAAAAGGGTGGGGGCATTTTAGGAATAATAAATTAAATGTAAAGTAGAATTTACTTAACCTACACATTTTTCACACCCATAATGTGAAACTTTGTTTTAAATTCTCTTCATGAAAAACTTTATTAAATAGTCAACACGTACCTCCTATTATTTTACAAAAAAACTATGGCGTTTTTAAAAATCTTGATTTCAGATATCAAATAAATGATTCCCTGAATTGTTTCAATGTACTTTTCCCTCTCCATCATTCCCCGTGTGTTTCCTCTTTCCTCGCTCAGTTGAGTCACCTAATTTGAATATCGTCGTTCTCACTTCGAACCACCAGCCCCATTAACATGAATTTTTCCCATGCCATTTTTCTCATTCCAAGCATAGCTAAGATCTTTTAATAAAAAAAATGTAGTTCTCTCTTTTCTCATGGAGAAATTACAAATTAGTATCTTCATGTATTGCTTATTATTGTGTCTTGTTGAATCCCATGCCATTTAGATAAGACTCATTCCAAGCATAGCAAAGATCTTTAAAGTTAAATTATGGAAATTAACACAGGATTCTGTTTAGGTTTTTTAAGAGGTAGGCACCTATTTTGTGAAAATTTAGAAGTAATTCATAGAAATCAAGAAATTTTGTGGAAATTTAATTTTCTGAAAATTCAAGAGCAAAAAAAAAATTAAAATAATAATCAACACAAAAAAAAACCATGAACATAAATTTTTAAACATAAGAACATTTTTAGTCTGGAATGGCTAAAATTTTAACAATTAAGAAAATGTAGCTACTTAGAGAAATACTTTCTTTTATAAAAATGAATTTTCTAAAGGTACTTTTTTTAAAAAAACTGAATTTATAAGTGAATAATTTATCAAATGTGAATTTGAAGGTAGTACTGCAAAAAGGCAGTGAAATTGTCCTGGGCATACTACTGTAAAACATCTCCGTGTATCGCTTATTACATGTATTATGTTGTTAGTCATCTGATAGAGATGCAGATTGATAACAACTTGACAAATTTTTAGTGAATTATTTCCTTTGTGGTTTTCCTACTTGCGGTTCATCATACCGTTCGTCCTGTCTATTTCATAATACCATTATGTTCCTTGAAAGGAAAATTCAAAAACATCTCCAAGTATACGATGATATTGAATTTAATTCATGTAGCTCTATAAATTCAAAACAGGATGTGAGTAATTTATATCAGGAAAAACATTTTAGTGTGGAATGTTAAAATATCGAATTACTTGCTTGAAGTTCTCATTTATAGCTCAATAGAATAGAATAAAAGCAAGTTTTAAAAAAAGTTTTTGGAAACGTTTTTTCGTCTTTCCGATCTTGCGTGATAGTCTCATCAAGTTAACACGACCATGAAGCATGACCATGTTTTTATTTAAATCAAGCGGCTCTTCCGCTTTTTTCTTGTTTAAATGTTTTTACTCTTAAACTCTCTACCGCTTTCATAACAAAAACACGCAGAAGGAATGAAAAAAGTGGATTTAAATGTTAAGAAACATAAAAAAAAAATTCGGGTTGTTTATAGAAAGATGTAATGGAGTTGTGTCTAACAATGATTTGTGTGTATGCAACGACTGCTATGATGGAATTCTTTTGAATTTAAATAGTATTTTACTTGGAGCTCCAATTTTTTGTGATAAATATATAAATAATACATTTTAAAGAAATTAAAAGTAAATGTTTAGTCGCTAGTTGGTTGTGTTTGTTTATGTTTTAATTATATTGCGTATCAAAGACTCACAAAACAGAATAATACTAAATTCTTTCTAATTCCATTTTATGAAACAAAGAAGTACGTAGTCCAATTGTAGTAAAATAATGTACTTTTGCTTAAACTTCGGGGGAAAATAAACTGATATAAAACAACCAACTTTCAAATAAATACATCATTATTTTCCCAGTTCTAAATCATAAACAGAAAAAGAGATTGAAGAGTTTTGTGTTAGCTTGAATTATTAAATTTCAAATTAAGCCTAAAACCAGTTTTTCTACTATTGTAGTTGAAACAAGTTCATTATTATTCGACCATAAAAACTTCTTTTATAGAATCAAAATACTAATATAAATAAAATATAAAAATTCAACTCGTTTCCCGCCGTTTTTTAAGAAAACGATCTGCAGACGATTTTAACAAAAAATATCGCCGAATGTAATGATTTTTTGACTTGATTCATTCTAAACTTCTTTCTCATATTCTCGGCGGCCCGAGGCCCAGTGTAGATGTTCTTTTCCTCGTCCCTTTCCTCTCTCTCTCGTTTGGTGATCGGCCGAGCACATAAAGCGTAAAATTATGACTTGCTCCGTCAAAAAATCGCGATCTCTTAACTGTACCCGCGACTAAGTTTCTCCAAGACCCTCTATATAATGGCCTCACAACTCGGACGGGTGACGTCACATTTTCCGCCACCTTTGACGTCACATGCAAAACGACGCCATGTTTTATAATTCATTTTCCGCCACCTTTGACGTCACAGTGACGTAGTTGTCAGGCTTTGTATATAGAGGGTTTTGGTTTCTCGCGCTTGCCGATGCGTGATGCCGATGTAATCGTTCGTCCGACATTGTATTGTTTTCTGGAATGTTACGAATGGATTTTTAAATATCTTTTCTCCTGTATCGAATTGATATTAAGAAGTAGGTACACATAAAAATTATCATGATTTTACAGACGTTTATAGTGGTTTTATATGAAAACATAATGTTTATCATCTTCCATTAGAATTAATTATTAAGCTTGTAAAATTTTAATTATGTTGTCTTTTCATGGAATTTAATTAGACTTGTGCTTCTACAACGAAAATTAAATCACTGCAGAAACGCAAAATTAATTATCGGCTTTATTTTTTTATAATTTTAACCCAAAATAAATAATTTTTATCAATAAATTCTGCAATAATAATTTAATTTATTTCTTTATTTTGATGCTTTTAAAATCACATTCTTACACAACCTTCCATTTTATTTAATTGAACAAATTTCCTGATTGATTGATTCTGCATTTTAATGAAATAATTATTTTTAATAATTGGCCCTAAATTATAAAATATGCCCTTCTTAATCCATACTATCTTTATGCAAATTCTTTGTAGTCATAATGTTTAATTTTTGATAGTGTTTGAGACGAAAGAAAATTTTTTTCTAGTACTGTTCATGATGATCCAATTTATTCTCCATGTGGGTTTACATTTATGTCTTATGTAATAATAAAAACTTTTCAGTAGCCTCATAATTGTTCCTGATTAGGATGTAATTCTATGGGGATGTATAAAACATATCCCTCTCAGAAAATTATAAAAACAGTAGCCTATAACTTACCTCAGAAACTTTTAATTCCTTTGTAGTTTTGCTGTTATTATTATCACATTCAATCATTTACTCATTACTATAAAGATAAAAAAATCAGTGCATCTATATTTTCATATTTGCCATTTCTCATAAAATATTGATTTTTCAACTTCTTAATGTTGCAACTCATTTAATATTTAATTAATAATATATATTGAACAGAGGCGTAGCCAGAGGGGGATTTGGGGATATATTGTATCTGTATTGGATTATACTAGAAATATAGATAGTGCTTTATTATTCAAGTTCTTATAAAATGCTCATTTTTCAACCACTTACTGTTGCTACTCATTTAATATAACAATAATATGTATTGAATTATACAAGTACTCAAATATTTATGTAGAGAAGAATTAATTTAAAAAGAAATGTCACATATTTTCCCTTTCCCACAAAACAAATTCCACACAATCAGCAACTCTCCCTAAAAATTACATCACATTGTTATTATTTGGACGGTCTCTGACCCGAGAGGGCAGTCACATTTCACTATACAAATAAATTGCGTTGTGTCACCAATTAGCGCAACACAAAAGGTGACAAAACGGGTAGTGTCCTTCCCAATTATTCGCTAGGGGTGATGACACCCGGAAGAGTGTCGTCATCATCGTCGGAGGTGGTGGTGGAAAGAGTGAACACTGAACATGCCCCTAATTGGGGTTTCCTGCCTGTCCCTCCGCTGCGGAAAGTGAACGATCCCAATGTCACTGGGACATTTCTGTCCTATTGGCATTATTTTTTTGCGCCTGAATTATCCTAAAGTACCAAAAGGTTTTACTGGGTTCCCTACTAAACCCTACTCTCATTTTAGGGGCCCCTAAAAGGGTATTTTTTTGCTGAAGCCCTAAAAAAGCCGGCTATTTTTAATTTCGACCTTGAATTACTATGTTCCTATTTGTCTCGTTCGCAATTCTAAAAATTCATCTTTTGAGTTCTGGTAGATTTTATAATATTTATTGCATTGAAAAGCTTTCGTTCAATATATATTTTATTTTTGCTTAATGTTGATTACATATTTGACACAATTTCACTCATAATTTATTAAATACTCCATCTAAAAGTAATCAAATCACGAAATTGCTCTAAAAAGTTCCTAAAACTGCATTTAAAAAAAAAACCTAATTTTGGTGTTATCGAAAAAGTAGGAACCCTGTTTTTTAGTGTAACTAATTTTGATTAATTCCAATTTATTTTTTTATACCTGGATGTAACCCTGCCTGCATCCCTCATACGCATTTAACGAAGATAATTTAAATATACTTTTCCTGCCTCGTTTTTTGTACCCCTTAAATTCTCCCCCCCCCCCCAATTAAGAAATACACCAAAACTTTGCCTTGCACATCATTTGGTTATCACCAGAGTAACCAAAACTGAAATAGATACTATAATATCAAACATTAATTTCTGAGATATATACAACGGGGGCCGTCTTCATAAGAGGGGAATGATTCGAACTCCTTATCGAACGTATATACGTTCCTCGAACCTCTATCACGGCACGAGATTTGCAGAGCCTCAACAGACGCCCTGTCGAGAGAGCGTGATAAATACCCCGAATAGTATCTGGAACCCGTATCGAATGATTGGTTTATGTGTCACCTCCTAATGGAACGACTCGGTTCCAAAAATGAAATATGTTTTGTACATCATGTCCACGGGCACGGGGACGGGTCGGGCAGTAGTTCTTGAGAATAGGTTGTAGAACTATTCTCAATTTAATTTTTTATTAGGTTATCAAAGCAACCTAATCTGAAATAGATCGTATATCCACCATTAAATTTCTAAAATGTATACAGCAGGGTGTCTTATCAAACGTGATAAGACGTTCTCCATGTCAGCTTATTGAAGCATATATCATCCCGTTCCTCCTTGCAATATGAGTCCCCTATTTATGATAGCATAAATTTGAAACAAATATGCATCTTGTTATAACTACTGATGATAAGGGGAAATTGTGACTTTTTATGAAAATCTCTTCATAATTTTATGAATTCAAAATAAGTGTTAAATCAGTTTCTTTCGGCCATCAGAGTCCTCTTTTGGTGATATTGTAAAATTTCAAAAAAGAATAACATTGTAAAATTATGATAGGGAAGCACAAAAAGAATCTTGTTTTAGAGTGAAAAATATTGTGAAGGTGTGTGTACTTTTTTAAGCTTAAATATTTTTTTATGTTAAGGGTCCTTTTTAAGCTAAAATATTATGTAAATGATCATTTTTAAGCAAAATATTATGTAAAGGGCCATGCATTTTTTAAGATAAAATATTTTGTGAATGGTCCTTTTTTTTCGGATAAAATAATTGTGAAACGTCTTTTAAAAAAAACGGACCCAAATTTCTTTTATACAGACCCTTTAGTTGTTATTTTGCGTGCTATTTAGTTTCTGGCATTTTATATTGTGATTTCACACGTTCCCATAACAATAAGACCAACAAAACATGAATTTTTTTAAGCTTCATCTTCACATGATTCCGTATACTCATAATCTGTACGCTTCAATTCCCTTTGACGTGCCCGTTTGTCCTCCGCCTTTTGAAGGCCCTTATCTCGATTGCATACTGACCCGTTGTTCAAGTGCATCATCGCTTAGCTTTTAGAAGACACAACAATGACTTGTTATAGCATTATTATTGCTGTTTCTTGTTTTAGCACGGAAGTTTCAATCATTCCAGAACTTCCTCGTGTTCTTCTTCTCTTTAAGTTTTCCGATTTGAGGATGGCATCTGTTACGTTCCTGCACTCCCATTGGTCAATAAGTCGCCATAATTCACGGTTTGGAAGTACTAGTAATAACAAGGAACTTGGCTTGACTGAGACTAGGAGTAATACATTTCTTTGATTCAATGTTTATAAAGTTTTCTAGAACGAGTGCCAAAAGTGGATAAAAATATTTTTGTTGGTTCGTTGGTTGTGAAACGTACTATGCAATGTTTAGAAACCATCTGGTCTTGTTTTTGAATTACGATATAACTTACATTACGTAATTCTTGTTTTTCTGTGGATTTTTTTTCTAAATGCAATTAAAGTTTAAGCTTTTTTTAAAAAGGGAAAATAGAGTAATTATTTTCTTTACAATATGCATTTTGTTCCTTTAAGTTAAGTTTAGGAGCCTCTTCTAAAAAATCGAAGACAATACAGAATTGAACCAAGTACAATATCATAGAATGTTTAGAAACCATCTGGTCTTGTTTTTGAATTACGATATAACTTACATTACGTAATTCTTGTTTTTCTGTGGATTTTTTTTTCTAAATGCAATTAAAGTTTAAGCTTTTTTTTAAAGGGAAAATAGAGTTTAATTATTTTCTTTACAATATGCATTTTGTTCCTTTAAGTTAAGTTTAGGAGCCTCTTCTAAAAAATCGAAGAAAATGCAGAATTTAACCAAGTACAATATCATATGTGTTTTCTTTTCAACTTATATTCCTAAAACTTAAAGCACCAATTGTTCTCTAATTAATTTATTTAAATGTCTACTTTGTTGGAAAAACATTTGTTGATTTTTTGAGGCAAAATTTTATCTTTTTTTATAAATTTTCCAACTCTTTTCATCTTTTCGAAAACTTTAAATTGATATTGTCTACCCTACGAAAGTGGTTGGGTAGCTTCTAGGTTAACTCAAAAGTGCAAATAAAAATCAAACTGTTATGTAGTACTAACGTTTTAAATTTAAATTTAAAAAAAAAATATTTTCTAACTAAAATCAAACTCTTCGAGCTGTTTTTCGAAAAGCCTTATCCTTTTTCAATCTGTTTACTCCAATAATGCTGTTTTCATAAAAACATTCCTTTCAAGATTCCATTCAAGATAGGTGCTCATTTACTTAGTGAGCAAGAGTTCAACAGTCGAATCCGACAGCAAAAGTTCGAAAAAAGAACTAAGTTCGACGAAATCCTGCGCAATCGGCCGCAACTTGTTTACCCTCGCCTAAACTAGTTCTGCTTAGCTTAATTGCTGCCGTGCGATTAAAATAAAACTAAATTACCTGCGTTCGAACATGATTGCTTCCGAAGAAGAAGACGAATCGAACCTTTTGTTGTGGAGGAGGGAGAGTTCCTTTATTGTTCGAGTATAGGCTTTTCGGAATGCTTTTCAAGGGCTGAAAACAACTCGGAAAAGTTATTAGTTCTTTTTAGCGGTATAAACATTATTATGACGTCAGGGTTTTCTAGTGTTCGGCACTAGTTAACTAGAACTAGTTGCAACTAGTAGTTAACTACCGATCAACTAGTAGTTAACTAGTAGTTTAACTACTTTTGGTTTAAACTAGTTTAACTAGTAGTTGAACTACTTTTTTTAATAACTACTAGTTGAAACTACTTTCAAATTTTCAACTACTTTAAAAAAAATTTTTGTTTAAAATTTCAAAAATATTTAAAATTTTTATCAAAATATACAAAAATTACACTGCTTTTTATAACTACAATGTCATGGTAGAGTACTCAAATACCATAACCAGAAATAAAGCACCGTTTTGAGCGAAGCATAAAGTTTTTTGTGATATAGATAAGAAAGATGTATTAGAATTTGGGCAAAAAATAGGTTATGAAATTAAATAGACTAGTTAACTAGTAGTTAACTACTTTGGAAAATAGTTAACTACTAGTTGCAACTAGTCCCAGGAAAAAGTAGTTAACTACTAGTTGCAACTAGATTTTCCCGGACTAGTTAGTAGTTGGTAGTTAACTACTTTTTGACCACTAGTTGCCGAACACTAGGGTTTTCATTGTCTTCTGCATGCCATTAGTTTCTTTTTTTTCTTGTCACCTATGAAGTGATACTTGGGTGCGCACGTTGTTATACTAGATAACTGAAAGTACTATTGCTAAAAGAATAAAAACACTTTTCAAACCTTTTTGGATGTAGTAACTATTAGACTAGTCGATCTTTTTTAGTGCGAAACTCTCCAAAGTTTTTCTCTGTGAACTTGATGAACCATTTAATTACATCTCTTTAAGTAGTGTCCTTATTTTCCTTTAAATAAGACAAAAAGCGTTTTTCTTAATAATGTAAAGATTTATCTCATTGCATAGCTAAGGTTTTTATAAACAACTTTCTGCGAACAAAATTGTCTTTTATATTTTCTGCAGCTAAATAAAGTATCCTCTGGCCTTTAAATTTTGTCCTAAAACCTAATGCCAGTCACTTTGGTCAACAAAGTACTGTAATAATACTTCTTGAGCAGCAACTGTTGGACAAAGTCTCTCTCTCTCTCTCTCTCTTTTTTTTTTTTTTTTTTTTTTTTATCAAAATCAGAACATATTATTTTGAGGGATTTTTTAAAAATAATATTTTTACTCTATTTCTCTTTAGTATCATGTACCGCCTCCCTGTTCACTGTTAATGTTATATATTCTCACATAAATCAACTTTTTACATCACTATCCGTAACTTTTCCATATACAGCATTCATTGGTTCAAATATAGTATCGCAAGTTTAAAAAAAAAGTAATTCTCCTGGGGTCCACTCTTCATCATTCTAATCACAAGGACCATCCCCACTCACGATAGCTGTCGCGTGGAGTCTCATTCCTTCCCAAGAGCGAACTCCAACCAAACAGAAACATAAATTCAATTTATCTGTCGCCCTCTTTTTTTATGTCTTCCGTCGTTGTGTTGATTTTGAATGGATAGATGTTTTGCAAGAAGAGTTTGAAACGGAAACTGCTTTACAAGAGCACTTGCGTCTTCTTGTATTATCAGCGCGTTCTGAGATGATAAGCCGGGCTTTTCTGCGCTGATAAAATCACTGTTCAAGTGCCTGCTCGCTCAGACTTGGAGCGATCATTGAATCCTGGGAGGTCCCAGACCCAGATAGCACGTATGCTTGCTTCAAGTTTGAGATTTCCTGTAATTTAAGTTGACATGTCAAACTTGCAAAAAAAACCTTACTTCAATTAATTTTCAAGCTGGATGTTTCAAGATGGAAAAAAATCCAACTATTTTCAAACTTGAGAGTTCAAACGAAAAACAAGCTTGACTTTATCAAACTTACTTCGATCATTTTTCAAGCAAGGAAATTCTAGCTTGGTTAATACAATATTTTTCAATCATTAAAGTTGGTTGAAAATACAAGCAAATCACAAGCTTGACTTTATCAAACTTACTTCGATCATTTTTCCAGCAAGGAAATTCTAGCTTGGTTAATAAAATATTTTTCAATCATTAAAGTTGGTTGAAAAAACAAGCAAATCACAAGCTTGAGTTTATCAAATTTACTTCGATCATTTTTCCAGCAAGGAAATTCTAGCTTGGTTAATAAAATAGGTTTCAATCATTAAAGTTGGTTGAAAATACAAGCAAATCACAAGCTTGACTTTATCAAACTTACTTCGATCATTTTTCAAGCAAGGAAATTCTAGCTTGGTTAATAAAATATTTTTCAATAATTAAAGTTGGTTGAAAAAACAAGCAAATCACAAGCTTGAGTTTATCAAATTTACTTCGATCATTTTTCCAGCAAGGAAATTCTAGCATGGTTAATACAATATTTTTCAATCATTAAAGTTGGTTGAAAATACAAGCAAATCACAAGCTTGACTTTATCAAACTTACTTCGATCATTTTTCCAGCAAGGAAATTCTAGCTTGGTTAATAAAATATTTTTCAATCATTAAAGTTGGTTGAAAAAACAAGCAAATCACAAGCTTGAGTTTATCAAATTTACTTCGATCATTTTTCCAGCAAGGAAATTCTAGCTTGGTTAATAAAATAGGTTTCAATCATTAAAGTTGGTTGAAAATACAAGCAAATCACAAGCTTGACTTTATCAAACTTACTTCGATCATTTTTCAAGCAAGGAAATTCTAGCTTGGTTAATAAAATATTTTTCAATAATTAAAGTTGGTTGAAAAAACAAGCAAATCACAAGCTTGAGTTTATCAAATTTACTTCGATCATTTTTCCAGCAAGGAAATTCTAGCTTGGTTAATAAAATATTTTTCAATCATTAAAGTTGGTTGAAAATACAAGCAAATCACAAGCTTGAGTTTATCAAACTTACTTCGATCATTTTTCCAGCAAGGACATTCTAGCTTGGTTAATAAAATATTTTTCAAACATTAAAGCTGGTTGAAAATACAAGCAAATCAAAAGCTTGAGTTTATCAAATTTACTTCGATCATTTTTCCAGCAAGGAATTTCTCGCTTGGTTAATAAAATATTTTTCATTCATTAAAAATGGTTGAAAATACAAGCAAATCACAAGCTTGATTTTATCAAACTTACTTCGATCATTTTTCCAGCAAGGAATTTCTCGCTTGTGTAATAAAATATTTTCCAATCATTAAAGCTGGTTGAAAATACAAGCAAATCACAAGCTTGAGTTTATCAAATTTACTTCGATCATTTTTCCAGCAAGGGATTTCTTGCTTGTGTAATAAAATATATTCCAATCATTTCAACTGCTTGAAAATTCAAGCGAATCACAAGCTTTAGTTGATCAAACTTAGTTCGATCATTTTTCCAGCAAGGGATTTTTTGCTTGGGTAGTAAAAGTTTTTCAATGATTAAAATTATTTTGAAAGTTCATTAAAAGTTTTTGTTCTAGTTAATATATTGTTTAAAGGATTTCAATACAAAAATGGGAAAATAAGTGTGCCTTTTTAATTGTTCAATAAATAATTGTTGGTTCAGTGTAAACCAAGAATATTAAATATACAAATAAATTTTCATCCTATAAAGATAAAGACTTATGAAATTTTATTATAAACTATCGTTAACTACGTAAAACAATATAATTAAAGATTTGGAGAAAAGTGCATAAAAACATCCCTGAAAATTCCATTAAATGTTTCCCCAAAGTTTGTGTTGTTTAGAACTATCTCTGGTCATTGAAAGTTGAAATACTAATGAGATAACGATGAAATATGTTACTTTATTTTTAATGAGTAATATTAATTTTCTGTTGACATAAAAACAGTTAGTAATAATTAAAAGCATTTAACAACACGCATGTTAATTACTAGAAGAAAAAAGCTAAAAAAACCCCAACAGGTTTCAGTAGGATAGAAGATTAATAGCATTGATTACATCAATATCATGGTGGTTGATTGAGACGAAGAGGATATTTATTGCAACAAATATTTAATTTTGGTATTCTAGAACATATTTTCCTTACGAGAATTCTAATTAAACGGATTCTATTATGTCCGGTGTTTTACCGAAAATCGCCGATAATTCTTATATAAATCGGTTTATTTTTTTAATAATGGTTCAAAAGGTGATTGATTCTTAAAATATACATCGAGATTCATGTCATATCCGATTTTCATGAAAAAATCTTTATAACTTAGTAAGTTATTAGACTTATTAAAAAATATATAGGATCGTTAAAAAACACAAGTCCAATTTTTGCTTAATAAATCGATAAATATTATTTAATTTTTTTATTTTATTTTACTTATGAGTAAAGGACCGTTATGGCAAAGTTTTTCCAGAATTACGGGTTTTCATGGTGATTATGACGTAATTGAGAATTTTCGAAAGCAGAATGGAGCTTACTGGTCTTTGACGCGAATGACTCTGGAATATTTCCCAGATTTGAGTTCTCGGTTTGTTTACTTTTAAAGTTAGATTTTAATGCTTTACATATTTAGAAAGCTTATAAAAAATGATTTTAGGAATTGGAAATTTTGAGGGGAATATATACATATTGCGCTTGTAATTTAGGTTCAAAGAATTTTCGTTTTACTTGAAATTTTTTCCAAATATGGAGATAAATATTTAAGATTTTAACATGTTGTAGTAGACCTTTAGACGAACAAAAATATGTATCGCAATAAGGGGTTGATGAATTAGTTCTGGATTTATAAATTATTCAAGTTTATTACTGTATTTATTATGTATACGGCCCCCTAATTGAAATTGGACCCTGAAAATTTAATAGATTGTTTGAATTCACACCATGAACAACATATTAAAATTTCATGGTCCTAGCTTTATGGGAAGTCCCTTAATTAGCTTAATTACTTGCACATCCGGTGTATTTTAATACTTGGAAAAAATTCCAGTTCAAAAACCTGCCTACCGATTTCGATGAAATTTTAGTATGTTGTGGAACTCGAAGAGACGCTTCGTACAGCGTATCTCACTAATGTGGCGTGTGAAATTTATTTATTCCCACAGTTGTCACATGCAGGGCTTAGGCTTAACAGCTCCATGATACATGAGGCATGGGCATGCCAGAGAGTAAACAGTTGTCATTTAAAAAGGAAAATTCATTATTTAACAAGTTTGTTAAACTAAAATTTAAAAAAAAATGTTTTCTTTGATATTTAATAACTATTTAAGTGATTTATTACCGAATCTTGGTTGTTTTGATTGGTTTGATTCTTATTCAGTTCATAAAAATTACCTATTTACTCAACGAACTAACATCCTAAATGAAAAAAGAAAATAAAAATTTCAATAACATGGACAGTTTGCTTGAAATAATTGGAAATAATGATAAAAAATACTAATTGTCGGTTTTTTTTGTGTTTAATTTCACCCCACACACAAACCAAGTGAAATGAAGCAAGAAATATTGTTTTGGCGGGCGTTAGTTAGGGTTAGCCACTAGCGTCAGCGTGACTAGCGTAATTCAAGTAAGTACAAATATTTGCTTATATTGTTGATGCCCTTTTAAATGCTTTTAAAATATATTTTCTCTTTAAAAGCAAGGGTTTTTATGTTTGCACATTAGAATGTAACAAAAATTAAGAGAGTGATAGATAAATAGTGCTAGTTGAGATATTTTGAGGGTGTTACACAGGGCCGTAACCAGACTTTTGTTTCGGGGGGGGGGTTTTGACTCAAATATTTTCTGAGGTACCTCCTTACAAGTACTTTTATATGTTAATTTTTGGATGACAACACTGGATTGAAATTTTGATGCACTAAATTTCAAATTGTATGGACAATATGAATTCCAAGCAAAAGGGGGGTCTGGGGAAAATTTTGGAAATTTGCCCCTCAAAAGAGTGTTTTAGCTCATTTTGAGACCCTATAGATAACTCCCAAAGAAAACCACTCATTATAAGCGGCCGAATTTTCAAGGTAGGTATATTGTCATAAATGGCAAAATGTTGAGGGGGGGTTTGGGTTCCTACTCCAGAAAATTTTTTGAATTTTGCCCCTAAAAGTGGCATTTTAACTCATTTTGAGACACTTTAAGTTGCATCAAAGAGGACCACTCCCTGTAAATCACACAAATTTGAAGGAAAAACCATACTTAGTAGATTTCAAAATTTCGAGGGGGTTTGGGGGTCCTCCCCCAGAAAATTTTTGGAAATAAGTAGGGTTTTGACTCATTTTGAGACCCTTTGGGTTATACCCGAAGAGGATTGCTCCTTGTGAGACATAATTTTCATGAAAAATAGCAGTATAAAAATTGATGTCAGAATTTCGGGGGGGGGGGGTTGAACCCCTAAAACCTCCCCTTGGATACGGCCCTGGTGTTACATTTCATTATTTTATAAGTTTCGGCAATTCAGCATATTCTATGCTGCGTCAGCTAATCCAAAAAAACTTCCGAAATCTTCCCAAGATTTTTTGGGTAAGAAATTTGATAAAATTTCCAGACCTGTGCACCATATAACAAGCAGCCTATATAGTAAAGCCTGGTTTTAAAGATTCAACTGCTTTAGTTTAACAGACTCCCATTTTTAAGCTCATATTCATTAACCATACTTTTACGTTAGGGGACATCCATAAATTACGTGAGGTCAAAAGGGGGGAGGGGTTTGGAAAAATCTCACCAAGGGGGGTGGGGGGGTCCAGATTTTGGAAAAAACACCTCACGTAATTTATGGATGTCCCATTAGGTGTGCAAAAGTTCAAATCCTTTGTATAAGTACCATTAAATTTAGTGTGTAAAAATACTCTCCATGGGGTAAGGGGGGACCAGGGAAATAATGTTGAGTCAACCCCTAGTCTAGTCACTAGTATTTGCAACATCAAGAGCGAAGGTAAGTATCCTTGCCCCCCCCCCTAACATGAAGGTTAAAATTTATATGCCAAGGCCTTTTTCGCCAAGTTCTGTTGTAACAATACAGTCGAGTCCTATGTGATCACATTTGTACAAGATCACAATAACAATATCTAATTGATGATAATAAGCAGTCTATAAAAAAGTGACAAACAGTATAATTCCAGTGTTTGCATTAAAATCAAGACTAGTCCTAATTGGAGTGAATTTCTAGGGTGTATTTTGCAACTTAAACATTGTTAAAGAAAAATATGAAAAAGTGGATCATATTATACTTCACATTAATGACTCATTTTGTATGTTTATGTACTAATAAAATTGGCCTTCCAACAAGAAAAAGGAGATTTTTAAGGGATTTCACCAAATTTTGATAACATTAAACGATATTCTGATCACATAAAACAATTGAATTAATTTTGCGTTAATTTAAATGGGAGTGATCAGGACTAGACAATTTTGATAACATTAAGCGGAGTCGACTGTACCTTCAAAAAAGTAATGGTTTAATTCCTTTAACTGTCCCATTAAATACTGCCTAATATCACTAAATTTTTATTCTTGTTATTTTAAGGAATTGTATATTTTATTGATTAGAGTTTGCAATTTTACAGAATATTTCTAATTTTTGATGTCTAAAATAGCTTGGTAATATTAAACAGGATATTCAATGAAATTGTACCAAATTATTTTTTATGATCTGTAAATGTGTGAGATTTAAGTGGGCATTCCACATTTTAGATTGCTGTATAAGAGTAATCTTAGTTGGAGGGTGGAGTCTGCGTTGACATAGACTGAGATTGGCCACTACTGACTTCCTGTTCTCGATGGCATCCCGGCGAGCTGCATCTCTTCACCTGACAGCGACTTGGATGTCCTCCTCATTATGTGCCCCCCCCCCCCTCCCCGAAGATCCCCTACGCCACTCTTGGATGGAACGCTACACAGCAGCAGGTGGGTGCTCCCTTTCTTCCGATTCATGTATCGGTACTTACGTATTATCCCGTCAACCGTGATGCTTAATCCGAAAACGTTATCAAATCCCATTGACTTAACTACTACTGTGCCACTGAATTAGACGGCCGCTGAACGGTCGACGGAATAATACATAAGTACCCAATCTTACAAAATGAATTTTTGTTTTTATTTACGGGCCTTGCAAAACTCGCTTTCTGAATGGCCCCTGTATTCATTCAGATATTTTTAAATGTTGTCACACCCATACCAGGGATTTCGTGATACCCGTCATGCTGATTTGTCTCGCCCGTCACACAAAAAGTCATACAAAATGATAATTTTAAAACCTTTTAACATTTTACATGTGTTAAGAACTGCAACAATCAGAACTACTGAAACCTTCAAGTATTCAAGTGAAAAAATTGAATCTTGTGTAATAACCATCTTTTTTTGTGACGAGTGTGACAGAAGGAGGATCTAAATTTAAATGCATCAAAAAATGTTTTTTCTTTAAATGTTTTTTCAAAAATTGAGTGTTTTATTGGATAATCAAGGTCAAAAATAGTGACATTATGCTCATACAATGAAAATTCTGCTGCATTTAGTATTTTTTTGGTCAATATGAAAATACCCTATTTTACATACTTGAAAAGTTTTCAAGTAACTTTGAGCCCCCAAAAAATTATCAAATAATAATATTGTTAAAGCTTAGCTCTCTTTAAATCCATCTTGTTCATATCTCTACCTTTAATAATAAATAATTTATAGTATAATTTATAAACCAATTTGCATCAATTTAGCCCTTATGTCCACTTTTTCATGGAATGACCCTAATATTTATGTAAGGCATTAAAAGTGTACTATTTTCAAAAATATCTTCTTGCGTATAAAACAGGGTTCCCACGGTCCTTAAAAGTCCTTGAATTTTGAATATACTCCAGCCGTCTTTCGCTGATTTATCTAAATTTCCTTTCCACATTTAACGGCAATGTTTGAAACCATAAAACTGTGATAACTAACTTAATAACTTAACTTAAAATGATTAACCAAGGTTATCTAAATTATTATCTAAATTTCCTTTCCACATTTAACGGCAATGTTTGAAACCATATAACTGTGATAGTAACACCCTCTACATCGGTTCCACAAGTGAACAAACTAGTTAGAAAATTAAGTTGGAGTCAGTAGGCAGTTTAAAAACACCTCCAATTGCTCTAGAAAGATTATAATTTTTAAATGTCTGCAAAAAAAGGTCCTTGAAAAATTTTGTTGAGGTCCTTAAGTCCTTGATTTTCAATGTTTTTGAAGAGATGAGACATTTTTTCTTTTAAGCCATGTAAGTTGTTCATTGATATTTAGTACTATATTTAAAATAATGTCATTACTGAAAGTTTGGTGCAAAAAATAACTGAAAATTAGAGTTTTTCTTGCATAGTTTTAAAGGGAAGTTAATATTAGGGTGACCATAAGTACCGCTTTTGACGGGTTGTCTGTGGGACATCATGAATTCCAAGATCCACTTCTGCTTATACTGGGTATGCTTATACTTATAACAGGTATGCTCAATAACAATTATACCCTAATATTATAATTGCTCAATAACAATTATAACAGGTATGCTCAAACTCTACACACCCAGATTCCTTGTATGTAGTGCATTAAAAATGCCTACTGAACTATAACTCTACAATGTTTAGTTTTCGATGAAATCACAACAGAAAAGCTACATACTACTCCGAGTAGGGATCATGTAAAAAAATTCACTGGTAAAATGTGATATTGTTAGGTATTATGCATAATTTTCGGATTAATCACAATTACTGTAACATAAATTTGCTAAATTATTTAAGAATTATCATTGTGTACATTCTATTTTGTTTAACAGGTTTTTGACTGGAACCCCCAGGGCCATTGAAACAGGGAAAGGCTACAATAAGATTGGAATGTAACAGAAGCAAAGCATCTTGCCACCAACTGTCAGGTGTAAACATGATGGAGGCCCTATGCTCCAGTTAATGGAGTGCGAGAGGAATAAATTAAGTAAGTCATTGTATTTTAATTACAGAAACCAATAAAATTAAGAACATTAAAACTGTTATAAAATTTTTGGATACTGGGCTTATATAAAATCAACATTCTAGTAGAATTGATAATCAATTATTTTAGTCTATATCTTTTTGCGCTAAGTGGCTAGGAAAGAGAAAATGCAAATTCAGGTAGGGGGTGGGAAATTCGGGTAGCTAGCATGGGCATGAAATTTCTCACTAGCCAAGAGGGTACTTACGTATTATCCCATCGACCATTCAGCGGCTGTCTAATTCAGCGGCACAGCAATAGTAAATCAATGGGATCTGAAAATGTTTTCGGATTAAGCGACACGGTCGACGGGATAATACGTAAGTACCACCAAGAGTAAGAAATCCGATATTCTTGGACTTAGAAATTATAAAAATTTTAAGAAAAAATACTATGGTAAATTGTCATCTGCTTGACCACAAGAGTTAGTGTAACAAATAGGACCATATGGGCTTAATTAAAAGACCTGCCTGTAGCAATGAGCTTCATGAAAGATGAACCACTTCTTAATAAGTAGGGGAAAGTGGGAGATAATGGGACATTTTTTAAAAATAAATGCTAGTAAAAAAAGCATAAAAGCAGTTATTTTTATAATGTTTATGATTTAAACCATTTACATTTAAGTTTTGTTTATAAAAATATTCCTTGAAATGCCTTTTTTATTTACATATGCTACTCTATATATTGAATATGCAAAAATTGTTGTGGATGAAATTTCAGCATTGAACATTTTAATACCACAATGTCTTCTGCAGTGTTTAGTTTCACTAATCCTACTTATTTCTTCACTAATTGGAATTATCATAATAGGGTATGGATAATTCTAGATTTAGTAAAACTTATGGGTTTAAAGTAATTTATTTATTTATTAAAATATTGACTTTGGTAAAAATATTGACTTTGGAACAAAATATAATAAAAGTCCCTTGTTTTGTTTTTATGAATTTTTTTTTTAAATTCATTTAGAACTAGATACTTGAATGCATCATAAAAACCACACAATTGATTTTTTAATGCTTTAAAAAGAAACTCTTTATTTTTTTTTAAATATATGAACACCAAATTTGTTTTTAATCCATAAAAAAGACAAGATATTTGAATCTAGGATAAAAAACAGTTGGTTTTTATTTATCAATAAAAAAACCTTTCTTATTATAAAAATGTACATATAACCACTGTCTTTTCCATGCTATAGAAACTTTTTAATGCAGCTAAAAAATCTGATGGTTTATATATAATTTTTACTTTTTAAAACTTAAATAAAATTAATTTTAATTAATAAATTAGTTAAGTCACTTGAACTATTTATTCAATGCATTCATAATTTAAATCAATCAGAAATATTTATATTTATGTGTTAAAGGGAAATTTAAAAAAAAAAAACAGTTTAAACCAAACCTGAAAAAACCTGTTTATTTTTTCAACCCTGCTTAATACATATATAGGAAATTTTTTTTGAAGGATCCTATTTAAAATTACTAATTTGTTTGCCTTAAATGTTAAAATTTGTCCATTAAAAAAACTATTTAGTTCTTATTATCTTATTCTATTATTAACTTTTTTTTTAAATTTTATATGTTGGTAATGACTGTCTAATTCTGTTTCCATACTACCTAATTAAATATGCAAAGTCAAATAAACACTACAATGTTCTTTTAAGAAATATTCAGCCATATTAAGTTGTCCCATTAGCCCCCACAACACATGTAACATTAGCCCCCGTGATGAGGAATTTACAATCCTAGAAATAGTTCTTTAAATGTGCAATTTTTCAGTAATATTTCTTATTTTCCAATATTTGTAGAATATAAAAGTGTCCTTAAATAAGATTAAAATATTCTTAAAATACAAATGTTTGTTTGAATTTTTGCAATTGATATCTGGTTTTGTATTCCAATGAAATTTATATATTTCAAAGAGCATATTAACAATCACATTAAATAAAAGGAATTTAGCAATTTAGAATAGACAGTCTTTAGATGTTAAGCAAATTGCAATTCACTGTTTAATTTCCGGATAGTTGCAAACTTATTTATCAGAATTTGAGGACAGTAAGCAGTGTTTAAGGGGTTTAAAAAAATGTCACTAAAATATAGGGGTTTCTTTCAAGAAGGTCCCATGGAAAAACACTTTTCTAAAAGGGTCCCATAGCTTTACTCAATTATTATTATTTTCATTTTATTACTTTAAGAAGTCCAGGGATTATCGTGTCAAATTTTCAGGTGAATTAAACTGCACTACCCTCAAAAAATTGTTTGAAATAAGTTAATTTCTTACAACTAAAATCTAAACCTTTGTCTTGAAAGAGAATATACAATGCAAATAACAATGAGGTACAAATATTTTTTTTTATATCTTAAATTTTGCTTATAAATGGTAGTAATCTAATATTTATCCTAATACATCTTTAGTTTTGGATTTCAGATAGTACCCAATGCCTAATAAATATTGTAATTGTATCATCCACATTAAAGAAATATGTATTTATAATCTCATCTTAAATAATAACTCTTTGTTTATGACTCAGTGACCATAGGGGTAAACATTTAAGACCATGTGACAGGTCTATAGAGTAACAGCAATGGTGGAAAAATAAATTTAATTTTTAGTTTGGCACAAAACCAGTTGCACTAATCTTTTACTATGTGATACTTATAAGTTATACATATTATAATATTTTTTACCTTTTTCACAGGAAAAGAGAAGAAGAAATAATAAATGATGGAAATGATCTATGATCTGGTCTTTTTATGTTTAAATTTTTTTGTGAATAAAGCATTATTTTGAATATTTTAGTTAATAATTTATTTTTAACAATGGTGTTTGTGAAAGTGAACTTTCAATACTAATGATTCAATTAAATCTAAAGCAATTAATTTAACAGATAAGTTGTTGAGCATTTAAACTGGATTAATAATTATGATTTCAACTTTAAGAACGGTTAATTTATTAATCTTTAACGTTACCATAATTCGAAGCTGCTATTATTTCAACCTTAAAACGGTGTAATATTCAAGCTTAAAATTAGCTATTAAATATTAATTTAAGGCTGAAACAAGCAATCACTGGTACAAATATATGCATAAAAAATTTAAAAAAAAAGTTTGAAATTTCAAACTTATAAATTATTGAAATTTCAAACATGGAGAATAATTGAAATTCAAACCTGAATAATAGTTGAAATTTCAAACCTGAATAATAATTGAAATTTCAAACCTGAATAATAGTTGAAATTTCAAACCTGAATAATAATTGAAATTTCAAACCTGAATAATAATTGAAATTTCAAACCTGAATAATAGTTGAAATTTCAAACCTGAATAATAATTGAAATTTCAAACCTGAATAATAATTGAAATTTCAAACCTGAATAATGACTGAAATTTCGAACATGAAAAAAGATTGAAAGTTACAACATGAAAAATGATTGAAATCTCAAGCTTTAAAGTATTCTTTTTTCCATCTATATTTCAAACTTGAAAAATAATTGAAATTTCTATCTTGAAAAATGCTTACTTTTAGCATGAAAATTCAATCCTTCTTTATACATGATTCAAGATCGCCGTGGTACAACTATACACATTAAATACTGCTAAACTACCGTAATTTTCAAGTTTGATTCAGGTTTATCAAGCTTGAGCGCTTAAGTTTGATTCAATCTTTTTTCAATCTTTCTGTGCTATCTGGGGATTTTGATTCGCTTGGTGAAAGGTTTGATACGCCGGGAACCTATATCTATTATATACACACCACTTAATGTGATCACTTTTGTCCAAAAGTAGAATGACAATATCCGATTGATAATAATAAGAGATTTGATATTAGAAAGTTTCAAACAGTATTTTAACTAGAATGTTTGCTTTAAAATCACTACTATGTAGTCCTAATGGAAGTATTTAAAACTATAACCTAGTACCTAGTATGTATTTTGCAACTTTTACATTCGTAAAGAAAAATATGAGAGTGGAACATGTAACATTAAAAAATTAATGACTTATTTTGTATGATTATGTATTAAAATTTTCCTTCAAACGGGAAAAAAGGAGGTTTTTAGTGGATTTCACCAGATTTTGGTAACATTAAGCAAAGTTGCTTACTCATAGAAAACGTTTGAATAAAAAAAAATATCCAAGAAACTTAATATGTGAAGGACTAGAGCTCGACAAAACGTTGATCAGATACGAAACGATGTCAAGCATCGAAAAACTAGTTGACGCGTTGTGACCAAGGGTTCCTGTGCGATAAAAAGAATATTTTTTTAAAACCAGTCTGGGTGGCTGAAATGGGATCCAAGGCACATACTAATTATCATCTCAGTTGAGAAAAAAATTATTTTTCTGTCTTACTCATGGCAAGGACATTGAAACGAATTTTGATTGAGATAAAAAAATAATTAGCATCGTTTCAAGATCATATAATGACTTGTCTTCTGAAGTCTTAAATTCCCGAAATTAAAATTTCTTTCTTTCCTTGATAATTATAAGAATGAATAATGAAGAATAAAGTTACCTAATCGAGGTTTTAGGAGCTCTTTGTCACATTGTGTAACCAAAATTAGAGGTAGAGGCTGCATACTGTATTTTAAAAGAAATGTAAGTAATGTTGATTTAAAAGGTATTTAAAACTAATGTTGCTAATCCCTTGTTTTTTATTTATTTAGGTCTTCCATCCTGCTCAACAAATCCATGTAAAAATGGAGCTTCGTGCATGCTCAATTCTAGGGGAGAACCATACTGCAAGTAAGTCTACTTTTCCACCATATTTTGAAACTCTTCCACTGATTTTTTTTAACAGGTGTGTACTGTGTTGGTAAGTTCCAATGGAAGAGTTGCATTTTCTAGTATGACTTATTTATTACTGGTGGACTGGAATACCTAATGAACTGCGGATATTTCCATTGTGAAATTGCTTCCTAATTCACCAAAACTGCTGTATAATTGAATGTTTTTAGTATACCTTTTGAATTTGATAAAATTGTGCGTTTTATGTGACTTCCTTTTAAAAATGAGAAAACAATGAAATGTCATTCTAAATTAGTTTTAATTTAGTTGAAAACATTCACCACAATATATAAAAAAAACCGAATAAGCTATCCCCGTAAAAAAGCTCTTTGACCTCTGAATGATGAAAAGAAGCAATATAGCCTAATAATATATGCGTAATGCATTGTTCTTAATTTACCAGCTTTTAATAAAGAGCAATTAACCTTTGATTGAACCATCACTAATTGAAGTGTTCTTTTCCGTGTCCGACGTGAGCTCCGTGAAGATTTTTAAAATTGAAGAACTCTTTTACTTTTTTTTTTTTTTTTTGCACTTGGTAATTAATGACTTAATTTCGTACACAGTAATTTGAATACGCGACTTTATTTCTAGAGCTAGTAGAGCAGTGTATTGGGTATTAGCATATTCTAAAGGGCGAAACTTCTGTGTTTTTGAGCGTCAAAATATGAAAATATTTCATGTTCAAAATATATTTCAAATTCATTCATTCAAAATATTTTTTCACGTTCACTCTATTGAAATTAATTTAGAGACTTACATGACAGTGACAGTACTCAACTTATTTTTTATGAAATCAATCAAGTATAGAGCATTTTCAATCACATTACTCGGACCTAACAACGGCCTTAGCAACGGAAGTTGTTACAGTTTTTTGCCCTACAGAGGTTAACAGTTACAGAAAATGACTGGCCGTGGAATTCTTCTATTGGAGCATTTGCAATCACGTAACCCCATACCTAAAAACCGCCTAAACAGATAAACAACGGCCTTAGCAACAGTTAAAAGCCCTACAGAAGGTTAACAGAAGAACTTTTAACTACTAACTTTTAACTTTAAAAGAAAATAACCGGTTGTGACGTCACCTGAAAACACTCTATTCCTCTTGACAAAAATATCGGGATTACTAGTCTAGTAACACTTTTTAGTTTAATTCTGTACAGCAAACTAGTTACAAAATGTCAAAAGTGTGTGGGAAAATTACAGTATAGAGGTAGAAATAAAAATAAGCTAACCACTTGAAAAGAGGAACTAATTGAAGAAGTAGTTAAAATGTGTTGAAAACCTATCACAAAGCAGCATAGCAAGCATGTATAGGTATTAAAAACGTAAGATAATAGCTAAAAACTTGAAATGTTGTAAATTTATCTTCTTGTAAAATTAGACTGTATAATTGTGTTGAGTTTCATTATTTCTTGCTTAATCTGGATTGCATTAGCTCTTGCTTGTTACAGTTAATGATACACTACTTCGGCCATTAAAAACAAATTATAGTTTACAGAACCAAAGTTGAATAGACGGTTAGTTTTAAATTCCTCTTAGAAGGATTTTAAAATATTATCTTCGGAAGGTTCGTCAGCAAGCATGAAACGTGTAATTTCTTGTTTCCAGCTTCTTTTGAAAATAAGAGGGGTAAATAACCCGTAGTTAGTTGCTTTGGTATTAATGCTACTTTTAAAAGGGGAAAAAATATGAAAATACTAGTTTCATGAAAGCCTTTTTAGATGCGGATGTGTTCAAATACTAATTTTCCGTCTGCCGTTTTATATTTTGTTCAATCCTTTCTTTCAATGTGGGCTTTTTTTAAAAAACTAGTGTATTTTAAAATGCTAATTTCAAGTTTAAAAACCTGTTATCTCTCTGTCTGCGTAAAATCTTATCCAGAACTAAATTATATCAATTATCGAGTTATTTTTACCTATTTTGATTGGTTAAGATTTTATTACTAAGTTATGATTGGGGGTAGTTAGGCAATCACAGGGATTTGATTTATAGTTAAAATTATTACCTTCTGTAGACTGTTTTTTTTCTACCCCAGAATAATTTGATTTGTCATGTTATAACATTTTCTTAAAGTTACTACAATTTTTTCCTTAGTTATTCTATATTATAACCTAATAATTTAGTATTTTATCTTTTAATGGTTAAAAAAATTTATAATTGATTTCTCGGACATAGTCATATTAGTATTTCTATTTCATCTTTCATTTTTTATTAACGGCTAAGATATACTTTTGTGTTACAAAGGTATTCCCTCGTTTAAACAATTTTTAATATAGAGGGAATAATTAAACATTTTAATTTTAAGGAATAATTAAGAGGGACATTAAAAAACGTGTTTGTGTTAAAATTAGTTTTACAAAAAAAAATCAAAATAAATAAGTATAAATTAGGCACTCTGTGTAAATAAAAAATGAATAAATTATATGAAATTTAAACCAGAATTTGCTTGCTGTTTTTTATGCTAAATAATTAAGCTCAAATAAGCTGACTAATTTCATATCCTTTTTAGTTATAACGTCGTGGTTATTAAAATCTCCTTGGTATGCCCCATAATGTCAATATTATGTTTCGACCATTGTTTTACTCGAGAATTACGTAGCTTTTCCATGTAATTGTCCGTCATTATGTAATTATTCTTCGGCATGTGAAAGCTCAGTAATTGGATTGTATCCTGAAGATTCCTCATCAACTCGTTTTCGGTTATTTTCTGTTCAGTGGTAGTACTATATCATAGGAAGATAATACAAGCAGTCTATAGCATAATAATAATAACTTGAGATTTCTCAGGGTATAGTAGGCATTAAGAATAACTTTTGGGGTACAATTACCTCTGTTTCGTTATCAGGAATTTAATAAAGTACTTTAGTTTATTGGGTTTCAGGTAATTTTACTGCATCTATTATGGGAGTTGTGGTATTGCTTATGTTCCAAAGTGGAAGAACATGTCATATTTCTTTCTTTTTTTTTGCTGAATAGGGCAAGTTTTAGGGTTCAATGTAATCTTTAATCACAAATTAAGTATCAGAATAAACTTGCAGTTACAAGGCTATGAGTATTGGGCTGTAATTACTCATATATTTACAGAATCTGTTGTATCTTAATCTTATGACTTTTAAAGGCTAAAATCTAATATTATAAACTCATCAAAATTTTTACTTGGAATTACTCCTTTTAGGGTCTTTGTAAACAAATTGTACACAGAAATGTAATTAATTTCATTTCATTTTTTTTAATTTAATTCTTTTTTTTTTAAATTTAATTCTTTCCTTTAATTTAGGTCATAAAAAAGGAAAATGTTGCATCAGATAGTAAGGCATGGTCATTTTAATATACCTAGACACCACTTTTATGACTATATGTCAACAAAAGGACACTTATCATGGGACACCTAGCTATAATGTGTAGAGAAACTCCTTTAACGTAACAGATTTGAATCTCAGTGTTAACCGATCTGTTTCTAATGTCTATTGCTCATTGATCATCCTCACTAAATCGGCTGCTGAAATTCGATGTCACCGCACATAAAGACCTCCACCGACGCTTTTCACACTCCATAAACTGTCATTCTTTCCCACAAATCGAGAGCGCTTTCTCGCAACAACTGTTCCAGAACGTTCGGCGATGGGCGACAATTGTGAACTTTTATGGTGCGTTGTGTTTATTTACTTCTCACAAATCAGCATGTCTCCACAAAAAACTGAATTGCCCGATGAAGGGTTATGTTGCTCGACGCTCGGTTGATTTCCATCTATCAGGAAGTGATTTAAATCGCGCTAACTACCCTTTCGAACACTTCTTGGTGGTTACTTCTCACCTCCCCCCCTTCTCTAGTGGGTGATGAAACCCCCTCTCTTGATTCCAACATTAGAGAGCAAAAGTTCTTTTACGGGCTTAAGAATAAAATTAAGTTTGTAAAATAACACACTGCAAATGCCTAAAACACTGTTGTAACGCTTAGAACACACATAAAAGAACACTTCTAACCAAAAGCGTTTTGATTGTTTTGCGATTGCGTGAGGAAAAAGATAGTGTTGCTAAAAATTTTACAGAGAGAGAGAGAAAGTGTTCTTAATTAATAATCAATAATTTAAGAACACTTTCAGATTCTAAACATATTTTACATCTCTATTTTAAAACACATTTCAAACATATTCAGAACACTATCTATGACAACACAAAGAATATTGTGTTTAAGTGTTTTATCTAACAGCACAGCTACAGTTTGTTAAGCGTTTGCAGTGCAACCTTGCATACACAATAAGACTTTATTTCTCCTAAATATTTCTTTGTCTTAAGACTAATCCATTGACTTCTGTGTACGACTAAGAAAACATTAATATTATCCTAGTAAAAACCAGACCAGTAAAGATGAAGCTATACCAACAAGTTGCAATATTAAATTTCCTTTTTTCAGCCGTAAAAATTAATTTTACAGCATTAAGAATCCAATATTCATTAACATGTCTCTAAGGAGTTATAATATTTAACAGGGCATCTTTATCCTCTTGGGGAGATATCTCCTGAAGGGTCTTCACACCTGTCTGGCTTTCTTAGGCTCAAAATATCCCATAGAGTTTCTTGTACGTGACTCAAATACAAAATTTCCATTTCCTATACCGTGGGATCCGAAAAACTCGATGATAATAATACACTTTCTACCGTTGCTTTTCCCAAAACCCTCCCTATGTTGCATTCACTCGTCCGTATCAGCTATATACGTTTTGTACGTGATGTGGTATACTAGACCCAACAATATCTGTGAATATCGTTCGTTTTAAGATGTTTTGATGATAAAATTCTACCTCACCGGTAAAGCGTGGATATTTTGTTGCTATTGTATTTTCCTGGTAGAGATTGGCAGCGATGGGGCCATATATAGCAGCAAGCAGGTTCAAGTGGGAGGTAATGGGAGCATAGTATACCTGGGTGGCTTTGAATCGTGGGATAATTGATTCTCAAAATGAAGTGAGAATAATTTTTGGGCGATTTTCTGCCGTATCGGCGCTCCGTTCTGGTCTGAATAGCGACAAAAACGTCAAAGCGGTTTTCCTGTTGAGAAGCAATATTGTAATCATTACGCGATTAGGATCGTATATATTTTGCCTTTTTTTCTCCTGGTGCCATTAACTTTTATAAAATTTGACACGTTGAGGAGAATTTTGAATGAGATTAACTGTCCAGTGCGTTGCCCCGAGTCTGATACGACATTTATAACATTTTAACATTACGACATTTATAAGGGTTTTTTTTAAAATTTAAATTGGAGGAATTTGTTACACGCACGTGTATTATTGTTTCTTGTTGCTACATGATACTTTTTAACTCTTTGTAGTACTTACCTAGTAAATTGACATTAACCCAACTGAGGTGAGTTCTGCCTTTGTCTGAAGCAATGGTTCTAGTAAAAATAACTCAGTTTTGTGTTTAATGATTTTATTATTTTATCCTTTCTAACCCTTAAACTAACAGCGAGACTGAAACTTCGGTTCTTGACCGAGTATATTTTTGATTTTCGTAGCATAACTGTCTTTTTTTAGTCTCACTATGGAGACAGACTTATGGTTTTGGTCACCCATGATTTACATTAAATGTAAGAATAAAATTGTAATAATAACAGAAAAAATTGTATTGTTTCTAAACTTCAAAACCAGCATGTCACAAAATTTAAACTGTGCAACTATAGAATTATTGGAATTATGACTTGACAAGGGCGAGGCTATATTTGAACTTCTGGAGCCACGTTACTCTGTATAACATACCATACCATACCTGCCAACTTTTACGGATTGTCCGTAAAATTTACGGATTTCTGTCTAGTTTTACGGTTGTACGGATGGATCAGAAAATTTTCCGGATTTTGCATTTCTTTCCACAAAACTATCCATGAAAATGCAAAACATTCGCAACCTAAACGATTTTCTCTAATTAATATCTTTTTACTTCAAAACCATCTCCTAATCCCTGTTCTTACGATTTTATCAATTTTTATTCTTTTATTGAGTGAAATTTAAAATTTTTTTGCAAATCTTTTTCGGATTCGTCCGCGAGTCTTGGCGCGCGCTCACCCGGTAAGTTTGCTTCCCCCGTGTTCCGAACGCAATGCGGAAAAAAACTTTACCGAGATCGGACCTGTGGTTCATCATCTCGTCTCCCTCAATTAGCATTGAGGCTTTTTAACGCGGAAAAGTTTCTCCTCGCTTTCTAATCGTAGCAACTCAAGCTTATTTAAATTCATCTTTATCACATGCTGTTGAAAATGTTGATGGAAATTTAGAAAAAAATTTATAAAAGCTATAATCGTAACATTTGATTTGAAATTGATTCCAAACAGAAATTTAAATCAAATGGTTTGGGAAAAAGGGTACAAGATATTCATGTAACCAAATTGGTTTGTAGTACGAGTTTTGGGGGTGAAGGGGGATAAGTCAGTTGGTTATCAGATAAGGTAATTTTGTAACGTTATGCAAAAAGTTTTACTGATGCAAGTTTTCAAAAGTTGGCAGGTATGCCATACCTCCTTTTAGTCAAGTTATCCGCACATTGCCAAGTTTTTAAACTATCAGACTACTTCTAACTAACCTTTCTTCCTGGTTATGCTCTCTCCTTGCTTTTATTAAATTACGAGAACTTAGAAGGACCTTAGGTACTGCTGCTGAACCAAACATTCCCACGACCTCACACGATATTTCACCTCTCTCTCAACCAGGCCTACACCGATAAAAATAGGCTCTGGACGGGCTGAACTGCGCTTGTCATCATCAACCCGAATCAAATAAAAACAAGTCCCACCAAGAGCCCCAAGCATATTTTAAGACGACGTCGTGCCTGTTCTGAACCCTTCAACCGCAGATTCGATTACCAGTCCGTCATCGCCAAAGGACCGTTGTTCTTTCGCTGAAGGAGGGACTTGTTCTTTCGGTCAAGAGTGTGTGCTTCGACAATAATAATACAGTCGAGTCTGACACAAGCCCTTCTCTTGCTTTGCGTCACTCGAGAGCATTATCGGAAGGCGCGAGAGGAGATGATGATAAAAATTTGCAATAAAGGATCTTTTCGATTCTGATACACTTTTTCAATGTATCGATTGGGCGATGACGGGTTTATTGAGTCGGAAGAATGCGTGTGGTGATCTTGAAGTAATTAATTAGGGTTGCAAAGTTCAGGAAGGATCCACTTTCTGTAAAAGATAACGTTATGAAAGAAGGTTTTTTTTTCTTTATCTCTTGATTGGGTGTAATTGTGACGAATATTTACGTGTCGAGTTTCATGTGTGTCAAGTTCAGTTCTTGCTAGGAAGGGGTTTTTTTTTTAGTAATTGGTGGATCCTTTTTAGTTGACCTTTTTGATGTAAATTATGATTAACAATTTTTGAAAACACTCGTACGTACACATAAAGAATAAGACTTTGCTGTGACGTTTTCAATGCAGTCTTGATTTTTTTATTCAAATGTTCTTGTTCAATTAAGTACACCTTGTTTCTTGGACAGTCATAAGATTTTATTTTTCAGTTATTTCCCCTTCATAAATACAGTTATTTTTATTAAATGAATTAAACAAACAAATGTTTCTAGGTCCTTCGTTTTCTCAATTATTGTCTTTTAAATTAAAAGTAAACTTTTTAGTCCGCATTATACAGTGAAGTAGATAATTGTTGCAGGTTATACAAGTTGTTCTGTACAATTTCAGTCTTGTCTTTAACTTATAAAAGCCTACATGTAGCCAAAAACAACAAAAGAAGGGTCTGTGAGTTGTTCGATGTGTTCGTGTTAAGAATAAGTTTTCTGATTAGATTATGTATTTATATTTGTTCTAAGGCACAACACAAAATATTTTAAGACTAAATGCTGAAATAAGTACTATTTTTTACTCAGAAATGCAAAAAGTTGCTCTTTCCCCTCCCCCTAACCGTGTTATTTACAACTTCACTCAGTCCCCACACAAGTGTTTTCGAGTTGACCATCCCCATTTCTCAAAAAATACGCCCCAAACAACATATCGGAATGCTCTTTCTACGACCAAACACCCTCCCATTCCGAATCGTCGTACTAATCCCGTTTCTTGCGCTCGAACGAACGTATTTGTCACCGCGAATTTCGGAACTTTTCTTATTCGGTCTGCGGGGGGCCCTGCACCCCCTCTCTCTCTTGCGTGATGGAACAACGGCAGTAAAAAAAAACCTGTGATCCACAAGTTGCAGTGAACCTTCCCTTCACAATGGATCAGTTGAGTTGAGTGAGTCACTGTCGTCTTTTTCTCTTCTTTTCGGTTTCTTTTCTGCTCCCTTTGTTCGATTTTTTTTCGAAAGTGGGGTTCTCTGGTTGGACGTGGCGCCCCCCCCCTCTCCCGAGTGGGACGGTCCCCCTCGAGGTCACGTGCGTACTCTGTCTCGTGTGGGGGATTCGGTTCTTTTTTTTTTCTTTCTTTGTAGAAATGGCTTATTTGGTAGGCTGGTTTGGGGATATGGTCTAATAAAATTTTTCGGATTTAGACGAGATGTGAGAAAATGTTTCTGTTTGGGGCAAGATGTGAGGTCACCCCTATTCCTTGATGTTTTGTTCTGAAGTGTGAGCTAACTGATATGATCTTGCTTTCTCTCTTTTTTCTAAACACAATGAAACATAACACAACCTTGTCTCTATCTTTCTTACTGTAAATGGAACTATTTTTATATCATAATTTTTTTACTCTTGAGGCTTTCCAGAATATTTTGAAAACAGAGTATCAAAGCCTTTACATATAAAAATATTTAATGTAAATAAACTTCTCATAAAAAAAGTTATCATCAGTAGCTTAAAACGTCCGAGTACTTTGCCTTTTAAAGCTTTATCTCTGAACAAGAAAAAAGATATTTGCGTAAACTTAAATTTTAACACTTTAACATAAAGAACGTTTAAGTTAAGCAAACGGTTAAACCTGCGCCGAAATGTTTAAGATCTTATTCCATTGCTATAACGTTTTGACGTTACATACTAGTATTTTTTTTCTTAAAATCATAGAAGTTTAAATCTCAGCATTTTATGCCTTCTAACATTCTGAAAGTTTCTTGATAAAGTTGGTTTCCTCTCTAATTTTTCATACCCAAATTCTAATTTTCCTGATGCATAGCACCGACCTTTCCTCACATTCCAGCACCGTCACCCACTATTTGCAAGTCTGCACATCACCCATAAAAAAAAGAAAGTTGACTCGAATTCACTCGCTTTCAGTGCACTTTATTATCTTTTCTTCAAGACTCCCAGTGGGCGGTTGAGGTGGCGGGGGGCACTTAATCCCTCCCTCCCCCTCTACGCTTTATGATTTCCATCTTTTCTTCCACTCCCCCGTTGCCAGATTCCTCGTTCTTTTGTGTTGGGGAGAGAGAAGTAAAAAAAAAATTGTGCAGAGCCACAGAGAATATAAATATGAAGAAAAGACGCTTGATATATTCTTTTGTGCAATCGGAACGCATAATCTGTTATAGGATTTGCGTTGCCATAGCGGGCATCGTTATTTACGTTTTTATAAATAAGATGGCCGAACGTGCTCTTTTCGGTGAGTTGGTGCTTGGGTGGACCATCTTTCTTCTGGGGTAGATTTAGAAGGCTATTTGATCTTGGGAGGTGTTTATAAAATGATAGGGAGCTGTAGAAGGACTGATAGATTATTTTGTGGTGCGGTGTATTTAGGCTCAAAACCTACTTTTTGGTGGTTTTTGGGGGGATTAGAAGGCTATTTGGGGTCGTTGTGGGATGTGACACAAAAACGAATTGAGTTGCTTCATGTGATATCTTGTTCGAGTATGTATTACGTGATGCAAAATTTTGTTTTAAAAAGATCGTGTGTTTTATTTTCTCGTTATCAAAAGTACTGGATGGGACGTATTTTTAAGAAATATACGTATATCTCTTTCTTGTATGCTGTCGTGTTTTTTTATACTTCATTTCAAATTTATTTGTGGAATTTACTACTTTTGCTTTCCTATTACTTTTTATTGGAAGACTAATCACGTATTTTGACACTTTTCTCTCATAAATTAAATATCATTTTTGAGTCTGGGACTGTCTCCCTTTTTTTTTCATATATCCCTTTACTGTTTTGATGTAAAAGTTTACAGTCACCTAAGCCAAAAATGGCTGAGGTGGAAAAAAAACTTACGAAAGTACTGTAGTGCTAAAAAAACTACATTTAAACTAGTATTAGTTACTAAAAAGTTTTAAAATTTTGATATCAACGTGCATTAAAAGCTGTTAGATATTTATATAACTTACAAAATTGCTTTGGAACCCAGTTTCTTTGTACATAAACCGTAACCTTACCTAAAACTTGTCCTTTTCCCAACCAAAACAAACCGTTTATGCCATTTTTCCCTGCCACAAATTATGCTCTCTTTCTATAAAAACTTCAAAATCGAGTTCAAAAGCTTTATCCAAACACTTGTGACTGCTTTAAAAAACTTAATTTGCCCAATGTTAACCATAATGAAAACAAGCTTTTCTCTCTCTCTTTTTCTGGGCTAAAAAAGATTCTCCGGTTTGTTTTGATTCCACCATCCATCCCCAACCAACCCTTTGACAGAGAGAGAGAGAAGAAGCAAGAAATGAAAAATTTTCTTAATCCTCGACCTAGAACGAAGGCCGAGGGCTCGTGCGCACGCGCGAAAGCTCACCGTGGGAACGAGAGCCGCGGCCGCCGAGGCCCCGCCCACGTTTACGGCAAAGCCATCATTGCATAGGCTGCGGGTTGCCGCTTTTGGCACTTGAGCGCGCTTTCGGTGTGGTTCGCGTGTTTTATTACATGAAATCTCTTTCCCAATTGTAAATGAAATACGGTTTTTTTTCTTTTTAAAATTTTCTTTTGTTAAAATTTAGTTGCCAGGCACTTTTTATGAGAATAATTTGTCCCAGAATATTTTTAGGAGAGAAGTTTAGGAAGGAAAATATTTTCGTTTAGAGAACCGTTTTTAAAACAGAATTTTTTTTCTTACGTTTCATAAAATTGAATTAATGAATATTTTAAGGTTTGCTTGTTATTTCACAAAATTAACTCAATTCTAAAAAAATAACTAAAGTTTTCAAATGTTTGTTCAAAAGAACAATACCAAAAATAAGCGAATTCCTACAAATAGCTTTGGGTTTTTATGCCATTAAACACAAATAGATATTAAAAACAGTAGTAATTATACGCACTTTAGTAAATATCTTAATGAATAAAAGAAAGATATATCCGCTTTAGATTAGAGTGAAAGATTTATTACAAGTTTTAACGGATGTTTAATAACATTAAAGTCTGGCTTATTACAACTCTTTGATCAGCACGGACCATTTGAATAGAGCATTTTCAATCACATGACTCGGCCTAACAACGGCCTTAGCAACGTTGTTTTTGTCCTCCAAGTGACGTCATGTGCGAATGCTCTATGCGTTTCAAATAATCACAGACTAGTTTCACTTTAATAACAGCTAACATCAGCTCTTATAAGCATTTGATGACAAGCAGCTATTTATCGGATCCGTCAAATTTAAGTGGCAGCGAAGAAAATTACTATTTTTATTCGAATCAGAAGAAGCTAATTCATTTTAAAAGGCTATAATCTATCTTAAAGCTTTTGAATTACATTAAGAGAAACCTTCCTTGGTAAATTTAATTATTTTCTGACCGTGATTTAGTTCGGTACTTTTGGAAATAATCACTGTTCTGAAATAATAATTCCATTTGATTGAATAAGTAGTATAATTTTAGTTTGGAACTTTCGTATTAAAGTGTCCCGGTAGATTTAAATCATTCTTTATAAACTCTAAACTGAAAGTGTATTGGTGTTTATCGTGGTATTTTTTGTTTTGAACGATTTGAACTAACCTTTTAGAAACTCACCTGACCATAAAATTACCATAAAACCTCAGACTTAATTATTATGGCGGATTCTGGTGATTAAAAACTAGGGTTATTTTTTACAACAGGGAAGTTTTTTTATTTTATAATTCGATGAACTGCTCTAAGTAAACACTATAATGAACACTCTTCTAATCAAAAGTGTTTCGATTGTGATGTGTGTGAAAAAATGGTGTTGTAAAAGTGTTGCTAGAGACAGAAAATGTGTTCTTACAGTGTTGCGATCCAATTTTAAGAACATTTTCAGATTCTAAACATATTTTACAACACTATTTTTTAAAACATTCCTAGATAGAACACATTTCCAACATTTTTCAAACGTATTCAGAACGCTTATCACAACACAATAAGGTGTAAAATTGTTCTACCTAACAACACAACAATAGTGTAGTTAATTTGAGAATGAAAAAAGTGTTCTTAAATACGTTTATTTTTCTGTAGAGTGTATTCAATAAACTGTTGAAATAAATTCAACAAGTTCCTCACAATTCTTATCCTCCATTCCATCCACCAGACGCAACTTCTCGTAGAAGCCATTCAGAACCTCTGAAGCTTGCCCTTCAACGTAATGGTCAACTTAATGCATTCGAACGAATAATTCGAATGGAATGAAACTCGACCACCGGCCAGCGGGGGTGGGGCTGGCTGGTCAAAGCAATTTATTCGAATTCCCGACGATAATTGCTCGGGGCGCAAATTGGCGTTCACTGACCCGGAGGAAGAGCGAACGGGGTGCCTGGGAAAAACGATTACCACTATAGTAGTTTTTTTTGTTCCGATGATTCTTTTTTTTTTTTGCGGAAGAGAGTTTTGTTGTTTTGAAAGTGTTCTTGACTGAAAGTTATCTCCGTCCAAGCGAGGATTGTTTTAATAATCTTTTGTGTTAGTTGGTCCATTCATTTTCTCTTTTAATTGCTTTGGTTGTTTTTGAGGTTTTTTAGATAATGGTGGTGTCGAGCATTTTTTGTTATGATGGAGTGTTAAGGAACTTTTTAAAACTGTTGACGTTTGTGTGATAGATGACTCTTTTGTAACGCTTAGTCTTGCATTAAAGGGACTAATATCCTACTTGAACTTTTTTAACGTTTGAATCTTCGATAATTCGAAATTGAAGCTGTTCATTTCTAAATAACGGTAAAATCATAGTTAAAAAAAAAGAATCCTTAATGAATATGAATTTGATCAGATTCTTACAGATTATGGTTGTGCTGGTTAAAAATTGCGTTACCGTCGAAATAGTTGTGGATATTTCCAGTTTATCATTGTTTCGATAGTGAAATTTCATTGCTATTTCTCGTTGGTGGTTAGTTTTGGCAAAGGAAATAAACAATTTTATATTCTTTATGTTTTTTTACAATGACATGTTTTGTCTATTTGTTCCACAGGTGATTGTATTTTAAATGTATTTAATCACAATGTAATTTAAATTTATTTCTATTTGTTCAAACCTTTCTCTTCTTTTTCCCTTGGCAAATTTATGTACATTTCTATCTCTGAACACTAATTTTCAACAAACAACACATTTCTGCATGTTTACATAGCACAGCCAATATTCCAAGAAAGAACCTTTTTCCCTACTACCCGCATGATGTCGCCTGTAGTGTTCTGCGCACCATCACTCCGCGAACCCCTTTCGGGAGATAAAAAGCGAAAGGAACATTCCCTCGGGGGAGGCAGCTGCCAGCGGGGTCGAAGGTCGCACGATATTGCAAATTCGTGACGTGACATCCTTGCCGAGTTTCCATTGAACCCTCTCTTGATGGAATAATATGGCACCGCCACTTGTGTCACGATGCTCCGAAGGGGTTCTGAAAAGTGTAGTTCGAGTGTTGTTTTTAGGGTAGGGCTATATTCGAGGAAACAGCGCGAGGAATGTAGTTTGGGTTTGGTTTGACCACTTTTGGGTTGTTTGAGTTTGGTGTTTGACCCTTTCAATGGATGGAATGCCTGTTAATACTCTTGTATAGTTCTCCTGTAGTTTGAGAAAAAAAATACCTGATGGTATTAAAATTAATTTGTCTGAGTAGCTTTTCAAAGCAGTATTTATTATTTTGTAATTGGTTTCGATTAATAGAGGAGCTTATATGTGTCAAATATCTGTAGCTTGTTGAAATAGTAAAATACTATCAGGATGTTAGTGTTAGAAACTGCGTTTTAGTTGGTAAAAGAGGAAGAAATTATTATTATTTGAAAGTAAACCAGTCCGTCAATTAAAATTAATGCCATTATAATATAAATAAGCGCCCTTTTTAGCAGTTTATTAAATTTTTTTTGGTGCTGTGTGAAAAAGTTTCAATCATGGATAAAAAGCTCATATGCTCTAATATCAAATTAATAAGATATTCCCAATTTGAAATGAAAAAAAAAAGAAAGTAGGAGCATTTTAAAAACGTAGAGTTGCCTGCAGAAGAAAAAGCGCTTATTGTAGCTGAAATTTCTTTAAGAAATTTTACCCCTGCTATATGTACTTCTCAACAGATGAAGAACCGCTATCTCCCCATCATAGCTCCAAACTAAAAATACCCCTTTCAATACTACTCCACAAACCGAATTCTCCACTATAAAAAGCCCATTCGCATCCCAATCTCAGTGGAGTATCTTTTTCCCCGCTTCTCTTGGGAACACCTTCCCTTTGTTTCGGTGCTTAATTTCGTTATCTCGTCTTCCCTTAACCTACGTGGGCGGAAACCATCCTGTTGATACATACCAACCGCCGAGAAAGGCAACCTGTTTCTAGTTCTGTGAGAATCGCAGCGGTTTGCTAATTGTTGGCCTTTAATCAACCCATTATCAGATGGGTGTAGCTAGCTCGTCTGGGGTGGAACAGCCCAACCACTCACCTTGGTCGAACGAAACGAGGAAGACATCGTCTGGGATCTGTTGAAAAGAATTTCGAAGTGTCGTAACCTCGTTTAGTAATTCTTTCCTCGACGACACTTTTCTGATATGACAGTTACGTGATGTGGTTGTGGTAATAGTGAGGATCCGTCCAGGGACGTCTATACCGAGGTGTGGCTGGGTTTGTCAGTGTTCGCGGTGAACTGTTGTCAACCTGAGTCCCAGGGACCCACTAAAATAAAAAATGTGGGTCCAAAAGCAAAAAAAATGAGTCCCTAAAATTTTACGGGGGAGACATGTTATTAAAACAAACAAAATAATATTCCACACATATTAGAAAATAGGAGTAGGAAAATAGCATTTATTTGTTCTTACAAATTTTATCTCCTATGACACATATTTTTGTTTGCATTGCACTAAGATAGTATTTATTTTCTTTGCTCCTTTTAAATTTGGCTCTTGCAAACATATCATCATTAAATTACTTAGTTAAGTTTTTCCAATCTATTTGCAAACAGTTAGGCTACGGTAGTTAAGACCCCTCTATTGTCATGTGAAATTGGATTTCAACTTGCATAACTAGTTATTAATATTAACCTGATTAATATCTCCATACTTAGAAGAATACAATATTTCAAATAATATATATCTGCATGAAAATAACCAAAATGTAACTAAAATCAAATAAAAGTTTAGGAAATTAGTTAATACTAGAATAATTTAATAATTACTTAAGTAATGGCTAAATTACTTAAATTTTATGACCAATATCATTTTTGCTTTGTAAGAAGTTTATTTTTGAAAGTATTTTTAAATCTAAAATCATATTACTTATCTAAACAGGTTATGATCTACCAAATTTTTTTAAAAACCCACTGTATTATTATCTTATTAATAAAATTAAATTTATTATCTTATTAATCCTTCTTCAATGCGACCTTTCAATAAAAATATACAACTTAGAAAAACCTCATGAGTTGAAAATGTTGACTAAAATCGAGAAAAACGCGATTCTGAGAGATATACTTGACTCTTATTAGGCTGCTCTGACCTCAGTAAAGTTGTTTTTTCCGCATCGCGATTACAACGTGAGAAGAAGACAACGTCAACAGGCGCCTGTAGGAAGCCCTCGCGGAAAAAACGGAACTTTCGCGAAAAATCTCAATTTTTCGATTTCCGGAACATTGGAATTGTTGGCTTCTGACCACGCTAAAGTTGTTTTTTTTTACATCGCAATGACAATCGCCGACTTCAACTTGGCGCCCGGGTCCATCCAAGAAAGCATCGCGGAAAGAACGGAACACTCCGGGGGCAAAACGAAACACTCGCGGGATGTCGCGATTTTCCGACCTCAACCCTTTTTCTTGGAAATTTTCGGGCCCGCGTTGCTTCCGGAAGTTAGGACAAAATTGCGTTCCCTGTCCGAAATTGTATTTTTTTTTCGCGTTTTTTTTTCTCGGAAATTTTCCGGGTCCCGCGGACCCGGTATTTTGCCGGAGTTGAGTCCCACTTTCGCAAATTTGCGTAAAAAACCCGCTATACCGGGTAAACGCGAACCCTGTTTGTAGAGATATTTTATCGCTTGGGACAATTTTTTTTTGTGTGAAAAACGGTCTTTTTGGGCGCGTGGGCACGCGTGTGAAGGTATTTTTTTGGGGGGATTTTTTTTGAAGGAAGGAAGTATGATACTGGTTTGGGAATTTATCGTCCGGTATAAAGCTTTTGATGGGATTTTATAGGTGCACTTAAAGGGAGGTTCAGCGTAAAGTAGTCCCTAGTAGCATAGCTTGTACCAAATATGTCTCGTTTACGTAACTGCAACTATACTAGACAGCAACTTAAGTTGACCCTACGACGTCACTACCAAACAAAGTAGTTCCCATCGCGGTGTCTGAATTTTGAGTGAAATGAAGAACGTCAATTTAAAAATAGGATTATTTTGTTAAACTTATGTATATATAGTGCTTTTCAATCACGATATTTGCGTACCGAAACTCCTCCTATCAACCCAACAGGCTTCGTGTTTACCGATTTCTCCTTCCGCATTTGTGACGTACTGGGTTCAAGAAACGTTGCAATCGAGTATAGATGTAAACGAAATTTGGCCGGACATAACAAAATTGGATGAATCTTCAACATTTGTGCTGCTTGAGGTATTTAACGGTAGCTTTATGGAGTAGCAAATCCAGAAGAGGAGTTTTAAAATTTGGTCTAAATGGCTTGTTATTGCTTGAAAACAACTAGTCTGATAAAAGGTATCAACATCCATATTCCCTCCTACCTGACCAGTGGTTAACCAGCAGTCAAAGAAAGACCGCTGGTTAGGTAGGAGATAATACGGTCGTTAGTGTCTCCTATTTATTTCGATGCTCATCCTCATCCTAGTATTTCCTTCCATCTTTATGTCCTAGTTTCACCGCAGCTAAGTGACCAACCTATAGGCTGCTAAATATTCTACAATACTGGCTCATTACACAAACGATAACAGAGCTGTAAATCTGAAAGAAAAGGTCTTTGATGGACATTTTCGCTGGACGCAATTTTCCCTTGAGAAACTTTCCGTTTATTCCATTACGAAAACAAGACCATGGGCCCTACTACGAGCACATACCGAACATCCATTCGGTACCGAGTCGATCCGTGAGCAAATTATTCACTTCTATTCGTGAGGGAGGAAAAATGCTACTACGAGCCCGACACTTTTCGGTACCGAAGACGAGCGGAAAGGAGGGGGGGGCTCTATGAGTTCGAGGCTATTTTACTCGGGAGAGCGGATTCTCATTGACCAATCACAACGATTGTTGTGCTTATTTGCGTTGCGTTGATGTAAACAAGGACGTTCTCGAATGCTGGGAATCAATATCTATATCTATAAAAGCGAAATACCACTGACTGACTGGTAAGTGACAAACACTCAACACGGAATCTCCGAAACTACTGGACCCAGAGGCTTGAAATTTGACAGAAACGTTCCTCTCAGCTATGCGACGCGCACTAAGAAACGATTTTAAAATCCAACGACTCCTTCCCTGTTTTTCGGCGCTTTTTCGACTCCGTTTTTCCCATTGAAATAGCATTGTGCATTGTTGAAATGCATAAATTGCAGTAGGTTTATTTCTCTCTTGAGGTTTCGTATGGCCTCATTTAATCAAATATAATTTCAAAAATTTCATAATTTATAACAAATTAAGACGAAAAACCGTGTAAATTTCAATTTAAAAATTATAACTATTTTCAGGAAACATATAAATTCAAATAATTAATTTTAAAACAACATTTTCCTTTATTTGTAATTTTAATTTTTTCTAAAATAAATATATTTGTGCAAAAGCTAAAATAAAGGGTTTCCATAGAAACATAGCTGAAATTATTTCATTGTTTCATGGGGGATGGTTTACTAGACTTACATTCACTAAATTTTTATTGTTAAGTACTAGATAACAGTTTTTACTAAGAAGTTGGCTATCATGATAAAAGGAAAATGAGATTTATCAAGCATTTTATTATTTTGATAAAAATCTTTTTATTTTTGGAGATGTAGGATCATGCAAATAAAAATGGATTCTTTATCATTTTTGAATATAAAATAAATTACGTATAGTTAAATATTTTGCTTTGGCGGCGGGAGTTGTTGACTGAATTACACATAGGGATTATTTTTTGATTAAATTAATATCATTTTTGGAAAACGATAGAAACTTCATATACGGTTTGTAACATCCTGTAGGAAATTATTCCCAAGGGGCTCAAAGAGGGTTGTGATTTTTACTTCCTAAGTTTTTATCAAGGGATTTATAAAAACCGAAGCGTAATATTTGAAAAGGACATCGGGAATACTTCATAGATCATTTTTTTAAGATTTTAAACTATAAATTTCAAAAGACTGATGATTTCAATTCGATTGTTCTTTTACAGCCACAGTAAAATGCGGGACGGGATACGTTAGGGTATATTTTCACAATAAAAAACCGGGATGAAAAAGACGACGGGATGATAAGTGATTGCTAACCAGGAAAAGAAAAACCAAATAACTCAATAAACCTGGATGATTTAAATTGGATTGTTCTTTAACAGCCAAAGTTAAAAGCGGGGCGGGATGAGTTAGGGTATATTTTCAAAGTAAGGAACCGGGAAGAAAAACACGACGGGGGTGACGGGATGATAAGTGACTGCTAATCCAGAAAAAGAAAAGACATATAACTTTATAAACCTGATGATTTATTTCAATTTGATTGTTCTTTACAGCGAAGGTAACAGCTAAATTTAAATGCGGGACGGGATGAGTAGGGTATATTTTTACAGTTAAGAACTGGGATGAAAAAGACGACGGGGACGACGGGATGATAAGTTCCAGAAAAAGAAAAGACATAACTTGAAAAACTTTTTAAAATATTTATGAATTAACTCAACCCGTGCAAGGCCGGGTAATTCAGCTAGTATTATATAAATTAAAGTTTCTGATGGCTCGTAAATAAAGATATTCATGGTTAACTAAAATCTTGACTTATCAGGCAAGATAGTCTAATAACACAATATAGATAAACAAGTGTTTAGTTCCTCAGTAAGAGTCAATAGTGATTTCAATATTTTTAAGTGTGCTGTAATGTAATTCACAATAGAAAATGCTCATCATCCAATTCAAGAAACATTCTGAAAATCTCAAATTTTTTATATTCTTTAGTAATTTATTCAATACATTTTCTGCATAACCTTCTTTAGGAATTTTAAGTTTAAAAGTCATTGCAAAAGCCTCGCTATAAACCCTTTTTAATATTCTTTTAGTTCAATTGAAGCTTAGAAAAGAAAGTTCTTGTGTATTATAACACACATATTTTGTATCATCCCTTAAATGTATTACTTAACTATATCTAACCTTTGAGTAGATAAATAATTGAAAAAAGTTTAAAAATGTTATTTTTTGCTTTCATGTGGTGGTCAACAAAATGACAAAATTCCTTAACATTGGAAAATTATTGAAGTGTTATCAAACTTTGCTGCACCCTGAAATTCAATAGAAACACTTATGTGTGTATTGAGAAACAGGGTTAACCATGATTTATTCTTCAGTTTTATTATTGGCATTGCCCACCAATAAAAAATAGTTTTACACCAAGACCCTCTGTATACATGGCCTTACAACCTCTTTTGATTTTCACAATTCAAGATAAACCTTTCTACCATTTAATTTTTTTAAAATCTTCTTGTGTTAAGCATCATGCTGACAAGATGAAATAAACGTTTATTTATTTAAGAGTTATAGAGAAATTATCTTGTGAGAATTTAAGCAGTAAAAAAGGGTTTTAGTGAAATCCCACCAAGGATAGGGAGGATTCAAAAATTTGGAAAAAAATATATCACATAATTTATGAACATCCCCCTACTAAACTCACCTATAACCCACACAATAGAACCATTTAATTCTAGGTAACACTGAGATTTGATACATGTATCAGCCTTAAAAGATAGTGCTGAAACCTATTTCATTATTTTCTTGTAAGAAAATTTAAGTTAAGTATAAAGTTTTTCAGAATCTTGTTTTAGAGTAAACTCTAAAACAATATTCTGAAACTAAAACTATGCAGTCGACTTATTTAAACAGATAAAATTTAGGAAGTTCCAATATATAAAGCTTTTAACTATGTTAAATAAAAATACATAGGATAGGTTACATAACACATATAAATAATTATAAGTTTAAAAAATTATTTATTGGGAAAGAAAGTAGGTTTAAGGTTAACAATGTGGAAATAGCAATTAAAGTTACTTCCATTATTTTTGATAAACTTACCACCATTAATAACTAAGTATTGGTAAAATTTACTTACTGTACAATTATTTATTGATTCCTATGTTTTTAAAAAACCTAAAATGTTTACAGTGGAATTCCTTATAAAAGCTTACATCATTATTCTTGCAATAATGTATTAAAACATTAATTAAAGGAAAATATCATGTAAATAGGGAGTAATTAAGTTAAGTTAGACCAACCAAGTGTAATACCAAATGAAGAATTATAAATGTATCATAATATGATCATTCTCATTTCTTCTCAAATAAATTTATAATTTAATTGAAGATTTAAAAACTTGACAATTAGAGAAGCAATACTTTATGACACTAATTTTAATCTACTACAGCTTTATTGGCAATGTAATACATAATATACAAATATTTTTAATAATACAAAATATTTTTAAAATAACAATTTTAATCAAACCTTTTTTTATACAATTTTTCCCATCAATGGTATTAAATAGTTTAACATTCAGTTATGTACATATATGAAACATGTTGCTAACAGTATGTTTTACAAATCACACAGAAGAAAAGGCAGAATTCATGTGTGTTATTTAAACTGGTCATGAAATGTTGCAGAAATTATTCATATAAAAATATATTCTTGGGTCCTTGATAACAAACAATTATTGGGCACAGCTGGCAGTGCGAGGAACGCAGATATTGCCTGTGAAATAGAATAAGGTATATTATATAATGCAGTTTTTAGAACGGGTCCAACCTATGACTTCAACAACAAAAAACCCGCCCCAGATGATGTAATTCATGATAAACCTTGCTACCATTTAATTTTTTTAAAAATTAATACTACATCTGTCTCTAACCTACTTATAACAAGCAGTGAGACTATAACCTCTTGCTCAGAATTTTTGAGTACTTATTGTAAATGAAAAAAAAAATTAAATAACTGATAATTTAGATGGTTATGTAGCATCTTCTTGGACTTATGGTATAAAAAATCTAATTCTTTGCAAAGGTTGATGAAACTATTATAGATTAAGTTATAATTTTAATGATTTCTTTCATTTATAAATATACCAAATTTTTAAGTACTTACCTCCTTTGCTCCTTTGTTGAGAAAAAGACCATAAATGCAGGGAATCATGAAAGAACCAGCAATTTTCCACATCTTGGAGCATAAGAAGCCTAAAATATATTGTGTACACATTAATTTTTAAATTTGACTAACCAGCACATAACTAAAATCTTACAATATGAGGCAACATTCAACTTTGATAAAAATGTAAACAGAACAAAAATTTTTTTATTTATGCATGAGGTCTCAAGGTTCTGTGTCTAAAAACACATTTGGTTCTGATTGGACGAAGAGAAATCTCGCGTGACTAGTGGGCAGTTTGTTTACACTTTATGCTTTTCAATTTAATGGCTTCCCTAGCCCATGTAAAGGTAGTAGATAACTATATTCCTTTATAACAATTATTGTCTGAAGACTTTTTGATGATAAGAAACTGTTCTAGTGTGTGTGGAGCTATTGAGGGCACAAAGAAAAGTAAAAGCTAACTCTAACACTGCCTACCGCCACCGGTGACATATACTATCCCATCACCGTCAATTTCAGAACATTCAATGAGCTTTGATAATGTTTTTGGATTCAGCGGCACAGTTAATGGGATAGACCGAATCAGAAACAAACATGTTTTTAGAAATGTAAACTTATTGAAGAAATCTGGATTTAACAAAATCTTACCAGCAACTTTTAATACTACGTCAAATTACTTAATTCAGAATAAAACTGTAGAAAAGCTTATATCTTACATTCTACGGCCACATTCAGCATTGATAAAAATGCAAACAAAACAGAAAATGCTTTAAATACATGAGGTCTTAAGGTTCCGTACCTTTAAAAAGACATTTTGTTCCAATTGGGTGAAAATAAATTTTGTGTCAACAGCGAGCAGTTTGTTTACACTGTACTGTGTTCCATTTAATGTTTTCCTTAGCCCATATTAAGCAACAAGATGACATTACTTTCATAACAATTATTTACTGAAGAATTCTCTGATCAGAACGTAAAGCGGACCTGGAAGAAGTGCCCGAACCTACGAACCTAGTTCGGGGGAAGCCCCTGTCAGCTCCATAGGAGCAATACAATAGGTTCGGGTAAATTTTATTAGGTTCGGGGGAAGGTTAAAACTTTTTCCAGGTCCGACGTAAAGTGTTAACCGTGATAACATTGGTCAGTCTATTGTAATGCCTTAAATGTCAGTTCTCGTGTATTATCCACATGCCAGCGGTTAATCGCACCAAGGGCAAAGGAGTTAAATTTCTAAGAAAACTAGTTTATGTGCAATATCCAGTGAAACTATTTGTATTTAGTTACCAATTTTTAGAATTGTACTTAAAGATAACCAGACAAATGTTGTAATGGTACATTACCCCTTTTTAAAGATGACTAGTTGAGAAAATTGCCATAAACGCAGGAATCATTCAACAGTGCATATATCCTTCCTAGTCATTCACGTCATTGGAGCACAGGAAATCTAAAACGCAATATGTATACACATTAATTTTTTTAACTTTAATTCAAAATCTAAAAGGCACAGCTTCGATAAGAGTCCTCCAGCCACCATGTTTACATACAGCTCCCACAACAACATGCTAAGTGTTATCAACATTTGAGCTGTGGGTAAACATGGCGGCTAGAGGACTCTTATCAAAGCTGTGCCAAGAAAAACTAATACATTTTTTCAAATAAAATCAACATGTCGACTATGCTGCTGAATCCGAAAACATTATCAAAGCCCATTAACTCTTCAATAGGGTAAGTGCACACGAGCAACTTTTGTCACTCTCGCAACTGCCATCCTTGTCACTTTGAAAAAGTGAGGGCGCAAATGGGAATGTGACATTTTCCAAAAAATACTGCATCATGCACATGGTCATAGAATTGTATAGACAGAATAACTCTCTTTACAGCCCTGTCTTGTTAGCCACGGACAGAATTGTCACACGTCACATCGTATCGTGTGCAGTCTACCTTTCGATCATAGCCACAAAAATAGGGACAAAACAGTCACGGTGACAAAAGTTCCCCGTGTGCGCCTACCCATTTTTTAGCTGCTGAACAGTTGACAGGTTAATGAGTAAGCACCCTTTCTTCAAATCAAAAGTTAATTTTGCCCCGCTAAATTGCCATTTAAGTCAAGTAAGTGAATAATTTGTTCCGAAACCAACATACTACACATTAGTACAAATTATCAACCATGCATCTCATATCTTGTCCTATGAAAAACTGTTTTCAATTAGCTGTTTGATTTGCTTGTTTTGTTTATATTACTAGCATGATCACAGCTTATGTTTACTCTTAATTTTTAGATAACAAGAACCAAAACTGATTTCGAAATGTTCTTAAATCAGTGGCGTTTGATAATAATGAACAAAAAGTAATGTTTCAAAGCGTTAAAGAAATTTTTAATCGATACTTCGATTTTTAAATGTTTACGAACGAACCATAGCTCTTTTGCTGTTTACATTTGTTTCAAACACATACATTGTTTACATTTGTTCAAGTCCAGCCGTACCTCGTAGGTTTTCAACAAAAAAAATTAAACTCCTTTCAAATCCAAGTTTAATAATAAACAAAAAGTAATAGCTTTTAAAAGGAACAAACAAACTTATATCTAGATTGCAACTACTTGTCACGATCAAGAAGACTAGAAGCTGGAAATGCAATAGACTATTGTAATCCTCAATGGCTGTATTAATAGCATATTTCATAGTTAGTCAAAAATCATAATAGATTTTGTTCAATGAAGGTAATTTCATATCGTTTAATAGGATGAAAAACTCTTACCTTTACGAAATGTTTTGGTCTGCCATGTTTTGTTTTGACTGCCCGTTCGGTAGCGGAAGTGCCTATTCACGCGGTGATGAGGTGGCGGAGAAAAACTCGGCGAAACTTGGTTTTCCATTCGGTAGCGCGGAAGCGGTCCGGTAGGTTTTGGTACATCGTAGTAGTCCTAAGCGAAAATTCCCGAGACAGACCACGTGACTCCGAATAACGTTCGCTAGTTTGGCCTTTCGGTATGTGCTCGTAGTAGGGCCCCATATCTCAAACGTAGGTAGTAGTTGAGATGTGTGATCTCTAGAACATGACAAAAAAAAGAGCATTCATTGATAGGCCAATCTCATAAACATACTCCGACAATAGAAACCCTCCGTTCGTGCTCCTTCCAAAAGGTTGGTCCCCCAACTCGCTACTACAGCATCATGAAAAGACCCGGCCGTAAAAACGTAATCGGATCAAAGAGACCGAATTCCTCTAGGGAGAGGGTGGTCCATCCCAACAGGAAGTCCAGATTAGCGCGAGGAACGTCCCAAAAGAAAACTGTAAACAGCCAGGGAGAGAGAATTCTACCATGACGTCTCTTCCACCATACCAACCGTCATTTTCTATCCAAAGTGGTTGAAGAAAAAAAAAGATTCCGAAAAAGAGGGGAGTAAATTGGCCCCGACTTTTTTCAACCACTTCTCCTCCTGCTCCTCAACTCAACTCAACTCTTCCATCAAACAGAGTTGAAGGGTCTGGACGGACGGCACGGCACTCCTTTTTTTCCGATTCGGGCTTGGTCATCAGAGCTGTTCTTTGTTCTCTTCTCTCGGCACCCCCACTCGAGAAATCGTTTGGAGATCGTTCTCGATCCATGATGGCTGGGCGTGCTGGATCGTCGTCAACGAGTCTGAAAAACTGTTTGGTTTGAGCCATTTTTCCTTTGATGGCCGTTTTTCTTGGAGTGGGGGGACGAATGGAATCGTTTATTCGTCCCCCCTACTCTGAAGAATCGCATTCAGATAGGATGCGGAAGTGGTCGCGCTCCGTCTGGAATAATTTTCTAATCTTTTGAGTCACTGTTTGATCGCATCTGAGCTCACTGATCATGTGGACTTGGTAAGAAATGTAAACCCTGGGTCATTTTAGGATCTATTTGCAGACTTAGATTTGAAAGGTTTTTCGAATGATTCATTCTTAGTGGTAAAACCTTTTGTTGGCTTTCTGAACAAAAATATTTTTCTAGTTGAAGGCGTTGAAGAATCTCTGATGATGATTCTGAAAATCTGGTCTTGTTCATCTACAAAATGTTTCGATTATCATTTCTGGATGGAGCTAGTGCTAGAACAAACCTACCTACTTAATTGAATAGATCATGTTCTGTTGCCAGTCCAACGAAAGACATTTTGAATTAAATGAAACTGAACTTAGAACTAATGTGAATGAGAGTATCATGTTAGAATGAATTTTTTTTTTATAGAGAAGGAAGATTTCAAGTAATATATATTTATTTGAAGAATGTGTTTAATGGAATTGATTATTTAAAATAAAAATTTGAGTTTGCATTTAAAATATCTCAAAACAATTGATTAGTTTAAATTAAAATCTTGTGCAGACCAGTTACTTTTTCTTTTCTAAATTTCTCTCAAAAATCTATGTATGGAGGCTTTGCTTTAAAGAAAAGAAATAGGAAATAGCTAACATTCTATTATTTATTCTACTACACTTTCACTATTTATAAAGCTGTCACGTCCAATCATTTCTCATCCATATCCATTCGTCCCTATGGTGTTACCTTGACTTTTGTGTAGTACCTATTCACAGTACCTTCACTTTTGTAAAAGGGGCCCTTGAGAGGAAGGGGTTCTCAGGTACGAAAAAGGGTTAAAGGGGGTGGTCGGGACAGTTATTATTCCCTGACGTCCCCTACCCGTAGGAGGGGTGTTGAGGGATCCTAATGGACAGTTAGGAACGTACAGTTCTCATCACCAAAGTTAATGTTTTTGTAAATGAACAATAGATGAGGTTTGGGGAAGGTTAAATGCTATCCTTTCTCCCCTGTTTGCACTGTGGAGACCCCGCACATAGTTATTATCGTCGGCCCCTTGGTTCGAAAGGGGAGGAGTGGCCAGTCAGCAGAGGAAGGATGTTTTTTGGAGAAAAAAGATGGAGTTAAAAATATAGGGTGTGTTTCCCCTTTTGATCGATTATCTTAGCGGTAACTTCTTTGCTGTGATTATAATTTGCTATGGTTTCCGTATGGAGATGAGGTATTTCGTTGGAAGCTGGTTCTGGTCAGTTACTGTATTTGAGTGGGTATTCATTTCAAATTTTGAACAATTCTTGTATTGTTTATTTTGGGTCAATGAACTGGTGTAATAAAGAAAAAAGTACGAATTTGAAATTTGAGAAACTGAGTAGTGGGAACTGGTGCCGATGAGAAAAAGTACTTTCAAACAGGTAGTAATTGAAAGTGCTCAATTTGAAGTTGTTCTCTCCTCTGACAATAGGATACAGTATTTGTGAAGAAAAAATTTCTCCCCTAAGTAAGTTAGTAATTTTATTCGCTCGCTGTAAGTCCTTTATCTTCACACATCCTTATTTTACCGACTTAGTAGAGTCTTAGAGCCAATGAAAGAGGTTTGCAATTTAAAAGAGATATGACATTGAGATTTCTCATTGGCTCTGGGATTTTTTTTTAAATTTAAGCATATGCGGTACTATCTACAAAGTCCAGAGTAAAGATATTCAACTGTTAGTAATAATAATTAAAATTCAGCCCGTATCATGGTCATTTCTAACCAACTCCTTTCGCGTAGGTTGGCTACAAACTGTTTAGCGTGGGCGAACAGCATCAACTCCGCCATTATTATCAACTAAATAGAAGAAAAAAAATCTTTGCGAAAACATAATTAATTACCACAAAACGGCACCAACATCCTTGTTGCCATGTGAAGAAGTCTAAATTTCGCCTCTCTCATTAGAACTCTGGAAATTCTATACCGTACCATCTCCCTGAGGAAGAATATCTCGAAGGCTGGCATAAAAAAAGGAATTTTCTCTAAAAACACCGCTAGAGGACACACTTCCTGCTTTCATCTTCTGTCTCTCTGCCGTCTAGGGGAGGGTGTCCTGCTCTTTTTCAATCAACAAGTGGCACTTCTGGTGTGGTTTTGATAGTTTATTCCCTCTTTTTTATCTGGTGGTGTGCTGCTTGAATAATATTGTTGACTTTGTTAGTTTGGTTCGTAATGTGTTATTTTAAGTAGAGGAGTAGTTTTTTTTTGGTTGGTTGGTCCAGTGGTGGTGCGGTTCGAGTGGAAAATAAACTGGGGCTTGATGTTATTTAGATGGGGCGGATGTTGCAAGGGTTCAAGTAAATACCGTTTATTTCACTGTGTAATTTCATTTTAGACCTGACTTACTTTTCGTAAATGAAGACTTATCTAAAACAACTTTTGTCAAACTTTTTTCAATCTGGAATAATTAACTCTGCAACTAGCTGATGAAACCAACCTTTGGAACTGATCGAACTTCGCCCAAAAAGGAGTTTTTAAGTAAAGGTTTTTCAGCTAAGAAATTATTAGGGTTTTTTTAAAATAAAATTTCGATTTAATTTGTCTCTTCGATTTATTTTGTTACTAGCTAAAAAAAGTAGCACTCAATGTCGAAACTTTTTTAGCAAAGAATAAAATGACTCAAAACATAATACTACTACTAATAAAATTGCTAATCCAATAACATATACTAGTCAAACGTTTACATAAAAGAATTGATTGGGGAAAAAAGTCTGAAAAATTTTCCAAATATCTTTCCATTATTTATATGACGTTCCAATTATCGGCTGTATTCAACTGAAGTGAATAGACACCGTTTTCGTGATACCGGAAAGGCGCATAATACAAAGGCCCAATTACTTTCGCATCTCTTCTTAATTATTTCCTTTCCCACCACCCGATAAATTCCATCCCCTCACTCTTCATTTCACTTCCCGACCCTCAAATACCCCCGAAGAGATCATTAGAACGTCACCCAAGCCGCCTAGACAACTCAACTCGACTCGACGGAATTAGGTGGATCACACTTGCGATTCTTCACCCGAAAGTCCATTACATATTCGAACAGGGGGCACCCCCCCCCCTAAAAACTATTTTTTTCTCATTCACCTTCGACAGGAATCCGATATTATTTATAAGTTTTTTTATCATTAGGTGTCTCTTGTTTCCTTCACTGATCGGATAGGGGGCTGAGAAATGATTTTTTGCCCCCCCCCCCCGATATTTCTCTCCCTCTATCGTGTTCGCTGACATCCTTCCTCTTCTGTTGCCATCCCCAGATTTGTTATTTGCGGCGAAGATATTTTTTTTTCATTTTGACATTCCGTCGCCGTTTTTACAAAAGTTGATCCCGTCGCCTCGTTTATTAATTGGAGTTTCTCTAGCGCAAGTTGGTCCGTTTTTTGCGTGTGCCGCGACGTAATTGAATATGGAGCGAATTTTTTGGCAGATTGATGAATGGTGTCATCGTTAATGAACAGGGAGAAATGTTATGCAGAGGGAATATAACTGTCACTTTGACTTTATGCAAAGTTGGGTGACAAGGGCCACTTTTAAAATAGTCAATTAATTTTGGTTTGTTGGATGGATACACTGATATTGACCAAAGATATTACACTTTATCAAGCAATTATCTACCAACACTTTATCAATACCGTCTTTTTTTGCGTTTTTGTTATTATTTTTGAAATTTTTATGCTTCTTTCTTCAAACTAAGTCTTGAATCAATAAAAACTTTATGCAGTAATATTGAAAGCGAGTATTAAAATTCGAATACCCTGTCGCAAAGAGAGTAGAAGGAAATTTGAAAGAAAATTCCTCTTCAATGCGTAATAACGGATTAATATAATGGTGATTTCATAAAAAATTTTATAGGTTTCTTAATAAATTGTGTTTGCAAGTCAAAAGGGCCGAAATTTTCTTTAGTAGCTGAACTTGTTTTATGCTTGTATTTTATATCGTTAAACGATCACAAGTTTTCCTGCCACAAAAAGTACATGCTTTAATAATGTGTTATAAAAATATCCACATCTAAAATTACATCTTTATTACAAACTTTTCTCTGAATTGTTTCCTTTCGGCATAAAAATCCAGCGAACATTTTATACATTTCGAGGATGACACTAACGACAAGCTTAAGCAACTTTTTTATGCAGTGTTGATGAAAATAAGGAAAAACGCAGTTTCCAGAACGACCAGTTTTGCCATATTAGTCGGCCGAAATTAAAATTTTACTACTGCTCCTCTTTAGTTCCTTCAGTCAAAAGAAAAAATACCGAAATAAGAGCACTCAACGGCCTCTCTTAAGAACCTCACCAAACATCGTAAAACAGAACAATAATCCGGATATCCCATATTTTATGACTCTTTAACATTGTCATACACACGGTTGCTCTTTTCCTTTCTCTTCTTCATTTCAGATTTCGTGTTGCCGTTTACATAAGCAACTCCTGTTAAATACAAAGGCTTCCTTTGTTTAAATGGCGTTTCGCCGCTTCTTCTCGCCAGTCTTTTCATTTCATTTCGAGCGGACGAAAAACTTGCGGTTGCCATTTCCATCGTTCTTAATTTTCGGATTTAATTATTCTTAATTTCCTCGTGGAGTTATTCGCCCAGAAGCGATAAATTCGTGAAGGTTTTTTTTTCTCTGTTCTTGTTCAATTATTCTTTTACTTTCCTTCAAAAAAAAAACCACTATGCATGATAATAATTTTAAAGAATACCCTGCACTCTTTTAAGTTAATTATCCAACATTCCGCGAATATTTAAGACTTTACGAAATGAAGAGCTCTTTAATAGCAAAAACGTGTTTCGCTAGTGAGTTTTGTTCTAAAAACCGTTTCAGGATGCTCAATTGCACATCTTCTTTCATGTAACGCAGGAACAGACAATAGGATAATAAACCAATCAATCTTAAGAGTTAAGAAATAAGAATACATACATTTGTTCAACCACTACACGAACTTAATTGAGCTTGTGAGAAGTCATTGGGTATACACAAATGACGATGTGTGAAAAGCATTAGGCGATTCTAGTTGGGAAATATTGTAATTACAGAAAATCTAATTTTATCAACTGCTATGGATTATTATTCTTGCACTCTGTTTCATAACTGCTACTACTAAACTAAACTACCAAGGGAAAGTAAAAACACACGTAGAATAAAGAAAGCATAAACAAGTTTGTCAACTCTCCTCGTAATCCCTCATTGTCACTTGCACTCTTTGGCTCCTAACCCACTCAATTAAAAACCTAATTTTGTCTCAAGACTTTCTTCCAATAACCTTAGTCCTCCAGACAGGGTGAAAAACACGTAAGAAGCGACATCAATTTATTTTCCCTTTCTTCAAGTTTTCGGTCGAGAAAATGTCCGTCACGAAAGGACGACGCAATAATTCGAACTCTTCCAATGACCCTTTTCTAATATTCCTTTGTGTTCCTACATTTTTCTCTCTCAGCCCACTTTCGATCCAAAAAAAAAAAATAATAATAATAATCGTCTGCAGCAGATTCCGTAACCGCGGCGACCCCATTGTTGCCATCATAAACCCCCATTTTCAAAATCATCTTCCGTTGATATAGTAGGCTTAACGGAGGAACTGTCAATAATACGATATTCACTGACATCGTGACCCATTGTCGCAAAAGCGGAAGAAGGGATGTTGGTTATTAAGCGAGGTTTGACCGTTGGAAGAGGTTCTCTGGGTAATATCCTCCCGTTCTTCTCTCAAGAGACAATGGACGTATATACGTGACTTAATCTCGGTCCCACGGCGTTACAAACAATGACATCATGGGAGAATATTATTCCTTTCTGATGGTTGGCCATTATTACGATTTTGCCATCGATTGATCTACTACTACACCCCCGCTTTGATGTGGCGGTTTTAACTGTGCCCGTGGGAAGTGTAATCGTTCATCTTTGGAGCGATCTCGAGGTTAATCTTCATTTCTCTCTTTGTGATCTTTGAAAACAATATGGTCGCCGTAACACCATTGGAGAGTTACAGTTACCTGTGATTTAGATTTGAAGCTTTGAGAAAAATATTGTTTTCTTATAGTAGAATAGATAACAGGAGTATTCAGGGACCGACTTACAAGTTTGGGGGTCCAGGGAAAAATACTCATTGGGGGGGGGGCGACATGTCTTGGAAAACTAAAATTTATTTGACTTAAAATAACAAAATCAATTATTTTTAATTTTACACTCTTTCACATTTTCTTAAAAGGTCGTAATTAACCTTAATATAATTAAATTCCCATTTAATAAAGTAAAAATACTGGAGGTATGATGTCCAACACAAATAAAACTGTAACCTCTCAATATAATTACAATAAATTCCAGCGAAGGTTGATATTATGAAAGGCTATTTATGCAAGCTCAAAGAATATTTATTCATTAACGAGAAAAAAAACTTTAACTCTTCAACATAGAAATCGTGCAAAATATAACTGACGAGGCTCTCTATAGACCTCAAGACATTCCAAAGCATAGAAACGACCGTATGACTTGACAAGTAGACAAAGACTGGAAAATGAAATCAAACATTTAAAAGGGTTGGTTGATTGTATTGGGAGATTTCGAATGGGTTATTTACCCTCGCAACTCTTTTAAATGTCACATACAATTCGTCCTTCAAGATCCCCCCCTTTTGTTTATGCATGATTAAAAAGCTGTATGTCTGAGTGGCACTACGGGGAAAAGGTTGCTAAATTAATAAAAGGAAGAGTGTATAATTAAAACCGCGCAAAGTTAAAACATGTTAGATTTGTTTTTTTTAATGTGGTATAGAAGGGAAAAACTAAAAAGTAACTCACAGAAGGCGAAAAGTTCAGAGAATTTGACTCTATCTTTATCCCCAATATTTTCTCTTTTTAGAGACAAATTTAACATTTTCCTAACACCATGATTTAACAATTATTTTACATTTAATACTTAAGAGTACTGGAATGTTATGTGAAAGGTATCAGAATATCAAAATTACTCAGACACCAATTAAAACAACAGGACCACACATTTAGAACATCAAATAGGTTTTAAAAGCCCAGCAAAAAATTCGTGTTATCCATAAGAAAATGCCACTACATTTATTTCAAACAGAACAACTTCACTACTACTCCAGGGCTCCCAGCAGGTCCCTTTTTTCCCTAAAAGTCCCTTTTTTCAACCCAAGTCCCTAAAAGTCCTTTTTTCACACTTTTGGTCCCTTTTTCCCCTTTTTTATCAATTTTGGTTTTTACTTGCCCCCCCCCCCAAGGTTTCCACTGTTAAGTGAAAAATTGCTGCAAGTCCCTTTAAAATTCTGTAACTTCCACAAGGAGCATTGGATTTAACACAAAAAGTCCCAAAAGAAGTTAAAACACTACTTTTGAGGGTCAAATTTCAAAATTTTCTGGGGGAGAACCTCCAAACCCCCTCCTGTGACCTTTGATGCCTGTTATACAATGTGAAATGAAAATTCTGCCGCTTACAAGAAGTGGTTTCCTTTCGGAACCAAAGAGTTTGAACACTGGTTTTAAGGGGAACTTTCAAAAATTTCTACTGTGGGAGGATCTCCGCCCCCCCCTCTTTATTTATAACTCTTTTACCTAGAAAATTCAATGCTTTACAAGGAACTGTTCTTTTTGGATGCAGCCCGCTAAAACACTTCTTTAAGAGGCAAATTTCAAAAAATTTTCTGGGGAAGGACCCCCAGACCCCCCTTTTTAAATTTTAACATATATGTGTTATACAGTGTATTTCCCTTGAAAATTTTGCCGCATACAAGAAGCGGTTCCCTCTGGGTGCTCCCCAGTTGCAATGCAGATAAAACACAAGGTTAAAGGGAAATTTTCTGAACAAATTCTGTGAATTCCGGGAATTCTGTGCTAGGTCTTCCGGCTCCCCTTGAAACTTTGATTTGTAATTTTTTTTCTCTAGAAAATTCTGTGGTTTACTGGGAACTGTTCTTTCTGGATGTAACTTTATTGTTGTAAAAATGAGGCAAAATTTCAAAAATTTTCTGGGGGTGACCCACAGACCCCCCCCCCCATTTCTACTTAGAGCTCATGATGTTGAGTCAACCCCTCCAAAGAAAAAACTAGTCTGGTTACAGCGTGGCCCAGCCCTTCTTAAAAAAATCTTTGCCCCCCCCCAACCAAACACTGAATGAACCCTGATGACCAAAGCTACTTAAAAAGGAAAGCAATTGAAAGTTAGAAAAAAGACTCAGACATAACAAATTTCTTTTCTAAAAGACCTAGACCTAAATAATGTATAACTAAAACAATGTCAAATTAAAACCACCATTTTGAATATTTTTCTATTTTATTTTCATTCATTGGCTAATTTACTTCAGTAACTAATTATTTAATCATGCTACTCTACCATTTGAGATTAATGTTTTAACTTAAACTTCAAAAAACTGAAATGAGAAAAATTCTCTGGTTTTGATAACTTTACTCTTGGATTTCCATGAATTGTAATTTGTCCTTTTAATAGACTTTAAAAAATTTTGGTCCCTTTTTTCCCTTTTTTCAAGACATCAGGTCCCTTTTTTCCCTAAAGACAAACCAAAAGTCTGTTGGGAGCCCTGCTACTCCCAGATCCTGATTTCTGGGAGGGCATGTGGGGCACTTGCCCAGTGCTCCCATTTCAAAAGGACCCCAAAAAACACTTTAAAAGCTTTTAATTTAGTGTTGCCATTTTCATTTGGGATAGAACTTTTAAGTATAGGCGTAAGTATTTTTAGCGCAAATGATACCTATACCTCCAGTATTTTTACGCATTTTTGATTATTTGCTTTATTTTATAAGATCGACAAGTGATTATTTCAAGTGAAGTAAAGTTATTTCAAGTGAAGTAAGATTTTAGTAAAGGGAAAGAAAAAGACTCTTGAAAAGTGCCACAGAAAAGAATATCGTCACCACTTAATTAATCAGAAAAAAAATATTTGTAGCCTCAGGTAAAGGTAAAACGAGATTTCGGACAGCAAGCTCGAGAGAAAATTAAATCAAAACGAAAGCGAAGATCGCTCGGACCTTTGAACCTCAGGGTCGACAACTTGCGCGGGCATGTCTCGTGATCAAAAAAGAAGAAGAAACACGATCTATCCATAGAATGTCGTCATTCTGCAACAGCAACCTGTCTGCTGACATCATTATGTTCGGCTCCTTTTGCCGGGGGTTCGCTCGCAATTAAGGGCCAATTATACCCTTCGTGTAACTCCATTGCGAGTGCCCTTTTAGGGGTAGTAATTGCCGTTTTATTGTCTTCCTTCGCTCCTCCGTCCATACTGCACACAGCCCGCCAATCATGCACGGTGTCATCAGCCTGTATGGAAAGTTTTTTTTTTAATGTTTGTGGGAATGGAGCTCGGAACCGTGAGGATGCACGCCCTTGTGTGGAGGTTGGTTGTTCTGCATAGAGTTTGGGAGTTGGAAAACACCCTGTTGTTGAGTTCTGAAGATTTTGTTTCGATGTTTCCTAGTATCTTTGTTGTACAGGGCCGTTCAAATATTACGTAAGCAAGTTTCTGACCATTTTTGAAACTGCCCGACCCCCCCCCCCCCCCTTTGTTCTTTTTTTTGCATAAAATCTTGAGTTATGCTCAGATTTCTGAAATTCATTGGTCTCCATGAACACATTACCTATCGTTAAAACTTTCCTTGGGAAAAAGTTTTAATGCTTAATGCTTAATTTTTTTTCCTAGTTCAATTTTTTTTTGTATAATTTATTTCTGGTTGAATTTTGGAATTATCTATGCAAGAAACAAAGAGATTTTTGAAAATGCAGTGTGTGTAACATCTTACGCACTCATACTCCCCCTCCGCCCTTGTCAGGAAAAATAAGCAAATAGCATTGGGCTGAGTTGGAATTCCTTCATTTGGTTCGCTGAAAAGGCAATCTTTGATAACCCCCAACTATTTAGCCCATTCGATTATTAATAATAATATTAGCAACCTCTGGATATTCTTATTCTTTCACATAGGTACTCCTTTTTTTATCTATTGGGTATTCTACGTTGTGGGTCTGAGAAAAGCCTATCTACTTCAAATGCAAAAAACTAGTTTTCAAAAATACATTCCTCATCAAAAAAGTAACCTCTACCAGAAATTCTCCACAATCGGTTACGAAAATTAGTATTTCGCTCATCTTCGTCCCCGAGTCAAAGATCAACTCAACTCTTTATCCATTCTCGAAGAACCTTGGGATACTTTCGAAAGCAGGCCTGACTGAGTTCCAGTCCACCAAGAAACCAGTATTCTTCATAAAACAAATAGTATCCAGAACCAGAACCCCCTCATCCCAACTCCGATCACGCAACCGTATCTATTGGTCACTCGATCGAAAATTCGATCCAACCTGTTGCTGCTGCATTCCGTCCACCCCCGCGAGCGACCTTCGACTCACCCCTGTCATCCATCCGACCCACCTGTGTCACGATGCGGCCGTGCCGGTTTTTTCTCTCTTTCTCTCTCCACCCCCCCCCACTCTCCCTTTTTTTCTCTCTCTCACCAATGGCGGAGATAAAGGTGAAGGTGTTCTGGTTCCGACCTCTGACACCAGGAGGATTCCGCCGGGTAAGGTTACAGTTAAGAGATGGAGTCTCGTTATTTATTGAGTTGGAGGAGGTTTAATCCGTACTCCCACGTAACTTTTTATGGTGGAAGTTGGTGTCAGCATGGATGGGGAGTGAGTGCTGCAACAGGATGTATGCATCTCCGACCCTCCTGTGGGAAAAAAATGAATTGACTGATATTTTGCTGGTGAATGGTGGTTTTTAGGTATCCCCACTGAGAATAAGTAGTTTTATTAGTTTCCGAGAGTAACTTGGTTGAATCATCTATTCTTCCATGAAGAAACTTTTTGAATCATCTATTCTTGCCCGAATATTCTTTCTTGTTCACCCATCTATGCTTGTCTGAAAAGTATTTCTTGTAGAATGACTGTTTGGATTTTTATGTGTTGTGACAAAAAGGGCACGGAGAACATAGGTACCACTATATTTGCAACTTTATTTGACATTCTCTTTCGTATTTCTATGAAATATCTGAAGAAAGCAGTTCAGCAAGTTGTTGAACAATCAAAACAAAAAATATCCCTTTCAGCTTAAGATAAATGTTCATCCGCTTGTTGACTGCTTTTCTTTGAGAAGGTGATTTTTAAACCACAAAAAAATGTCTCGAATCTAAAGTTACATTTAATTCTATAGCATGGTCTTTTTACAATGGTATTAGAATGTGGTATTTTCCTGTTTAAAGACAAATTTTCATAGAAAAACCCGTTTTTTCGGATACTTCTAAGAGTTAAAAATAAGATGAGTGTTCATGAATAAAATCTGGAATATTCTCAACGTTCATGTAATTTTCATCATTCAAATTTGCATTAACCAGTATCATTAGTCACTACCAATTCCCTCTTGATGCCCACATTGCCCCAAAAAATTATAAAACATGTATTTTCTTTTCCAAAAATCTGCGATACCTACTGGTGAAGCACCTCAAAATTTGCATGCGAACGGCTTCTTCCATATTAATGAAAACGACCTCCAAGAGAGAGACAGTTCAAGAATCTCGTCTTGACGTCAGCTCCGAAAATGGTAACCCTGGCAACCATGCCTAAATTCATTTGCCTTTTTGGGACAAAATAAATAGTGTCTGCGAGCAAGAGAGATGATTTAACTACAATTAGTATCGCATGCTGCGAGTATACTAGGGACCGTTCACAAATTGCCTCACACGTTTAGGGGAGGTAAGGCGTCCTGGATGTGTGTTTACAAAGAGGCAAGGGGGACAGTTCAAAATTTGTGACATCACAACCATAAATACTTTTCTTTCAGTGCTGTTGTAATGGTTAAAGGGGTAATTCTTCCACTTTTTGGTTTGGTTTAGCTGTTAAATCGGGGTTCTTACAGAACGGATGCCTGGAATTGTCAGGGAATTTTAATTTGACCAAAAAAAAAAGTCCTGGAAAATGGCTTAATTTGTGATAAAACCTGAAGAAATTATATAGACCATGTTAAAAATGACCCATATTAATCTCAGCATTTCATTTTTTGCCTCTTAAAAGAAAAATATGCATAATTTTTTTTAAAAAATAGTATGTTCAGAATTGCCGGGAACAGCTAGTTTTTGAGGTCAGGAAACTTCAAAAGTAACCTGGAAAAATCAGGGAAATTACATTTCCCTAATTGAGTTATAATGCTGGTAAAAGAGTAATTCCCCCAAGTAATAAAAATTTAAACTTCCTAACTTTGTTTGACTTAATACCAGTTTCAAAAGTGCAACGTTACAGTGGGGGGAAGGTCACAAAAATGTGACGTCATAAAATCCGTGGAAATTTGCGAATGACCCCTTATAGAGCGAGCCTCCAGTATCAGCTAGCGTCTTTTGGGTAGAAGCAGCGGCGAAGACACGAAATTGGACCATCAAAATGTCCAACCGGATTTCCTACCCTCCTTTATTGAACCACGGGCCATCATCGTATTATTTTCCAACGAGTGGAAAAAGAGGCCGCACACTTGTCTCTAGTTTTTGGGCGAAACAGGTCGACGAATATTTACTTTTCGCCTTTTCTTTCCCAGCGTTTGGCAACAAAAGAGGTTTTTATTCGTTTTTAATAATAATTAGCGTTCTCTCTTCTGTGATGGCTTCGCTTAAAGAGAATGTTCTTGATTCCTGTTCGTGCTGTTTTTCTTTGCTTTGACTTGACGGAGTTCGTGTACGGATTTCGCTGTTAAATTTAATTATGCACGAAGAAGATGTGGCAGTTGAATACACTCACGATTCGGAATCGTTGCTCTAATACAGATGTTTAATTATATGCAAGGTTTTGTTGTGCGTGTGGCAATAAAATATTTATATCGTCATCAAAAAGCTTTAATGAATGATGCCATTCAACTGTATGTTACGTCTTTTTTATCATTTCAAATTCTGAAAAGCTCTAGTAATTAATGAGTAGGTCTCTTTCAATCGTTTTATCCAAGATAGAATAGCATAGTCTTATTGCAGGAAATTTTATTCTCGTTTTTTATCGGTATGCAGATATACTCAAAATCGATACATCAAGTGCTCATTTTTGAGTAAGTGCAAGTTTCAGAGGCATAACATTGCCAATATCCCTCATTCTGTACCGTCCTCATGTCTTTTACGATATTACGACGTCGCAATATGGCGACTCGCGTTTGAAACAAAAATTCGCATCTCCCGATTATTCCAATATATCAAATTTCGAAACATAAAATAAAAACCAATAACATATGAGTGGTGACTATTAAATCGTTTGAAACTTGAGTATGTCTGGTAATATTACAAAAATTGAAATAATTGGGTTTTCAAATTAAAAACACAAAGTTTCTTAAAATAACGAAAAGATTGATTTGCTCAGATTCGACAGTGTCTCTCAGTGCAATATTTTTTACCTATTGAAAAAAAAAAAACTGAAAGTCTGATTATTTTGTTAAACCCATGTATGTATTGCGTCTTTTTATCACGATTTGCCTACCGAAACTCCTCCTGGCAACCCAACAGGCTTTCTGTTTACCCATTTTCTCCTTCCGCGTAGTGACGTACTGGGTTCAAGAATCGTTGCTGTCGAGCATAGGGTTGTCATGACTCTTGAAGTTAAGTTTTCATCAACGCCTACTCAAAAGCACATACCCAAACGTATTACCTTTACCAAATTATTCACGGCAAACACAAACCGTCCGCGTTCACAAGTGTGCTCGCACTTTCCAATATCGAGGGCGACCTTCGAGGTCGACATTCTCCCCACGTTCTCTCGCGACTCTTCCCCGCGACAGGTCGGCTTGCCCCCGGCGCTAGGCCTAAGAACAGGTCTGCCTCAGAGAATGTGCAGGTATAGGCATTCATTCTGCTCGTGATGATGAATCTTGCATATTCTCTTTTCGCTTCTCGTCTGATGTATACTACCTGTTTGCATCTCCACAGGGGTTGTTCGAAGGATGTCGGTGATTTTTTTTGTTTGATTAGAGAACTCGTTCGTTGTTGAGTTAATTCCATTCGTGTTGTTGGTGAGAAGTAGGGTTTAGGCGTGGAAATCATCTGTGATGCTAGTGCTAGATGTATACCTGAAAAGAATCATGAAAATATGCTATTCCAGTAAAGTTCACTGTAATTAATGGAGTGATTATTTCTCAATGGTTGGTCCGTAGGCTAAGGGAATGGTTGTCTGTGAACAATTGAATTTTTCATTTTTCAGTGTAATTTAAAAGGGAGGATTTTTATTGTGAAACTTGTGGTTGAATGATACTGTCTATAGAGATATTTTTCAATGGTCCCAGCAAGGTCAAAGCCAGCAATGACAAGCTGTCTTTAAAAGTACTTTTGCTAGGTCCCTACATAATCGTCATAGAAAAGTTTCACTTTTGTGAAAGGAAATACAGTCACTCCAGGAAATATTCGTACACCCAACAAATTTACACTAGTATACCCCCTATCACGGCTACATTACACGTGAAAAATCCAAACAAAAATTATCCTAACATAGTATGTTAATCTTCATTATAATCTACCAAAAAATATCAAAACAGTTAAAAAAAATTTTAAAAATGAAGTGATTTGAAAGCTATTGGTATTATGAACCTAAAGAAAAAATTGCATGCACGTGCTTTTAAATTAGGACTAGGACCAAAATAAAATATGCTTTTCAGAAATGCAATGATCCATCCAAGTCTATGGCTGTACGAATATTTGTTTGGGCTTTAATTTTATATTTGTCTGGGAAAGTAAAGCACGCGGAAAATATAGAGTATTTTCAATCACATGACTCTACCTAACAACGGCCTTAGCAACGTTGTTTATTCGCCAAGTGACGTCATGTGCGAATGCTGCTATTGGATACTTCTATGTCCCGCCCCTAACAACAGCCTTAGCAACGTTGATTTTGTCCTCCAAGTGACGTCATGTGCGAATGCTCTATTCGCAAAGAAGCTTACACTTTGTTGAATCAAGAAACGAAACTCCCACAGGCTCCCTCAACGCATTCAAACAATTCCTATACTAATAATGGATCACATTAAACACAGCATACTTCCCCATACACACATCTACCGCATCAACAACATAAATATTTACCCCGGCTCAAAACCAGCCACCCGCCATTGTTCAAACATTTGAACTCCGCTACCGTATAACAATAATCGAATTCTCGCTGAACAGTTCGCCCATCGTTAACCCTCATATATAGAAACCACAATCAAAAATAAAGGCTAAATAGTAATAAGTTTCCCACGTTTTGATCCTCGGTTCAACTGCTCTTTCTGGGAAAACTCTGGCTAAAAACTCTTATGCCATAAATCACCACAGCAGCTGCTTTCTCCATTTTATCGCTCACTTGCTGCTTGCTACTCAGAAACAAACGGGTCACTGCCATAGGTCACTGGTGTTCTATTGCCCTTTGGTTCGTTTTTATTTGCGGGATTTATTTTATTTTTGGAGTTTGTGTTCAGTTGCGAAACGGAACAAACGCGAGAATATTAGAGAGTGAAGAAAGAACATTAGAGAGTGAAAAATTACGTTTAAAGTGAAATTTTCTAATGTGGCGTTCTGTTACTCATTTTTATCATCTCATAGGGAGGATGTTTATTTAGCCTCATTTTGACTTAAAATTGCTCTAATAAAAGATTAGCGTTTGTTCTGTTAAGAACTATAAATCTTTTCTCTGTCAGAACATGAGAGAGTGAAGAAATTTCACACGTAAACGAAATATTCTGATGTGAAGAACTGTTACTTATTTCTCTCAAAGGAAGGATGTACAGTATTTAGCTTCCATTTTGACTCAAATTTCCTATATAGTTACCAAAAATTTTAAAAAATGTTGTAATTGTGCATACATTCCTCTCTTTTATCTTATGAAACTGCCTAAGTTTATTTCCACAATTAAGCAAAGACTGTTCAATTCAATATCGAAGTGTTCTTATACGCATTTCATAAAAATTTTCGCCGCATTTTAAATTTCTTATTTAAATTTAAGAAATATATTCATTAACAATATCCTGTTGTTGTAAAACGAAAAATTGATATTCACACGGTGAATGTGAGGCGCTCTGCTGTTTTAAATGTATTTTTTGTTTTGTTTTAAAATGTTGTTCCAATTTATAGACTATTTCTCAGAATGCCCTATTTCCCACTCTTACGACGAATCATCATTTAAGTACTGTTTATTTTTTTGTATTTTATTAACCCCATTGAAATAAATGCTAAACATTTTTGCGATCCTCCTCGTAAATTTCATTCATTTCTTTGATAAGATTTTATGACTATCTCCAGCAAAATTTACATTCCAAACTTCTTTAGAACATTAAAATGGTTCTTTTCCTGAGAACACCTCTCTCCCGATCGTAAATAAATTTTTCCAAAGGAACACCGCTCATTTTTTTTCTTTCCTTCCTCTTATATGAGTCTATGGACGATTATTCTACCTGTGGAACTGGATGGTTATTTAATGTGGTTGAAAAAATGTTACCTCGGGGAGACTGGAGGCAATTAATGGATAATTTTTTAAGTTAATGGTATATTCATTTCATGCCGAAATGTATCTTTAGTATTGGCTGGCGTTAAGGGGTTGCCTTCTCGTTTTGAGCGCCAATATCGCCAAGTTGAACTTGTTTGCATGAGTCATACTTTACCTTTTCTTCTTTCCGATTTGGAAATTTAATTGCAAGGTAATTTACGTTTGGATTAATACCGATATAATTGTATTGTAATTCCAATTAGTGATTTATGTTTTCTTTTTAGAGAATATCGTGTTTTTTGTGTGTTTGAAATTCGAAGTTAATTCAACCAAGTTTCTGTCGTTGTGCCTGTCGTTCTGTGTGTTAATCGCCTTTGCCTTTCTTGTTTTTGCACAAATTATGTATAAGCGTTTTTTTTTGTACTATAACAATACTTGCATAGTAGTAGTATATTAGAATGTTTATATTTTCTTTTAAGAAATTATTTTTCTAGCTTTTGAAATTAGTTATCTTATTGATAGTATGTCACAGAAAAACTAAACACCTAAATACGACGGTTTTGTCAGCGAACTCTCTTCGCCTCACCCGTTTAGTTTTCTCCAAACATCCACCATCTTGGCGATTCGAGTGCCAAGGTGGAAAGCCTTCCCATTTTCCTCCATGATAAAAATTCACATCCAACCGAAGCCCAAGGCAAGAAAGCATAACTAGTCCGATGATTCCGATTCTCACAGTCGGAAAATCGCTCATACGGGGTTCATCCGCATCGTCTTCAACCGCAGGTCAGCCTCTTCCCTGGGCTTGGCCGGCTCATCCCAGTCTTGACCCTATTTATTAAACTATGCATGGCGTCCAACACAGCAATACAATAGAGCATTTTCAATCACATGGCTCGGACCTAACAACGGCCTTAGCAACAGAAATGTTACAGTTTTTTGCCCTACAGAGGTTAACAGTTACAGAAAATGACTGGCCGTGGAATTCTTCTATTGGAGTATTAGCAATCACGTGACCCTATACTTAAAAACCGCCTTAGCAACATATACCTCGTTACCTAGCAACCACCTTAGCAACAGTTAAAAGCCCTACAAAGGTTAACAGTTAAAAGAAATTAGCTGGTCGTGACGTCACCTGAAAACACTCTATATAGGAAGATGCTGTTTTAATATTAATACTCGAGGAAGTGTTAGTGCCAAACTACGTTTTTATGGTTTTCTTTTCAATGTAAGGATGAGTCATTTTAATTTAATAATGTTTACGTGATCAGGGGGCGTGGTTTAATAGGAGGGGAGGATCTTCTTTTCTTAATAATGTCGGCTACCGTGATGGGTTTTTGAACACCCCACCCATATGTGCGTGTTGGGTTTTTGAAAATCGTCTGACCCAATTTTGAAGACGAGTATTAGATGAATAATTCGAGCCTTGAACCGAGCTCCGGTTTTGAAAGGTCTTCTGTCTAATTTTCGTTTTGGAGGCTGTTTCTGGTTCCCTGATGCCATTCATTGTGAAAATTCGGGTTTTATTTCTTGTGAAGTAATTGCGTAACGTAACGAAGAGGGGAACAAACAGGTTTAATTGGGTTCGAAAACAGGATTTTAGAAGTTTTATTTAAACCGTCTCTGGAATCTACTAATTTCTTCCAAAAGTAAGAACAGATGTATTGTTGAGAGGTGTTGTATCGTCTTGAATACAATAACAATGCCGTCCCATTGTTATGTACTCACGTTCTTTGTGTTATACTTATAAGAAACTAATGGCCTTGTTAGGTTTCTGGAGAAAATCTTGGGTTTCATACATTTTCTCTTTTTTAATAGAGAAATTTTCGGTTGTATTTGGTGCCATACTGCAAAGAAAGAAAATTGGATTAATTACGTAGACTTTATAAATTCCATAAAGAATAAAATTTACCTCATGAAAAAAACACAAATTTGTTTTAAATTGGTAATCTATTGACAAATATCCCCTCTGGCTGGTATCATTTTTTGACCATTGGTTTTACCACAATTTTTCATATTTCGGGGGGATAATTTAGAATAGAACAATTTGTTACTGAAAAATGAGGTGTACAATTTTTTTCTTGAGAAAAAGATACTTAGTGAGAATTATAAATATTGTAAATAAAAAGGTAAAGTTTCATTTATTGGCGTCCGTTGATTAGTTGTGCCATAAGTTTTTTGCTGCTACCGCCATAATAATTAACCAAACTTTCCCCTGATTTTCCCATTTCAAAAAATTTCTCCTAATGAGCCCAACTCATCAACCGCAAGCTGTCTCATGTTTCACTCATTAATGAGTATCATCCCATCAAAGCCATGCCCAGAGCACCCTTCTAAATCACCGTCAGCTAGTGACATGCGAAAACAGCTGTAATTTCAATCTCAAGAAATTCCCCAGGCCTTATTAGCGGTGCCTTCTTATCGGCTAATGACAAGTGATTTGTCACTTAATCGGGCTGTTTGATCAGCTTCGAGGAGGCGCTTCTCAACCCTCGACAGTCCAGATTTTTATCGGAATATTTGCGGTTGAAGTTAATGAAGTCCCTTGTCTACCCCCTCAGCGAAATGAGCTATTAATTTCATCGTTCGTATGACAGTACTGATGAATATCTTGCTTAGAATTAGTAAACAAACTCCATTGATTTTTTAATATGCCGTTTGTTTGTGTACATGGTGTTTTACAAAATTAGTTGCTCTATAAAGCTGTAGAATTTGCAGGGGATGATCCAATCACCATATATGCAAGTTACAGATGAATCTGTTTAATTTTAATGAGAACTTTCACTTTCGAAATGGAGAAGACATGTTTTAAAATAACTTATGATCTTATTGGATAAAGACGCATGTTTTTGCTATTATTTTAAAGCAAAATAATCTTCCAGGCTTTGAAACAGTACTTGTCCACCATTTTTATTCCTGGTAACCTGCCTTTCAAAAAGATTCACATGCACTGGAGTTTCTCCCCCCTCCTTTTTTATAAATTTCAGAAAAAAAGTTGGTTTCATCCTTTCCCTCTTCTGCGTTTATTCCAGTTTCAATTTAAAAAAAAAATTTTTCATTTTATCTTTTATTAGTTTGGCACATGTATTTATAACTTATCCCCTCCAGAAAATAAACGATCTAATAATAGAGCTGTATTGCATTTGCATACGAATTGTATATATTTGAAGTCTATCTTGTTATCAATAACTTCGCTAGCTAATTCGCACCATTTAATATTATTAATAGAATCCTCCCTTGAAATGTTGCCACGCCATCCTAACTCAATTTATTAACTAATACATACAAACCCATCTACCAGCATTCCTAGGATGAACTGCTATTAGCATCTCATTCATCGGTTATTTATCACATCGGAAGCCATGTCTGGTAATTACTACCAATTGCGCAACCGAACTGGCGATCGTTTTCTTTCGCGGGACAATTCATTACGGACGGACCCCGAGATTCCCGCTTGCCACCTGTTACCTGCTTCTTCTTCTTCTCGAAGCCTCTCGTGGAGACCTCCCTTGAAGATGTGTTTCCAAGGGATTGGTGCCGGCTTGTAATAGCTGCTGATCAGTATGTCAATGGGATTTTTTGGAGAAGTTGGTTGGGACAAGCGATGTTTTATGGATGTTTGGTTTTTCCGGCTGATTGGTCCTCTGGTGTTGGTAATGACTGGATTATCGGTGTTTATATATAAGGGTTATCCTCCAAACTTCATAGAGAAAAGTTTCTAAGATTAAATTTTCATGTTTAAGACAATTGGTATATTTAAGTAGTGCCTGACTCTTTTTTGCAAGTAGTCATTGCAAATTTTTGCAAATACGTAATTCTCAGAATCAGAATTAATTCTACTACACACAATTATACACATATCCATTTTATAGTACATCAACGCATTTACCTTAATTTTAATTTCAGTTGAAAATCGGAATTTATCATAAAATATTCATATTGGATAGGTACTATAAATACTTCGTAACTGTAACTGTAGACTTTCTGTAGAATAACCTTTAAACCTGTTAAGCTCTCAAGTATTTAACATGGTTTGGAATCTCATTTGTTAACTGGAATAGTTAAAAAAGAGGCTCAAAGATAATAACATCTTTCTCTTTATGGGCAATGAAATTCCATTATTATTTCGACCTTAATTCTGCGAAAGTGTGCTTTTAATTTAAAAACTTTGACCCATTTTATGGCTCTTATACATTTGGGTGATTGAGGTCATTAAATATTTTTAAACTGTTTTTAATTAAAATAAATACTAGAATAAATGAAATGGTTTGTTTTAAATTCCTGAGATGCTTGATCTCTATTGCATCTGTAATTATATGGATTAAAATTTCAATTTAAATTGTGTTCTATTAAAGAATTTTTAATCGTGGTTCGGCTGAATTGTTCCAATTCCCATGAGAAAGTCATTCTTTGTGTAACCGTGAATTTTGAATTCGAATTGCTTCAAATAAATGCTGATTTACCAGATTGTGAGTATTGTTAAACGGTCATACTCAATATCAATAGTTTAAATTGTTCACGGATATTATTTACCTATAGTTCATACATAAGTTATCTGCCATTCTGTTAGAAATTAGCATTCTTGAAGCCCAGTGGCGTAGTGGTAGTGCATCTTGCTGCCACCCCTTAGTCCCGAGTTGAGCAAAGTAGACCCAGCCTTTCATCCCTCCGGGGTCGATAAAATTAGGACCAAGTTAACTTGGGGAAACAATGAGATTAACATCAGTTGATTGTGACTTTCAGTCACTCGTTCTCTGTTACAGCTCTACTCATGGCCTCGCCCAATGAGGCTGGTTCAGGAGTTTGAAGGTCTAACGACCTAGGCACTCCCTCAAGTTTCCCCTAGGTACCCCATTGTTTTTAACATTCTTTTTCAATTAAAAGGAAATCTCTTAGAAAATAATAGTGCTCATCAGAAAAATAAGTTAAGTATCAAGTATAGAGCATTTGCAGTCACGTGACTCGGACCTAGCAACAGGTGCGTCTCCTCCATCAGTTAAAAGAAAATTACTGGTCATGACGTCATGTGCGAATGCTTCTATTGGAGCATTTGCAATCACGTGACCTCGCACCTAACAAACGGTGTGTGTGTCCTCCAGCAGTTAACAGTTAAAAAGAAAATAACTGGTAATGACGTCATCTGCGAATGCTCTATTCGTCCATATACTCCTCATGAAAATGGCTGGACATATAATTCCAGTCGGCTGGCATCGAGTAATCCCCACTGCCAAGCGTGTTAATCAGTCCTTAGGAGTTGGTTGCTACAACCCACGATGATAAAAACAATTATTTTTTTATTTTCAAAAATAAAAAAATACAGACACAAAAAACCGGGTTGAACCTCTTGCGAAACGTGACTACTCTCTACCCATACGCTCTTTGCGATGGATGGGCGGGACCCACTTTGCGAAGGAGTCTGCTGAGTAATAAAGAAAAAAAAACTTTGCCCGGGGTCCTAAAAATTTGAGAAAGCGCGTGAGGCTCGTGACCTCAGCATTCAATGTCATCCGTAATCGGAGTCGAGAATTTTTTTTATTTATCACTCCTTTGACGCTGTGGAGACTGGATCGTGATGGGAGTACACGACGAATAGGGGGCCCGAGGAAGGGTTCCATTTTGCTCGAATTTTTTTTTATATAACAGAACGTCGTATTGTGTTCTTCAGGGGGGGGGGGTTCGCACCCCCGAGCCTTGAAAGCAATTTCCATATCGTTTTCCGTGACCGGGCTTTGAATTATAATCTACTTTTAGGAGACTGGGCCCCGTCTTCCATTAGCCGGAATGGCGGCTTCTTTAGGTTAATTCCATAGATGTATACCTTTTTCGGAATTCTTGTTCTTGTTTTTTTATACCCCAAATCGTCGTTTTCTTGGACGAAGATAATAATTCTGTTCTGTCCCATAATGGTAATTGACTACGTAATCGCTTGTGTCTACTGTGTACTACCCTTGACCCTCTTGTGTTGTGATTGAATTTTATGATTTCTTGTAGTAATTGTGTGTGTGAATCGGATATATTATTCATTACTGGCTGACAATGAAAAAAAAAAACACAGCCATTCTCCTGTTTTAATATTGAGTTGTGTCGATTAAGTTGACCATTTCCTGGGTGTGGCTATTATTTTATTGATACTTTGAGAGTTTATGATTGCACCTTGTAGTACCTTTTAATAGATTAAAATTTTCTTGGTTTTCCAGAATAATTGAAAAAAAATTCTATTTGGATCATGTTTTATGTATATTGCATTTTTAATATGTATAAGATTACAGGACGTTCTAGTAGACAATTTGCTGTTAGAAATACTCTTGTCTATAATGTTGACAAAATATGTTGAGAGCTGGAGCAAAATTTGTTTTATTATTTTGTGGTGGTATGAGCCCCTGCAATTTTCTCAATTGCATTTCGGTTTTTTATGATTTGCATGTCAGAAACCCCTTTTACAATTTAGAAATATTTTTTTTCTATTCAAAATGTACTGATAAATTTTTAAAGGAGTATATATTATACTCATTAAAGTACTGGATCTTGTTATACTGGTAGTGGTAATTATTGAATCTTTTTATGTGTGGCATCAGTATTAACAAGATTCAGTAAAATCTCATTTAAGCTTAACCAACTACTTTCTTGATAATTCTCTGTCACGTCACCAAATATCTTTGTATGCTGTTGAGACTTCTCTGAATCACATCACCACACTGTCATTCTTTATCCTTAATGTCCAAACGACAATCCGGCCGAGTCGCAACCACGAATTTCTGTCACAAATGTCCGCAATTTCCCCCTCCTCGGGTATTAATTTTCCGTCATTCCAATCCCACCATTTCAATTACTACAAGACATTCCAACATGACCCTGATGAGAGAAGGACACACGTTCGAAATGACATCTCTCTCCCCCAAATCTGATGACAAGAATCCCACCCCGACATTCTATATTATAGCCGCCTCATAAATTCTTCCCGGTGGACACCTTTTCATTAAAATCGCGGTCTTCGCTTTATATTTGTTCTAATGGTGATTGTCAACCGTGAACTCCGCACTCGAATGAGGTCGAAGAGAAAATCACATGAAGTACGGCATTTTTTATATGACAACGGTGATAATTTTTCGGCGTTATTTTTTAATGAGGGGTCCTCTCGGTGTCTGCGACACTTATACCCTGGGGGATGTCTCGTTAAGGGGTTCTTCAAGGGGTGTGTGATCAGCTTAGGGGGATATCATCATCGGTATAGGGGGGGGTTGAATTTATTATACGACAGATGATATATCTTCTTCTGAAAGTCGGTAGGTAGGTAATTTTAGGTTTTTGTGGGGTATATCTTAACTGCCACACGGAATGTCCGGTTTGGTAGTCCTGTCGCGTTAATGTCCCGTTCCGCTTTATTTGGTTTTGGGTAATTTTTGGGTGATTTCGTATTTAACGAAATAATTTGTGTCGCTAATCGGCTCAAAAAGTCTCCTTGATATCGTGTGTGTGGAATACGTAATGTGTGTGTTGTGTTAGGTATTCTGAAAGTGCGCGGCTTTATTATACGTTTTATGTACATGATGGTTTACTTTGCTCATTTTTAAGGGAAAAATACTAGTTGGAAAAATAAACCATGCATTCCGCAAATTTCCCAAGCATTCTGATGTACTATTATCATAGATTTTCAATTAACGTCAGTAATAAAACTGAAATACTACTTGTTCCATGTGAATTGGAACAGCTCATTTCTTTTTCGAACTTTGAAACTTTCTATTTTTATTCAATACTAATAAATTAATTTTTGTAAATGATCATGGTTTTCAATAACTAAAATAATTCTTTCAAAGATGTGTTCAGCTTATATTTTACTACTGCTACTCAGAAAGTGTTTTACAATATTGATATTATGTTTTGTGATAATGGAACACGTTAATATAATTAATTAATTGTACTGGACTTCTAATTGAAGTTAACGTATATGACTACATTTTAAAATATCTTTCACTTCACACTCCAATGCTCCTCAGTGGAATTCAAATTGGTATTTCCGTTTAGCTTCTTTTTGTTTCACATCATAAAGAGCTCACTGTTCTTTAAAAAATACCTTCAATTAATTTAAATGGCTTTCGTTGGGTTTGCTCTTCCCCTGTTATTAAAAAAAATACCGGAATGGCGCTCACACAAACTAGGCATTGTTATCAGTGATCCATAACACAAAGAGGCTGATTGATTAGGTGGGAGGCACATCAGTCAAACTTTTCCCATTCGCTTCTGTGGAAGACCAACTTGCCTCAAATAGAAATTCCAAATTTGACTTTCGTACCAACTTATCTAAAAGAATTAATTTTTTGCTTTAATATTAATTACTTTTCTTTTAATGCTTTGTTTAATTGGCAACATTAATTCAGGGGTCGATCCAGGTTTTATTTTTTGGGGCCCATTTTTGTGAAAAACTGAAGTCAAATTATGTTTTAATTTTTCAAATTATCGTAAAAACACATTTTTGATTTGAAACAAACAAGATTTTGTGAACGTTTTCTTGCAAATAACCAATGAAGCTAGTTTGAATTTCGTGAAAGGGTCGTTTTTATGAACTTGAATTTTGTAAATGGGCCGTTTTTAGGAGGTGGAATTTTTTGAAGGGGCAGCAAAAAGGCCCCAATTTTTGGCTGGATCGACCCCTGTAAAATTTATTATTAGAACGTGAAATTCTTTTAAATGTTAATTCCTTTTAAAAATTAATATTTTTGGCTGTGCATTCATAAGAATTAGAACCAAAAATAGAAACCAGATTACCTTATACAAGCGCATACCTTACGTATACGTATTTCCCCCTCAGTACGTACACATCAGTATATTGTGCAAAAGCCGCGTCAGCACCGCGATCCCTCAACTCCGGCCATGCTATCAGTCGATGACTTGTGACACTGCCTCGAACGTTGTAATTACGTCCCGAAATCCCGTTAATCAATGTCAGTGGAAGTGCTGCCACAGAACCAAGGGAATATCTTATTCTTAATGGACCCTTGAAATTGGCTACTACTGAAATGGAGCAGTAATTACCTAGGTAGGGGATCGTCGTCGCAGCTTATGCATATGCGTAAAAGATGGCGTGGAATGTTTTAGCGCACTAATTTGTTCTTTTTTTTTGTACCAGTAGGGGTTTGGGAAGGTCGTTCTGTGTCTTTGTAAAATATTCTCTGTTTTTTTGGTGGTGTGTTTCTTGAATATCTTAACTTAAACTTGCTGTGAAGAGAAATTGCCTTAGGGACAAGCCACACCCGAAAAGTGCAATAAAAAAGCCATAAAGATGGTTATCTAAGACAGGGTATCTAATAGAAGTGAGATAACCATCTTTATGGCTTTTTTATTGCACTTGCCACTGCTTTTTCTGGTGTGGCTTGTCCCTTAAAATTAGGGATGAGATTTTTCAGACTTTTGGAGGATTTTCAGATTTTTTTTTGGAATTAGTATCTTGAAAATTTCAGACTTTTTACTTTAAAAAAAAATCAGCTTATGAACTGAAATTTTTGACTGGGAATTTCATTTTTCTAAATTCAAGTTGGACGTTCTTGACTTATGAGACTCTTTCATAAAAATGCATTGGGAATTTATTGTTTATTTTTATTACTTACTTTTAAAAACATGGTAACATTAGGTGGAGTTAATACTTAATAGTTTGTTGGGATTGAATAGGATAATAGATAATGGAATATCGCATCAAGCCTGAATTTAGTATTCGGTTTAGCCATTAATTTTATCAAAAGATTTTGTTATCAATGAAAAATATTTTTAAAAAAAATTTAATACTATACAAGCAATACAATATGACCTCGTGATGTCTGACTGATGTGATAGCAATCAAAACTACCAAGTTGTGAAGGGTAATGACATGCACTAACCAATAACCATTGCTTACTATTGCGAAAAAGTATTAAATTAGAGTTGTAAGAAAAGTATTGAAGAGTATTGCTGGTAACCTACTTGGTTTAGTGACTAAACCAAGTACCGAATTGACTAAACTTTAGTCAATTCGGTTTGAGGAGCCCTTAAAGTTTTCTGCTTGATAGATTAACTTAACAGTTTTTTGCTTGTCTTAAATGATAGAGCAATAATAAAACGTAAGGTAGGCTGTCTTATAGTAGTCATTATTAGATTTTATATGCCCACAAAGAAGTATCTCAAGCTAAGCATTATTCCTTAGAAAAAATTATCTACTTAAGCCGCTTATTTTTTACAAATACAAATTATCCCGACAAGACATAGATTTCGTGTTGTAATAAAAAGTAACTGTGTGGTCAAACTGTCTTTTGAACCTTACACATTTACCCATTCTAATTAAGCTTCTCTATAAAAGCGCCTTCTTGAAACATCCAAGAAGAATCATTCCACTTCCGTGTAATATTACAGAACCTAAAAAAAGCAACTTAAGATTCCAAGAAACAAAGGTCCTTGTCCCTCTCTACCCCAACATTTACATATTTCTATCACGCAAATGATTTTTTTTCCCATATCCGAATCGCCAACCGCTCTGCGCTTTCCCATCACAAAGAAGCTGTTGACTCTCTCGCGTTCTGTTCTGCTTTACCACACGCGTTTCGATTTTAACGGCTTTAGGAAAATTCTACTCTTGGTGAGACCGGCATGAACTTGTGAGACAGTCCACGCCTCGTACATGTTTTTTTTTTACCTTTCTTTTTTGAATATACATCGTCCTTCATTAATATTCCGGGTCCGTGGTGCCTGGGGCATCGCCCGTAATTAGATATTCCCGCCTTAACGACGGTTTAGGTGTTCTGTTCTGCTCATCTTGTTGAGGCAATTTTGGTGTTTTTGTTGATTTGGGTGCTCTGGGTCCGCGGTGTTTGAGGGATAGGATCTGTCAGAGAAATTGCTGTCTTGAAAAATGATTGGGTTTAGTTAGAACATACATTCTTGTCATTTTTTTGTTCTAAAAAAGCGTTGCTGATGTTATACATATGCCTTGTTGTGGTTTTCGAATTTCATTTGTTTAAATATTCTCAACTTTCATAGTAAAGGGATTTATTTTCCATTTCAATAGCACTTTTTGTAATCCACTTCTGTAACAATAAAACATTGGATTGCATTTATTACGTAGTTCCAAGGTACCCGACTGGTTGATTTTGAAAACCCATGGAAATATTTTTTTTGTCTTGTAATTTTTTCATATGTTAAGTACAAAACCCATCATACAAAATAGGTTGCCTAAACACGAATAATTGTAATTTTATTCATTAATAATGCATTTGTACCTAGCACGAAGTTCCTCCAATTTTCCTTCGCTGCTTGTGATTATTAAAATGATACTTGAGCTGCTCATAATAAACTCAATTAGGGCGACTTATTGTTTGTCATATGAATGGGGTATTATATTTGACAGAACGACACGATGGACTTCCAAGGACGATGTTATAACCCTGACAGTCCTTTTCAAAGTGGTTGAAAAAGTCATTGATTATAGTAATAGAATAATTAGTCTATAGTTATGGTCTGTAATTATAGTAATAGAATAATTGTGGTTTTTTTTTGTGTAAAAACGTTCAATGATTCTTGGTTGAAGCCGGTTTATAATGTATGAATATGTTTTATTACTCTTTAATTTTTATTCTTTTTTGAACACGTAAATCTCATTATTTTTAAAGTTACCCTTCTGGCAAGACGTTTCGATAAAGGTTTTCTTTGAGCTTGTTGCAGAATATATCTCTCATATAAAAGCCCAGGTCACTCACTGATTCTGGAACGCTCGCACACTATGATGCCATCTCGCAATAATAATCATAATCATCAGAAAAATATAAAAGCCCACGTCACTCACTGACTCGATGCCATCTCGCAATAATCAGAAAAATAAATAAATAAAAGTAATTAAAATTTTAAAATAATATAATAGCTTTTAAATAAATATCTTTCAAGAAAGTTGGTTTACTTAATAAAGGTTAAAAAGTTACTTTTAGGGAAGTTGGTTTCTAATTCAACAATAATAAATTATTAAAGTTAAACTTCTTATTTAATGTATAATTAATAGGAACTTGAAGTAGTAACGAGCGAAGCTCGCATAAAAGGCTAGCCTAGCTGTAAGACCCGGCTTTGCCGGGTCGTAACAGCTAGTCTCTCATATAAAAGCCCACGTCACTCACTGACTCACTGATTCTGGAACGCTCGCACACTATGATGCCATCTCGCAATAATAATCATAATCATCAGAAAAATATAAAAGCCCACGTCACTCACTGACTCGATGCCATCTCGCAATAATCAGAAAAATAAATAAATAAAAGTAATTAAAATTTTAAAATAATATAATAGCTTTTAAATAAATATCTTTCAAGAAAGTTGGTTTACTTAATAAAGGTTAAAAAGTTACTTTTAGGGAAGTTGGTTTCTAATTCAACAATAATAAATTATTAAAGTTAAACTTCTTATTTAATGTATAATTAATAGGAACTTGAAGTAGTAACGAGCGAAGCTCGCATAAAAGGCTAGCCTAGCTGTAAGACCCGGCTTTGCCGGGTCGTAACAGCTAGTTAGCCTATAAAAAGCTAAAGCTTGGCTAGCTTTTTTCAACTCGATAAAATCCTTCTAAAATTCTTCACCATCTTTTGGTTTATGACGGTATAATGGAGAAGTCTGTCTTATTTCCTATTATGTGATGTATCATTTTGAAGACTCTTTCTTGCAGTCTGGAAGTACTATTCTGATTTCTATCATTACGCAGTTATTGGAAACGAAGAAAGACTTTTACTTTCCTTAGACCATCTTCAACGGTGTTAAAAAGGCCTCTAGGCATTGGCATCTAAACACTTAAGGCCAGAGAAGCTCGTGAGTGACGTTCTGCCTACTATTTCGCGTCATCACCTCTTTTTGGGCAACAGCGCAACTCCAGTCTGAAATCTTGCACGCTCCCTTCAGACTGGAGTTGTTGTCCAAAAAGTGATGATGACGCGAAATGGTAGGCAAAACGTCACCTCAAGATTTCGAGCTTCTCTGGCCTTATGTGTCTAGATGGCCATGCTCCAGGTCAGTGAAAGTTGGAAACCATACTCGATTTTTCGTTATACCGAGGGTGTGAAATATGCTTATATTCGTGGTCATCCCCCATTGTTGGGTTCCAAACGTGCTCAGTCGGTTCCCAACACCAAATTAATAAAAACGGCTCCACAGCGATCATTCGCCGGTCGAATTTCGTCCAAAAACTTTCCCTCCTCCCCTCTCGTTAATCTAATGATGACACCATCGCTATACTACAAAAGAAGATTCGCCATCACAGATAACAAGCAACAAAAGGAGCTAATGAGCCCAGGGTTCAACGGGGTTGAACAAAAGCGCAGCCGAAGTCGGACCTTTACGCGCTCGATAGCGTGCGACAAGCCGGTCACGCTCGTCTACCCATCGTGTCCAACCTTCTCACAGATTGATACACGCGGACGCCATTATGTATATCTCGTCGTAACGGAATTGCACTCATGAATGGGCTGCTAATAACGTGGGAGATTTTCTTACTGGTGGCGTGTCGCCATCGTTGGTTTTTGCACCGGCTTTATAGGGGGGCATTTATCGGTATGGTAATTTTTTTTTGTTAATGGCGATTTCCGATGAGACATTGTTCTTTTTCTCTGTGTGTGTTTTGATTAGCTGCTCATTTGCAAATACACGTGAGGGGGCGTGACGGTCGGTATGTCGATTATTTCTTGAAAAGGGTTGTTGATTAATTGGATGTGCGGCGGTGTCAACGTTCCTTTTGTCATTCGGTATTGTCGAGCTCTTTGTTAGAGGTTTTCTGGTCGAAGATTGGTCAGGAGTAGATGATGTGGTTCGAGATAGACTGTCGGCTGATGAATTATTTATGTTTTTTTCTTTTCAGTGCTGTGTCAAAGTTCGAATGCTGATCAAGGTTTTCAATGAATGTGTAAGCTGCAATATCGGCTTATCTTCGGCATTGGAATAGGATTAGCGTATTTTAATGAGATTTTGTGTTCGATAATAGGGTTTTGTTCTGGGAAATTGATTACAAATTAAATTTGTGATTTATGAATCTTTGTTTTAGTTTCTTTATCAAACTATTTTTTTACGGTCTTATAATTTTCTACTTCTTAATATATAATAATAGAGAGAATCACTTTTAAAAAGATTCATAGAGTCCTCCAGCCGCCATGTTTACCCACAACAGCTCAAATGATGACAATTGACAACACTTGAGCATGTTGCTATGGTTATACATGGTGGCTAGAGGACTCTTTCTAAAGCTGTTCCAAGCAGTCTTATTGTTAAACAGAGACTTGCTTGTAGTACAAGGAAATCCCTTATTCATCAACTTTAAATCTGTAGATTACTGTTACTCAACAATTTGCAAGTGTTCCCATCAGAGCAAACCACAAAAACGAAAAACAATCGGCTTCAGTTTTCCACTTGATCATTATTTATTGTCTGACCCAAATAACAACGAGCCTCTTTTGTATTCTCGAATCTCAATCAGAAGAAGAAGTTATTAATTCTTTCGCACCCGAGTAGTGCATGACCAATAGATCTCTCGGGCCATTGTCGTAAGACTCCATTTTGTTGGATACCCTCCGACTCCGTGCGTGTCTGATTAAACGGTTACGCCTCGGTTACATCTAGTATTTCTCGTTCCTACTCGGAAGATGTGGGTTAAGGTCTAGGAAGAGAGAGAAACTTGACGAAAAGGTGCCTCTTTTGTGAAAGTTGGTTTTTGTTGTGCATTGATTTGTTGAGTGCTTGCTGCATAGTAATGATGTTGTTCTTGATGGGAAATAAGACGAGTTTTTTTTTCTGAGGTACCCCCTGGGGTTGGTTCTCGTTTCTGTTTATTTTGTTTTGTTCTTTTTAAGTGCGAAGTGATGACTCTTAGGGGGGTAAAGTTTTTCATTTTGTGTTTCACGTCACTGGAAAATGGATATTTTTTTTTTGCCATGTACTACACTTGTCAACAGTTGGCAGTACCAATTTGCTAAGGGGATGATGCTTAACGGTTTTTTAAGAGGAGGTTCTTTATGCCTAGTTAATACTTTTAGCTCTGGAAAACGTGGTCTGGTAAATAAATGCAATAATTCAGTGAATATCCACTTATAAAGATGTAACCGCCAAGAATTTAGTAATTTAATGTTGTAATAATGTAATTTAATGTTTAGATAATCTTAAGAGAAATTCGTATTCTTCTATTAAAATCTTTTAGAATCCCGTTCTTAAGAAGATTTTTTTCAAATAAGGAAAGGAACCAAAGAATCTACGTGAATTTGTTTTCCTACAAGACACATTTAGATAGATCTAAACTAGAAAATATATTTTTTCGTTCTTCAATTTGAACATCAAAATTAAGTAACTTCTCAAGCAACACAAACGTTTAAGATTCGCCCAATTTTTGTCATGTGTAACCAAATTTCGTTTACTTCTTGTAGCAATTACGTAAATTCGACGTATTTAGTATGAGCTTTGCCGCTAGGGTATATCCACTCATAAAATGATTCTCCTTATTGAAGTTCTATCCACCGCAATGAGTAAAATTTGAACCGTCTTTTCGACCATGTTTCCGTCCGTAGTGTGGCTAATTCTCCCTTTTCCATTTTTAGAACAATCTCTCACAATGGAGAAAAAACTCCTACTACTTCGCCAGCCCATCACCGTTAAATTTCAATAACCTCCACGACCAATTTCGCACGCTTTGGTGCATTCATTCCGCGACACCGGATGGATTGAAGAAAAAATCTAAAAAACCGTTTATCTCTCGAAATAAAAGAAGTTTCACGTTCCGCCGGCCGTGTCGCCCCCATCGCTCGTCTGTCTCACGGGTGAGCGCTCTCTGTGGGTTACGCATCTGGGGATGATAATTTCCCCCGAAGCCTCGCGTTTTATCCTAGTATATCTTTTATTCAGGTTTCAAGACAGATTTTGTCAAAAATGACGTACGGAAAATAAGCCCAAGAGGCTTTTTTTTTTTGTTGTTGAATATTTAAGATCAGTTGGTGCTACCGTTAGATTTTTTTTTTGTAACGTTTTCTCAGTCATGTTTGAAACTCTTTTATTATAAAGTTTTTTAGAGCTAGCGAGACTGATTTGTAACGAGTTTTGTTTTTCGCTAAACATTTTTTTAAAAGGCGGTTTTAAAACCTTAAAAAGGAGACACGTGTTTAGCCTGGAACCTGGAACCGTAATGCAGCTAAGCTCTCGGAACTGATTTAATATGTAGACTGTTTTATTTTAAAGATAAAAAAAGGTCGAACCATCAGAGTTCATGGGAAAATATTAAGTCGGTATTTTCTAAAAATCCTATTCCGTTAGTTAAAACTGTGTCATTTTCGATAACGTGCATTTTTTATGGAAGCTATTGCAAATATCTAAATTATTCTCAAGTTAGTGGTGAATACTGTCGTAAACAGAGTTCCCACTCTTTGAAAAGATTGAAAATCAAGGACTTTTAAGGACTTTTCAAGGACCTCAACAAAATTTTTCAAGGACCTTTTTTAAGAGACCCATATAAAAATCCTAATTCTTCTGTAGCAATTGCGATGTTTCCAGAAACAAGCTTACTCCAACTTTTTTAAAATTGATCAAGTGCCTCAATTTCTGACTATGCACACAGAATACAAGTTTTATTATAAGATTCATGTTGATCTTGATCAGTATAATGAATGAATCCCATTCTCTCAAAACTCAACTTTCTTTATAGTTATGAATGAATAATGGTTATCAATAGATTTTTGCCATTTTAATATTTTGAATGTAATTCTTTGGGTGCCTTCGAATATTACCTTATGTACGCCAACTTTTAAAAAAGTCCGACGTAATTTCAAGAAGTGATGGACGCCGAGACGTTTTGAAGCAACTTGAAACTAATTTAAGTAGGACTAAATAAACTAGTAATTTAATTATTTTTGTGGTGATAACTCTATTGTCCAGTCTCATCAAAAAATTGAAGTAGTTCATGCTCTGGGTCGGTCTCGGTATATCAAAAGGTATCATCCGTAGGTAATTATGAGATTTATAAGGGATCCTATTTCTGACATAACTGTTATTGGTTCTAAAGGGGATACAGCCGTTAACTCTTGTCACGTTCATATGATAACCGTCATACAACTTGTATTATAAGTTTCCAATATTTAAAATCCAAAAACAACGTTAAAACAGCACAATAAGGGGACATCCATAAATTACGTGAGGTCAAAAAGGGGGGAGGGGTTTGGAAAAATCTCACCAAGGGGGAGGGGGGTCGATTAAAATCTCACGTCAACTTTTTTAAGTTAGAAATTATACGATTTTCTTTGTTTTTAAAGCGTGAGAAAGAATTTTTTTTTCAAAAAGTTGCAGGTAAATCTCACGTGGGGGGAGGGGGGGTTCCAGCAAAATCTCACTAAATATCACCAAGGGGGGAGGGGGGGTCCAGATTTTGGAAAAAACACCTTACGTAATTAAATATGGATGTCCCCTAAAAAGACTGATTGAGATAAAATTATTGACTCAGCAGAAGGTTTTTACCTTTGATTTCCAAGAATTGTTGAAAAGTTTTCTCGTTAAAAGTATTAAGGGGCATTGCTGAGAAGAATTGCCGGATACACTTCGAATTTTAATTTCAGTGAAATATAAATTTCAAAGTGTTCGTTGGAATGCAAAGTTTCCTTGGCAATGCAACTATAACTCTACATAAAAAAGCGACTTTCACTTTCGTACTAACACCACTTTAGTATTTAGTAGTTTTTACGATGCACCAACTTTCTCCAAACGATAAAAAGGTCTTCTTCGAACCACGGAGGAGCATTCCTCCTCTTGGAGAGCTGAGCAATTTTCGTCAAGGGTGGTTGGCGCGCTCAAGACGTTCTGTCTGACGTGTGCATCCGCGTGACACGAGAGAGCGAGCAGACGATCTTATTTACGTCCCATTCTCCATCTCGGGGCCGTGAGCCCCAGAGGGTGCTCTTTTATTGCGCTAAACGGTTTTGATTTAGGAAGTCTGCCATTCTCACACGGCGAGAAGAAGAGGTTATTGCTGATGTTGAAGTTGACGGCTTTCTCGGTAGTGAAAGTTTTTTTTTTTTTTTTGCTGGAGTCGCATTGTGTGGAATGGATGTCCTTTCGCTTCAGACATTTGTTTTACGTAACTCGTGTCGTTAAATAGAAATATTGAGGACGGACTAAGACCACCTGAGGATTTTAGGGATGGGGATATCCAGCCATAGGCCCATAGGTTGTAGTGATATAGGTGAAAACTTGGTTATTCTGTCGATTGGCAAACATGGGCGGATTTAAGGGAGTTAGTTCATGGGGAGCAATGCCCCCCCCCTGCCTTTTTCCCTTGCATATTCCAATTTTTTAACTGCTAAAGTATTCATTTTTAAGTTAGGTGTTTTTGTGGCATGAAAAGCACCGCCCAGTCTCATCATAAAAACTTTATTTCTAAAATGTATTTATGGGTCTAAAGAGAGGAAAAAAACTTGAAAACTTTCGTTTAAAAGTATCCGATTTTGTTGAAGTTTGCAAGTATTTCCAAATAGCCAAATCCGTTCCAAAATTAGCTTTTCAGGTTATTCCATTCTGTGCAACCAGGGATATAGCATGCCTTTCTTTGTAAGACGGCTAAGAAGCTGAGAACTGCGGAATCTTCTATTGTGAAAGGCACGTGTCCCAGTTCTCGGCCGTCTTCCGAAGAAAGACAAGCTATAGTATAGCTTTCCCCCTATATCTCTAACTTGCCCCCAGGGTCCTCTTAAACCCACCAATGTCATCAAAACCAGTGTCCCATAACGTACACTAACACTTTGTTAGTCAAACTTTATGCCACGTGACGTCCATACTTGATTGTGTGTAAACTAGACAAATCAACAAACAATAACTGGATGACAAAGCGTCCAACCTGCGTTTTCTTCCCTCGGATTTGTCTAATTAGCATTCAAAAAACAACTGTGAGAAAGGCTTTCCAGAAGCCGTCGCAGAGCTTTCTAATTGCCGTCATCGCCCTTCATTATCTAAACTTTCTCTAATTGCCATCGCTAAACAGCTAATTTGCATCCACAGCTCTTTGTTCGTTCGATTTACCCCATCCCTGCCCTTTTCTCTCGACCCTCTGCATATGCAAAATAATACCGACCCTCATAACCCAGTCACACACATATTTAGCCATGCACGTACGCGCCCGGCTAATTATTTACAGTGTGATTATTTTGTCCCACGAAGGGTTGTTTGGATGGAGAATTCTGGTTCCGTTCCGCTCTGTGGTTCTCCGCATCAGATACAGTAGAAAGACGCTGTTGATACGATGCTTATCTCGGCTCATACACAAGTTTTCATTAGCCTTGATCCGATGGATGGGCAAAATCGATGCAATTAGTGAGCGGAATCGATACTTATAAGGTATCGAATACTTTTATATATCGAATGCAATGCTCATGGGCGGTTATACTGGGAGGGGTCATGGGGGAGCATGAGCAATCATTTCCCCTAACCTTTTAAGGGTACTACTCCATTTTTTTAATTGTAAAAGATGTGTTCACAATCTAAACAGGGACAGCATGTCCCCCACTGGATCCCAGGTGCGGATCCAAGGGGGGGGGGCACTATTCCAGAGACCACCATCTTTACCTTTTAAGAAAAATGTCAAAATGATTGGGATTTTCAAAAAATATCACTCAAGATCCCCTTTTGGTACCGCTGGGGGTGTATGGGGGTCCTCCCTCAGAAAAAATTCTGAAATTTGACCTGTAAAAGTAGGGTTTATAACTCATTTTAAGTACTTTTCTTGGGTCCAAGGGGGGGGCACTGTACAGAGTGAGTGCTTCCTCCTGGATCCGCGCCTGTTTAGGGGACCAAGCAGTGTTCGCGGTGAACTGTTGTCAACCTGAGTCCCAGGGACCCACTAAAATAAAAAATGTGGGTCCAAAAGCAAAAAAAATGAGTCCCTAAAATTTTACGGGGGAGACATGTTATTAAAACAAACAAAATAATATTCCACACATATTAGAAAATAGGAGTAGGAAAATAGCATTTATTTGTTCTTACAAATTTTATCTCCTATGACACATATTTTTGTTTGCATTGCACTAAGATAGTATTTATTTTCTTTGCTCCTTTTAAATTTGGCTCTTGCAAACATATCATCATTAAATTACTTAGTTAAGTTTTTCCAATCTATTTGCAAACAGTTAGGCTACGGTAGTTAAGACCCCTCTATTGTCATGTGAAATTGGATTTCAACTTGCATAACTAGTTATTAATATTAACCTGATTAATATCTCCATACTTAGAAGAATACAATATTTCAAATAATATATATCTGCATGAAAATAACCAAAATGTAACTAAAATCAAATAAAAGTTTAGGAAATTAGTTAATACTAGAATAATTTAATAATTACTTAAGTAATGGCTAAATTACTTAAATTTTATGACCAATATCATTTTTGCTTTGTAAGAAGTTTATTTTTGAAAGTATTTTTAAATCTAAAATCATATTACTTATCTAAACAGGTTATGATCTACCAAATTTTTTTAAAAACCCACTGTATTATTATCTTATTAATAAAATTAAATTTATTATCTTATTAATCCTTCTTCAATGCGACCTTTCAATAAAAATATACAACTTAGAAAAACCTCATGAGTTGAAAATGTTGACTAAAATCGAGAAAAACGCGATTCTGAGAGATATACTTGACTCTTATTAGGCTGCTCTGACCTCAGTAAAGTTGTTTTTTCCGCATCGCGATTACAACGTGAGAAGAAGACAACGTCAACAGGCGCCTGTAGGAAGCCCTCGCGGAAAAAACGGAACTTTCGCGAAAAATCTCAATTTTTCGATTTCCGGAACATTGGAATTGTTGGCTTCTGACCACGCTAAAGTTGTTTTTTTTTACATCGCAATGACAATCGCCGACTTCAACTTGGCGCCCGGGTCCATCCAAGAAAGCATCGCGGAAAGAACGGAACACTCCGGGGGCAAAACGAAACACTCGCGGGATGTCGCGATTTTCCGACCTCAACCCTTTTTCTTGGAAATTTTCGGGCCCGCGTTGCTTCCGGAAGTTAGGACAAAATTGCGTTCCCTGTCCGAAATTGTATTTTTTTTTCGCGTTTTTTTTTCTCGGAAATTTTCCGGGTCCCGCGGACCCGGTATTTTGCCGGAGTTGAGTCCCACTTTCGCAAATTTGCGTAAAAAACCCGCTATACCGGGTAAACGCGAACCCTGCCAAGCCCCCCCCATAACCATGGACGGATTTAGAAGGATCAGAGGGTCATGCTGTCCCTGATTGCATTGAATCCATAATTTACCAAACTTTTACTGGTTAATTTTTTATTGGTAAAAGGTGCAGACTTAAGGTCTTTTATGGCACCCCACTTAACGAAATTATGATGATGAATGGTAAAGAATGTTAGCAATGCAGACGGGGGATAGCATTAAGTCATAGTTCTTGGTTCATGTTCTCTTTCATACCTCAATGCATATGGGATATATGTGCGTGACAATAATACTTGAAGCGGGAGAAATCCATTGTCTTAATACTCGATCTTTAAAGAAATCGATTTTGCCCATCTTTAATGGATGCTTAATTTGCGGGACGCAAATGGGAGGTTGCGAACCACCAATTGCCATATGCCATTGAAAGATAAGGGCACCACAACTGGGTCCTCTGATTGACGCTATTTAGGGGTTGCCCTTGGGGACACTGTCCAGCTGGTGATTAGGGAGGAATTTTATCTGGGAGGTGTCTTATCGGAACTGATAATTACAGGGGAATCGATTTTCCTTTACGACACATTGTTTAAGGTGAAAGTATGTGTGAGGATGTTGAAGAGCATAAAGTTCGTGTCAAGGATTAGTATTTCTTTGAGTTCATGTATGCCGTGAATTTTTTTATGATTTTGATGGATAGAATTACATGATAAAAAAGGTGACTCATGAATGCATAAAGATCTTAACTCATTCAAAATTTCTTATTTTAGGTTCAATGATAATTAGGTAGTCTATTGTCTTTTCTGGAGGTAGTTTAACTGAACACCTATTACTTTTGGTAGTTTAAGCCATGATCACTTAGTAGATCTAAATGACCCGAGCCATTTAGATCTTCTAGAACCTAGGATCTAGATAGAATGTAGATCACCACCTAGAATCTAGGTGGCGATGGCTAGAGTCCATCACTCGAATGATGTTCCTAGAGACCAGTCTAAGACTCCAGATCATTAAGTCTAATGAAATGGTTTCTGCACATGCTTGAGTATACCCAGAAACATTTTCCAATAGATTTATATGATCTTGAATACTTGAATTGTGCTAAGCCGCCAGACGAAATATTGATTCCTTTGATATTCTGACAATGGTTACTTACCACCAAAAATCCCTAAATCCTCTTCAAGCGTAGCAGCCGAGTACACAAAATAACACATATTATTGCTAATTTAAAAGAATGCCAATGTAACTACATCAACTAACAAGTGGTTTTTCTTCCAGCTGCCCCCCGATGTACGTGGGCGAGCACTGCCAGCACATGAACCCGTGCCACACTGGCACGGGGCCTCGGTGCCAGAACGGCGGCACGTGCAACGTGGAGATGAGCGTCACCAGCGGACCCACCTTCTCGTGCTCGTGTCCCGTGGGCTACTCGGCGTCCCTCTGCGAGATCGCCGTCCCCAACAGCTGCGACAGCAACCCCTGTCTCAACGGCGGCACGTGCATCCTGCTCACTCTCGACAACTACACTTGTGCCTGCGCGGCTGGATACAGAGGTCAGTACTGTTTCACTTTCACTGTTCGTCTTGAGTGATTCACTCCTGTGAATCGCTATTATACTAGACAGCAACTTAAGTTGACCCTATGACGTCACTAACAAAGTAGTGGTTACCATGGTTGAGTGAAATGAAGAACGTCAATTAAAAAATATGATTGTTTTGTTAAACCCATGAATATATAGGGTCTTTTTTATCACGATTTGGGGATTTGCTTACCGAAACTCCTTCTGGCAACCCAACAGGCTTTCTGTTTACCCATTTTCTCCTTCCGCGTAGTGACGTACTGGGTTCAGGAAACGTTGCTGTCCAGTATACCTATGTTGTCATATCACGGTGAATGCCGTAGTGTTTGATTGAGTTAAGGGCCGTATTCAGAAAGACAAACGCATTGAAGAAACAACGAGAACGGTACTGAAACGGTGGGAAATCACTCGTACTAGAGGTTTGAGACGGTTACTCCGGAGCTCTTGTCTGCCATATTGTTCCGAGATTCTTCTAGTTTGGACAGAGCCTTAGCTTTAGACTGGCCATCTGACCGGGAGGTATACCTGGCACCCCAGAGCCTTTGGTGAAGAACACAGGTATGGCGTATGGGCATCGTAGACCTTGTCCTTCCATGGGTGTTGCACCTATAAATTTAGTTTTTAATTATTTTATGGCGACCAAACTCACCACTGTAAAGTTCAAGTAATTTAAATGCAGTGTAGAGGCCAATTAAAAACTAAAATTCAGGAATATATTTTTGAATTGTAGTTTTGTAGTTGTCTAGCTCCGAACCCCAAATTGATCGATGGAATCGGTCTTGACTCATTCCATTGGCCTTACACTCTATTTGTAGCTTGCAAGCATAATTAAGGCTTTTTATTTAGGGGTAATGCAGTAAAAGTTAGCTAAAACCAAGTGGCCTTAATTATGTGTGCATGTGCATGGGTTTATTCTGTCATTAAGTATTATTTTCAGGAAAATATTTTATCTACCTAGGTTGGTTTGAATTGTTAAGGATTTTTTTCTCTACTAAATCACTGATTTACTTACAGTAATGCATTTGATTGGAAAGTAAAAAAAAAATTCCTTCAACCACGCTGAATAAGTGATATCTTCGGCATATGCTCCCCCACTTGCGAATATAATGGGATTTGAAAGCTAATAAGGAAAGGTTCGGCCATTATTTTTTTCTATGGCTCTTGGGGGAAATCAGCTTCTTGACCTGGTATCGTTCATGAAACTGTTTCTTTTTCTCATCATTCAATGAGGAAGTGTAGGGATAACGTTGTCATTGCTTTTCCCCATCCCTGACTATCTCAGTTTTTATGAGATGAGGAATGTCTGAGGATAAAATAGGGATGTAAGTCTTACGAAGAACGACTATTAGATTGATCATTTGTAACTCTCCTACTGCCCAATTGCATTATTCTTCCTTGTAGGTTGACTGCTATTGAATGAAAAAGTTCGTACGAGGGCTGTTGGGATTTCTAATTTAAATTTTTGTCCATTTGTTTGAGTTGATTGATATTTTCTTTTAACTAAATACCTCGACATCAACTATCTGAAAGAGAACATTCAAATCAACCTCAATTCCTTTTCAATGCTGTATCTAGGTGTAAGGCTACAAAGCCTTTTCTAATCAATGAATGTATTCCTTTCAAAGGCAAATTAATTTTGCTGTCACTTTCCACTGCTTATTTCGATTGCAAATAAGAAAAATTGATCTTTTACACAGGCTTCTTTTCTCTTACCATCTTTTTCCCTTTCATTATCTATCTCTTTCAGGTGAGAGAAAAAAAAATCTCCCTAAGATGATCTCAGTAAAAAAAACTTCTCAACTCAACTCTTCCACACAAATCGGCTTTCAACTACCTTAATTAAACGAATGAGTTAAAATGGCTGCCCCTTTATCATTTCAATGATAAAATAGTTTTCTCTTAAATCTCTCTCCAGCCATTTATAAACAGAAAGGGTTTTAATTCCTTCGTTAGGCCAACGCACCATCCCCTCTAAACCCTTTCTGTCCCATCCCATGATGCTTTATCGCCGCCATAAAACTCCGGCACTCCCGTCTCCAGATCGTAATCGAAACGAGCTTCATTATCATCGATAAATTTAATCGCTTTATCCGCCCGTGCCCAGTAGTCCTCTTCTAGAAAGGATTAATAAATAAATGTCCCTCACAGGTAATGGAAGCACCTACCCCTTTGTAAAAATCCCTCCCTAATACTCCCGGCTCTTTTCAACAGTTCCATGAAATCCGTTTAATCAACCAGTATTAATCGTTCCAACTCTCTCTCTCTCTTCCCCAATCTATTTAACCCTTACCGGCCCGATTTTCCGTAGAACTCAACGGCCATCCCGGGCGGTCTGGAGATCGAAAGGGTTTTTAATAGGGTTGTTCTTTGTAACTTCCTCCGGGGGCATTGAACAACGAGTGGTTCCGTGAATAGAGAAAGAGTAATTAATGTTGTTTTTTTTTACATCTGTGTAGAGACCTGTTGAGGAACGTTTTCATAAACTATTAGTGTTCTTGTTCGCCGAGGTCGGAGTCATGCCCCCGAGATGTCAATGAATGTGTTCCTATGGTGGGAATGGAATTTTTTCGTGTCGTTATTAGTTGGAAGGTGGGGTAATTCCTAGAGTTTGGAGTGTTTACTTTGTGGGTTGAACCTCCTTCATGTTTTACTCGTATTAATTGTTTTCTTCGTGTTCACCTTTATTGCCCCAGGAGGGCTGTTAGCCTTCCTATAATGCATATTATGATGGCTTACCTGAGGTTGTAACAAACCCTGAGCAGAGTTAATTGCTATTTTTTTTTTTGGAGAATAGAAAAAGTAATTTACATTTTAATTTGATGAAATATCTTTTTTTTTAATTTAAGGAAATTTGGGTTTTGGTCAACTTTTTTCCACTATGTATAACCTGAAGAGCCTCAAAAAACTTAAATATTGGTATAGTTAGATTGCCTTAGCATGGCTAAACATGGTTTCTTCTATATTCAAGCACTCAAAAATGATACATCATGTCCTCATTTTTGGGCAAGTGCATGTTTCAGGAATTATAAACCACTGGCCAGTATCCTTCTGACAATATCGGCTTTTGCCAAAATTATCCCCATCGATGACACAGTATTTGTTCAGAATGTGACAATCATATAACGACTTGGGAAATGACGAACCTAATTGTAATATGGGTGATGCCGCAACTGGGTGAGGGGGGCTATCACGTTTTGAAAGACAAACGAATTTAGTCTGTGTAAAAGTTCATAAACTACAAAGTTCATAATAAAAGAAAAATACATATAATTTAAGTGGTCACTATTGAATTGTTTGAAACTTTCTGGTATTTCAAAATTGAAAGAATCTTTCCTTCATATTTGAAACAAAAAGTTTAATATCGAATTGAAACTACCGATGTATTCATCAAATTTGAAATCGTCATTTATCTCAGTGTACTGAAGTTAGTAGTAATAGTCCAGGCAAATTAGACATTGACCCGGACATTCAATATAACAGGCTGAAAATTGGTGGAAATGTAGAGGATAGTGTTCTGATTGAAATCCTGAAATTCCCAAAAATTCTATGTGGGGGAAAATCCGCCATTTTGAAAAAACGGCTGCCATCTTGGATTACGTTTTTAAGCATAGCGACTCAACCAAGCGTTCGATTGAGTTCGTTTTTGTCCTAAATTGTTTACTAATGAGTATATTAAGAGGCAACATCAAAAAGTTCGAAACAAGAAATTTAATTTAATTATAATTAATTTTTATTTAAAAAAGGCTTTGCTGCGTGAAAAGATAGGTAGATATTCCAAATAAACAGCTGAAAATTGGTGGAAATGTTGAGGATAGAAACCTAATTGATACCCCAAAATTCCCAAAAAATCCATTCAGGGGAAACCGCCATTTCGAACAACAGCCGCAATCTTGGATTGCGTTTTCAAGCATTGCGACTGTCCCAAGCGTTCGATTGTGTTCGTTTTTGCTCCAAATTGTTTAATAATAAGTATTTTAAGAGACAACGTCAAAAAGTTCGAAATAAAAAAGTTAATTTAAATATAATTAATATTTATTTAAATAAATTTTTGCTGGGTCAAAATACAGATAGACATTCAAAATAACAAGCTGAAAATTGGTGGAAACGTAAAGGATAGTGTGCTGATTGATGTACCAAAATTCCCAAAAAATCCCTCTTGGGGAAAATCTCCCACTTTGAAAAAAGCCCCGTCATCTTGGATCCGCAATTTTAGCATAGTGGTAGTCTAATTTTCTCTTTACACAACAATGAAACTTCCCCAAAACACATTGTTGTAGCCGAAAAAAGATGGAATTTTAAAGTCGAATATTTCAAAACCTATTTAAGCGATTAAAGTAAATTTGGGCTTAAAATGTAGATTATTTATTCAATAAAAACATACCATTACGTGTATGGTCAAAAATATTACCGTTAGGTTGCTATTTCGTTTGGAGTTTAGTTTGGTTTCTCATTTTGACCATTTTGTTCATACTATTTGATTTAGTTGCAACCAAACGGTGATATTTTTGACCATACACGTATTGGTATGTTTTTATTGAATAAATAATCTACATTTTAAGCCCAAATTTACTTTAATCGCTTGAATAGTTTTTGAAATATTCGACTTTAAAATTCCATCTTTTTTTGGCTACAACAATGTGTTTTGGGGAAGTTTCATTGTTGTGTAAAGAGAAAATTAGACTACCCACTATGCTAAAATTGCGGATCCAAGATGACGGGGCTTTTTTCAAAGTGGGAGATTTTCCCCAAGAGGGATTTTTTGGGAATTTTGGTATATCAATCAGCACACTATCCTTTACGTTTCCACCAATTTTCAGCTTGTTATTTTGAATGTCTATCTGTATTTTGACCCAGCAAAAATTTATTTAAATTAAAATTAATTATAATTAAATTAACTTTTTTATTTCGAACTTTTTGACGTTGTCTCTTAAAATACTTATTATTAAACAATTTGGAGCAAAAACGAACACAATCGAACGCTTGGGACAGTCGCAATGCTTGAAAACGCAATCCAAGATTGCGGCTGTTGTTCGAAATGGCGGTTTCCCCTGAATGGATTTTTTGGGAATTTTGGGGTATCAATTAGGTTTCTATCCTCAACATTTCCACCAATTTTCAGCTGTTTATTTGGAATATCTACCTATCTTTTCACGCAGCAAAGCCTTTTTTAAATAAAAATTAATTATAATTAAATTAAATTTCTTGTTTCGAACTTTTTGATGTTGCCTCTTAATATACTCATTAGTAAACAATTTAGGACAAAAACGAACTCAATCGAACGCTTGGTTGAGTCGCTATGCTTAAAAACGTAATCCAAGATGGCAGCCGTTTTTTCAAAATGGCGGATTTTCCCCCACATAGAATTTTTGGGAATTTCAGGATATCAATCAAAACACTATCCTCTACATTTCCACCAATTTTCAGCCTGTTATATTGAATGTCCGGGTTTGGCCCTTATTTTGTCTAATTTGCCTGGACTATAAGGGAGGCAAGTAAGACAGGGATTCCTAAAATACAATCTCAAGGGGCCTTCTAACTAGGTAGTGTCAAATTGTCGATTTTTGTTAACCTTATAACTTTTCTTTGGAAAGGCGATAAAGAACATGAGTCAAAACAGCTAGATCAAATTTTTTAATCAATTATAAAGTCTTCTAACCATTTTCAATGACATTATTTTGTTTCACTTTGTACTATTAATAAATTTTTATTACGATGAGATAACTTTGGCAGGGTTCCCACTGGTCAGGGAATACCTGGAGAAGTCAGGGAATTTTAATTTCACCTAAAAAGTCAGGGGATAGTCCGGGAAAATTGCTCATTTTGGCCAAAAAACCTGGGAAATCATACAGAATACCTGGAAAATGAACAATTTTTAATGTTTGGGCGTCAATTTATGCTTTGGAAAGTGGAAAAAATAGACCATTAATTGAAAATATATGTTCACAAGAGCCAAAAATATCTGAAAAATGCCGTAAATAGCATGGAAAAGTCAGGGAATTGACCTGGAAAAGTCAGGGAATTTTATTTCTGAAATTGAGGGGGAACCCTGTGTATACCCTTATCCATCGGGCAAAAGGAACATTTTTAGGTTGAGGATTTGTTTCTAGAGGGGCGTTAGGATGCACCCCACGTTACAACCATACGTTACATCATAACTACTGAGATACAACCTTTCTTTACATCAACAATTGTTATCTTTTGTAGGTAACCACTGCCAATTGCCCGACTACTGTGCCTCCCAGCCGTGCCGGAATGGAGCTTCGTGCCAGTCCGTCAAAGACACGTTTCGCTGCACTTGCGCGAGGGGCTTCACCGGCTCCAACTGCACCACCGACATCGACGAGTGCCACCAGGAGGTCTGCGAGCACGGAGGGGTCTGCATCAACACCCTCGGATCATACAGGTGAGAACCTTTATTACTTGTAGAACTTAAGTGTTTTCATATTTTTAGTAGTTTATTTTTTTAAATAGCTTATGTGTGGGATGACATTGATCTTCCAAAAAGGGTTTTGATGGCTATATTTATTCATTCGATTTGAAATTTCCGAAAATTGAAAAAGGTTCATATAAAAAGAGTAAATGTTGACTGGAAGTTATAAATGTTGTTGTTTTTTCCAGATGTAATTGCTCTCCTGGTTTCACTGGTCTGAACTGTGATTCTCAATACATTCCGTGTATCCCTAGTCCTTGCCTCAACGGAGGTTCATGTCGTCATCTGGATGCCTATCATTATCAATGTTCATGTCCACCTGGTAAGTTTTGATGTTTCCATCAGTTTGTTTTATATACCAGCTGAAAAATATTGTTAAAAATAGTACCCCCATGAACTCAAAGGATTCTTTTCATTGGTTTATAGTTTTAAGAGCTCTTAATTTGTTACTTTTTATCAATATTATCTATGTTGTTACATGCTTGCGACATTTTAACAGCGGATGTAAGAAAAATAATTTTACTGGTTCCATAACATGGGAGAAAAACTATATCATCATCTCAGAATCATATGGCTATAATTTTTGGTCAAAATTTAAAAGATTTCTACTGATTGCGTTACCAGTTCCAGTACTAAAAAAAATATTCTTGTTGAATATTTTGGTTAAGATTCGTGTGGAGCATAAAAATGTTATTTTTTAAACACTTTCATATTCTCGGCAGTATCGCTCATGCTTGTTTTTTTTTCTTGGTCACGTAATTACACGTCTCCTCATCAAGTTTATCACTTCACGAATGGCAACGCGTCTCCCACTCCATATATGCACGAAAATGATACAATTTATTCATCCACGATGCAAATATGCATATCAAGTCAAAGGGTTCAAGTGCGTTCACACCATAAATTGAAAGCAGCAGTAGTTATATCAACCGGATTCTTTTCGGCTTTGGATGGAGGTTTTTTCTACGCGACACACCGTCTCTACTTTCGCTTTTTCTCTCGATTTCAGAGCCGCACGACGCCATTTTGAATTCTTTTTTCTCTTCTGCTACAGCTCGGTGAACGCCTCAATTATCTTGGCTGTGCGTCCATTAGGAGCTAAAAGCATTTTTAAAGAGCCGGCGTTTTACTGCTAGAGTGACTTGGAGTAGTTCTTTAAGAACGCGTTTTCGGTGCCGTACATTTGTGAAAAAGAGAATGGTTCCTTCAAGCAGTTTATTTTTTGTTGAGTTGAAAACTCTTTATCAGTTTTCTCTGTTCTCGCTTGCAGTTTCAGGGTCAAGATCATTGTCCAGTCAGTTGGTTTGAAGTGTTTTTCCCTCTGAATCCACTTTGAGAGAAATTCTTCTATTTAAATTCTTCCACAAATCCTTTATTCGTGTTGTTATTTTAAAAAGTGGTTTTGAAAGAATGTGTCAAAAAGCTCTTAAATGCAAATTACAATTTTTTCCCATTTGCTAAATTATTTATTTTTTACAAAATTTCAAAGATATTTGGGGATGGGGATTGACGAAATTTGATTTTTGTGCTGTAGCAGCAGTTTGTGGTGACAGTTTTAATGGATCTTGTCTGACCTCTTCTAACAACAGGATGATCAACAACTTACAGCATTCATTAATTTATATCCAATCCAAAACAATACGAAACTTTTTTTGTTTATGTTTTGGTTCTATCATCAGATTAGCAATGCTTTCTTTTGGAATTCTTTTCTATTCCAAATTCTACGGGTGTACGGGTAAATTTACTGTCTGTCTATCACAAGATGAGCTCTCGTTTACATTTCTTACATCCATTCGTTTAGTTTTGTTTCTATAGCAACCGCCACAACCAGCAACTAGTCCAGAGCTCATCTTGTGATGGACAAACAGTATACTGGGTATTGGCGAGTTCAGGATAAATGGACCAACTTTTTTTGGGCTTCAAGCCTGTTGTTGGTTCTCTTCAAAAGTCACAGCAAAAGGTATATCGTCGTGGATACCATTCATATGATACCTTATGTAACTTTATTCATAAAACATTCTTTTGCCAATACTACATTCCAGACAGCTATTTCCAGTTCCATTGACTCACTTCCTATGCCTTCTTTCTCGGAAATCGTCGTATAATATGGACATTACCCGTGTCTTCGTTTCCAGGTCACCTTGCTTCTCTAAAAGACAATGGATATAAGAGGCGTGGAAAAGAAAATTGTCTCCATCGGTAAAGCGCGCGTGGATTTCCGAAAAACACGAAAGAGTTCACTGTGTAATGAGTTTAAAAAGAACCTTTAAATCACCCTATCGGATATCGGCTATATAACTTTCCTACTTTTATTTATTCCGATCTGATCGTTTGCATAAAAAAAAGAAAACGTTCCGAGACCGTTTTTATTCCGTCTGGTGGTTGTCCAGAAAAAGAACACCTCCCGATCTCTTGTTCGATAATGTGGAAACTTCGCAGAAAGGTTGGTTCAACGAGGAACGATTTTCTCTGGTTCGCAGACAAGCATTTCTTATCTTCTTGCACACTCGAAATGACCTCTGGCCGCCGCGTCTTGATGTTCTTTTTATTTCTTGGATGGAAAGAACCTGTTTCTGGGCTTTTCTATCTTTTTTTTCTTTCCTATTCTTGATAAGAACTGCTGCTACGTGAGGTGGAATTATTATTACGTCGCCCTGATTCGCACAGTGTGTGATCTATAGGAATTGGAAGAGCATGCGGCACTGGCGCAGATAAAGACGTTCACGATTTTGGAGTGTGGAGAGGAATAGGAATTAAAATCTTTTGTCTCCGAAACCAGAATTAAGTTTTTCAGAAATTGAATGGAATGGAACTTGGGAGGAATTAAGTTTTTGTGTTAAAAACCTGTTTGCTGTTTTGAAAACTCGAGTTTAGAATTTGGTGCAGATCTTTTGGAATTTCGGCAAGGGAAATATAATTATTTTCTTGATTTCAATGGAAGTTCTCTACATTGTAAGGCATTAAAAATGATCTTGAAATTCCTGGATATAATAAATGATGCCACTAAAATGTTTAGAATCCAGTCACGAGTTTAATTTTATGTACGGCATGATTCTGTATGAACTCTGAAGTTCTTTTTGTTAGTATGGGCACATTTTGTATTATAAATCTTAAGAAAATTCTTTCATTTGGTTGAGGTTATTCCCTTTCTTAATTGTAATGAAGCTATAAAATTGAAGTAAAACTAAAAAGACACCGCCAGGCATTTGCACAAACAGATATACTCGACAGCAGCGTTTCCTGATCACTACTCGGAAGGAAGAAATGGGTGAACTCAAAGCCTGTTGGGTTGCTAGGAGGAGTTTTTGTAAGCAAATCGGGATAAAAAGCCACTGTATACTATATATGGGTTTAGCAAAATAATCATACATTTAAATTGACGTTCTTCATTTCACTCAAATGACTACTTTGTTATTTAGTGACGTCATAGGGTCAACTAACGTTGCTGTCTGGTGTCGTGTCACCCTAAAACCTCCTAGGGGCTCTTCACAAATTACACGGTAGATAGCTAAGATATTTTTCTAAGTGTGATTCTAATCATTTTTATGTTGATTATATTACTCTGTAGATCACTAGTTCAGATTAATTGCTCGGAAACGTTCCTCTAATAGTTACCTTACCATTTTTTTTTTATCTCATTCAACGAGAAGAACGATTACTCCTTACATATATTAACCCAAATCGGCACTCGCACATAAGACCTGTACTTAATTCAGATAAGGTCTCACACACATGAATATCAACTTTGCCAAACAGTATCTTATAACCATCTCTTCCTCTCGAAGCGAAGAGAACAACAAATCTATCTTCTTCCTACATCTACTATTCCCATTGCAATTATTAATCAAGAAGACCTCTCGGGTAATGCCGCATTATAGTATATCAAAATAACAACAGCAACAGCTCAGCCTACACTTATTTAACCCATACCTTCGCCCGCGGAGGATTCTACTCTCATCTTTTAAGTCCGCCTCCATCAATCTTTTCTTCCCTCTTTAAGTATTCTAATCGCGTCTCCGGCGCAGAACAAAGCCACCCCGCCCTCCTCCCCCTCTCTCTCATAGTGGACCCTACCCAACAGTAATTGCAAGACGGAAAATCCCGGAGCGATCTATTATTTAGGACGACGGTTCGCAGTGACAGCCTACAATCAACAAACACGGCTGCGAACCAGAGAGAGGACCTCTCCCATCAGAAATAATTCCGTTTCTTCTTCCATTCCATAACTCAGTTCGAGACTTCGGAAGAGTCCACCCACCCAGCGTGAGACCAGGTTGCTTGACCCCCGGTGCTCTTATATTCGATTCTGTGTCCCTCCCTCCTCTTGCCAGAATTATTCTCGATCTGAAGGACTACTACTTGTTGATGGATTTGACGGCTCCTAGAAAAAAAAGGAATTGATATTAACTCTGCCCTGGAGTGTTCGATTCTTGCATTTGAAGAGTCTCTCTGTCATAAATTCTTTTTTTTTTTCATTCCTCAGACAGAGCGTTACTTATTCTGATGAAGTATGGGTATGTCTGAACTATACATAGTGCTATACTTCGACTATGAACTATACTTCACCTTACAAGTCTATTAAGTCGGCTTTTTCTTGCACCATTAAGACCAATTTCCAACCTATCACCTATCAGTATCAGTTCACCTATCATACTGACTATCAGTGTACTCTAGTTGCTGCAAACAAATATGGTATAGGAAAAATGGTAGAAGCATTTATATGGTGAAGCACTAAAACAAACTGCTAACTACTAGCAATTCCATCAAAGTAAATAAATATTTATATTTTCTGTCAGGAATGTTTTTCTTCATATATTGTGGGAGGAAATGTTATTCTTCTTTTTATTTCTGTCAGAAATGTAATTCTGCTTTATATTTTTGTCAGAAATGTAATTCTGCTTTACATTTTTGTCAGAAATATAATTCTTCTTTATATATTCTGGCAAGAATGTTATTTTTCTTTTTGTTTTCTGGCAGAAATGTTTTCTGCACAGAACTAATATCTACTGCAGTTCACTCAAATGAGGCAAGAGGCACTCAGAAGTTAACTTCAAGAGAGAGTTGGATAATTAAATTAGTAATTTTTTTAAAAATAACTACGTTAGTTGGGTCAGCAAATGCAACCTTCCTTCATTTATTCATCCTAATTTGAAAAAATTATATTCCTTGCGAAAACCGCCACAACTTAGAAAAACACTCATGAGATCACCACTAATTTAATCATGTCGAAAATTTCCAAACAATAGGAATCTCCTTCAAACTCACTCGAAGGACTTTAACGAACTTCTTTCATGTCACACAATCTCCCAGAGATTCATTAAAACCCTCTTTGTCTCCGTTGATTAAAAGAGTACCCCAATTGAAACCCAATCGGGCTGACGCAAGCATCAAGGATCGAGCCTCCTTTCGCAACCACTGATACTCCGACCCCCGAATTTACCCTCTTTCGGAGAGGCCTCGGGTTCCTTTCGAAGATTTATTTCCTCTCTGGATAATAACAGCACGACCATCTTCTCCATAAAACTTTTCTCCTCATGTCGTTAACTTTTGATATTTATTTACTTGCTTCTTCGCAAAAGGGATGCGAGTAGTATTTTTGATGGGTTTTTGCCACTAGTGGTGGCCACACCTTGCTTATCAAACGATGGAACACGCTCTCGGAATAAAATAAGAACGTTCCTTTCACACCCACGGATTAATGCGGTGTTTATTAAGAGGGGGTTGATGGAACCTCATTGTTGTTCGCTAACCCCCCCCCCACCATTTCAACCCACCATAGGTACTTTATTAATACCTTCAGGACTTGGATACAGTAACCATGTGTGTATCTATCTGTGTTTCACTTGTGAGGTTTTTTTTCTTAAAGATAGGATTAGGTGGTTGTGGAGTGGTGCATTTTGCTACGGTTGGCTGTGGTGGAAAAATCTGTTAAATGGGAGCTTTTATATTGAGCGGGGTGTCTCATGTTTAAAACATCGGTGCTGTTGTTGAATTTATAACGCATAGATATTGGTGGTATCTATGGGCGTTTCCAGGTCTCGGGGTTAATGGAGAGAATATACCCACCTGTTATCATTTTATGTTGTTGCAATAAAATGGGCTTGAGAATTTGTCCAGTCTTTTTTAAAATTAGTGCCAAACATGGTGGTATTACTATGGGGTCATTCAAATATTACGTAAGCATGTTTTTGGTCATTTTTGTCCCCCTCTCCCCCCTTGTCAGCAAAGATAAGCAAACCGCAACCCCCCCTCTCATAATTACGTAAGAAAACTGCACGACCCCCTCCCTTTGTTTTTTTTGGTAAAAATCTTTAGTAATGCTTAGATTTCTGAAATTCATTGTTCTCAGTGAACACAATCGATTGTAAAAACTTTCCTTGTGAATAGTTTATGGAAATTCATTTTTGGTTGAATTTTGAAATTAATTAATTTAGATGCAAGAAACAAGAGATTTTCGAATTTCTAAACTTTTATTCGTTTCTCCAGCATTGGTCGAGCCCGATTCTGTGTGGAATCTGACCTTGGGACCAAAAAACATATCGCTTCCTAGACGAAACGGAACACCATTTCTAAAAGAACATGATCCGAATGAAAATCAAATTACGGAATAATCCACCGGATTTGTCCTCCCCGAAACCCCATTTTCGAAGTATTTTCGGATGAACGAAGCCACCCGAAAAAGGATCTCGGGAGATTTTCAATCAAAAACGCATTTCTCCGTAAAATAAAGACGGTTATCTCTTTGTCATGACCGAGAAAACTCCATTAAATAAAGAAAACTTCCATCTTCAAATCCTCCCCCCAGAGCTACAACGACAACCGCAAGAGGGTCGCGATCGAAAGAGTCATTTTCTCACACTAATCGCGTTAACGGCCATTACGAAATGCGGTTTCGCCTTTTGTTGCCGAGTGTTTATGTTGTGATGCGAGATGTGCCATTGTTGAGTGAGGCAACTCATATCATCATATTCATCCATCTGCAAGCTGTGGCTCTTGCGTGGGAACAGCCGGTGATTTTTCATTGTTTGCTGGCGGGGCTCGATCTCTTGAGGTCTTGCCCAAGCATTAATTTGCGTTTCTGAATCGTTTCTGGGATTGGAAAAGAGGTGGATGATGTTTAGTGATGGACAGGCGACTCATGAGTTGACTCATTTCAATACTTACATTTTTGTACCACCTCATGGTCAATGAGTTGACTCCTTTTGGTCACTTTGAATGCTATTTAACCTTCATACAGATATTTGTACCACCTCATGATTAATGAGTTGACTCATTTCATGGTTTACTATATGAATGTCATTTTGCTTACATGCATATAACTCATTTAGACAAATGAGTGATTCATTTCAATAATTTGAGTTACCCATCATTTTTTCTGATTTGTATTGCTTGGAGAAATAAAATGTAGTTATTTGAAAATAACTGGCATCATCTGATAATCAATCAAAGGCATCGTAAAAAAAAGGTTGTTTTTTTTAAATTCAGGATTTTTTAGATTTGTTCTTAAGTTTGATGGAATAGTTCTTTTAGCTTGTGGAGCACAAGTGAAACGTGTTTAATATATTATCATTTATCAAGCAAAACAGCTTTAGAATAAGTCCGCTTTCCGCCATGTTTAACCACAGTTCCGAAAACAACATGTTAAGTGTTGTCATTATAGAGATCTAATCGTATTATTAGATCTCTTACAATTTTATACTAATTACTATTATTTTAGGATCTAATAATAATAGTATTAACAATTAGATCTCAATAGTTGTCGGTCATAAATTGAGTTGTGGTTAAACATGGCGGAAAGCGGACTTATTCTAAAGCTGTACCTATCAAGCTTACAAGAACTCCCGTACAAAAATATGCTAATTTTTTAAATGGAGGCCGACAAAGGTTTTATGACATCACCAATGTATTCATCTTAGCACTTATCCAAGATTTGTATTTGACTCTTTTTATTCAAATCAAGTAATTTTAAACTCGGGATTCTTCCCAGAGATCTTATTAACGATCAGGCTGTCTAAGGCATTTTCAAAGACGTATTTTACTTCTCTCCGAAAAATTTCAGAAAAGCGCTGAGTATATATATTTGCATAATTTTCTCAAAAATAAAAATTCCGAGCCAGATCTTTTATTTACATTCTCCTCCATCCCTTTCTCTTCCAAATTCGTACCCACCTTCGCTTATTCTTCTGCTGACCAAACCCATCCCAGAGAACGCTCGTTCCTCATCTCTTAAAAAGAAAAAGAATTCTCTTTCTTCATCAGAACCTTCTCTTTGGGCGTCGCTCCTCTCCATAATAGCAATTACCCTCAGCAGAAGAGATACGGACTGAGGTCACATATCAGAACTGGCTCATTATTACATCCACCCTCGCCAAAAGAAGGAACAAAACGTAACTCTGCATAACATTATACCTACCCTCTCTCTCTGAAGAGTTTTGCTTTCTTTTGTTTGCATTTCTCGAAGAGCCATCTCCATCGTGTCTTTCCTCCACCGTTGCTATGGGGATGTTAAGGATGTTAACGCCATTCTTCAACATGGGAGACGGGTGTCACAAAAAAGAGTTTCCTCCTGTCGCTGACTCTTCGTCGTGACACCCTGGAGGTCCTTTTTTGTTATTTATTTATTTATTTATTTGAAAAGAAATCGCACACAGAAAGAGTTGGGTCCGCCCTTCTGGATGGCTTCTTTTGACTCATTTGGATTTCTGGGACCGGCCTTTTTCCATTGAAAAGGGCCTCATCATGTGGTTAATGCTGTTTAGTAGGAAAAACCGCATTGTAAGAGCGTCTGAATGACACTGTAGCTTTATTCAAAAACGTGATTAAAAGACACCACTAAGAACTCTGAGAATTAGCATATGAAATGAAGGAGTAAGGAAACTGAGAATAAGGATGTTGTCTGTCATGTCACAGAGATGATTTGTCATCTTTTTGGTGCAGTCAACTGTTATGTTTGTCGTTAATGATGGGTTTTCAATGCGTTTAACTTTTTTGCATTGGCTAACTTTTCTATAAGAACCTTCAGAATACTAGTTTATTTGTATCAAATCTTAAAGTACTAATTCACATGCATATTTTTTTCTCCATATAAAGAATTCGAATGCCGTAATAAATGATACTTGCACTTTCCCTTACTTTATAAATTCGTCCATTGTGTTAAAGTCTTAATCTTACAGAATCTTGCTGGGAAAAATCTCCTTGGAGATCTTGAGATCTAAGTTAATTTAGGTTTTGTTTCATTTAATAGTTCTGACAATAGGTCTGGCTTTGTTGGAAATGTTGGCTTAGAGGTATGTGAGGCACTTCAGTGTGAATTCTGTGTGGTCAGATTAATGCCATATCCTACATTTTCTTAGATTTTATCATCTTTTCACTTAAAAACAACCTTCTATGAACACGGCTCTTAGGGGAATAACTTGATTCAGAAATTGCTAAAGTATTTTCCGTTCAAAATGCTGTATTATTTATCTGATTTTCCAAAGGTTTGATTTTATGTTCCTACTTCTAGATCCTGATGTAAAAACCAAGCTACATAATAATTTTTCCTCATCCAAATTTAGTACTGTTATTCAAATTTTTATGGTACTTTTATAGTTGGTTGTCTGCACTACAAAGTTTCAAATTAAGCGTTGATTAACGATTTTCTCTTTTTTAGGTTACACTGGTACAAATTGCGAGACCAACATCAACGACTGTCCGGGAAACCTCTGCCAAAATGGGGCGACTTGCATCGACGGTGTCAACAGCTACACGTGCCATTGTCCCCCTGCTTACACCGGTAAGTTGTCATTCCTGTCCTCCTGTACACTGTCCAACCCCAACGACGGAATCTATCCATCGCCACCTAGACTCATAAGGCCATAGAAGCTTGAAATCGTGACGCGAAATAGTAGGCAAGACAGACGTCACCTTTCAACAGCACAAGGTATACAAGATTTCAGACTGGAGTTGCGCTGTTGTCCAAATAAGCTGTGAAGAGTGACGTCTTGCCTACTATTTCACGTCACGATTTCGAGCTTCTATGGCCTTATGAGTCTAGGTGGCCATGATCTATCCCGATAAGGGGCAAAATACACCGGCCGCCACGAGTGGAGAAAGCAATAAAAAAGGTTATCTCACTTCTATTGGATTACCTGTCTTAGATAACCTCTTTACGACTTTATTTTATTGCTCTCGCTTCTGCTTCCTTGGTGTGGCTCGGCCCTAACACTGAGTCCTACTTCAGAAAGGGGATCTGTGGGCCCCCTCCCACAAAATTTCTTGAAATTTCACTCACGTAAACAGATATTCAACTCGTTTTTTAGCAATTTGTGTGAAGTTAGCAGTATACAACATTTCTTTGGGGAAATTTGCAATTGATCTTGTTTTTGCAGGGACCTACTGCAGCAAAGACGTGGACGAGTGCGCCATGCGTCCCAGCGTCTGCAAGAACGGGGCCACCTGCACTAACACCATGGGCGGCTACACGTGCATCTGCGTCAACGGGTGGACTGGCCACGACTGCTCCGAGAACATCGACGACTGTGCCGTGGCCGCGTGCTTCAACGGGGCCACGTGCCACGACAGGGTGGGATCCTTCTACTGCCAGTGCGCTCCAGGGAAAACAGGTGAGTCTTCTATCACAAGTCCATTTCTTTGGACCTTTGTCTGACGATATTTATCAATATGCAATATGCAGCAATGGTCAAAATGCCAGCCAAATTGCCAAAGCCAGCGATACTAAACTGTTAGAAATAAACGATAACCTGTCTAAAATAATCCTTTTTTGAAGTCCCAACGATATCTTTATAGGCAGGCAGGATTCACTGTATTAAGAATTAATTGTAGCTCAGTGGTGTGGCCAGAAAAAAATGATACTGGAATTTTGGGGTTGTTAATATTGGGGAGGATTTAGTCCATTTCTTTGCTCAAAAAAGAAAAATGATCTAGTAGAATGACCCTTGTCCCTCACAGAATAAGAAAATAAGTCCAAAAAGGACATCTTGAATGCATATATTTTTAAATTTCAGGTTTATGAAATTGTAAAATTTCATACAACCAAATGAAAGGCATACTTATACTATTCAAAATGTTGAAATATTCTTATGCACTAACACTCTGTTCAGTTGGTAAAGTGGCGTTGCAAAATAAGGGTACCTAACCCCTTTTCCCTAAAAAAAAAATCTAGATCTGTCCCTTTGTTATACATAGAGAGACATGTTTGTAAAAAAAACCTATACAGTTGTGCAAGTGCATAGCTACCAACTCTACAGTTTTTAAATGATTGCCATTTGCAAGGGCAAGGAGAATCCCACTTTACTTAAATTGAGATTGGAATATCCTGATCTTGGAGAAGACATTCATTCTGGCTGAAAATGTTGTTAGATGCTACCGAAATAGAAGCATCCTCCTCTTCCATTTTCTCTTGACCGGTGTGGTTGACCCCGGCCCAGACCTTGTGGTGTGACGTTGATGTGGCACTTGTGTGACGTCAATTCAATCCCATTTACCAATTTGCAGACGTTCCACTCAAGTTTGCTTTTAGTTCAATTTATTTAAAAAGAAGCGCTTACTGTGTGGAAGTAGATAATTGTATGCGTTTTTAACACTCTTGGAGGCTTGTTATCTTTCTACTGGGTAAAGTGAGTTATAGTTAATGATTAAGAATCTATCATAATTTATTATTCCTTTTGGTGCTCTGCCAAATTATGAAGGGCCATAGACGTTGACGACGGTTAAAGTTACTCAACTTTACCTTCACGAAGCAGGTTATTTTGCGATTTCTTTATTTCAAACAGAGGCCATAACAATTCCATAAAATAATAATATGAACTGGATAACAATTTTGGAATTTTCTCGATAAAATTGACTGCAGTTTTCAACTCTTATCTAATAGGTTCGATTCGATAATTTCTTTGCAGGTCTTCTTTGTCACTTGAACGATGCTTGCGCGAGTAACCCTTGTCATCCAGGGGCCATGTGCGACACCAATCCTATCGATGGAACTTACATCTGTTCCTGTCCGAATGGGTTCAGGGGTACCGACTGCACTGAAGATGTCGACGAATGTGAAGAAGGTAAGGACTATTACCATTGTGTCATACATAACGCCATTTTCTTTTAGATACCAGTTCATTGTGCCAGTTCATTGTTCATTGTGCCACAAACTAACTTTTTATATTCCCCTCAAGAAACTTTCAGATTCTAATAAATCTTAAAAATTCAATATCTCAGTGTAAAATTAAGTGGTTTTAACATTTTATCATCTAGAAAGGAGGAGAAAAGACTGTGAAATACTGGGTGTTTCAGTAAGTCCGCCATAACTCTGCACAGCCAGATTCCTTGGGCGGAGTTCATACAATTGTCCAAAGAACTACACCTCTACGAAGCTTTTCTTTATCGAAATATGTGACGTCACATCTGATGGAAACTTAATTGTATCATTTCACGACACAGGCATGCATGCTCAGCGAATATGTTTAACTATTTTTTCTTGTTTTTGACCGCATATGACGTCATAACCTTTTCTGTCGCAGTTTTCTCAAAAGCTGTGGGTCGTAGAGGTACAGTTCTTTGGCTACCAACAGTTCTTTGGCTTTATGTACTCCGTGGAAGAAATCTGTCTGTGCAGAGTTTGGGCGGACTTGTTTATTGGTTCTTAAATCCTTCTTCTAAACCTAAACAAGCCAGCATTCTTCCTACCTGAAAAAGCTTCGATATTTAGTAGAATAATTTGCTAAAGACGGTGATGTTGAAGATATTTATATTTTTCTTCTCAGGCTACCCTTGCGAGCACGGGGGCAAGTGCGTCAACATCCCCGGGTCCTTCAGCTGCAACTGCACCAAGGGGTTCACGGGGCCTCGGTGCGAGATCAACATCAACGAGTGCGACTCCAACCCCTGCCAGAACGAGGGCACGTGCCTGGACGAGAGGGGAGGCTTCCGCTGCGTCTGCATGCCAGGTAAGGCCTCATTATTATTGATTATTGTTATAGTATATTATAATTCAGAAATAGTTTGGGAGCTTCCTGTTTTTCTTATTCTCTTTCTTTCTGTATCAATCTCGGTGTTATTTTAGTACTCTTTCCCTCCTCTTCATTCTCTCTTACTTTTATTATTTTCTCTTTGTTCTCTCTTTCTCTTGTTGTCTCATTATTCTTCCCCTTCTCTTTATTCCTTTTTCTTTCTGTCCTTCTCTACAAATGCTCTTCATTTTCTGTAGAAATGTACATCACTCTTTTTCTCTCTTCTTCATTCTTTCTTATACTCTTAGAGAAAGTAAGAGGAAATGAGAAAAGAGAGAACGAAAAGGAATGAATAAGTCTTATTCTCTCCTTTTCGTTCTCTCTTTTCTCATTTCCTCATACTTTCTCTCCCTCTCCATTTTTCTTGGAACTGAATATGTAACGCCTGAAAATATATTTTCAACTGATACCCATGTCTGATACTCTGATATCTTGTACCCAGTGCTGCCATGAATTTGCTATAGAAAGGCTTTAAGATGTTGAGAACATTCACAAAATAACCGTTTGTAAAGTTGAAAGAATCAAATCAAGGGTGGCTGCTTGTAAAATGTGATGCATAGGCCGGATAGTAGAGTAACTCTGGAACAAAATAATAATATTATAGTAATTTGTGAAAGTTTTTCGATTTATAGATGGGAACTCAAACGGCCTTTTATAATATGGTTTTATATCCTCCATATGTTAAGAGGGAGAAAAAAGAAATTCTTTATTCAAGTTACTCTTTCCGAGAGATATCAAGAGTGTGGTCGTATATCACTCTTCTCTCTCTGCATAAAACAAAAAAAGTTTTATGTGCCAGTAAGCACCTCATCGTTTATTCGAATACCCTACAAAACCCCGGATCTGTTTATGCGACAACGTCTTCACTTTTATGTCCATAAAAAAAATATTGATAGAATAACCATGGGGGATAACCCTAGAAGTCAAACGTTTTCCAACCGTTCCAAAACCCCAATATAATTTAATGATAACACGGTTTTTCTGAATACATCTCGCCAAGCATACAAAATGCTTCGAATTATGCATCGTAATAACAACCCGCACATTCTTCTGGAACAGCCTCGGGGTGGAAAGGGGGTGGGAAAGATTTAAAAAAAATAAAAGAATCTCCCGTCTGCATCGATGAAAAAGGTCATCCCGGGTGGTATACCTACTCGAAAGCTCGTGTAATTGTTCAGCCAGTGAACCCGGTTTTTGGTAATGGACCTGGACTATGGCCGTTTCACTTGACCCTTCATGCACTGGGGAGGGATGGAATCTTTTTTTTTTTACTCTTTCACCCCCGCACTTGATTGCTGCAGGTGTTCCCGCCTCTCGGACGGAATGAGAAAGTTGTAGTTGGATGTTCGAGAACTCTGTGGAACAATAAAAGCGAAATGTATCGGTGTCAGTAGGTTCTGTCAACGCCGCTGCTGTTGTTTTTGAGGTCTTGCGCGAATCGGCTGGTGTGGGCGTTGATTGGGGGTCGTGCCACCCCCCTTTTTTGAAGTATTGGTTATGCATTGTTTTGAATCGTTTGCTTGCGGGCGACATTGACATACAGTGCAGATGATCATTTGTGGGAAAAAAATTGTTAGTTGAGTTGAGTGTTGGATTGCTGGTGATTCTTAAAAGAACAACGGGCAATTTCACCTTGGATGTTATCGATCTACATTAAAGTGTTGAGGAATTGAAGAGTTTCTGATGAAAAACTACTCTCCTGGAAATTCCCTTTTAATACTGAGATTACAGTTTAGTTAAAATTAATAAATAAAGTTACGTTGGGGGTTATTTAAGTTCCTATATTCCTAATTTGGACGGTAAAAATATTTTTTGGAAGGAGCATTGAGCACTTAACAAGTATATTTGTTTGAATATTATAAGTCTAGTCTAGGGTTCAATGCATTCCATCAATTTGGCGTTAGTGCTAGTTTTGAAGCATCACAGTCAGTGAAGAGGCATTTAAAAAAAAGAATAAAGAGAGAAGCGTTTGGGAGGAACGGCAAATGAGTTTCGATTTGTGCTGCCAACCTTCCCTTGTTAAAAGTCGTGTTAATCGTTTTTCCTCCGAGAATAAAAGTTCGCGCTTAACTTCCCATGTAAACGGCCTTTGAATAGATTGCATGCTTGACCACTTCGCGCTTTCAACTCGCCACTTTCTCTATCGGCCAATCGCCACCGACGCCGCCATGATAATTGCCGAGTGAAGATTAGAAGGAAGTTATTCTCGGATCAAGCCTTTTTCTCCCCCGAACATTTATAATTACCCCATTAATTTTAGATTTTCTTTTCTCTCTTTATAGGTTCATTGATTTTTTAACTGCATTTCGCTAATTGAAATTAAGTTGGAATCTGTTTCTGTTCTACAGATCAAAGGGTTATTAGAAGATGCCTTTTCTCTAGTGAAACTCATATCTTTCTTTTCATTCATTGAACTATTCGACCATGCCTGCCAATCAATTTAGGAATTTTTACATAGCTGACTTTGATTCATTTACCTATTACCTTGGTTTGGTTTTTGGTTACATATATTTTCCGGTATGTGTGCTTGATCTCAAGGATCCGCTTATACACCTTCGTCAAGTAAGACAGACACAACAGAATTTTTACTGGCACAAAGAAGGAAAATACACCCAGGGGCGAGGTGAGAATCGAACTCACGACGGAGCAGTGCGCAGACTGCTGGCTTGAAAGGCAGAGGAGCAAACCGAACAGGCCATCCCGTCCCCCTTCATTTACCTTTTCCTATTTAAATAGGCTTTCTTCCAATTAATAGACGACATTAGTGTGACGTCACTTGCTTGTTTGGAAACGTTGATTCTATCCGTGATTGGTTCCGTGATTGGAAGTAAATCCGTACGGATCCGTACGGAACCAATCACGGATGAAATCAACGTTTCCAAACAAGCAACAAGTGACGTAATGACTAATGTCGTCTATTCGAAATTAGAATTTCATTTAATTACTTGATGGAGTTTACGCAGTTCCGACTGGCAACACCTTTTTGGAATTTTTGTTTTCGTTTTGTGTTCTTGTGATTGCAAAATGCATTTCCCGATCCCAGTTCGCAAGATGGGCTCTGATTGGTTTGTTTGATGATTGTCTTCCCAATATGGGATTTCCAGTCGCTCTGCTAGCATTTTGATTGGTCCTTAAGTAGAGATCTTACGATGTGGGATTGGAGAATATGCATTGTTTAACGACACCGCTTTCACTTCGCGAATTTCGAATACACTGAAAACAAACCTATAAATTCTTTCTTAACCCAATTTCAGGCTTCAGTGGAATCTTTTGTGAAGAAGACATCGATGAATGTTTCCCCAAGCCCTGCCTCAATGGAGGAATCTGCACGGACCTCATAAATGGATACAAGTGCCTTTGTCCCATTGGATTTTCTGGCAAAAAGTGTGAAACAAACGAAGACGATTGTCTCAGTGGACCTTGCCAGAATGGAGCTCGTTGTACAGATGCCATTGCTAGTTATACTTGCTCTTGCCCATCAGGTAATCTTCACTCTCATCTTGGGGGTAGTAAGAAATTTTCTGGGGCCTACCCTAGAAAATTAGGGTCTGGAGCCTAAAGTGACGATAAAATGCTGGATTCTGGGAACTCAGTTTGGTAGAAATTAAATTGTTTACTTGCTTTAATAAATTAAATTTAGTTGTTAACAAATGCCAATAGCAAAACAAAACTTTACCAAAAAGTCACTAAAGCTGAAATTGTTTGGATTTACCTTTTCAGTACTTTAGAATTAGCAAGACACAAGCCCCAAGGTTTTTTTTTTATAAATTGTAAAACACCAAGAAAGTAGTTCCCAGCGCAGTATCTGAATTTTGAGTGAAATCAAGAATTTCAATTGATTAGTTTGTTAACCCTTGTTTAGGTATATAGTGCTTTTCAATCCCGATTTACATACTGAAACTCCTCCTAACAACCCAACAAGCTTTCTGTTAACTCAGTTTTTCCTTCTGCTTATTGATGTCACAGGGTCATAAAACATTGCAACTAGTATAGCAGTGTTTGTTTTAATTTTTATTATATTATTATGTATAAATTGTCATAAAAAAATAAGCAAGATTTGTACCCAGCTAATCCTTAAGTACCAAAAATTCTTTTAAATTTTAACTTACTAAAAAGCAACAAAAGATTTCAAACCTTGTGACTTTAGTAATGGATGATAATTTTTCCAGGTTTTACTGGCATCAACTGCGAAACTAACATCAACGACTGCCTCTCCTCTCCGTGCCACCACGGTGACTGCATCGATGGCATCAACTCCTTCCGCTGCAACTGCCAACGCGGGTACACGGGACGTCTCTGCCAGACGCAGATCAACGAATGCCTCAGCAACCCCTGCCAGAACGGGGGACACTGCGAGGACCTGGTCAACCGGTACCAGTGCAAGTGCCTTCCCGGTACATCCGGACCCAACTGCGAATACAATGTGAACGAGTGCTTCAGCAACCCGTGCCGCAACGGGGCCACTTGCAAAGACGGGATCAACTCTTACATTTGTCTGTGCCGACCTGGGTTTTCTGGTGAGATTTGTTTAGTTTTTATTGAGGTAGTTTAATATTCTAATTTTTTAAGTTAGGTATCTATTGACTTTTTTCACTTTAAAATTTGGGGGGAAAGTGAGCTAACTATGCCATATAAGAGTTGGTTTAGTTAAATTTAGGTAGAAGCGTTTTTATATGAAATATTAATAATCTTTGTTGTTATTTCTTTGGGGAAAAACATCTATGTCTTGTTAAAGGATTTCTCATCAGATTTTCTCATTTTTTACGAGAGGATTTTTTGTATTTTAAAAATTCAAACATTTTAAAGTACTTTCTGAAAAAAGAATTCTGTATTAACTTTTTGAAAATCAGAACTAATTGACTGTTTAATTAAAAACTTAATCATTATTATACCTGTATAAAAATAAGGTAAATAAAAGATAATTGGCCAAATTAAGCTAATTAGTATAATTGTCAAGAAATATTTAATGCAGTATGCCTATTCCTTCCAAAATCTCTGGAAATTTGTCACATATTTTATCAGATGGTACTGTTTGACTGTAGTAAAGACCATAATTTTCTTTCAGGGCTTCATTGTGAGAAGAATATCGACGACTGTCGAAACAACCCTTGTGCCAATGGTGGCATATGCACTGATCTCATTGATGGGTTCAAGTGTGAGTGTCCGAGAGGGTATTATGGTCCCCGCTGTATGGCAGACATCAATGAATGTGCCAGCAACCCTTGTCGCCATGGCGCCACTTGTGAAGATGAAATCGATCGCTTCATCTGTCGATGTCCACCTGGTTAGTTATTTTTTATTTATTTATATTGCTTGCGATTGAGAGTTTCATAAAAGTTTGGGTTTTACAGTTTTAGTTTAAGTAATGTTGAGTAGGTGTCTTTGTCTTGATATGCATGTAAAATTTTTTTTAGAATGGAAGGTAGAGATTAAAACTTATTTTTAAAAAGAAATAATTGATAAAGATTTTCTGTGTCTTGTTTCATGATAAAATTATTTTGACTGCCAAAATATCAATTTAATTTTTTTTTTGGAACTGTTAGCAGTTGAAAGATTGAAAATTAGTTGGTATCTCACTACTGAACAAAACACTAATCTAAATAGATAATATTTTAAAAAGTAAATTCAGCTCTGTTCACAATGATTGATTCTATTCCAGTTTCATCATTGCTATTAATTTATCTAGTACAATCTATAGATTTTAATTGTTAGGTTTGGTAATTTTTGGTGATATACCTTTTAATCTAGTCAAAATTGCATAAAGCCAATAAGTTTTTAATTCAAATTAAAATTGAATGCTGGATGTAGATTTTTTTAAATTTGTAATTGGTAAATTTAATCTGTAGTATGTCCAAAATAGCTTGGTGATTTTTTTTTTGGTGTGGATAACAGAAAAGTACCTAGCATTTCTTATTTTGCAACTAATCAATGCAGCGTTTTCCAACCTTTTAACCCTCACAGAACCCTTGTGATATTGTTCAGGTTTTACGGAACCCCTAATAATATCGTAAAATCATAAAATAGCTGTCATAAGTAATTTGTTTTAAAACAAATTCAATTCTTGTATAAAATAAAGTGTAAAGTGTACCTGCTTAATAAAAAAGAGTCAAATTAGTGTCATTAATTACTCAATTAAAAAGCCAATAAGTTTTGTATTTAAATTTTAGAATCAGATGTTGGGCATAGTGTTTTTACTTGTAATTTTATAATTTTAATCTATAGGTTGTCCAAAACAGCTTAGTGATTTTTTTATGGTGTGGTTATATAGATAATGGAAAAGTACCTAACATTTCTTATTTTGCATCTAACTGAAGCATATCTTAACCTTCCTGTACTTATATAGATAATGGAAAAGTACCTAATATTTCTTATTTTGTAACTAATCAAAGCATATTATTCCTGTACTTATGTATCCTCACTTCCCCACCTTGCAGGCTACGGCGGCTACCGGTGCGAGATCGACATCGACGAGTGCCAGTCGAACCCGTGCCAGCACGGCGGCAGCTGCCGCGACTCCCTCGCCAGCTACACCTGCACCTGCCTGCCCGGCTACACCGGACGCAACTGCGAGACTAACGTCGACGACTGCCAACCGGACTCCTGCACCAACGGGGGGTCCTGCATCGACCTGGTCAACGCCTTCCAGTGCGTCTGCGAGGTGCCCTACACCGGCACCAACTGCGAAGTGGAGCTGGACCCCTGCAGCCCCAACCGGTGCCGCAACGGCGCCAAGTGCATGCCGTCGTCAAATTACCAGGATTTTGCTTGTAGTTGTAGTATCGGATATACCGGGAGGCTGTGCGACGAGGATATCGACGAGTGCGCCGTTTCGTCGCCGTGCCGCAACGGGGCGACGTGCGTCAACATCGACGGGTCGTATGCGTGCGGCTGCGCGGTGGGGTTCGAGGGAGTGGACTGCTTGGTCAATACGGATGATTGTGCTTCGTGTGAGTTTTCTTTGCCTTATCCGACTGTTATTTAGTTGTATTGATGCAGTTCGATAATTCTATCATATTCTGTTGAATTTAATTTTTTTAGTTATACTTCACTTATAAAGGGTGCCCCAAACTTAACATAAGATTTGTATTAAATAGAAAACACAGTTTTTAGTATTTAGATTTCAGGGACTAATACAGATAAATTTTGATACCATTTATCGGCACTACAAAAAATGTACTAACAAAAACTAAACTTGTATTTAATTGAGTATTTAAGTTGCTATAAAACTGAAGAAAAAAGTAATTTAAAGCTGCTTTCATTAATTTTATAGTTTTCATTAAAAATATTAATTATATAGGTCAGTATAAAAAATTTCACAAAAATTTAAAACTGTTACCGGACCTGGAAAAAGTTGAAACCTTCCCCCGAACCTAATGTATTGCTCCTATGGAGCTGACAGGGGCTTCCCCCGAACCAGGTTCGTAGGTTCGGGCACTTTTTCCAGGTTAACGTACTGTTACTGAACTGTTACAATTTTTCACAAAAATGGGGGTTAAGTTTAAAATCCTGGATTGGTCCCTGGATTGTTATTTTTTTATTGAATCATAAAGTACATACATAGGATAGGGTTACTTATGGAATAACACATCAGGCAAATGACCTCTTGTCAAAATGTTCTGATAATCATTTTGTTTTGGGACTCCCTTTACAACAGAAATAAGGAGCCTCTTTTTAATCTTCTACTATAATTCTCATTGTAGTTTATGTCACATCTAACCTCAAATTTTAACAAAAGAACCTTTAATTTCACTAAAATATATCCTTTGAATTCAGGAACTTTTTTCACTTGTATCATCAAAAATTATCGAATCTAAGTTACTGCAGTAGAATGTTTTGAAGTATTTAATATATCTGTATAAATTTAAACTGATAATGAATTAAAATAATATTAAAACTTCCCCTGTGCAAGTTTATGTTGAACATCTCTTACTCTTTGAACTGTTTAACTCATGAACTCCCTTGCCTTTTACCCAAGTGTATTTACTTCACTGAATATCAAGAATGCTTTCAACTAAATTTCACTTTTCCTTTTCAACAGTCCCGTGCCAGAATGGGGGCACCTGTCTGGATGGCGTGGGAGAATACAACTGCATTTGTGTTGATGGGTTCGGAGGAGAACACTGCGAAGAAGACATCAACGAGTGTGCCGGAAACCCTTGCAAGAACGGTGCCACATGCAACGACTATGTCAACAGCTACACTTGCACTTGTCCCTCTGGTTTCAGCGGCACCAATTGCCAGACAAATGACGAAGACTGCAACTTAAGGTATGTGCACTATTTTTTTTTTCAGTCTAGTTTTAACAATTAATGTTTGCTTTCTTAAAATTTCCAAGATTCAATAATTTTACTTGGTGAAAGAATATACAAATGAGGAGCCTAGAAGCCAAAGGGTACAAGTGCAGTTTTTTTAGTATTGGAGTTAAGTGCACTAAGTAGTTCCTGTGGAGTCAAGTATTGTTGTGGTAAAGGGATACAAGTGAATCACTATGGTGAAAAAGTTTTTCATATGTATAAAAAAAAATTGCTTATAATTTTTTAATGAGAGTTTAACTTTAACCTTGTTTTTCTCATTATCAATGTGTAGTCACTTGTACCCCTTGGCTTCTAGGCTCCTCAAATACTAATTTGCTTTAGCTTACTTCTAAATTAAAATAATAAAAAGCTTAATTCTCTTTAGAAAATCCTTTTTTGTGTATGTGTCTATTGGTGTAATTATATTACAAATAATGTTAGGAAAATACAATCTCGTAATGCTGAATTTTTCTCTTATAGCTCATGTGTAAATGGTGGAACCTGCATTGATGGGATTAACAACTACACCTGTAAATGTGCTCCTGGCTACACTGGAAGTAATTGTCAGTACCATATCAACGAATGTGAATCGCATCCGTGCCGACATGGTGCCACTTGTGTTGACCACGTGGGTGCATTCACATGCCACTGCCCTTTTGGTTACACTGGAATTCAGTGTGAAGTAAGTTCTCATGTTTTTTTTTATTTGAAAATAATGCTTCTATTTCCATTCATTGAAATTTAAATAAGTTTCAGTTTTAACATATTAATTTCTGGATGGATTGGAAACTGTTATTGCCCTTGATGTGTAACTATTTTGGCTTTTGTTTTAGAACTTTTTTATTTGAGCTATTGAAAAATGATACTTGTGTCAAAATATTGTTTTAGATTGAAATTTTCCAACTTTCAAAAATTAATTTAACTATCATATTATGGAATATGTTACTGCTTTTGATGTGTAACTAATGTTTTTGCTTTTTATTTAGAACTTTGTCGATTGGTGTAGTCAGAACCCATGCCTGAATGGCGCTACTTGCAAGCAGATAAATAACACATATGGCTGCACTTGTAAACCGGGCTGGACTGGGCTCCTTTGTGATGTCAGTATGGTTTCCTGCAATGATGCTGCATTGCAGAAAGGTTTGTTCAGCTGTTTATAATACTGTTCATTTGAATATATCAATGAATGTGTTTAGTAATTGATTAGATTCTCTTTCGAAGTACACTTATGAAAGATAAAAAAGAAAGTATAAGTCCAGTTGTTAACTATTTCATTTCACAAACTATTCAACTATTCATTTTAACTATTAACTATTTCATTTCACAACAACCAAATTTGCTTTTGGCAAAGAATGAAATGTCTTTAGACTTGTTTTTAGGATTGTTCTATAAAAGTGACCTGATTGAGGATTAAAAAGTGGGAAGGGGGTATGTGATTAAAAATTAAATTGGATTTTAGAAAAGTTGTAGTTTAAATAAGCAAAATGAGACAAAGTAATTAATGCTTACTTTTGTACACAATCAGATAGTTTCATAATTTGTACTGTCTTGTCTTATCATTGCCTTTACTAATTTTGTATAACTTTTTTAAAACAGGCATACCTGTTAGTGAGCTGTGTAAAAATGGAGGTCGTTGCGAAAACCAAGGCAACAGCCACCGTTGCATCTGCACTGCTGGTTATGAGGGAAGCTATTGCCAGCATGACATCAACGAATGTGCGTCCCAGCCATGTCATAACGGAGCAACCTGCAATGATCTGATTGGCCAGTACTCTTGTTCATGTCTACCAGGATTTCAAGGTACCATTTGAACCCTTTAATCAGTGTATCTATTTTTTTTATAAAATCTGCCATTTTTCCTCTTTAAAAAAGAGAACTTGAGTAGAAATTAAGAAACTAGGAGAATTTTCTTAAACAGCAATTGAGTATTGAGTCTTATTAGGATTTCTTTGTTGCTATGCTTACTGTATTACTACATTCAAGACCCCTTCATATTATTCATACTCTTTCATATTATTACAGGTACAAAACTATTTAGTCCATATTTTAAAAAGGTTTATACCGAAATACATTTCAATTAACATATTTAACAATAATATAAAATCAGTGCATCTATTTTAATAAAATCTGCCCCTTTTTTTCTTTTTCTTTAAAACAACTTTAATATAGACTAAAACACTAACATAGTTTTCTTAATCAGTACTTTAGCATTTTAAATATTTTTGTCTTATGAGTCTGTGCTTACTTTATCACTACATTCAAGATGAAACACCCTCTTTCATATTTATACTACGCAAAACTATTTAATTGTCAGTATTAAAAAAGGTTTATAACTGCAAAACATGTTTCCTAAATATATTTAACAAACATTTTTGTTAGAATACTATATAATTTCTTACATACAATTTTTTCAGGCAAAAACTGTGAGAAAAACATAGACGACTGCTTGCCCAACCCTTGCCGAAACGGAGGAACGTGCCACGACCTTGTCAACAAGTACATCTGTTCCTGTCCCCATGGCACCAAGGGTGTCTTGTGTGAAATCAATGTCAATGAATGCTTTGAAGGAGCTTGTCATCATGGTGGAACTTGCATAGACAAAGTCGGAAATTACGAATGTCAGTGTCCATCTGGATTTGTAGGGCCTAGGTAAGTTCTATTTTAAACATATTTGTTATACATGTTTCTCTTAATATTTTGAATACCTCAACAATTTATCATTATTTTAATACTGCCTATGAAATATTTTTCACTGTATACTTTTATGAGGTGATTTTTCCCTTATGTTCTATTTGAAGAATTATGAATGAATTTAAATCACTGAATTGTATTGTAGAAAAGCAAAGGAAACTCATTATGTAGTTTTATGCTTGATAACTATTAAGTTTTAACTCTTTAAAATTTTGAAATTTCTCTTAAACCACACAACTGACTTACAATTGCTGAAACTTAGTAACAAATCACGTATATTAATCCTTCATTCATATAATCCCAAGGTCAGTAGTACTGACCTAAAATTACCCAGCAGGCACTTGTACACCAAAAGGCCATACACACATTTACTTGCAAAACACTTTTTTTACAGGGAGCTACATTCATCAACACAAAAACAAAACAAATATCAATGCCATTCTCTAATCACTATGCCAGCTGAACTAACTGAAACTAGCTCTACATGTTTTGTTTATTAATGATCTAAAAATTATCTGTATTGCTGTTTTTCTATCTAATAATTGATGATAAACAGAGTAACCTGGTAATTAAAATATTTTCAATAACTTAAAATAAATCTTACAGGTGTGAAGGGGATGTGAATGAGTGCCTGTCCAACCCCTGCTCGGTCACTGGAACCCAAGACTGTGTGCAGTTGGTGAACAACTATCGCTGTGACTGCAAACCTGGCTTCATGGGACGACACTGCGAACTCAAGATGGACTTCTGCGCTTCCAGCCCGTGCTTGAATGGAGGCATCTGCACCAGGGTTGCTCAAGGCCATATGTGCCTCTGCACTGATGTAAGCATTTGAAACATATGTCATATTTTTTTTATATTTATTCGTACCAAAGTATACTTCAGTCTTTTTTGGCTATTGTTTTTGGAATGAAACTTGGAAAAAGTGATAAGATTGTTTAGATGGTACATGATAAAATGATTTTTCAGAAAGTTGGTTCAGTAAGGAATACTTCTGGAATTTTGTTTAACCTTTTGATTGTAAACCTTCACCATTTTCCCATCTTTGTTTTAATTCAGTTATGAACTACTGACAGATAAATTTAACCTTAATCTGTACTGTATATAATGTGCCAGCCCAAGTATCAAATTGCTCTTATAAAACAAATATTTTGTTCTATTTATGAGGTATTTTTATTCATGAATATTGAGTTCATTTTTAAAAACCACTCATCATTGAAGCAATTTATTACCTTAGAGGTCATTCATGATGATTTTCCTTTTAAAATTAACCTCCCATTCAGTTTTGTGTAAACAAGAAGAAATCATTATATATAGAATTGGAACTTATCATTATTCAATTATTTGTGTGTATTTTCTGTAATTGTGTAATTCAAATGCCATAGAAATTTTCCTAACACTTGACTCTTGCAGGGATTTTATGGAGAAACTTGTGCTTATTCAAACACTTCTTGTGCTGGAAATCCATGCAAAAATGGTGGCCAGTGTCGGTTAAAGAAGCATGGATACATTTGTGTTTGCCCCACTGGAACTGATGGCAGCAACTGTGAAATCGATACTTACAACGAGTGTGACACCAACCCTTGTATGAACGGAGGAACTTGTCATAACAAAATTGGTAAGCATTGATTTGTGTTTTTGACACGCAATCAGAATCACAATTGGTTTGAAAATTATTTACTTAAATTGTGTGCATGAGAAAAAAATACATTGAATGGTAGCACAATCAGATTTGAAAATTATCAAAAGATATATTAGACTTTCTCTTTTAAATAAAAAGATAGTAAACAGAAATGAAGTAATTTGAAAGAAATCTTTTTTGATACCTTGAACTTACTTTAAAATTAAGGGTACTTTTTTTCATAATTGGGGTGAACTTTTTGGGAGGACCTTCAGCTTTGAATTATCAAAGTTACACTGTAAAATTGAAAATGAAGGTTCTGATTAAGGAAAACAAATTCAAATCCTATTGATGATACAACATATTTACAAAAAGTAAAGCAAACTCTACTATAAGACTAAATATTAAAGCTATAATAAAAACAGATGATAAAATAAATTAATTCAAAAAATAACTCGAAAATATACTCAATAACACTTATTATTCTTGCAGGAAAATATGAGTGTGAATGCCCAGTAAACTGGAACGGACCTCGTTGCACTCTGTACGACAAATCCTTCTCTGGTGGTATCGGCGTTTATCTGCAGCCTGGTACGATTCTCAGAGTGGACAATGAAGACAACTACGACATTTGCGAAATTCACGAGTGCCTGAAGAAAAGCGGGAACAGGAAATGCAATGAGGAGTGCAACATCAAAGACTGCAACTATGATGGAGGGGACTGTTCCCTCGGTAAGAGTTGTTCGTTTAAAATTTCCTCGCTATTCTTTCACTTCTCTTTATGAAAAAATAGTTTTGTTTTATGACTAGGCTAATTATTTTTTGTGCTTTTTGACAGGCATGAATCCTTGGATGAACTGCACTGCTCCGATCAACTGTTGGGATGTTTTCCGTAACGATGAGTGCAACATTGAATGCAACAACATCGATTGTCTGTTTGATGGTTTTGACTGTGAACAGAAACTGTTGCCTTGCAAGTAAGTTCTTTAGACAACTTAGTTTTTGTTTAAACCTTGATTTTAATTTAGATCATATTGAATTGATAGAGATGAGTGAAGTTGCTTGCATTTTTGGAGCTACTTAAAAATTTAATGATTATTTATTAGATCATATGATATGAGTGTGAAACTTAAAATGTTTTTTTTTTAATATGACTTGGATTAAATTAAGATTTTTATATCTTAAAACACAGTAAAATTTATTTTTCTTTTCAGTATTTTATATTCTTTTGAGGTTAACTTGAATTCCTTTTTGAAATTGTTTTCTCTTAAAGCGTTTTTAAAGTTGAATCTGAATTTCACTTGCTATCATATTTATTCTAACTTTAGTATAATTCTGCTACCTGAAAAAACAAATTAATCATTTTGTATCCATTAAATTCGTCTTTTATATTTTAATCTGTATCATGGTATAGTTATTCCAAAAACAGTCCATTCTATTACCTAAAAAACTCAAAACTTTTTGACTATCTTATAGAAATGTTTTCAACCTGTAACATTGCATTCCTTTCATTTCCAGCGAGCATTATGACACCTACTGCCTCAAGAATTACGGCAACGGTTACTGTGACTACGGATGCAACAACGAAGAGTGCAACTGGGACGGCCTGGATTGCGAAACCGAACCTCCGATGCTGGCTGACGGATCTCTGATGGCTGTCGTTCTCATGGAACCAGAGGTTAGTATACATACCTACACTACTGATGTACTTAATCTGGATCTGATCTGATCCAGATCAGAGAGATAAGCAAGAAGAAGACTTACAGTACTGATATGTAAACTTGTATATTAAATAATGTCTTTAAATATATAATATCTTGGTAAGTCTCTTGTACATGTTATCCTAATGTATGTGTCCTGTATACAGGGATGAAATTTTTCTGACTTTTGTGAACTTTTCTAAAAAATTTCAGACTTTTTATTCTTTGAAAAATTAGCTAATGAACTGAAATTTCTGACTGAGAATTGTATTTTTAATTCAAGCTGATGTTCTTGACTAATGAGACTCTTGTATGTGGTAAATTTTCACATTTAAGGCAATTTAATATCAGCTTAAGGCCTTTATTTGGTTTGCAGCCTGGACTGGAATAACAGTTTCAGATTTTCAACAAATTAAAGTATTCTAAAAATACTTTTATAGTTGTTCTTTTATTTTTTTAAAAAGTTTTTACTGCATAAGACACCCTACATTTTTGCAGGATTTCAATAGAATTTGCAAGTGTAATTTAATATAACTTGTCTCACTTTGGGATCATTCTATGTTTTTTTCTGTACTTAAATTAGGCTTTCTAAAGGGTAGTTTTTATTTCTTTCAAATCATTACTATACTGTAAAATTTTTGTTTTTAAGTGTAAGAATTTATGTTCACCATCTTATATTATTAGTTTTTTAAGATTTATTCTAATTTAGATTTAAAGCTAAATAAATACTGTTGATCAAATGTCATTCACAGTTTTCAGACTTTTTCTTTTGCCAATTTCATCCCTGTGTATATATCATTGAAACAAACTTAATTTTTTCAGGTATTCCTAAATAACTCGGTTCCCTTCTTGAGGGAAATCGGCCACGCTCTTAGGACAATCGTAAAGATCAAGAAAGATGATGACGGAGAACCTATGGTTTATCCTTGGCATGCTAAGGATGTCCCCGTGCCCTATAGCAGCAGGAAACACTCAAAGATGGGGTAGGTTTTGATTTCTTACCTAAAGCTGATTGGCTGTTGTTGAATTTTTTTTTTAAGAAATGTTTTAATAATGCGAAATTTGCCCTTTTACAGAACTAAAGTCATCATGGAAATCGACAACAGGCGTTGCGTCAAGTCTGCCGCGGCTGAGTGTTTCCAGTCTTCAACAAAGGTAAGAATAAAGTTTTTGTTTGTGTTTATTGATTGTAAATGGCATAAAGGATTTAACCATAGGGAGCATATTGATTTTTGAGGTAGTTAAGTGTGACACTACTACTCTTTAGTTCTTAGGCAATCAATTAAACTCTGCCCTAGCCTATCAGACGATGCCCATCTCTGTTTCATTAGCCTTTTGGTCAGGGGGCTATTTTTAGGCAATGCACTGATAAAATTTTGTTTGTACCATGTGAACAATGTGCATTAACTCTTAAAATATTCCTTTAAAATGTTGGAAATACTTCATTGAATACTCGGGGATTCCGCCAGGGTCCTGTTTTATAAAAGTTTTAGGTTCCAGTTTTGAAAATATAGGGCCTATGGTGCAACCACAGTGTTGATAACTTTAGGAATGGGCCCATAACTGGCAAATTCCATCCCAAAATGATAAACACATTCTGAAAACAATTTTCAAACCACTTTTGATCTTTGGACTTATTAAAGAGTCCGTTTTTGGGAATTGGAATTTTGTGAGGGGTCCTCAAGTGAACCCATTTCTAGATGAACCCCTCATGCTTCTCACTTTTTAACCTCATAATTGAAGAGCTTGGGAGATGAAGGGGTTATCTAACAAAACCCTAATTTAGAGTAATTTAGGTTCAAAGTTTTATTGTTACACAATGTTTAATGTAACATAGCCTCTTCATATCTTTGTTTCTAGCTGTTTTGAAACATTCAAATTTTGCTACATAACACTTCTGCTCATAACTCTTTCATCCATTGAATTAGATTGTATTTTCAAAAAATATAACATAGCCCCTTCATCCACCAAAACTTTCAATTATCTATTAACTCTAAAAAAAAAAGTTTGAAATCTAAGCACATATACATCTTCACTATGTATTCTCACCAAGACATTCGTTTTTTACAGGCTGCCAGCTTCCTCACCGCTGCCCAAACAAGACAAACCTTCGCTTTCCGCGTAAAGGAGTTCAAAGGCGAAGACATGGAGAGGCCGACCATGGCTGAATACAGCGCCCCCAACCTTCTCTACGTCGTCTGCTCGATATTCGTGTGCGCCTTCCTTGGCATTGTGCTGGGGGTGCTGGTGACCAATCGGAAGAAGGCGAGGGGGGTCACGTGGTTTCCGGAAGGGTTCTTTCGGACCAGCAGCAGCCAGAGGCGCAGCTCGCACAGGAGGGGGCCCGATGGGCAGGAGATGAGGTGAGTTGTGATGTTGCTGATTTGGTTAAATGGGAAGGCGAGGGTGGTTGGGATGTGTTTTTACTGTGTGTTTGGTGTATAAAATTTTAATTTAAGGATTTCTGGGTTTTGAAACTTTGTACTGTGATTTATAAATACTGTCTGTTTACCACAAGTTGAGCTCTTGCCTGGTTGCGGCGGTTGCTATAGAAACAAGGCCGGTTCATTTTTAATAGGGATAAACCGTGTTAGGATTTAGCTTGGATTAAAGCCGACAGAGAATTATTGGCAGAATTTTTGGCCCCTCTATATAGCAATCCCCTTTGTCAACCCCTATGCAGAAGATATTGTACATTGTCACTTGTAACCCTCAGCTTTGTATTTAACTTGATTTTTACTGTAATGTGTAGTTACACTCATATGTCTTTTTTAAAACTACTTTGTTGAAAAATATTACTGTATATTTTCGTAAATAAGTTGAGAGTATGGTTTTTCTTTCAAAAATTTACTTTTAACTCAACCTGTATGTAAGGTGATTTTAAATTATCCTATCCATTATGAGTACTGTATTATTTACAGTATTTCGTTTCAATGTTTTGCTGCAAGAGAGGCCATAGTCCAGCATGGGTTGTAATGCCAAGGAGTCGATTAGTTATACTGCAAGGGATATGTTTAAGCTTCATTTGCCTTAATGTTTTGTAGATTTTGAGGTTCTTTAACGCGTTTCTCTCTTAAATTATCTGTTTATCTTTCTTTCACATTGCAAAATAAAAGAAAAATATTCCTTAACTTATTGATTGAGTGGGACATTTAATGTTTGGTAAACCAAAAATATCTGCTATCTGCTTCAAATTATAAACCAATACCTTCCACACACCTTCAGTTTTCATGTTTTGTTCATTTCAATGTTTTCAAAAGCACTATATTTACATCGGTCAAAACAACAACTAACGATCCTCCTTAATCCCCAGAAACCTGAACAAGCTGTCGTCCACCAACACGGTCGACATGAACACCAACGACAACAACATGACCTTAGCGATGCCACCGGACATGAGCCAGTGGAGCGACGACGACGGTCTGGACCACCCCCCTGCCAAGAAGCTGAGGAGCGAGAAGTCTCAGGACGAGAGTTTCGGGGACAGCCAGAGCTCCCTGACCCCTCCTGAGTATGATGAGAATGACCCCAGGCCATGGACCCAACAGCACTTGGATGCGGCGGATGTCAGGAATCCCGATATCCTCGCTCTGACACCTCCGCAGGGAGAGAGGGACATGGAACCTGGTAGCGTGGATGTTAATGTGCAAGGACCAGGTGTGTTGCGATTCCGCAGTATTTTATTTTTATTTATTACTTTATTTGTGTGAGTTAAATGGATAAAGAGCGGGAGTTATCTTAGTAAGAATTGTTCCAAGGTGACATTTTATTGCTCACTCTTGAAATTCATCTAATTTGTTCCTTTCAGTCATTTTTCCTTTCCAAAGCTTCTATTATGATGTGTTATTTGTTAAAATCTTTCTTAAGTTAGTAATTGCTACTTTTCTAAATATAATTATTTTATTATTGTTTGGAATATGAACTTTCCGGTGGACTTGAAATTATCAAACATTAAAGTATAAAGATTTAAATTACTTTAATGAAATATTCAGTTATGTTGATGACAGCTCACTAAAAATTTAGTGATATTTAGTTGGATATTCAACAGAATCTTATCTGATTTTATATTAAGATGGCAGTGTAGTTAAAAATTTCTTATTCGGAACTGTTCCCATTTTTTTTTATCTTTTTTGGCTATTTCTCTTTGTTGTTTTTTATTATCATCTCAACACATTTTTGTGAAAAGAAGCCTCACAAATTTACCTGAATAAGACTTTGTATTTAATGTATACACTTTAAAATATCAACAGGTGTAATGTATAGAAATCATTCAGCTAAACTTGTTTTATGTTAAGATATTGTTTTATCCTATAAACTCACTGCTAGAGCTATTTATTATTGGCTATGTCTTACGAGAAGAATTGTTGGACGAACTACAAAATCCTGAGGCTTTGATGTTACTTGTATACTTGTACTGAAGAGCTGTTTTTCTCGTAGGTGGCCTGACTCCCCTCATGTGTGCCTCTTGTCGCGGCGGAGGAATCGATGTGAATGAGGATGGAGAAGAAGAGGAAGGGACCAGTGGCAACATGGTGCAAGATCTGTTGGTGCAGGGAGCTGACATTCACATGACGCTGGATCGTAGTGGTGAGTTTTTTTCAGCAACTCCTGATGCTGTTAGCCTTCTATAAATCCAATTTTACTTTCAAATTATCCACTAAACTTATCCAATAAACCTTTGTTAAACTATTGTATTTATATTCATTCTCTCTCTGTATTGCCCATGCTGTCAATTTTACAACAGAGAAATAGAGGTGAGATTTACTGCCATATTCACAGCTATCAGCGTCGGTGTTAACCAGCAGCTAGAGAAAGAAAAATTTGCTTTAAGCTGACTGACTGGTGGAATCCTTCATTGACTTTGGATTTAACACCAATGCAGATGGCTATGGATATGGCTGCTGATGTTCTACCTTCCTTGTCCCTTCTTTAAACCCAGTTATACTTTTACTTTGAGATATTTCTAATTCTGGGATGTTGGAGAAATGGAGGAAATACTATGATGAGATGATAATGCTGTGTTGAAAAATTTGTTTATAATTATAAATACAGGGGTGTGTTTAGACTTAGTGTGAAATGCCCTGTTTTTGTGAAGCTGTGTAAATCTCTTCATAAATTTGTAAATTCAAAATTAGTATGAAATTGGGTTCTTTCACCAAGAAACCTGTTTTTGTGGAAAAAAGGGTCCTGTTTTAGGGATATTGTAAATTTTTTTTGAGAATAATATGGTAAAATTATGAAGGACCTTGAAAAGGATTTGTTTTCAGAGTGAAAAATATCCTGAAGGTCCATTTATTTTAAACTAAATTATTTAGTTAAGGGTCCTTTTTAAGCTAAAATATTTCGTGACAGCTCCTATTAATGACCAAAATTTCTTCTTAACAGTCCCCTGCCATAATTACTAGGTACAGCAGTTCAATTAGTTTTTTAAATTAATATCTGTAACTCACAACAATTGATAATGTTTATAGTAATGGGCAGAGATGTACCGTGATTTCGATGTGTTTCTAACCATAGCTTTGTTTTATAGGCGAGTCAGCTCTACATTTGGCAGCGAGGTATGCCAGAGCCGATGCTGCCAAGCGGCTGTTGGATGCCGGTGCCAATGCCAATGCTCAAGACAACACAGGACGCACGCCTCTGCATGCAGCAGTGTCTTCTGATGCACAGGGGGTCTTTCAGGTAATTTCCCAACTTTTTTTTCTCTTCATTGAACTATTCTCTTTCTATCTGGACTTTATCAAGTCAAATTATTACAATCGAGGTGTTGCTGCAACATCATCAAAATTCATCCAGAAGTTTCTTGATTTGGTTTATCAAAACTCTTAAATTGTGACTGGAATCCTGTCAGTGTTATGAATGGAGTGGAAGTGTTAGCATTCTTGAAAGTTTTCTAATTAATTTGTATGCTGAGAAGGATGCAATATTTGTTCAGGTTCTAATGTAACAATTGATGTTTTGGCTGCAACAATGAGTTACCTGCACTAAAATGAATGTTTGTGAAGTCGTTGCTTTTCTAATCTTATACTCTGTTTTGTGGTAAAAAATGGTGACCAACCCAGATGTACATTGCCGTAAAATAGCACTAACTTGGTGACAAATGCTTTGATGATTGGATGTGGATTCTGATTTTGGAGTTAACTCCTTGTTGCAACAAACACCTCAAAGTTATGAGAAATTGTAATTTTCCTCAAAAATATTTCATTATTTGCCAAAGTTAATTAAATATTCAGTATGGTGCATAAAACAATTGCAGATTATACAATTCAATAAAATTCAATTAAATGAGTAATTAATTTTGTTGAAAGGATTTTTTTTTCCAAAACGAAATGTTGCAAATACCTGTTCAATTGAATCTGCTGTCAGAATTACTCGTGCATTTTTTTTTACACAAAAGTTAAAATGCATATCAAAGTCAAACATCAAATACAATAATGTATTAATAATGAATTAAAAGTTAACAACAAAAACCTCTACTGCCTTCAAAAAGTGCTCATCTGATCTTTTTGTTATAGATTTTGCTGAGAAACAGAGCCACCAACTTAAATGCCAGAATGAACGATGGAACCACGCCTTTGATTCTTGCCACTCGTCTTGCGATTGAAGGAATGGTGGAAGACCTCGTCAATGCTGATGCTGACATCAATGCCTCTGATGACAATGGTAAGTTATTATTTTGTACCCCCTTTATCATTACAAGCTAAAGATTAGTATGTGAGAAAACCTTAATGAGAAAATATATCTTAAATGTTTGAAGGGAGGCCAATTGTGATTTCTCATGCTTTAGAAAAATTAAGTATCTAGTATGAAATAAAGTACCATGATTGCTTTAACCCTTAATCTTAATAACTCCCTGTGCCAAAATACACAGCCAAATTCTTTGTGTCCCAAACATGATCTGCCATATTGATTTTCTTTGCAAAAAGATCAGTGTTTAAGATGATTAGTTTTAATTCAAAAACAATAACCATGAGTTAATGTATAGTAATAAATAAAAAGGCTTACAATCAGCATTTATCTACATTAATCCTTCGAAAAATACTAAATATCCAAGTGCTTATTTAGTTTTTTCTGAGATTAAGTTATGCAAAACAAACAAAGGTTAGACCAGAGTATCTGACTGTGAAGCTGAACATTTGGGGTTTGAAATCCTCGTTTCATGTTAGTTTCTATTCTTGTGTGTGATGAACAGGGGCTCATCCTGGTTTTTCTCCCAGGGTCCTGTTTTAGGAATTTTGGAAAAATCAAATGAAGTTTTGTGAAAATGAAGCTTGTAGTACAAGCACAGCATTCTGAACTTCTAAAATGGGCCCAAAATGTGGCAAATTCCATTCTAAAAATGATAGAAACACATTTTGAACACAATTTTCTAACCACGTTTGATCTTTGGGTTTTTGTGAAGTCTGATTTTGGGAATTAGAATTTTATGAGGAGTCCCCCTGTAAAAAGGGGTTGTGCGAGCAAATTTGTGTTTATTGACATAGCTGTAGTGTAGTGTTTCAGCTCTTAGATTAGAATGGTGGGAATACTTATGTGTGTTTTTGAAGTTGCTCAAAGTATTAAAGTGAGCGTTTCCCTTCTCCAGAGAACATCAGGGAATTTTTTTTTTAATTTCACCCAAAAAGTCAGGGAAAATAGCTTATTTTTTTGCAAAAAACCTGCAAAATCATACAGAATACCTGGAAAATGATTAAATTGTAGTGTATGCATTACAATTTGGGCTCTAGAGAGTAAAAAAAAATTGGCAAGCAGGAAATGTCTGAAAAATGTTGTGAATTGTAATTTTTCGACCAAAAAAATCTTCAAAATTGACCTGGAAGAGTCGGGAAATTTTATTTCTATAAATTGAGTGGGAACCCTACTTATGTGTGTTTTTGAAGTTAGTTGCTCACAGAGTACTAAATTGAGCGTTTGTTATAGGCAAGACGGCGCTGCACTGGGCGGCCGCCGTGAACAACTTCGACGCGGTGCGCGTGCTCATCTCGCATGGCGCCAACAAGGACGCCCAGGACAACAAGGAGGAGACGCCGCTCTTCCTGGCGGCACGGGAGGGCGCCTACCAGGCTGCCAAGATGCTGCTCGAGAACTTCGCCAACAAGGAGATCACGGACCACATGGACCGGCTCCCGGGAGAGGTGGCCCGCGAGCGCATGCACCACGACATCGTGCAGCTCCTCGACGAGCTGGTGCCCACCAGCGGCCACCACCACCACCAGGGCATGTTCCTCGTCGGGCTCGGCTCCACCAAGGCCAAGCCCAAGCGCAAGAACAACAAGGAGTCCTCGGACGGGGGACTGAGGAGGAAGCCCTCCACCAAGCGGCGCAAGGAGGCTTCATCCCTCTCGCCGGACTCCTTGGATGGCGGCGGCGGCGCCAATGAGCCAATCTACACGCAGCTCACCCCGGTGGCGCAGATGCCGCCACAATCCCGCCAGCCGCTTCCGCCCTATGACGACTCCCTCGCGACGTATGCCAGCATCAACCAGGTGTATCTGGACCCTGTCTCCCTCCCCCCTCGGAACTCTGGGCTCTCCTACGCCCCTCCCCCAGCCACCACCTCCCCCATCAAACAACGCCCATCCCTTCCCACCTCCCCCACCCACATGGCGGCCATGCGAGGCGCCCACCAGCAACGGACTAGCAAGCTGCAGGGGGGCAGCCTGGTGTACGACTACCCCTCCTCAGATGTGGTGAGCCCCGGCGGGAACCAGCAGCAGCTCTACCCCCACCTGTTCCACTACCCCACGCCCCCCTCGCAGCACAGTCACAGCGGGGGGGAGGCCACCACCCCCCACTACATGCAGCAGGCCCCCGAGAACACTTACCTGACCCCCTCCCCGGAATCCCCAGGGCAGTGGTCGAGTTCATCCCCGCATTCGACATCGGACTGGTCCGAAAGCATGGCAAGCCCCATGGGACACCAAGTCCACTCTTTACATGGGGTGGATCACTCTAAAGGACAGCAGCAGCAGGGGAACTTGAAGCAGCAAAAGTCTAATGTGGCACAGTCGCCGCAAGCCGTCTTCATATGAGCTGGTTAGAATGATGAAAGTGGTGCAAGTCCGCTAGTTTTGAGTAATCGAAGGTTTTCTCCTGTGTTAATCCTATGGAGAAGGCATATTTTAGGCAGCTCTTACAGGATAATCATTGAGATTGAGTTGAAGGAACCTAAAAGAAATCCAAATCATCCACTCTTATCTCAAATTTTGCATTTTTGGACTTGTACCACTTTCGTCTTTAGCAGCTCGTATAAGTGCAATGGGTGCTGTTGGCAATTATATTGAAGGGGAGTAGTGAGCAGTTTTTATTTGTGATTTTGTTGACTTATGGCTTTTGACCATGGTATGTGAATATTGTTGCTAGACGTACTTCGCTGTTGAATAGACATTTCTTGAAAGTTGAAATTCCGATGCAATCAAAGGTTTTTTAAGTACGGTAAAGCACTGTTTATATGTTTCTTGAGAGACCACCTGCTTAAAAAGGTATAAATGAAACATTACTTACTAAACAACTTTGTTTATTAGATATTTGAAGCTTCACTTCTAATGCAAATTGATCTAAATGCAATAATTTTGAAATTTTTCGAATAATAAGTTATTTCTTAATAAAGACTGAGGAAGAAAGTTTTCATGATTTTAGGATGGTGGAAAATGACTTTTAACTGACATTGTGCATTGCAGAAATAAATGAAGCAATTTTGCTAGGAAACTTCTCGAAAACTACATATAAATATAAAAGTCACAGGAACAAGAAACATATAAACAGTGCTATACTGTAGGATTTTTATTACTACCATAAGAAAATTTCTCATTCATTAAGCAATAAGCATTTTCTCATGTTCTTCCATCATTCGATTGTCCAGGGCTAATCTGTCTTCCATGAAGAACAAAAAAAAGTATTTTGCATTTGTTATGATTAAATTTTCAAATTTAATCCTATAAAATGGCTTCCATGAATGTGCATGTATGTTTTTAAGTTAGCCTAGAAACGAACAAAACCTATTTTTTTTATACCAGAGTCACTCAAAATGATGTACTGCCATATCAAATGCGTGTTGTGAAAAAATAGCACAATATTTCTTACACTTGTTAGAGAACACACCAAGAACTGATCTCTATCGCAGTTTGACGTATCGAGAGTATTTATTTGTATCATTTTGTGTGATAGCTTCATCGAGTTGATGCATGTTAGAGTCTACTGGTAACGCGCCAAATGTTTTTTTTTTCATCGTGTATATTTAATTCTCATCTGAGATACGTAGCACTGACAAGATTGTTAGTGACGGTAGCTCTATCCCCATTTGTTCCGCATCCTGTTTCCTGACTGTGCCATGCGTGTAAATTAGTAACATAAGGTTAAAGTGACTCTTTAATGAGCAAGAATCGTTCTTTCTCGTTTCCAAAAAAGAATGAGCGTCGATTCCCATTTGCAATATATGCATTAGCGATCGTGGTGTATTTATGGTAGTTCATTTTTGTAAATCCATCAGTCTTGTATATTTTGTAGAGTATTTTGGGAATTTTTATACTGTACAGTTATTGCTCAGTTTGTTAAGTCTATAGAATTTTAACTCTGTATTCTCACCGTGCTTTCAGAAATATTTTTTTGATGAACTTTTATAAAAATAAGAATTTTAACCGTAGAAGATTTTTTATTAAATGCTCTTAGAGTAGCTAAATATGAAGAGGTTCGAACCCTTTTAAGGAGTTATTCCAAAAGTTACTGAATGGTAAGATTATTTTTAATCCGAGAAATTAAAGTTTTTATTCTATTGTAAAAATAAACAGGGTTCAAGTATTTTGTAATAATTTACTAATGTATTAAATGTGCCTTTAAAAAGAAGAAATCCAGAACTTATTTATATCTATCGAGATGTCTATCAAATAGCAAATAAATACCCATTATCAAATCAACTAAAAGTTGAGGCAGTTAGAAGTTGCTGCTTTTTCTAGGATTAGATTAATTTCTGTAGAAATTGTGTATGGATTAAAGTTAAAAATGAGTTGGTACTTTTCTCAAAAATCTAAACTTATTTTTGTTAGGTTCTGGTCAAAGTTAATAACAAAATCAATGTTAATTATTATATTGACTGAGTACCTTTTTGGTAGTTTCTTGCATTTTTGTAAAAAAAAACCCCACTTGTTTTTTATGTTGATACTGAAAAGAAATGCATCTGATAATGTCAAGAACAAATTTTTCCCTTTGTATTTCTGAGATTATGGTTCTGAAGTTAGATATAAGCTTTTATGAAAAGCAACACACTTTTTTAACAGGAAACATTTTTCAAGTCTCGATGATTCAATTTGACTTTGAAGTGAAATATTTTTGTAATGTAGGTTTTTTTTCTAAATAAAGAGTTTTCATATAAAAATACCAGTGTCTTAAAATTCAACTGTATCTTGACTTGGTTAAAATTTACAACTTGGGTGAAAGTTCCGTTTTGGGTTGGATTTTCACTGTAGGAAAGTGTTTGGGATGGAAAATAAAAAAGACAGAAATGCTGTTTGTCTATCACAAGTTGAGCTCTCGTTTACATTTCTGTTGCCGAGGCAACAGGACTCTTCTCATTTCCAACAGGGGAAATTGTTGCATTGAATCACTAGTCCTCTTTGTTTATTGGTTTAACAGTTCACTGATCCTATCTTATAACATGTGCGTGCATGTAACTGCATCAATTCAGAGAAGACTGGGCTTGAGATTGCGAAAAATTCTGCCAATAATCCTCCATTGGCTTTAATCCCCGCCAAATCATAATATGGTTTATCCCTATTTAAAATGAACAGGTATTGTTTCTATTTATATAAATTGTTTAACTATGGGAGCAACAATAAAATGGAGGTTTGGGGGGTTCTCCCCCAGTAAGTAATATGGGTTTTAGTAATATGGGATAAATTATAGTTACAATATCATTTCCTAAGAAAATTCTTAAAAATTCTAATTCTTGTCTTGACCCTCCAAAAACTGACTCTGGTGACCCACAGTTTGAGAACCTATGATCTAGACATTATCAATCCAAATTATTACAATTTTTATGGGAAAGTTGATCTACTTCTGAATGTAATTTTGCTCAAAAATATTTCATTATTTGCCCAAGTTAATAAAATATCCAGCATAATGCATAAAAAATTGCAGATCATACAATTCAATAATAACTTAAAATAAGTTATTAATTTTGTTGAATAGATGTTTTTTTATGGTGTTATATATATATGGGATTATAGCAACCCCCACAACTAGGCCAGAGCTCAAATTGTGGTAGACAAACAGTAAATTTTATCCATCCATTTCCTCATCAGAAATTACTTTCATTTGCACATATAAGGGGTTGACGTTACACTGAAAGGGGGATTGCGAATCTGTGACAATGGAGGGGATTACAAGATTTATGACACATAGTACTGTGAAAAATTTGATAAAATATTGCCTGCAATCATACTTGGATAATATAGATCTCTTGGAGGAATCCACCAACACACATTAGTGAGGGTCCTGGTGTATCTATTAGTTTTAATGGAGATAGGAGAGATCAGACTGCTCTGGCTCGACTGTCATCTGAAAACCCTAAGATTTGTAAATGGCACTGGGACCTTTCCTGTTTGCACCAAGTGAAATTTAGGGGAGGCCACCGCCAAAGATCTTTTGGAGTGGACTGGCGAAGGAGGAACTCCATAAAAATGCTGTTTTGGTATTGGAGAGCTTAAAAAAGAACTATCTCATGGATCTGGTCGGATCCAGATCAGAGGGATAAGGAAGAAGATAGATTTGCACACCAAGTGAGGAAAATTTAAGGATTTTGCAGAAAATCCTTTTAATAATTAAGTGTTTGCAATGTTATTCCTAGGATTTTTTTGGAGGAGTAAAAATACTCCTTGACTTTTTTAGGAGGAGTGAAATTCAATTATGAAGAGTGAAGTACGGAAATAGCATGCATACACTACATATACAGAGTCGCGAAAACCGCAATCAAGCTCCCTAAGCATCAGAACAATTAAAAAAATATTATTTGTTGATTTCGGTGCATTTTTAAAGCTAAACCTTAGTGAAAAATTGAAGGAGTGAAAATACTCCTGGCTAGTTTCTTAAAGAGTATGTCCGATTTTCAAGGAGTGAAATACTCTCTCAGAGGAGTTAAAGATGTGTCTGATAAAATTGATTTTTCTTACTTTTGTACCTTAAGAAGCATTATCCCAGTACCTAGGTAAATAATGTGACTGTAAATGAAGTCACAATTTAAAGGATTTTGGGGCACTTATTTAATCTGCAGAAAATATTCAAAGAAAATTTTGTGTGCAGAAAGATTTTTCTTTTATCCAAGTGTGTAATAAATTACAATGAACAAACCCCTATACTGTTTTCATTGTATGATAATAATACCATGAAAATAGAAGTATAGTGTGGGGTACACTGTTGCTTGAATACATCAGATAGATGTGGGCTCTAATAGTACAGACATGTGATTAATGTTTATGGGTTATTTTTGAGAGCTGAAACCCAATATTGCATTGAGTTTTAAAATAAAATTGAAAATTCAATTTTTTAAATTAGTTTGAATTGATTAAGCTGGTATGAAAAATTAAAAATAACCTCGAAACCTTACAAAAACACCAAGAGAGATAAATCCAATAGAGCATTTTCAATCACATGACTCTGTCTAACCATGCAGGCCCGTTCCTGGGTATGAAGGCGCCTCCGTGCCAATAAATTACGGCGCCCCTTACACCTCACCCCCATTAATAATTAATTCTAAGTTAATTAATTTTTACTTTTAATTAATTTTTAATTAATTAATCACTTATTTTAAATTATTTGTTAATTTTAACTAATTAATAATTACTTTAAACAAATTTGATATTACTTAACTTAATGATACAGTAGAACTTTGATAAAGCGACTCCTTATGGTGCCAATAAAATGCGGACGTTTTAACGAATAAAATTAACAATATTGTAATAAAAAGGTGCTTTTATTACCGGTTGTTGTAAGGCAAGGGTTGCTATAACAGAGGGTCGTTGTAAAGGGGTTCTACTTATTAATAAATAAATAATATTGGCATTACTTATTTAATTAAAATTAGTTTTCAGTTAAAATAAATCAAGCTTTTTTTCAATATATTGTGGGGAATTTTTACAGTTTAAAGAATAATGATAAACTCATTTTTTGGTGTTGGGGGGAGGGGGTTGGGGGTTTTCCCCCAAGAAAAATTTCTGAAATTTGACCCCTAAAAGTAGTGTTTTAACTCATTTTGAGACCCTTTAGCTAACAACCGAAGAGAATTGCTCCTTATAAATTTGCAGAATTTTCAATGAAAAACAGTATAAAAATTGATGTCAAAATTTCGGGGGGGGGGGGGGGTTGAACCCCCCTTGGATACGGCCCTGGGCCATAAACTCAAAAATATTCACTTAGGATTACTCAATTTTCGCCTAGTTCTCGATAGAGGCTGTATGGTTTGGCTATTTATCTAACCAGTAACTGATGGTTACCAGTAATTGACACTTTAAGAACAATAAAAAATTAATTAGCTATTGCTACTTAATAAAACTATCCTGAAAAAACTTTTTGTTTTGAAAAATTAAATGAAGTTTCAATATTTATCTAGAGAACAATTTGTTTGAAAAAGTAATTATTTTCTATTTTTAAAATATTTTTAAGTTGGCATGGTAGCAGCACCCAGTAACCGACACCCCGAGAAATTTTGGCACCAATAACTCAAAATTTGAAATACCTTTAATAAATTAAGCTTATAATTAGGTATAAATGAAAAACAGCTGCTGATACAAAGAAAGCAAAATATCAATCTTAAAAATCCAATAAGGAGAACTTTTTAGAACATTCACGTATTACGTATTATGCCGTCGACCATGCCGCTGAATCCGAAAACGTTATCAAATCCTATTGACTACTCTATAGCTGTACCGCTGAATTTAACGGCTGCTGAACGGTCGACGGTATATAAGTACCAAAATTTATTTCTCTGTGCTGCTTTATATGAAACTTTAATATCCATTGTATCGAAATATTTTAGATTAAATTTAGACAAAAAGATCCAGTTGCATAACAGGTATGATACATAAAAATATGGAAAACAATCTACTAAAAACTGATTAATTTAGTTTAATAATAGATTTATTCAAAAGTTTTTGTTTATTTACCTTCAGAATGATACTGGATGTTATATGTTATCCAGCTAGTCCAGTTAGCTTGTTTTGTTTTTATTTGAGATTCAGAAATAATTTTCTTAAACACGTCTGTCATTTAATTATCTTTTTTATAGTTTAACTTTTATTTTTTAAAAAGTGAGAGGGAGAGAGAATTAAAATGGAGTGAGTCACTAGCGACTAACCTGATTCCTTTCACTTTCTGCAGCCATGCCATTTTTAAACCAAAGAGCACGACACCAAAAACTCAGCTATGTACTTCATCCCGGCGGTACAACACCCTCCCAGTAAAAATTCTCCGTGCTCGGGCAAAAGCCCGGAGGTCCCCCAGTCGCCACCCTCACAAAAATGGCGGGAACTTTTTATGTTTTCTGCCCCCTCGTATATTGAGTGAAATAAACAAGGACGCTTCTGAACTTGAAAGCACTAATTTTTTTTTTTTTTTAATGTAATGATGAGAACACCTTTTCATCATCTTCTCCCGTCTCCAGAGAACTAAGTCGCAATAATAGCTCTTCTCTCTCTCCCTCACTCTCCATCTCCAAATATTTGTATGGATGGATCTAGAGCAGTGGTCCCCATTCCCCGGTCCGTGGATCAAATGGTACCGGGCCTCGGGCCGACCATTCATTGAAAATGAATTTAAATTCCTAGATTTATACTCCAAATTAAAAGCATAATAAATCCCCTTATATTTATTTTTTGGTGTAACTGTATTTTATTTTGAAAGCATATGTATAAATACAATTAAATCAAAATTAATAAATAAAAAAAAATAGTTCCTCAGGTGTGTGCTTCCAACAAATTTATTTGTGTGAGATATTCAAGAGCAGGTGCACCTAATAAATTTACGTAAGAGTTTTACGTAAGTTTACGTTTTTTACAATAGTCTTCTTCAAAACATTTTTCACAAGTCAAGGGCCTATTATATAGAAATTTTTAAGGGACATCTATTGAAATATGATTTGAGGCAAACGCTTGATAGCTATTTAATAACTGGTGAATCAAATCTTCATCCAAGGAGGGCGCCTATTAATAGATTCATACAATTCAGTTTTTCTAAGACGCCTTACAGCTTTCAAGTCCGGAGTGTTTAAATTTTCACTCACTCAGAATGGGCGCGCTGGGCGCCCTGAATAGATTCATTTGATGGGGGCGCCCATACAATATGGTATAGCTTTTAAAGTTGGGAATGATAAAATTTTCACTCGCAGGTCTGGCGGTCTTTGATAAATCCATTTAATTAAGACAACTCATACAATTTGGTTTAGCTAAGTAAGACGCCTTACATATTTCAAAGTCGGTGTGTTCAATTTTTCTCTCAGGGTGGGCGCTTTGAATATATATTTGATAGGGCGCCCCATACAATTTGAAAGCTAAAAGGAGTCTTCCTTATAGCTTTCAAAGTCGGGCATGTTAAAATTTTGTTAAGAGTTGGCACCCTTTAATAGATTCACTAGATGAGGGCGCCCCATACAAAAAGTTCAAAATGTAATTCTCTTACAAGACGCCTATATTAGTTCTCTTAAGGGGACGGGTGTGTATAACCCAGTAAGGGTGCTCTTTACTCGTTTGTAGGCGCCTTTTGAAGTTTTTTTTGTAAAGGAAAGGAGATCTAGCTTACTACTTAGGTTTGTTTCTTTTGAGTCAGGACGTAACGGAATATTTTTCCCTTAAAGTTAGGGGTCAAAAAAATTTTCTAAGGCGCCCAGTAAGGGCGCTCTTTACTCGTTTGTAGGCGCCTTTTGAAGCTTTTTTTGTAAAGGAAAGGAGATCTAGCTTACTACTTAGGTTTGTTTCTTTTGAGTCAGGACGTAACGGAATATTTTTCCCTTAAAGTTAGGGGTCAAAAAAATTTTCTAAGGCGCCCAGTAAGGGCGCTCTTTACTCGTTTGTAGGCGCCTTTTGAAGCTTTTTTTGTAAAGGAAAGGAGATCTAGCTTACTACTTAGGTTTGTTTCTTTTGAGTCAGGACGTAACGGAATATTTTCCCCTTAAAGTTAGGGGTCAAAAAAATTTTCTAAGGCGCCCAGTAAGGGCGCTCTTTACTCGTTTGTAGGCGCCTTTTGAAGCTTTTTTTGTAAAGGAAAGGAGATCTGGCTTACTACTTAGGTTTGTTTCTTTTGAGTCAGGACGTAACGGAATATTTTTCCCTTAAAGTTAGGGGTCAAAAAAATTTTCTAAGGCGCCCAGTAAGGGCGCTCTTTACTCGTTTGTAGGCGCCTTTTGAAGCTTTTTTTGTAAAGGAAAGGAGATCTATAGCTTACTACTTAGGTTTGTTTCTTTTGAGTCAGGACGTAACGGAATATTTTTCCCTTAAAGTTAGGGGTCAAAAAAAATTTCTAAGGCGCCTCTTCATCGGTCGGCGCCTCCGTGCAGGCACGGCCAGCACGCCCGGCCGGAACGGCCCTGTAACCATGGCCTTAGCAACGTTGTTTTATTCCTCCAGTGACATCATGTGCGAATGCTTCTATTGGATACTTCTATCTCCCGTCCCTAACAACAGCCTTAGCAACGTTGTTTTTGTCCTCCAAGTGACGTCATGTGCGAATGCTCTATGGTTTTCATTTAGAAATAAACTAAATATTAACATCCTAAAATTTTTAGAAAAAAATAGGAGTTAAAGTATAAATTTTTTATTTCAAAATTTGAAAGATTTTTTTTTTTTAAATTAGTTTCCCAAGCTTTTGGGACTTTTGAAGAGGTAATTTTTAATGAATATCGTTGACAAATAGTTATATGTAGGGAAAAAATTTAAGTTCAATTTTGTTTAAATTTCAATTTAGTATTACCTACAATATAAACTTGTAATACACACACACACGTTTATATGTTAATTTTCTATTCTTTTGCAGAGAAAATACTTAATTTTACAGTAAAAATTGAAATGGATCTGGAAATATAAATTTAAAAAAAATCTTAATTTTGTAATACTTAGTCCCTACACCTAAAACAAATTGCAATGAAAGCTTTTTCAACTGGTTTCACTCTCAGAAATAGCCTAAATAACAACATATTAAAAATAGGACAAAATTAGACTGTGTGAAATTTAGCTTTTTAATTTATTTTTAGTAAAATGCATTCTCTGAAACAAAAAAAAATTGTAGAGGCATGCAATGGATATTGACAGGTTAATTATCGATTGTGGTGCAGGAAAATATAAATAATTTTGCGATATTTTTTTTTTTTTTTAAATTTTGGCTTTAAATCATGCACCTCTATATGGCTCGTTTATACAGACTGATGGTATAGATAGAACAGTGGTATAAGTGGTGGTAGCTTAAAATACTTAACCCTCACAAAATCGCATGGTGAAAGTTTATATTCCTTAAGAAAATTTTAATCATATCTTTGGGTATGACGGGTATGTATTTTCGGGCTGAGTTTTTCAGAGCTCTCAAGTTCACTTCTAATAATAACTACGCAAAAGTATCTATAATAATAAAAGAGCTTTACCACTCGCTTACCAACGCACAGCAAAATCTACCGGGGCTAAAGACTCGAAACTTGGTAGAGTCGAATACCTTACGGCGTATACGCGCACTAAGAAGGGATTTTTCGATATATCTTTTTTCTGACCCACAGGGGGGTTCGGAGCGTTTTTGAGCCCAGCAGCGTCTCAAATGACCCCAGATCTTTGTTATTTCGCAGGAAGGTACCTAGCAACAATATCTAGAAAGGCATTTTTCAGATTTTGGATATTCGAATTTTAAGAGGTCTGAATATTCCAAAAACCCGTTTTTGCTGAGCATAAGCAAAGTTTTATATTTTCGAAGAAAACAATATCGAGAAATCGATATTACGAATTGAACTGTTGGTAATACCTTCTTGAGAGAATTTCAAAGAAAGTAATTTCTGGATTTTTTGATATTCCATTCTGGAGGGGGTGCACGGGGGTTTGAATATTCACTCCCGTCTTTAGTTTTTGGATCCTAGCACCCACATTATTAATGTGATTGTTATGAAATTTTAGCATGTTGTTCCTCACACAATCAGGAAGGTTTGCGAAAAAAAAATTTCTGAATCAAAGCATTCTAAGGAGCCTTTTTTGTCCCTTTTCTAAATTCTTATGCTTAGCCTTCAATGTTAAATTTATTGCGGTTATTGCTCTTTCCATGACACGCAAAACCTCTATTGTTGGAAATATTTATTTTGAAATGTTTTATAACAGGTGAATTTTTAAAAAATATGATAAGGAAATAATTTTTAATGATTAAATACTTTTTTTATGATAACCAAAAACCGTTCCACTGAAAAATTTCATTCTTTTTTCTATTTAATCAAATTTAAGTATTTCCAGCAAAGTTCAAATTAAACAATATTTTATCACAGGCATTTTCAGTGTCGATTCAAATGATGTTTACTTTTATTTCATGTTTGAAATTTCTTTCAATGAATGAGTTGGTAATAAATCAGCAAAGGGGGGTTCAGGGGGTCTCCCCCTGATTTAAAAAAAATTATCATTATTGAAAAATAGTTATAAACACTAATTCTAAACCGTTTTTTTAAGATTTTGTTTAACATCTTGTAAAAGTATGTAGTATATTTAATTGTTTTGTATTTTATAAAAATTTAGCGGGATGAGGGGGAAATAAGTTTTATCTATAGACATTGCTGTTCAATAATATATCTTTATTGTGAAGCGAAGGCGGAGAAATTTGCCTCAAATATACATTTATACCAATTGCAGAAATGGATGGAGGGAGAAAAGGACCAAAGAGAAAAAAATAATGGGGTTCAGAAGGTCCCCTGACTTTTTTTTCTATTTTGAAAAATTACTCTTTAAAAACGGGGATGGGGATTTCACACATTAAATCTAAACAGGTGGTATTTTTAAAGTTTTTTTTACATCTTAACGAAGTGGTATGTCATCAAAAAGGAATCCTAGCGGGAAGACTGCTGACTCTATTGCATCTAAACGATAATTCTTATTTATTTTAACACACAGTTTGATAAGCCTTTTGTCCCCCGAGCAACGGCGGGCATATCAGCTAGTTATTAATAATTAAGTGGTGACTGTTATTCTCACAATTCGCTCAAATTTGTATTTATTGGAATTTTTTTCGGACTCTTCACGGACCACTTCTAAGACTCTCACGGACCACCGGTTGGGAACCACTGGTATAGAAGCTCCATATCAAATTTGGCAGATTCGTCCTAACTATTGTCTCTAAAGCCACTATAACCAGGCGCGGATCCAGCACGGCTCCAAGGGGGCACTTTTTCAGACCATCGCCTTTATCTTTTGAGAAAAATGTCAAAATTTTGGGAATTTTCTAAAAAAATATCACTTAAAATCCCCTTTTGGTACTGCTGGGGGGTATGAGGGTCCTTCCCCAGAAATTTTTTTTTGGAAATTTGACTTGTAAAAGTAGGGGTTTAACTCATTTTGAGTACTTTTTGGGACTTTTTTATCGTACTATGAGTGATTTTTTGGGTCCAAGGGGGGCACTTTCCAGAGTGCCATCCCCCTGAATCCGCCACTGACTATAACACGAAAGAGAGCCATGATAGAAAGAGCTATGGGCGTCAAGGTTCGATCCCAGGTGTAATAAGCGTCCCCCTCAATAATTAAAAACTTTTAAAAATTTCTAATTTTTTTTCTTTGTAAGAAAACTTAAAATTCAGGAAATATTTATTCCTCCAATTTTTTATAGTAGAGGATGTGTTAATTTTCTAATGACACCAAATATAGGCGTGTACACTCCGGGAATTCGTAAGTTGAAGCTAGTTCTGGAAATTGGGGGGGGGGGGGGACCATCACCAAAATATTTGGACCGTCTGGTCCCTTAAAATATTCGGGTCATCCCCCAAAACAAAGTGATCTCCAAAGCATAAAAACTGTAATATTTTTAAAAATATTAATATTTATTCCTAACACACCAAAAATTAGTTTCACCCTGACTTTAAAGGTCAAATTTCCAAAGATTTTCTGGGTGAGAACTTCCTGACCCCCCCCCTTTACAACAAAAACTAATGATAATCCCCAAACTTGAGATAGAAAAGTTAATAGTGGATATTCAAATCTTACTTAGTAGGGGAAGGTAGTGTACCTTGGACCTACTTGTACCTCGGTCCTACACTGTTTTTAGCTCAACTTTCAGGTCTATGGAAAAACTATAAGTACTAAAAAAATATAGTTTTCATCTTTACCACCAGAGCACTCAGTCTAGCTAAATTATTTCTAGAAAAGCCGACTATTTTGGAAGATTTACGCTAAAAACTGATTTCACCCTTCATAGGTAAGTTTTCTATCTTTGTGTGCTTTTGTAAGCTATTGTTCAAAATATAAAGATTTGATTTTACTGTGAATTTATTATGTTATAGTGGATTGTTTCAGCTATTTATAACATGTGCTTTAAATGAAGCTAGGCGTAAAATAACACGGTGGTTAGACATTTTTCAGCAGATGATCCAGTATTGGACCTAAGGAGAGCATTGTATACCTTGGACCTATCCAAAATACACCTAACTCCTTGAGTTACTAAAAAAAATCACAACACTGGCTTTTATTGCATTGGTATTTTGATTTTAAAAGCAGGGTAGGATTTAGTTTCATGACAAACTATATTTTGAGGGGAAATCTATAATTTTGTGACAAAAAACAGTGTTTTAAAGCTTTTATGCTGAAAAAACTATGCCAACTAAATCTATAATCTTATACATCTGGATGGTTCAATGAGCACTTGTTCCTTAAGTTTTCCACAAACATTTTATTAAGTTTAAAAGTGCAACTAATGTTTTTTTCTAATGTTTAATGTTGAATACTTCAATCAATTAAAATTCCGAAAAAAATATGTAACAGAAATTATTACAAAATATAGATTTTTTGGGCTTATGAATTTAAATTCTGTTTATAAAAAAAGATTCTGTGAAAGCAATATATTTTGAAGAAAATTTGAAGATTTTGATCATTCTGAAAAATGTCTTTATAATTGTCTTCAATATTTCTGCAGATTATATAAAGATACAATAGGTCTTTAAAATGTCTGTGAATTGTCTTCAAAAATTCTGAAGACAGTTTAAAGATACAACATGTCTTTAAAATGTCTGCAAATTTTCTTCAAAAATTCTGAAGACAATTTAAAGGTAGTGGTAAATCTGCTAAAAAACTTAAGAATTTCTGTAGAGGTAGAAAGTGGCTTTTTCGCAATTTTGATGCTGCCATCTATCGGGCAGCTGACCAAATAATACTGCTATCAATTATGAAGTTTCAAATTTAGTGTATTAGGGTATTTTATGAAAACATAGTTTTTTTATGAACTAGATATATCATTCCAAAATTTACTTATTGATTGATTATTTTCATTCATTCATGAATTAAATATAATAAATTAAGTAAAGGTTTTTAGGAGTTTGTCACCCTATTTTTCTGATGTAAAAGGACATTTTAGCGACATTTAATTTTCTCAAGAGCAGAAATTTGTAAGTTATTCGTTTATAGCTTCACTTGCCGTTAAATTTTTCACGCGTTTTCTTTACCTAGTTATTTTTTTTATAACCTCGCTGAGTCAGAAAATGTGACCACTTTAAAAAATAGAGCATTTTCAATCACATGACTCGGACTTAACAACGGCCATAGCAACAGAAGGTTGTTACAGTTTTTTTTGCCCCACAGAGGTTAACAGTTACAGAAAATGACTGGCCGTGGAATTCTTCTATTGGAGCAATCACTTAACCCCATACCGCCTTAGCAACTGATAAACAACGGTCTTAGCAACAGTTAAAAGCCCTACAGAAGGTACACAGTTAAAAGAAAATAACCGGTTGTGATACATTAAGATTTAAAAAAAAAAACTGCAAGTGTCCATTCTATTAGGGGCCGTTCAAATATTACGTAAGCAAGTTTTTGGTCATTTTTGGCCCCCCCTCCCCCTTGTCATCAAAAATAAGCAAACCGCTACCCCCCCCCCTACCATAATTACGTAAGAAAACTCTCCGCCCCCCCCTTGTTCTTTTTTTTTTTTTTGTTTTTCAAAATCTTTAGTAATGCTTAAATTTCTGAAATTCATTGTTCTCCATGCCCACAACCTATCATTAAAACTTCCCTTGTGAAAAATGCTTAAAAAATTTTTCCTAGTTCATTCTTTTTAATTTATTTTTGGTTGAATTTTAAAATTATTTATGAAAGAAAAAGGAGATTTTTGAAAATGCAGTGTTTGTAACATCTTACGTAAGCATCACACTCCCCCTCCCCCCTTGTCAGAAAAAACAAGCAAATAGCAAACCCCCACCCCCCTTAGGTGCGTAACTAATATTTGAACGTCCATGGATCCAACAATTAATCCTGCATCTAATTAAAACCGCGATCCACTAGCTCCTTTTTTAACAGCTGCCGCAGAAGTTACCGAAAACATCACACTCCCCCTCCCCCCTTGTCAGAAAAAAACAAGCAAATAGCAAACCCCCACCCCCCTTAGGTGCGTAACTAATATTTGAACGTCCATGGATCCAACAATTAATCCTGCATCTAATTAAAACCGCGATCCAATAGCTCCTTTTTTAACAGCTGCCGCAGAAGTTACCGAAAAATATAACACACGCGTAAAAAAACAACCAACGCATCCTCTATCTAATTTAGCTCCGTTTTAAACAGCTAACGCAAAACATCTGCTTCCTTCACAACAAGCAAAATTCACCGTCAAAAATTTCACTTCATAAGCTGATTTTTTTTTTAAATTTAAAAAATCTCATGCCTGATAAAAGAACGAACTCAAGTTACCGAAAAATATAACCCACGCTTCTATTACTTATTAAACTTCTTGCGTAAATAAAACATCCCCAAACTCATCCTGAATCTAATTAAAAAACCGCGATCCACTAGCTACGTTTCTGACAGCCATCTGCTTTCCCTTTCTCAAAGAGCGAAAAAACAGCATTGATTAAAAAAGATCCCCATCTCTCACAATATAACCCTACCGTCAGAACTAAGCAGAAAGCTCAACAAATGCATCTGCTCAAACGCAGCCAACGCGGCGCCAGAACTGGCGAAAATCGCCTTTCCGGCGCCTCGCGTTTTCCCCTCTCGCCTAGAACAAACACACGCTTCGATGAAAACGGCAGCGCCAAGACGAAACCGCCAAGCTTTTTTCAGCGACATCTCTCGCTAAAACGACGATTTCTCCCCTAAATATCGGTTTAAATTAATCGGGAATAGCTTAAATCGATTTAGAAGGGTTTTTTCTACGTGGTGTGATGGTTTTTTTCCTGGAATTTTCCCGATAACGGGTCGAAAATTGACCTTAAAGTCGTTCCTACCGAAATCCAGGACTTCCGAAATCGACGGCTGCTTTCCGAAATCTGAGCTCTCCGATTGGCCGATCGCCTTAAAGTTACGCCCCGAAAAAAAGGCGGAGTCAAGCGCTTCTGCAGAGGATTGGTGGAGAGTTCGGCGAATGAAGCTATGAGGCTTCTGTGCCATGAATAATTTCTGTGGCTATGAATAATTTCTGTGGTTGATTTTTCCTGCCGCTTTTTTATGCTGATTATGATTTTTAACAGCTAGAGTTAGCGTTTTGGGAGAATGTTATGAACTAAAAAGAGGGGTTTATTAATTTCATCAGGGGGGTCACGTCAGATTTTTGGTTGGGGGGGGGGGGGCGTAACTAGACTTTAGTTTCGGGAGGGGTTTTGACCAAACAATATTTTCTTTTCAGCGTCAAGTTTTAGATGACTTGTCTTTTTTATTTTAATTTTGTGGTGAACTTAATTTCAGAACTTAGTAAACAAATAAATTCTATCATACATATTAAAAAATCCCTTTGCATGGTAGGGTACAATAAATACACAGAATTTAAAGATAAATATCAACTGTCTGAAAATCCTTTTTAAGTTTAAAAAAATTGTCGTAGAAAATATCACTATGATCCGGTAAGCTATTTACTATTTTAATAAACTGGATTATGGATTGATTTTTTAAATATTGTTTTGAATGAAATGTTTAAATAATATAATTTTTTTCTTAAATTATCTTAAAAAATAGTAAAAAAAAAATAAATCTTAGTCATAAAAATGTGATTTCAAAGTATAATTAAAAGGTTCTGGGATTTTTTTTTGGGGAAAATTTTGGAAATTTCTCCCTCAAAATAGCGTTTTAGCTTATTTTGAGACCTTTTTGGATTAAGAACACGGCTCATTGTAAGCGGCAGAATTTTCAAGGAATCCCAGTATGTTAAAGTTAATGTTCGGCCCCCTGGCAGTTAACTACTGATCAACTAGTAGTTAACTAGTAGTTTAACTACTTCTGGTTTAAACTAGTTCAACTATTAGTTGAACTACTTTTTTTAATAACTACTAGTTGAAACTAGGGGAGACTGGGGACAATTGTAACAAAATTTACAAATTGATCTCCAAACTCCAACCAAGCCATTTTTTATGTTAGAGTTATGAAAATTGGTATGAATATAGGCTGAAACATCCCAATTACAATTGCGTTATGAAAACTGTCCTGTGAACATGCATTACAATATAGTAAATAAAAAATATGCCAAAGAATATTGTTACAATCGACCCTTGAAGTGGGGTCGATTGTAACACATACAAGGGTCAATTGTAACACAACACATTTTCATAAGAAATACGGAAAATTATACAAATTCTTTAACAATATATTTTGTACGAAACACACTGAACCCATTTTTCACTGTATGGGGCGATTGTTTTTGAAATTGTCCATGGAAACAACACACAAATATTCATCGTCTGATGAGGTTTCACAGTCTAAATATTTAAATTTCTTTTTTGTGTAGACTTCTTCTCTTTTACACTGGGTTTATAGGTGCAGATGGGGCTCTTTCTCCTTGAGTTTCCTTTTTAATAGTTGCATTGTCATTTTGTACCACTTTTGGTATTGGCAGAACAGCCTGTGGTGAGCATTTTGATATTTGTGGTGATGGCAGCGAATTTGGTTATCTTTTATTACGAGATTATGTAGGTGATACAGGCGATTGCTGGTAACAATTTTCTAAGATCCCGTGCCGATAACATAAATTAATTATAACCCACTTTAGGGTTTTCATTTTTTCTGACAGAATCTGTGTGGTGTATGAAAGGCTAAAGTATCGAGGGGAAATTGTTTCATTAAATTATTTCAAATAAATAAAAATTTACAGGGTAAAAAGTAAGAAAAGGTCCGATTCCCCTATAGAAAAAAAGCGGGGTGGGGGAAAGTTTTCTTTTTAATATTTCGAAAGGAAAATCCCGAATTCTGGGCCGTCCTCCCCCGAAGTACTAATTAGTTTGTTACATAGCAACCTACCCCTTAATATATCTTCAGCTAATTTTGTCATTTTTCCTGAGAGGGGTAGGAAAAGGCTCATAAATTGGGTGTCCCAAAAATAGTTTTGGAAAATAAATTAGATGAAATCTTTTATAATGTGGATAAAATTAAGGACTCTGTTCTGTACTTGGTGTTCATCATCTGTTCTGTTTTAAAGTTGTATAAGGGCGAGCGCGCACGGGCGACTTTTGTCACGGTGACAAAGACAAAAACAACGTTGCTAAGGCTGTTGTTAGGGGCGGGAAATAGAAGCATCCAATAGCAGCATTCGCACATGACATCACTGGAGGATAAAAACAACGTTGCTAAGGCCGTTGTTAGGTAAAGTCATGTGATTGAAAATGCTCTATTGTTTTCTAGCGATATTTTTGATACTAGTGATACTGGTCGCCGTGACTTTTAGTCACTCGTGCGCGCTCAGCCTTAGGGCGAGCGCGCACGGGCGACTTTTGTCACGGCAGGCACGGATTATAGGAATTTTTAAGGGGGGGGCGGTCTAGGTTCCCCAAAATTTCGTAGATTTGTTTTTCAAATTTAATTAACCCCCCAGTTCCCCGTCCCCTTTTCTATGATCAACTTTCCGATTCTGAATTCTTTCAACTGATCTTAACTGAAAGAAAAGCTTGTTAAAATAATATATCAATTTGCAAAAAATATTTGAATATTTTAGAAACATGGTATCTTACATTTATTACTTTATAAATAACGGTAAGAGTTTTGTCAAAAATTCAATAATAACTGATTTCTTTGATTCTGAAAATAAAAAGTTAATTTCTATTAATATTTTCCTATAGTGTAGGGGACGGGATGGCCTGTTCGGTTTGCTTCGGTTTGCTTTCGGTTTCACGCCAGCAGTCTGCGCACTGCCCCGTCGTGAGTTCGATTCTCACCTCGCCCCTGGGTGTATTTTCCTTCTTTGTGCCAGTAAAAATTCTGTTGTGTCTGTCTTACTTGACGAAGGTGTATAAGCGGATCCTTGAGATCAAGCACACATACCGGAAAATATATGTAACCAAAAAACCAAACCAAAACCAAACCTATAGTGTACTTCAACTAGAATTTTACTCAACACATTTAAATATCCAAACCTCTTAATAGGATTTCAGCAACTCAGATTTCGATATTAACTCTCCAAAAATAAAAATTTTCAAGCTATTCTAAAAATAGTATTTTTTCTCAATTAAAAATTTAAACAATAATTATTTCTTAAAGATGAATTATCGTTAAAGTTTCGATTCAAAATCAATTATCCTTTATTTAAGAAAAACTTAAAAAGTTAATTCATCTGTTCAATTATCTTCCTTCATTGCTGTTTGGATAACTAAAACTTTTAAAAAGAGAAAAGAAATTACACCACCCGCCCCCTCAATTCTTAACCTTTGCCAACACAGAACCGCTTAAAAATTTACTAAATACACTTTAAAAGCTATAAATATAAATATCTTCCTTCTGTAAATAATTTACAAGAGTGTGGTGTAAAAGTTTCGTAAAACACATGTATATATCCTGAAAAAATATACTTATTAAACCAAACAAGGGAAAAAAGATTTAAAAAATTATTTAATTGTTACAAAGCTAATGTTAATTAACAATTAGGATATCTAGAAAATCTTACAGGTATGAATGAATATATACATTAGGGTGTCCCAAAAAGACGCGACTTTTGAAATGTTTAACTCTCACCCCCCCCCCCCAAAAAAAAAATGTTCTTTATGTGAATATAAGACACTGAATTTTTTTAGAATTTTTGAAAAATATTTAGAAGTCCCCCAAGGTCATTGAATTTTCAAAAAATGGTAAAAAAAGGGTAAAATTTAACATTTTTCCTAATTTTTTTGAAATAACCATTAATGTTCAAATGACATTATATTTTCATTTATTAGAGCTATTTATATTGTTTTAAACCAATTCTGTATTAATTATCTGGGTAGGAAATATAATACGCATTATTATTAAAATCAAGAAACATGCGATATTTTTACCTTATGTTTTACACTATGCGACAAAAAAAATGGGTCAAAATGCCACAGAAACTTTGAAAGCAGAATCTTATGTAAAATGACCCCCTGAATCCGAATCCGGCCCCTGTTTTTCTCCATCAGCCTCAGATTTTCGGAACAGCCCCTCCCCCTTTTTACGTTTTTCGACGACTTTATAACTTTGAACTCGATTTTCAGGGTCAAAAAGCATTGTTTTAGTCTTCAAATTTCCCCCCAGGAGACAAGAAAGGTTCAAATTAATAAAATATGAAAATTTGTAACAAATGGATAGGTTTAAGGGGTAATTAACCCCCTAAAAACGCAACAAAATCGCTAAGAATAGTAGGATTTGTTATACCGTATTTATTTAACTTATTTTTGAAGCAATTCATGTTTAAAGGGTCCTAACCGTTCCCCAAAACCCCAAATTTAATAATGATATGCAGCAATGATTTTTAGGAAAAGCGGTTGAGGAGTTATCGCCTCCGATGCACCCGCGGAAGGGTTCGGAAGACTCTCTGAATCGCGCTGGCACACGCACGCGTATTGTAAAATTTTAAATTAAGGTTTTTACAGTTTCTTATGCCTTTACCCCGTTCTTTCATTCATCATACGTATAAGACAATAAGTCTTTATAGTACTTAAATGAAATTATTTAGTCAGTTTGAAAAAGAAATATTTCTAAATAATTTAAAAACTATACAGATTAAATCAACTATAAACTGCACAATTTAAAAAACATCATAAAGAAATTATTTTGTAAAAAAATTCATGCATATTATTTTTAGTATTTAATATTTTTTTTCAGACTTTTATAGAATTTTCAACTAAATTATTTCTTTGTTAATTTATTTTGGCTTAAATACTCATGTGTGGTCACAAGAAGGTGTCGGAACAAATGACTCTTACTGTTACACTTATATAAATAAACAGTCATTTCTGAAATATATTTTTGATTCTATTTAATTCTTTCATTTATAGAAACCACAAACTAGAGTTTATTATTTTAGTTATACAACGAAAAAGGGGGGGGTAATAAAATTATGAAACTTATGTTTTGTGATGGGTTAATCGAAACCCCAAAAATAAAGACAATTATAATTCTGTTATTTAAAAAAGGATACATACATAATCAAACTGGATATTTTTTTTTTTTTTTTGCAGAAAAAAAGGTACAGTTAATTCACACTTTTTTAAAAATCACTTTCCTACGCATCATTGTTAATTCCATTATCAACTATATCGTCGATTCACAAATGAAGTTTTCAACTTCTTTTTCGGAAATCGGTAAATATCTGTATATCAAAAACACGAATGAAGATAAAAAAGCATAACTTACCTTTTTCTACAGGTGGCTAAAAAAGCAAAACGTATCTCAATCTGGAAATATGGAGTGAGACTGAAATAAAGAGCACGCAAATTCACGTCAAATTTACACCATTTCAAGAGAAGCTTTGAATACAAACTACAAACACGTGGACACAGGAAGGAGGGGGCGAACCTTATTCCAAAAACCTCGTTCAGTCGTTCATTACCCGTTCCGTTATCGTAGAATAACTTCGCCCCCCCTTCTGAGTAGCCTTTCCCTAGCCCCCAAAGAAAACGCAGGAAGCAGGTCCCTGCTTGACATTCAAGATTATCTTAAGGGGTTAGAAGCGTATTTCCGGTCTTCCGATGTTCTCGAAACGTGGACATTCCAATCAGTTTCATTGCTTGTTAAACGGGACTTTCTTCATGGTTCTGATTTTCGTAACCACAGACAAAAAAAAAATTCATGTCAGCCCTAAGGGGGGGGCGATCGCCCCCTTCGCCCCCCCCTATAATCCGTCCCTGTGTCACGGTGACAAAGAAAAAAACAACGTTGCTAAGGCTGTTGTTAGGGGCGGGACATAGAAGTATCCAATAGCAGCATTCGCACATGACATAACTGGAGGATAAAAACAACGTTGCTAAGGCCGTTGTTAGGTAAAGTCATGTGATTGAAAATGCTCTATTGTTTTCTAATGATATTTTTGATACTAGTGATACTGGTCGCCGTGACTTTAATCACTCGTGCGCGCCCGGCCTTAATTTCAAAATTTTCTGTTCTCATACTAACATAGCCTTTAAACATCAGATTAACACAGAAAAACTGTAAAAATTTGAAATTTATTCAACTTTAAAAGACAAAATGAAAGGTTGCGGACTCTACAATTACCGTGAAATGACCCATCTACGAACTTCTAGATTTAGTGTATTTTTTAAGTGCGTACTTCATTAGTCACCACTAAAATTATTAGAAAAAATGTTGTAAGTTAACAATATTCTACAAGTAAGTCTAACGTGGACACTACACCATCGTCACCGTAAGTTAAGCATTCTTCCTTTCTAGTACAGTATAATCTTGAAATTAGTTTATTTTTATTGTTACCCCAAAAACTCGCTGTCTCGAAATTATTTTCGGGACCCTTCGATATTGAGGTTTATATAAAGCTAATAGGATATTGGGATACATTAAAAAAACTGTTTCTTCATGGTCCGGAAACATTATTTTGCCATTATATAGAGGCTTGGTAAGGCCTCATCTCGAATATGCTGTTCAGTTCTGGTCTCCATACTTAAAAAAAGATATAAGATTTAGTTGAAAGGGTTCAGCATAGGGCTACTAAATTGGTCATGGGCTCCATGTATCAATAAAGAATATAAATCTAACGGTATCTGCGCTGAAAGCCATTCTCCTAGTTAGTTGAGTCCGGCCCTCGTGCCCTCTTTTTGAGGACCGAAAAGTCCTAAATGCTAAATGAGTTAAAAAGATTGCGAATGTTTCTCGTTAAAAATGCTTTCTTATATAAACTTTTAAGGTAATGCAGGCGAATTCTCATGTTTAGTTTATCAATTACAAATGTAAATTATCGAAGAGGCATAGCTTAATAGTTTTATTAGTAAAGTCAAAAATATCAAATTTTCATTGAAATTTGTTATGCATAAACTTGCAGTACACGTATTATGAAATCATGTTTCTTAGTTAATTCTGTGCTATTTATAATTTGTTTTCAACAAGAGTTAGACAGACAGTGGGAAATTTTTTGAATGATCTTATGGCTAATGCTTAGCTGAATGATGTTTTCTGTCTCGTGGTAAGTTGAGTCGGTATAATTAGGCCCGCACAACCCTTAAAGTTGTTCAGGCCTGTGCTAGTTGAAATAATTCTAATCAAAATGAAACTTTATGCTAGCTTAAGCCTCATTCAGACTTATAACTTTTTATATTCATCATTTTGGAAGAATCATCCAAACCAAAGTGAAAAGTGCAACTTGGTGTTTCACTCTCTAACTTTTCTATGCAAACTAGCAATTCACAGCTGAGTGAATCACTCAGGATGAACTTCAGTGAAAGTGAACCAGTGTGAATGAGCCTTTACTTAAGTCGATAAGTTACTTATTTGAGAATTTCCTTCAAATTATCATTACTGAGGAAGTCTATGAATTTATCATCTTAATTGTTCCCAAGTGATAAAACAAGCCACAACCTCCAATATTGATCAGTTGTTGACTCTGTCGCCACCACACAGTTGTGTGTAGACTCTTACTCACCACTAAAAAAATCAGATATTGCTTGTGTTTTTTCGGAAAGGGGTTTATGTAACTCCTAAAACGTGCCTTCCACAATTCAAAAATGCGCGATGCTCAGCCATCCTCCGAGGAAAGAAAAGCAATAATTCTTGTCCTAAAAACTCTAACTTATGCTCTTCTAGGATTACGACCGGGACATACCGTGTCCCGGTCAGGTGCTGTGGGTTTACGGCGGGACATATGATGTCCCATCAATAAAGCTTGTAACATAATTGCTGTTGTTGATACATTGTTATGGGATAGTTTATGCGTCTTTTAGACAGAAAAGTTATTTCATGGTAATAATCACTTGGAGGAGAAATAACTGTTCCCTGTAATGATGGGGAGCACTAAACTGATTTTTTTGCCGTATTGAAAGTGTTAACTTAGATTATAAAGGAATTTCGATTGATCTTTTGGCCTGAGGCAAATTAAATTGATATAATTTGGCCCGCACAACCATTAAACAATCATGAAAAAGATATTGTGCAGTATCCAAACTCCAATGTAAAAAAACTGCGTTGGAGTTTGCTCCTTATTGCTTCAAACACAGTGGCGTAGTCAGGTAAAAAATTTCGGAGGGCGACAGGGCCCGATTAAGGCAAGTCCGGGCCCAAGGCCCAGGTGCTTTTAGAGGCCCCCTTCACGAAAAAAATGTATAAGAAACTGCGTCATTGGGTTACTATTGCTACATATACATATCATATAATACAATGCTAACCTAGAAAAAAATTATACACCGCCCCTTTTTTATTTTAGTTTTAATGCACTTCTAGAAAAATAACTTTCTTATAATTTTTATGTATAAAATTTTATCGCATGAAATTTAATGTTTCTTGAAAAAAAATTATTTTCAGACCATTTGGGGGCCCCCAAAAATCATGGGCCCAAGGCCCGGGCCTTGCAGGCCTAGGCAGTAATCAGGGCCTGGAGGGCGATATTGATACTATTTGGGATAGTTTTAGTGGTTTTCTACTGTCCAAAAAAGGAAATTTTCAGAGTTTCGCTGGGGGATACATCCCCTAATCCTCCCTCTGGCTACGACCCTGTCCAAACACATCAATTTCGAGATTGAAACTGTTATATGCTCTCCGCTTACTTAAGTTGATGGTAGGATTGTAACTTATTCGGGAACGAGAACATTCAATTGAATTTTTTATTGAGGAAATTTAAAGTCACCACTTAAATAATTAGTGAAAAGTTCTTAAGTTAAGCATCTTTCCCATCTCACTTAATGGTTCCCTTCAAGGTCTGCCCTAGGGGATGTGACTGCTCTGCTCATGGGCTCACCCAGTGAGGCGGGAGTTAGAAGGTCTAACCGACCTAGGTACTAAAACAAAAAAGTATCTTCTTGATTTTAGTTTGAGAACAAAACAGTTAAAACTTGTGTGCTGATGGCAGCTATGAGATAATTGAGAATTTTCATAAAGGGGATTTTTTTTCTTAAGGAATTTTACAGTTACCACTCAAAGAATTAGGGAAAATTCTTTAAGTTAAAATGAGAACGCAAGGGCAGTGGTTCAGTTTCAGATATCTAATCACCACTTAAAAAATTAAGTGAAAATTAAGATATTCCACACTCAGGGGGGAATCGAAGATTCCGAAGGGTGGGTGGGAAACTACAACAATTGCCACTTTAAGACTCTTAAAGTTTATTCAGTTTCCGTCGAAGACAGAAGGGATAGAGACTTGGATTATGCAAAATAAAGATGGAATCTTAGAAAAATAGTACTATTTTTAAGAATTTTAACAGTTACGGTTGCAGTTAAGAGTCCAAGAAAAAATCGTTATGTCCCCCCGTGGATGCGCAGGAAAATTTATAAATGCCCAACTGCATTTATGTCCGAGTGCTATACCCGGGGAGAAGGCTCAGACTCGAACCAGGGTTCGATCTGAGGGCCTTTGGGATGGCAGACTGGCGAGCAAGTACACCAAGCCATCCGTTCCTGCAGCTATGACAATCTTTTAATTAATTTGAAGTTTATATTCCACCATGTATTTAGAAATTTTATTTTACTTTTTGTAGTACAGATGGAGCCAGCATCGTGTGACGTCAGTCCTCTAATTAATTTAAAGTTGATATATTTCCTCAAAAATAAATAAATAAAATTATTGCAATAGTTAATTCAGACTCGAACCAGGGTTCGATCTGAGGGCCTTTGGGATGGCAGACTGGCGAGCAAGTACACCAAGCCATCCGTTCCTGCAGCTATGACAATCTTTTAATTAATTTGAAGTTTATATTCCACCATGTATTTAGAAATTTTATTTTACTTTTTGTAGTACAGATGGAGCCAGCATCGTGTGACGTCAGTCCTCTAATTAATTTAAAGTTGATATATTTCCTCAAAAATAAATAAATAAAATTATTGCAATAGTTAATTCGGCACCCAGTGTTTGAACCTACAACCATCAGCTCTGCAGCCACATGCCTCAGACCTCTCGACCACTGAGCAGCTGAACATTGTGTGTTGTATCTTTTAGCCAACAGTATTTTTGGAAATAGTTTTGAAAATAACAATGTTGAATTATCTCCGAATTGTCCGAGTGCTATACCCGGGGAGAAGGGATGGCAGACTGGCGAGCAAGTACACCAAGCCATCCGTTCCTGCAGCTATGACAATCTTTTAATTAATTTGAAGTTTATATTCCACCATGTATTTAGAAATTTTATTTTACTTTTTGTAGTACAGATGGCGCCAGCATCGTGTGACGTCAGTCTTCTAATTAATTTAAAGTTGATATATTTCCTCAAAAATAAATAAATAAAATTATTGCAATAGTTAATTCGGCACCCAGTGTTTGAACCTACAACCATCAGCTCTGCAACCACATGCCTCAGACCTCTCGACCACTGAGCAGCTGAACATTGTGTGTTGTATCTTTTAGCCAACAGTATTTTTGGAAATAGTTTTGAAAATAACAATGTTGAATTATCTCCGAATTGTCCGAGTGCTATACCCGGGGAGAAGGGATGGCAGACTGGCGAGCAAGTACACCAAGCCATCCGTTCCTGCAGCTATGACAATCTTTTAATTAATTTGAAGTCTATATTCCACCATGTATTTAGAAATTTTATTTTACTTTTTGTAGTACAGATGGCGCCAGCATCGTGTGACGTCAGTCTTCTAATTAATTTAAAGTTGATATATTTCCTCAAAAATAAATAAATAAAATTATTGCAATAGTTAATAGACGACATTAGTCATTACGTCACTTGCTTGTTTGGAAACGTTGATTCCATCCGTGATTGGTTCCGTACGGATCCGTACGGATTTACTTCCAATCACGGAACCAATCACGGATAGAATCAACGTTTCCAAACAAGCAAGTGACGTCACACTAATGTCGTCTATTCGGCACCCAGTGTTTGAACCTACAACCATCAGCTCTGCAACCACATGCCTCAGACCTCTCGATCACTGAGCAGCTGAACATTGTGTGTTGTATCTTTTAGCCAACAGTATTTTTGGAAATAGTTTTGAAAATAACAATGTTGAATTATCTCCGAATTGTCCGAGTGCTATACCCGGGGAGAAGGGATGGCAGACTGGCGAGCAAGTACACCAAGCCATCCGTTCCTGCAGCTATGACAATCTTTTAATTAATTTGAAGTTTATATTCCACCATGTATTTAGAAATTTTATTTTACTTTTTGTAGTACAGATGGAGCCAGCATCGTGTGACGTCAGTCCTCTAATTAATTTAAAGTTGATATATTTCCTCAAAAATAAATAAATAAAATTATTGCAATAGTTAATTCAGACTCGAACCAGGGTTCGATCTGAGGGCCTTTGGGATGGCAGACTGGCGAGCAAGTACACCAAGCCATCCGTTCCTGCAGCTATGACAATCTTTTAATTAATTTGAAGTTTATATTCCACCATGTATTTAGAAATTTTATTTTACTTTTTGTAGTACAGATGGAGCCAGCATCGTGTGACGTCAGTCCTCTAATTAATTTAAAGTTGATATATTTCCTCAAAAATAAATAAATAAAATTATTGCAATAGTTAATTCGGCACCCAGTGTTTGAACCTACAACCATCAGCTCTGCAGCCACATGCCTCAGACCTCTCGACCACTGAGCAGCTGAACATTGTGTGTTGTATCTTTTAGCCAACAGTATTTTTGGAAATAGTTTTGAAAATAACAATGTTGAATTATCTCCGAATTGTCCGAGTGCTATACCCGGGGAGAAGGGATGGCAGACTGGCGAGCAAGTACACCAAGCCATCCGTTCCTGCAGCTATGACAATCTTTTAATTAATTTGAAGTTTATATTCCACCATGTATTTAGAAATTTTATTTTACTTTTTGTAGTACAGATGGCGCCAGCATCGTGTGACGTCAGTCTTCTAATTAATTTAAAGTTGATATATTTCCTCAAAAATAAATAAATAAAATTATTGCAATAGTTAATTCGGCACCCAGTGTTTGAACCTACAACCATCAGCTCTGCAGCCACATGCCTCAGACCTCTCGACCACTGAGCAGCTGAACATTGTGTGTTGTATCTTTTAGCCAACAGTATTTTTGGAAATAGTTTTGAAAATAACAATGTTGAATTATCTCCGAATTGTCCGAGTGCTATACCCGGGGAGAAGGGATGGCAGACTGGCGAGCAAGTACACCAAGCCATCCGTTCCTGCAGCTATGACAATCTTTTAATTAATTTGAAGTTTATATTCCACCATGTATTTAGAAATTTTATTTTACTTTTTGTAGTACAGATGGCGCCAGCATCGTGTGACGTCAGTCTTCTAATTAATTTAAAGTTGATATATTTCCTCAAAAATAAATAAATAAAATTATTGCAATAGTTAATTCGGCACCCAGTGTTTGAACCTACAACCATCAGCTCTGCAACCACATGCCTCAGACCTCTCGACCACTGAGCAGCTGAACATTGTGTGTTGTATCTTTTAGCCAACAGTATTTTTGGAAATAGTTTTGAAAATAACAATGTTGAATTATCTCCGAATTGTCCGAGTGCTATACCCGGGGAGAAGGGATGGCAGACTGGCGAGCAAGTACACCAAGCCATCCGTTCCTGCAGCTATGACAATCTTTTAATTAATTTGAAGTTTATATTCCACCATGTATTTAGAAATTTTATTTTACTTTTTGTAGTACAGATGGCGCCAGCATCGTGTGACGTCAGTCTTCTAATTAATTTAAAGTTGATATATTTCCTCAAAAATAAATAAATAAAATTATTGCAATAGTTAATTCGGCACCCAGTGTTTGAACCTACAACCATCAGCTCTGCAACCACATGCCTCAGACCTCTCGACCACTGAGCAGCTGAACATTGTGTGTTGTATCTTTTAGCCAACAGTATTTTTGGAAATAGTTTTGAAAATAACAATGTTGAATTATCTCCGAATTGTCCGAGTGCTATACCCGGGGAGAAGGGATGGCAGACTGGCGAGCAAGTACACCAAGCCATCCGTTCCTGCAGCTATGACAATCTTTTAATTAATTTGAAGTCTATATTCCACCATGTATTTAGAAATTTTATTTTACTTTTTGTAGTACAGATGGCGCCAGCATCGTGTGACGTCAGTCTTCTAATTAATTTAAAGTTGATATATTTCCTCAAAAATAAATAAATAAAATTATTGCAATAGTTAATTCGGCACCCAGTGTTTGAACCTACAACCATCAGCTCTGCAACCACATGCCTCAGACCTCTCGATCACTGAGCAGCTGAACATTGTGTGTTGTATCTTTTAGCCAACAGTATTTTTGGAAATAGTTTTGAAAATAACAATGTTGAATTATCTCCGAATTGTCCGAGTGCTATACCCGGGGAGAAGGGATGGCAGACTGGCGAGCAAGTACACCAAGCCATCCGTTCCTGCAGCTATGACAATCTTTTAATTAATTTGAAGTTTATATTCCACCATGTATTTAGAAATTTTATTTTACTTTTTGTAGTACAGATGGAGCCAGCATCGTGTGACGTCAGTCCTCTAATTAATTTAAAGTTGATATATTTCCTCAAAAATAAATAAATAAAATTATTGCAATAGTTAATTCAGACTCGAACCAGGGTTCGATCTGAGGGCCTTTGGGATGGCAGACTGGCGAGCAAGTACACCAAGCCATCCGTTCCTGCAGCTATGACAATCTTTTAATTAATTTGAAGTTTATATTCCACCATGTATTTAGAAATTTTATTTTACTTTTTGTAGTACAGATGGAGCCAGCATCGTGTGACGTCAGTCCTCTAATTAATTTAAAGTTGATATATTTCCTCAAAAATAAATAAATAAAATTATTGCAATAGTTAATTCGGCACCCAGTGTTTGAACCTACAACCATCAGCTCTGCAACCACATGCCTCAGACCTCTCGATCACTGAGCAGCTGAACATTGTGTGTTGTATCTTTTAGCCAACAGTATTTTTGGAAATAGTTTTGAAAATAACAATGTTGAATTATCTCCGAATTGTCCGAGTGCTATACCCGGGGAGAAGGGATGGCAGACTGGCGAGCAAGTACACCAAGCCATCCGTTCCTGCAGCTATGACAATCTTTTAATTAATTTGAAGTTTATATTCCACCATGTATTTAGAAATTTTATTTTACTTTTTGTAGTACAGATGGAGCCAGCATCGTGTGACGTCAGTCCTCTAATTAATTTAAAGTTGATATATTTCCTCAAAAATAAATAAATAAAATTATTGCAATAGTTAATTCAGACTCGAACCAGGGTTCGATCTGAGGGCTTTTGGGATGGCAGACTGGCGAGCAAGTACACCAAGCCATCCGTTCCTGCAGCTATGACAATCTTTTAATTAATTTGAAGTTTATATTCCACCATGTATTTAGAAATTTTATTTTACTTTTTGTAGTACAGATGGAGCCAGCATCGTGTGACGTCAGTCCTCTAATTAATTTAAAGTTGATATATTTCCTCAAAAATAAATAAATAAAATTATTGCAATAGTTAATTCGGCACCCAGTGTTTGAACCTACAACCATCAGCTCTGCAGCCACATGCCTCAGACCTCTCGACCACTGAGCAGCTGAACATTGTGTGTTGTATCTTTTAGCCAACAGTATTTTTGGAAATAGTTTTGAAAATAACAATGTTGAATTATCTCCGAATTGTCCGAGTGCTATACCCGGGGAGAAGGGATGGCAGACTGGCGAGCAAGTACACCAAGCCATCCGTTCCTGCAGCTATGACAATCTTTTAATTAATTTGAAGTTTATATTCCACCATGTATTTAGAAATTTTATTTTACTTTTTGTAGTACAGATGGCGCCAGCATCGTGTGACGTCAGTCTTCTAATTAATTTAAAGTTGATATATTTCCTCAAAAATAAATAAATAAAATTATTGCAATAGTTAATTCGGCACCCAGTGTTTGAACCTACAACCATCAGCTCTGCAGCCACATGCCTCAGACCTCTCGACCACTGAGCAGCTGAACATTGTGTGTTGTATCTTTTAGCCAACAGTATTTTTGGAAATAGTTTTGAAAATAACAATGTTGAATTATCTCCGAATTGTCCGAGTGCTATACCCGGGGAGAAGGGATGGCAGACTGGCGAGCAAGTACACCAAGCCATCCGTTCCTGCAGCTATGACAATCTTTTAATTAATTTGAAGTTTATATTCCACCATGTATTTAGAAATTTTATTTTACTTTTTGTAGTACAGATGGCGCCAGCATCGTGTGACGTCAGTCTTCTAATTAATTTAAAGTTGATATATTTCCTCAAAAATAAATAAATAAAATTATTGCAATAGTTAATTCGGCACCCAGTGTTTGAACCTACAACCATCAGCTCTGCAACCACATGCCTCAGACCTCTCGACCACTGAGCAGCTGAACATTGTGTGTTGTATCTTTTAGCCAACAGTATTTTTGGAAATAGTTTTGAAAATAACAATGTTGAATTATCTCCGAATTGTCCGAGTGCTATACCCGGGGAGAAGGGATGGCAGACTGGCGAGCAAGTACACCAAGCCATCCGTTCCTGCAGCTATGACAATCTTTTAATTAATTTGAAGTTTATATTCCACCATGTATTTAGAAATTTTATTTTACTTTTTGTAGTACAGATGGCGCCAGCATCGTGTGACGTCAGTCTTCTAATTAATTTAAAGTAGATATATTTCCTCAAAAATAAATAAATAAAATTATTGCAATAGTTAATTCGGCACCCAGTGTTTGAACCTACAACCATCAGCTCTGCAACCACATGCCTCAGACCTCTCGACCACTGAGCAGCTGAACATTGTGTGTTGTATCTTTTAGCCAACAGTATTTTTGGAAATAGTTTTGAAAATAACAATGTTGAATTATCTCCGAATTGTCCGAGTGCTATACCCGGGGAGAAGGGATGGCAGACTGGCGAGCAAGTACACCAAGCCATCCGTTCCTGCAGCTATGACAATCTTTTAATTAATTTGAAGTCTATATTCCACCATGTATTTAGAAATTTTATTTTACTTTTTGTAGTACAGATGGCGCCAGCATCGTGTGACGTCAGTCTTCTAATTAATTTAAAGTTGATATATTTCCTCAAAAATAAATAAATAAAATTATTGCAATAGTTAATTCGGCACCCAGTGTTTGAACCTACAACCATCAGCTCTGCAACCACATGCCTCAGACCTCTCGATCACTGAGCAGCTGAACATTGTGTGTTGTATCTTTTAGCCAACAGTATTTTTGGAAATAGTTTTGAAAATAACAATGTTGAATTATCTCCGAATTGTCCGAGTGCTATACCCGGGGAGAAGGGATGGCAGACTGGCGAGCAAGTACACCAAGCCATCCGTTCCTGCAGCTATGACAATCTTTTAATTAATTTGAAGTTTATATTCCACCATGTATTTAGAAATTTTATTTTACTTTTTGTAGTACAGATGGAGCCAGCATCGTGTGACGTCAGTCCTCTAATTAATTTAAAGTTGATATATTTCCTCAAAAATAAATAAATAAAATTATTGCAATAGTTAATTCAGACTCGAACCAGGGTTCGATCTGAGGGCCTTTGGGATGGCAGACTGGCGAGCAAGTACACCAAGCCATCCGTTCCTGCAGCTATGACAATCTTTTAATTAATTTGAAGTTTATATTCCACCATGTATTTAGAAATTTTATTTTACTTTTTGTAGTACAGATGGAGCCAGCATCGTGTGACGTCAGTCTTCTAATTAATTTAAAGTTGATATATTTCCTCAAAAATAAATAAATAAAATTATTGCAATAGTTAATTCGGCACCCAGTGTTTGAACCTACAACCATCAGCTCTGCAACCACATGCCTCAGACCTCTCGATCACTGAGCAGCTGAACATTGTGTGTTGTATCTTTTAGCCAACAGTATTTTTGGAAATAGTTTTGAAAATAACAATGTTGAATTATCTCCGAATTGTCCGAGTGCTATACCCGGGGAGAAGGGATGGCAGACTGGCGAGCAAGTACACCAAGCCATCCGTTCCTGCAGCTATGACAATCTTTTAATTAATTTGAAGTTTATATTCCACCATGTATTTAGAAATTTTATTTTACTTTTTGTAGTACAGATGGAGCCAGCATCGTGTGACGTCAGTCCTCTAATTAATTTAAAGTTGATATATTTCCTCAAAAATAAATAAATAAAATTATTGCAATAGTTAATTCAGACTCGAACCAGGGTTCGATCTGAGGGCCTTTGGGATGGCAGACTGGCGAGCAAGTACACCAAGCCATCCGTTCCTGCAGCTATGACAATCTTTTAATTAATTTGAAGTTTATATTCCACCATGTATTTAGAAATTTTATTTTACTTTTTGTAGTACAGATGGCGCCAGCATCGTGTGACGTCAGTCTTCTAATTAATTTAAAGTTGATATATTTCCTCAAAAATAAATAAATAAAATTATTGCAATAGTTAATTCGGCACCCAGTGTTTGAACCTACAACCATCAGCTCTGCAGCCACATGCCTCAGACCTCTCGACCACTGAGCAGCTGAACATTGTGTGTTGTATCTTTTAGCCAACAGTATTTTTGGAAATAGTTTTGAAAATAACAATGTTGAATTATCTCCGAATTGTCCGAGTGCTATACCCGGGGAGAAGGGATGGCAGACTGGCGAGCAAGTACACCAAGCCATCCGTTCCTGCAGCTATGACAATCTTTTAATTAATTTGAAGTTTATATTCCACCATGTATTTAGAAATTTTATTTTACTTTTTGTAGTACAGATGGCGCCAGCATCGTGTGACGTCAGTCTTCTAATTAATTTAAAGTTGATATATTTCCTCAAAAATAAATAAATAAAATTATTGCAATAGTTAATTCGGCACCCAGTGTTTGAACCTACAACCATCAGCTCTGCAACCACATGCCTCAGACCTCTCGACCACTGAGCAGCTGAACATTGTGTGTTGTATCTTTTAGCCAACAGTATTTTTGGAAATAGTTTTGAAAATAACAATGTTGAATTATCTCCGAATTGTCCGAGTGCTATACCCGGGGAGAAGGGATGGCAGACTGGCGAGCAAGTACACCAAGCCATCCGTTCCTGCAGCTATGACAATCTTTTAATTAATTTGAAGTTTATATTCCACCATGTATTTAGAAATTTGATTTTACTTTTTGTAGTACAGATGGCGCCAGCATCGTGTGACGTCAGTCTTCTAATTAATTTAAAGTTGATATATTTCCTCAAAAATAAATAAATAAAATTATTGCAATAGTTAATTCGGCACCCAGTGTTTGAACCTACAACCATCAGCTCTGCAACCACATGCCTCAGACCTCTCGACCACTGAGCAGCTGAACATTGTGTGTTGTATCTTTTAGCCAACAGTATTTTTGGAAATAGTTTTGAAAATAACAATGTTGAATTATCTCCCGATTAAAATAGTTGTTTTGGTCATCAAGCTATGTCATCTACTCTTCTTAGTTGATCGCAATTTTACTCCCCCCACCACTATCAATTCGTTTTATCTCCTTTTGTTTATTATATATAGTATAATTAATCTTTTTAACATTTTTATGTTGCTGCTAGAGGATTTTCCGGTTGCTTACCTTACTTCCAGGACCCTAGGAGATGTTGGTTCCAAATAAAAGCCATGAGACGGACTTTTGAAACACCCTGTATATTTCATATTATGAACATGTTTAAAATTCTAAATCATTTATAAGTAAAAAGAAAAAAGATAAGGTAAAAGCAAAATATTTATTTTTATACATTAAAATAGTTGACAAATTAAAATTAACTAAAGTAAATAAAATTACTATAAAAATAGTAACAAAAATATCACCAATGAACGAATATATTCACACAAGAATTTAAATCATAACAAAAGTGCTCTACTATTCTGATTCATAACAATGATGATTACATACAATGAGAGTAAAAAAAATGGCTACAAAATATCAGCAGATGATTAAAAAACATCCTACAAAAGTGCTCTACTATTCTGATTGATACCAATGATAATGAAATAAAAATGAGAGCAAAAATGGTAACAAAAATATCACCAATGAATGAATACATTCACACATGAATTTAAATCATAACAAAAGTGCTCTACTATTCTGATTGATACCAATGATAATGAAATAAAAATGAGAGCAAAAATGGTAACAAAAATATCACCAATGAATGAATACATTCACACATGAATTTAAATCATAACAAATGAGAGTAAAAAAATGGCCATAAAATATCAGCAGATGATTAAAAAAACATCTTACAAATAGGCTCTACTATTCTGAATGATACCAACAATGATTAAGTAAAATGATAGTAAAAAAATGGCTACAAAATATCAGCAGATGATTAAAAAAACATCTTACAAAAGTGCTCTTATATTCTGTTTAAAGCAGGGCATTTAGCAGCTTCAAGCTTCCAAAAAAAAGGACTCAAGGACCAAAAATTCAAAGAAAAGGAACCTACTACGTATTTTTAAAAATCTGTTTTCTGTGTCTGCTATAATAAAGTTATAACATTCTACATTTTAGCATAGTTTTCAAAGTTTTAGTGATTTTTCAATTATGTAAAATAAAGTAAGCATTTCATTGGTATGTTAGACACAAAAAAGTAAGAATTTGTAAACTTAAATGTAAATATTTACATATAATTACACAATTTTATGATTAATGATTGGAAAGCCTGGGGAGGGGACAATCAGTCATTTGAATGAGAAAAAAAAACTCAAAAGATATTTTTTGCCCATTCTATCTTGTAAACAGTGGTAAAGTGAATTAAGATTTTCTTTTTACTATATTGAAATAACATTTAAAAACCTATAATAAATATTTGGGGGGGAAGGGACTAAAAGAATCAATTTTTTTTTTAAATAAGGGGGCAAAAGAGACTAAAATATAAAAAAGGGAATTTAAGGGACCACTGCTATATGCCCTGCTAAATTCCTACACAAGTGCATAAATAAAATGAGCCTAAAATTGTTTTCAAAAATATCAGTACAGATGAATTCAAATCAAAAGTACTCTCAAGTATCAGTACTCAAAATCAAAGTACAAAAGTACTCTTCTATTTTAATTATGTACCAGCAATGAAGTTCCCGCACTACGAAGGTTTAATTTATAGAGATTGGCTAGACTCCTGCAAGAGCTGAAATAAAAAATGTTTAAGTATTAAAAAAAAATGCATGCATAACTATCAAGAGAGTAGTATTAAAAATTTCTTTACTAACATAGCAAGGTTGAAAACTGATTCTTAATGAAAAATGTAGATATAACCTATATTTGAAGTTTTCTAACTGAGGTGAAATTTCCCGAGTTAATAAGTATTATTGGGACATATTTTTATGGAATAGAGACAAAAGTTCCAAAATTTATTCTGTGTTCAGTTGAATGGTAATAAACTAGCCTTATATTTTCAAAATTTCAATATAAAATGGAACCTTAGAGAAATAAAATTAAGGGTTACAGTAGATTGTCATATAACAAAAGTAATGTGCCTTGTGTTGTAGGAATTCACATTTTATGAAGTTGTATTGAATGGAGAAAAATATTTTTTATTGTAAAATGATAACACAAGATCAGGCCATGAAACAGTACCATTATTTGATTCAGGCATTTAAAACCCCAATTATTTCATTTTGCATCTTGTTTATCTTTTCTCCGAGGAAAATTCCAATTGTATGTCAAGATTCAACAAAACACTTAAAGATTAAGAAGAGGTGGCCAATTCCTACTTTTGTACACAAATTCCACCCACACACAGTAGGACAACTGAAGCTTTCCAGAAAAGTTAAGATTTAATTATTGTTCTTAGTATAGTTTTAACTTAATGTGTTACCTACAGCTCATGCTAAATATTTGTGGTATTGGGGGCTAAAACTTTTGAAATCTAGTCTTAAAAATAGTTGTGTCAACCTTTGTTTGGACATCTTAGCCTCCTCATAGAATTTCCAAGAAAAAAGCCATTAAAACAGCAATCATTAGTTTTTTCTTTGAAAAATTTCTCTCAGAAATAAAACCTTGGATCGTCTTTTTAGTAAGAAACTGTTACTGCCAGTAAGAAAATACATGCCTAAATACGGCTTTGACTGTTTTAAAACTTTAAACAACGATAAACTGAACAACAAGATTTACGTGTAACATGCAAATAGTATTACATTATTTTCTTCAAGACAGAATGGAATTGAAAAATCAACCCCTAGGTAACTAAGAAATAATGACACTAGCATTGATTTTAATAAAAAGGTATAATCTAATTCCGTCCTGGAAAATTTCAAAAATTTCGGAGTGTTATCACCAGAAGATTTGAGTAGAATGAAACTGAGTTTAGTGGTTAAACATTGGTGGAACATACCTTTCGAGCTTTCACCTCAGCCCTACACTCTGCCATAAACTTCCGGATCCGGATCCATGTCCTTCTGCGATTTTCCTCGACCGTTTTCCTTTCCTCTTCAGTTGTTTCATCAACACTTCGATCCGAGGGAATGGATTTCTCAACACTTCGATCCGAGGGGAGGCTTTTCTCCTTTCTGTAAAAAAATAGTTTTGCATGGTAAGATTTCTGTCATAAGATTACAGGAGGAGGACATAGGCGTAACGAAGGGGGGGGTTATTGGGGTTGTACCCCCCCCATTACATCGACGGTTTCTAAAACATGAAAAAAATTCCCTTTACACGGAAAGCGGTTCACAAGGAACTGTTCTTTTAGGATGTAACCCAAAGGGCCTCAAAATGAATTTAAACACTGCATTGAGACGAATTTTTAAAAAAAATTCTGGGGGAGAACCCCCAAACCCCCCTCTAAAATGTTTACGTCTGTTATACTGTGTCAGAAAAAGTTGAAGCTAAAGCCTTGAAAGTTAAGCCTCTTAGATAAAGTTTTCCCTTCAGGAGTTTTGCAAAAAAAATTGTTTACATTATACCTATATTATGAGACATTTTTAAAAGGGAGTAATATGATGGAGGGGTTGACTGGTCGGAGTAACACCCCCCATGAGTCAACTCTAGTTACGCCACTGGTGGAGAAAGGCGCTATTTAAGTACCAGGGTTCATATCAAACCATTTAATAACAGAACTTTACTGATTTAAAAAACTATACTCTATTAAAAACTATCACTAGTGTTAAAATTTTTAATAAACATTTGAATTTAATAATTTAGAGCACGCGTAGAAAGGGAGATATTTTTATTTTTATTTCTTGAAATTTCAACTGAATGCACATTAATAATTTGGTAATGCGTTTTACGCAATCTGGTCTATAAATTTATGCACATATCACACAAAATCTATCCTTTAAAATAATAGAAAAAATAAATTGAAGAATATATTATGCTTACACTTTTCCAGCTTCCAGCATACGAGCTAGGTAGCTCCTGCACACATCTGAACAGTAGACTCCTCTGCTGTAAAACAAGGCAGAATCTCCAACAACTATAAAAAATGGCAAAAATTAAAAAAAAAAAAATTAAAAAAAAAAAAAAAAAAAACCCACACCCACGATAAAAACCAAATGACACTTCAAAACAGATAGCTTGAAATAGGACATTAGGAAAACGGGTGAAAAAAACATGCAAATATCATTCATACATGATGTGCCTTTAAATTTATTTATGAAGCTGATTTTTATACAATGTATATCATTAGCTTTCTAGAATACGTAATGAAAAAACTAATAATGCAACTTCCAAGTAAACATGAAAAGGAGTTATTTATATCTTACTACATCTTGTTACCCATCTTAATGTAATAAGAAACATGCCAGCTGTTTCACTAATTAAAACCATTAAAATTCAATGAGAAAATTAGAGTTATTTTTTAAAATGTTCAAACACACATAACCCTAAATTTAAAAATAAAATTTTGAAAAATCCTTTGACATGCATTAGGGTAAAAAGAGTTTATCAGTTTTTATTAAAGCTTTAAAGGGGTGACACAAAATTGCCAATAATATACTTGGCAATTAATTATTTTACTCGAGTCAAATGAGCAATAATACAAGAAACAAACAAAAAAAAGTATACAGCAGAGAAAAATCAGTAAGACAGCATTATAAAGTATTAATTTTTCATGAAGTTAGTTAACATATATAATTTTGACCCTTGAAATTTCTAGAAAAAAAAACACATTGTATTTTGTATTAGCAAAATCACACATACCTAAGTTTCCACATCTTCCGCACGGAAGTTTGGATGGAAGTGGATCCACTGGAGGCTGATTTGGCTTCAGGTTTACTTTGCATTTAGGCTTATCTGGGGAAGAACACAAACCAAAGTTTAAAATACATAATTTTGGAGCATCATAAGCCTATTTTCTATAAGGAATGCTGAAGATTAAAATGAAAAAATGGTTAGTGAAGAACAGACTACTTACTTTGGAAAGCTTTCTTGGATACTTCTTTGGTATTCTGGACCGGCTGCTGATTTGGCTTCGGGTTTTCTTTGCATTCAGATGTATCTGGGGAAGAACACAAACCAAAGTTTAAAATACATAATTTTGGAGCATCATAAGCCTATTTTCTATAAGGAATGCTGAAGATTAAAATGAAAAAATGGTTAGTGAAGAACAGACTACTTACTTTTCAAAGCTTTCTTGGATACTTCTTTGGTATTCTGGACCGGCTGCTGATTTGGCTTCAGGTTTTCTTTGCATTCAGAAGTATCTGGGGAAGAACACAAACCAAAGTTTTAAATACATAATTTTGGAGCATCATAAGCCTATTTTCTATAAGGAATGCTGAAGATTAAAATGAAAAAATGGTTAGTGAAGAACAGACTACTTACTTTGGAAAGCTTTCTTGGATACTTCTTTGGTATTCTGGACCGGCTGCTGATTTGGCTTCGGGTTTTCTTTGCATTCAGATGTATCTGGGGAAGAACACAAACCAAAGTTTAAAATACATAATTTTGGAGCATCATAAGCCTATTTTCTATAAGGAATGCTGAAGATTAAAATGAAAAAATGGTTAGTGAAGAACAGACTACTTACTTTGGAAAGCTTTCTTGGATACTTCTTTGGTATTCTGGACCGGCTGCTGATTTGGCTTCGGGTTTTCTTTGCATTCAGATGTATCTGGGGAAGAACACAAACCAAAGTTTAAAATACATAATTTTGGAGCATCATAAGCCTATTTTCTATAAGGAATGCTGAAGATTAAAATGAAAAAATGGTTAGTGAAGAACAGACTACTTACTTTTCAAAGCTTTCTTGGATACTTCTTTGGTATTCTGGACCGGCTGCTGATTTGGCTTCAGGTTTTCTTTGCATTCAGAAGTATCTGGGGAAGAACACAAACCAAAGTTTTAAATACATAATTTTGGAGCATCATAAGCCTATTTTCTATAAGGAATGCTGAAGATTAAAATGAAAAAATGGTTAGTGAAGAACAGACTACTTACTTTGGAAAGCTTTCTTGGATACTTCTTTGGTATTCTGGACCGGCATCCACAGCTCAATCTGTTTTAGCATCTGTTAAAACAACAGTAATTAACATTTCCATGTATTAAACGCTTCTAGAGTGCAAAATGAGAAAGTTTAATAGGTGATTGATGAAATATAAAATAAAGGAAAATTAAAAATGGACAAACCACTACACTAATGTGGCCACAGAATGGCTCTCTCTGAGTGCTATTGACTCGATGAGGATTAAACAGGGTTCATACTCTATCTAAGATAGTAAAATTCAGGAATCTTTAAGTTTTTCTGGAGTAGTTTTTCAAAAAGATTAGGACATAACGTGAATAATTATTAACCTTACAACTTTAAATATCACAAGCAGAGTGAGTTCAGAAAGAATTAATAATTCCAAGAAGTGCAAAAAAGGTTAGAATTTTGTTCTTTCAACAGTATTTTAGTGATTTAAAAAAACAATAACTTCCACCAAATTGTTATTTAAACTTCCTTTTACTCTTGCATAAATAAATTTAAGGGAAAATTCAGGAGAAAAACTTAATCTCCAGGAGTTTTAAGGACCCTTAGAAAAATAAAACAAATTTCAGGAGGCGTACGAACCCTGGATTAAATGTTACATTGGCATTGCATAATTATGGAAAGTTTTGGATCCATAGTACACTTGAAAGTGTGGGGAAATTGAACAAGACTCCAACATAAATATTGAAATTTATATTGGTATCAAGATAGGGTTGAAGGGTCAGGGGGCCGTCCCTAAATTATGTCATGCTTGGATGGGATTCTTTAATCTGTGACAAGGGAAAAATAGAGGTTTGAAAAACTGTACATCACACATTAAGAATTTTAAAAACAACTTAATAAAAAAAAAGTCCTAGAAAATGTAGTTTAAATGACATTATAAATTCACACTAACAAAATAATAGTTTGCTTCGAAATTATAAGGTGGGAAACTTGAATCACAAATTTGGTCCCAGATTCTTACCAACCGTACTCCAAACTTATTATTGGTAGCAGAGCATGACATATAGGGGAGGGAGAGGGTCAAAAATGGGATGGCCCCAAGTCTTATTTGAAATTGTGGATACAATTCTCTCATAGCATCACAATTTTACCACTGTGTAAAGTTTCAGAGCTCAAAGAGTTTTAAAAAGATTGAAAATTGAGCAATGATATGATTCCATGCATGAAAACACAAGCATTAAAATAAAGCTTTACTTGTTTAGTTTCTTACCACTCATAAAATATAAAATGGTAAAACGAAACATTATTGGTTGAGGTACTTACAACTTTATTCGTCATTTTTTTCGTTGCGTAATCAACATGGAAGCGAAGAAGACGATCCTTTTTATACTGCCTCAGAGCTTCTTCAGCCATACTCTCTGAATAAAAGCCAACAATCCTGAAAGGAAATATTCATGTTATCTTTTTGTAGTAGATAAATTTCAGTTATCAAAACAGCCTTGTTCAAAAACTTTTAAATTCAAAGAGGTTTATTTCCTTAAGAAAGTTTTGAATGTTCAGCATTACCCCGCTCTTACGTGATGGGTGGAATTGAGAGACAATTATGTCGGTTGAATTTGAGTAAGCCAGGGTTTTGAATATGTTCAAAAAGATTGAAAAAGTTCAAAAGTAAATTGATAAAGTTATGGAGAATTCCTCTCATTGCAGAGATAAACACATTGAGTAGGTTGTGCAAATTCTACCTAAATTTTACTGTTAAATTTAGAAAAATAACCAGAACAAAGAAATATGAAATGGAATGAGACATCCACGCTAGGTGCAAAATGAAAGGTAAATCAATGCAAACATTACCAAACAATTAGAACGCAATTATTTTGGAGCATTAATAGGGTTTCATAAGCCACTTTTTATCTGATCTAAGATTTTAATCATCTGATTTTTACAAATTCTTACTGAAATGGCCAGTTAGTTGCTATAACAAAAAACTGTTGTGTTTGGAGTCACTATAACAATTAGAAAGTAATATTATTCCTACGATAAAATTATTAGCATTATAACTACTGGTCATTGTAAAATTTTCTTAAGGGGGTCATTATAAAGAATGATTCTTTCAAATTAGGTAGAGATAGTTTTTTTAGTGAAGTAATTCTAGGGTAGTGCAAGTCAAGGTACTTAAGACTAATTTCACTAATAGACTACGTATTCAGTGGAATAACTTCGTAAAAAAAGAATGCATAGCTTACCCCGCTGTGGTTAATTCCCCTTCTTTAGGGGGAAATACGCAGATATGCTTGACTTTCCTACCCCTTTGGCTCATCAGAGACAAGATTTGGTCCTGTAAGAAAATAAATGGTTATTTTATGCATAAATGTCTGAACTTATGTACAGTTGAAACAGCTAGAAAAAGAATATGAATTGAAATCTACCTATTATGCTAACATCTTTTAAATGCCTAAATATTAAATTCCTTTTTTAAATTACAAAGTTCCCTTCAAGTTTCTCTCTACTATGCTTAAACCTTTTAAATGAGTCCCTAAATATTAAGTTTCTTTGAAATTAAGTCAGGGATATTCTAAGAAGACTTAAAAAACATTAAAAAATACCAAAATAAAAATATTATAATAGTTTTAAAGTACATTTCTATAACCAGAAGTCTGTTTAGAAGAAATTTGGGTCCGTTATCGGACCTTTCACAATATATTTCGTTGTGAAAACGGACCCTCCACAAAGTATTTTTGCCTTAAAGCAGACCCTTTTTTTTCATAATACTTCGAATATCGGACCCTATTTTCACAAAAACAGGCTCCTGGCTGAAAAAACTAATTTAACGCAAACTTAAAATTCACAAAATTATGAGTAGATTTTCACAATTTTTTCGAAAACCGGACCCTTCACAAAAAGTCTGAATGACCCTTGATAGACTTAAAGGAACATTATAGGACTTACCTCCGTAAACTGCACCGGAATATTCTTAATGTACAGTTTCGTTAGATCATGGGTAACAGCCCTGAAAAAATAAGAAAATGTAAAAATATGCTCTAGATCTAGAAGATATGAAAGCACACAATAATAAAAGGATGAATCACTTACATTTGGGGATCCCTATAGCTATTAAATGTTCCATTATAAAAATCTTCCGCCATTGGGTCCCAATCATCCAAATACGAAAAGTCACTGAAATTTGAAAAAGAAATTTACAATCTGAAAACTTTCACACAAATATGTAACATGAAAATTAATTTTAAAACAATATTCTTTTAAAAGGGACTCGAAAGTAGAGACAAGAAAACCTTTTAATGACTTTCAAGTGAATTATTGGGAATTATCTATTCTTAAATACATCTTTCATTAATGGAAATGCTTCTTAATGTCTTAAATTGAAGTTAGAAAGCTGTAAATGCTAAAGGCTATTCTTTCCTTTGTTCATATTTGCCATGACATTAACAAAAGGACTAAAAAGAGTATTAAACTATTTCTAATCTTTAGTAAAACAAATAGTGAACAATAGAATTTTATAAATTTGGTTGAAATTGAAATTTTAAAAAAAAAGTTATGTCATTAAATTGTGAGAAGGGATTGAAAATTTTGATTGATTGAATTTTGGAAAGAAAAATTGTATACTTACTCCATGTCTGTACTTAGAAAATAATATGCAGAGAGATCTAAGAATAAAAAGAAGATTGTTAGAAAAAATTCACATAAAATACATAGTTCCCACTCTTTTGTGAGGACTGTTTTCAAAGACTTTTTAAGGTTCATTTTAAATTTTTCATGAACTAACATAAAGGTGGAAGAATCATTTACGAGCAACAAAACTTTTTCTCTTTAGTACCCCTACTTCAAAAAACTTTCTTATAGCAAAGAATGCATTTAAATTACCATTCACATATAAATATTTAACAATTTCTTTTAACATTATCCAGCAATAATTCTTTCACATATGTAACCAAAAAGCCTTTGTTAGTTATAGTTTTAAAAACAGTTGTGAAAGGTTAAGAAAATATTTATTTTTTAAATACAAACAGTTTTTGTATTAGGATTAGAAGACATGTAGGTATTATACATTATTAGGAATTAGAAGACTGAATTATTCAGGTCATATGCTTTTTAAGTTCAATTATCAGATTAATTTAGTTACATAAAAGATTCCTAGAAGTTCAAATAATATGGAGGATATGAGGTACCTACTAGTATATAACAAGCAACACTTGAAACACACAGTGCAACTTGGACAATTTAAAGTGCTGAAGTGACTATTAAGAATGTTCTAAATGTCCAAATCATCAAATAAATTAAAAATTGATCGTCAAAGAACTAGTAACAGATTAGTGACAGAAGGAAGTAAATAAGTGAGAAATGCTTGCTTTGTTTACCTCGTATCTGTCTGTAAGTAAGAGCTTCAAAGCTATACAGTCATCAGAAGGCTGATAATGTATGGATGAATTTTAACCACTCCCACAACATTTTTAGAAGGAGTGTATGCCAAATCATCCAAATTTGAAGTTAAAATTCTTTAAGAGATAAAATAAAATTAATTTCCTTGCGCACATTGAAATACAATAAGCAGGGCTTAAATTTTAACCAAAGAAGGACCGGAGCGCTACTATTTCAGCATTACAAATATTTACTGATTAGTGAATAAATATCAGTAAATATTTACTGAAAACCAAGAAGTACCGGAGCTCCGCTCCGGTGCAATTTAAGCCCTGACAATAAGTTGATATGTATTTAAAATTAAAATCTTCTTAAAGACAAAAATTCGAACTGCTTGTTGATGCAAAATAATGAACTATTATCACAATGATTGGGAATTAATAAACCTGACTTTGATTAAAAAAAAATCTATCCAAACAAATTTTTTAAATTTTTACAAATAATTTTAGTGCTCCAGTAGTTACATAAATTTTGACTTTCAACATAATTTACCAGGAAAGCATATGCAAACAAAAGCATTTTATATTAACTATTTTTAAACCACATAAAAGTTTGATCTCAAGGTCTGTTTCTGTTCACTATTAAACAAGCTGGTTAGGTACAAAGACAAACTTAATTTTAATCAAAAATTAACTTTGCTACAAACAAAAAAATTTAGTTTCTTAATTATTAATTAAAATAGTAGAAATGAAAGAAGTTAAATTCCTGTATCCCTTAAGATTGTGTGTATACTAAATTAGAGTGCCCACCGAATTTTAGGAAATAAAGTTCCTGAACTTTTCCAGATTAATCTTGAAGTTTTCTGGTCAAAAAACTAGCTGTCCATAGAAATTTTTTAGATATTTTTTTTTTTTAACATATATCTTTTGAAAAGCAAGAAATTGGGAACAGCTTTAGAAAGGGGCCACCCGCCGCCAAGTTTAACCACAGTTCCTAACTTTTCCAGACAGGGATAAGATTGGCAAAAAGTCTAAAAACTGTGCGAACGACAACTAATCTAATTGAGAATAAATCAGAAACTAATAATTAGTTAACATTAATTTCAACAATAAATTTACTTGTACAGTAGAGCCCTGATTATCCGCGAGTGCCACGAAAAAAAAATTTAGTGATTTAGATGTATTTTTAGTGATTTAGATGTAGATTTAGGTATAGTTTTAGTGATTTAGATGGTAGAGCAAAGGTTTCTGCTGTACTGTATAGTATATTTTAAAAGTTTCACATATCATGTTTTTTGTACAATAAAGCATAGTTTTTATGCTGAAATATTTTTTTCGTGTTTTCACCACATGTTTAGCCTATTTTCGGGTTATTCGCGATTTTCGCTCTCCGCGGTACCCTTGCCACCCAATTCCGCGGATAATCGGGGCTCTACTGTATACTTTAAAATTAAAAGTTGGCTTAATTATGAATATTTACCATATCAAAGAGCCTCATAAGTCAAGAACAACAATTTGAATTTAGAATGAAATTCTCAGTCAAAAATTTCAGTTCATTTTTTTTTAAAGTAAAAAATCTGAAATTTTCATTATAGTTTCAAAAAAGTCTGAAAATCAGAATTAATCAGAAAAATCTCATCCCTGTCCAGATTAGTCTTGAAGTTTTCTGCTCAAAAAACTAGATATCCAAATAAATTTTTTAGATATTTCTTTCTTTTTGAACACTTCTTTTGAAAAACAAGAAATTCAAACAATCCAAGTGTTATGCGTACTAAGTTTAGGGTAAGAACACAATCAAAACAAAACTGCCTAAACACAGTATAATTCATAGGAAGAGAAGCACAAAAAAAACTTAAAATTTAAATAAGAAACTTACAGAAATTGTGTCAAAAGAACTCCACAAAACCTCAAAAAAAGATGAGAAGACACGCGGTATACTGGCGTCGCTAACACGGCAAGAGACAAAACTATAACACCAGATGCTGCAGTGGCAAGACAACGAACCGGATGAACTCGGACTAGTTTATATAAGATCGCTTCGCGCAAGCGCAATGAGTAATTCCATGGAATGACCGCGGTCCACGTGTCAGAGCGTGGTTCCACTCCTCTTATGGACGCCATTATAGAGGAAAATCATCGAATTGAGAAAAATTTAACAAGTACTGGAGGCTGGGAACCTCTAATGTTCATAATTTTTTACTTTGAGGTTGTTTCTCAAGTTTAAAAAAATGTATTAAAAGTTATGAATACTTTTTAATCCTTAAAATAGTCAGTCTCTAGTGATGGCATGTTTTTATAATACAACAATTAACAATACTCAAAACTTATTTTCCCCACAATACACAGAGAAAACGCTTTCACTTTTTAAAGAGTCTATAAAGTCCCGGGTTGAGTAAATAACTCGTTTGAATTGAAATAATCCCTTTATTAACAAGTGAAAAATTAGCCTAATGAATATAGTGAAAGTTTTTGCAACATGGGAATACATGGGAATTTTATGCTATAGTGGTGGCTGATCCATAATGTACGGTTGGATTGCTCAAATGTCGAAAATAAATTTGTATGAGAATTGTGGAAATAAAATATTTATTTTTTTTATATTTATTTATGTAGTGAAAGTTTTTGCAATATGGGACATTAATTTTAAGTAAGGACAGAGCAGGAAATTTTTGCCAGCAATGGACTTGGGTGCTATTAGAACACGTGTTAGGGTTATCTACTTTCTGAATATTCGTACATTCCATTACTGAATATCCATTTACCCACTAAAATTTACAATTTCCTTAATATGGGATCGGAGTTTTTATTTAATAAAGAATAATTAGAGGTCAACAATAATTAAAGGGATGATAATAAATAAATGAAAATTTAATTAATTCTTTAAAACAAAATTATTGGTTAGATGCTATCAACTGGAAGCGCAGTAGAAAGACCAGTTTCCTTCCCCCTCTTTTGCCATAGGTACGATTAGAGAACACAAGTTAGGGTTACGTTCTGGAATATTCGCGATACATTTCGAAATAGAATTCTATTTCTTTGAACATAAGTGCAACAACATAACTACAAATGGTTAGTATTATTTAATTGAGAAAGATTATTTTATGTAATTCATAAAGAGCGGCAAATAAAAATATAGAAACCTATTTGTGTATAACAATAAAATAGCGTGGTTCTAAATCAAACTATAACATGTTATAATTCATAGGAAGAGAAGCACAAAAAAAACCCTTAAAATTTAAATAAGAAACTTACAGAAATTGTGTCCAGAGAACTCCACAAAACCTCAAAAAAAAGATGAGAAGACACGCGGTATACTGGCGTCGCTAACACGGCAAGAGACAAAACTATAACACCAGATGCTGCAGAGGCAAGACAACGAATGAACTCGGACGCAACCGTACTAGTTTATATAAGATCGCTTCGCGCATGCGCAATGAGTAATGCGCATGCATCGATATCCGTGGAATGACCGCGTGTCCGAACGTGGATCCACTCCCGTTATGGACGCCATTAAAGAGGAAAATCATCAAATTGAGAAAAATTTAACAAGTACTGGAGGCTGGGGAACTAATGTTCATAATTCTTTACTTTGAGGTTGTTTCTCAAGTTTGGAAATATGTATTAAAAGTTATGAATACTTTTTAATCCTTAAAATGATCAGTCTCAAGTGATGGCATGTTTTTATAATACAACAATACTCAAAACTTATTTTTCCCACAGTACACAGAGAAAATTAATTATTATTTTTTAAAGAGTCTTTTGAGTCCCGGGTTGAGTACATAACTCGTTTGAATTGAAACAATCCCTTTATTAACAAGTGAAGAAATAGCCTAATGAATATTAGTGAAAGTTTTTTTTACAACATAGGAAATAATTTTTAAGATTTTAAGTAAGGAGAGAGCAGGAAATTTTTGCCAGCAGAGGACTTGGGTGCTTTTAGAACACGTGTTAGGGTTACCTACTTCCTGAATATTCGCATCACATTTTGAAATAAAATTCCATTCCTTTGAGCATGTGTTCTGCAACCTTATTACGAATGGAATATGGTTAGCATTTATTTATGACAGTGGCGTATATAGGAATTTATTTCGGGAGGGGCCCAAAATTACTCCCCAGCCCCTCCCCCACATATTTAATAGGCCCAATGTAGCTTTTTAGGTGATAACTTTGGTTCTAAAAACTTAATATAGGAAAAGTTGTTAGTAATAAAAATACAAGTACCAAAGGGGGGTCTGGGGGTCCTCCGCCAGAAAATGTTTGGAAGTTTGACTAAAACAAACAGGTTTTTAGCTAGTTTTTGTACACTAAATCCGAATTTTGGATGTACATTTTTATGAACTTAATATTTAAAAGGTTATCCACGATTTTCGCTATCCGCGGTACCCTTGCCACCCAATTCCGCGGATAATCGGGGCTCTACTGTGTATAGATCATTAAAATACTTTGGAAGTGCCCAATTCATAATAATTAATTCATATTAATAGAATAGCAATATTGATTTTTATAACTTGCTGTGATCCTTGCCAACCCCCAAAATACTGCCATTCAGTGCTATTGCACAGGTTTGCACATGCCACAACGTGCAGAAAATCGGCCCACGTGTATAACCAAAGCCACGTGTTAGAAGCTCCCCCCTCCTTCCCATTCTCTGCAATAAAACCCCTTTTTCTCCTTGCAAATCTTTTAACATAATTCTTTTTGAGAGAAATGTAAGAGAGACATATAATTTAAAGTCGTGAAACATCCCCCCTCTTCAATGGTATGGGATAGAAATAAAGGAATTAAATTAAAAATAAAGGACGTCGTTCCAATTCACGCCGTTTTACAGACATGTGCTTTTCCTTTCATTTTTAAAACTAAATTTAAACTCCATGATATACTTTTTCCAAATTTATTTTTGATATCAGCATGCAAAACTTTATTTAGATCAAAGAATAGTAAGACATATAAATCTAGCCATTTTACCCTCAAAAATTTACAATTTCCTTAACATGGGATCGGAGTTTTTATTTAATCAAGAATAATTAAAGGGATAATAATAAATAAATGAAAATTTAATACATTCTTTAAAACAAATTATTGTTTAGATGCTATCGACTGGAAGCGCAGTAGAAACACCAGTTTCCTTCCCCCTCTTTTGCCATGGATAGGTACGGTTAGAGAACACGTGTTAGGGTTACGTTCTGGAATATTCGCGATACATTTCGAAATAGAATTCTATTTCTTTGAACATAAGTGCAACAACCTAACTACAAATGGTTAGGGTTAGTACAATTTAATTGAGAAAGCTTTTTTTTATGTTACTAGGGGGCCTGCCCCCTGCTCGCTATCGCTCACCAACCCCCGGAACTGCTTCGCAGTTCTTTTTAGATCGTTTCGCGATCTCAGCGAGCAAAGCTCGCTTGTTCTATCTTACCAATCACCCCGCTGGTCGGCTTAATTAATGCTCCTTTACAACCGAAACTACTCTTGCTAATAAATAATTTAATCCAAATCATCCCGAAAAAAACTATTGCTGAAATATTACTTTCCTAACTTAAATTGAAAATAAAAGAAATCACACATAGTGAGCTATCGCTCACCAACCCTCTTAACTGCTTCGCAGTTCTTCTCAGATCGCTTCGCGCTCTTAGCGAGCAGAGCTCGCTTGTTCATCTCAACAATCCAGCAGAAGCCTTTTCTCGGCTTAATTAAGCCTCTTGTAATACCGAAAATACATCTCTCTTGCTTATCAATAATTTAATTGAAATAGTCTACTAATAACCATCAACCACTTTGTAGAAAAAAGCATTGTTGAAAATAAAAGAAATCAGACTCATCATAAAACACGCATAAAACTCGTCTGTTTCTCGTGTTTCTCTAGTGAACGGCGAGAAAGAGAAGAAAAAATTGAAACTTTGAATCTTAATAATTCTAAAACTAATTAGAATTTTTGAAAAAACAAAAAGCCAATATTTTTATAAAAATTATTTCTATGTGCCTTTAAAATATCATAGTTCTACTGTGATTAGTTTTGCTTTTATAACGAAAAAACAGAAAAATCGCCAAAATTTTCGAAACTTTAAAACTTAATTACTCCAAAACTAATTCGAAATTCGAAAAAAGAGCGACGTGGTGCAAAACTGCACATCTAAGGGTATGTGTCTGCAAAAAATCATATTTCTGCTGCTAATAGATTTTGCTGGGGGCGAACTCGCAGCAGAAAAAAATAATTTTCGACTTTGACATTAAATAACTCTAGAACTAATTAACTCATCTATAAGCTTTTAGAACGAAAACGATCCTCATACATTTGTCAAGCAATGTTTAAAATTTCACAAATTTCCGTGGAATAGTTTTTGCGTAGTGAGAGTTCAAAGTGTTCTAAAATAAAATTTTCAAAAGCAGCGGCGGCCGCGGTCACTGTTACTTTTTTTTAATATAGAGAGATTCACCCAGAGCGGCAAATAAAAATGTAGAAACGTATTTGTGTTTAACATTAAAATAGCGTGGTTCTAAATCAAACTAACATGTTATAAATCATAGGAAGAAAGCGTCATTTGAAGAGGAAAGCACAATAGGAAGAGAGGCATCATATTCACACATACAAAAAACTTAAAATTTAAATAAGAAACTTACAGAGATTGTGTCAAGAGAACTCCTAATACTAGACCTCGTGGACAAGAAAAGATGAGAAGACACGCGGTACCCGCTAACACAGCGAGAGAGAAAATTTTTTTAACGCACGAAGCTGCAGAGGCCAGACGACGAATGGACCGAGACTTGACCAGGGCCAGTTTATATAAGATCGCCTCACCAACCGAATGCGCATGCGTCGATATCCGAGGAATGACCGTTTTGGGAAGAGCGTGTCCAAGCGTGGTTCCACTACCACGTGGCCATTAAAGGGAAAATCTTGAATTGTGAAAAATTTAACAATTACCGGGGGCTGGGGAACCTAATGTTCATAATTCTTTACTTTGAGGTTGTTTCTCAAGTTTGGAAATATGTATTAAAAGTTATGAATACTTTTTAATCCTTAAAATAATCAGTCTCAAGCAAGTGATGGCATGTTTTTATAATACAACAATACTCAAAACTTATTTTCCCAACAGTACACAGAGAAAACGCTTTCACTTTTTAAAGAGTCTTTTAAGTCCCGGGTTGAGTACATAACTCGTTTGAATTGAAACAATCCCTTTATTAACAAGTGAAGAAATAGCCTAATAGTCCAGGCAACGAATGCTCAAAAAAGGGTATAGAGGGAAATTCTATGAGCACAATTTTTGACTTCGGAACTTTGTTTGGACTAGTTAGGAGGTGAACATATCAAAAGTCCCCGCCCGTAGCCCTGCCGCCAAAGTGAGGGGGGGTGTTTGAAAGTCTCATTTTTCAGTTTTTGGCTAATTACTCTTATGAAATGCATCCCCATGAAAAAGTTTCAATTATCTCTTTTAAAGTAGATAAAATTTGCAACCATTTAAGACCATTCCCACGTTTATACGTCCAATTGATCCCGAGTTACATCATTTCAAAATTGAGAAATTTTTCCCAAAATTCGAAAATTTGAGAAAAAGTCGTTTTTAAAGCAATTTATTGCTATATTACACATTTAAAAGGAAATTAAAGGCTATAACCTTATAAGGCACGTATTTAGCTTTAATTTAAGCCCTGAACCAAGTTTGTGAGATCAATAGTTCTCATGCTATCTTAAAAAAAACATTTAAATTAAGAAAATGGGATTTTCCCAGTAGTGCAGCCTACAGGTTTGTAGGTACAGTAAAAGAGAAGAAAAGTGGTAAAACATGAAAGACAAGACCACTCTAAACAAAATAAAAGCTGATTAAATTTGCTACAAGAAAGTCCCCGCCCGTAGCCCTTATGCCGGAGGTAGGGAGGGTGTTGGAAAGTCTCATTTTTCAGTTTTTGGCTTATTACTCTTACAAAATGCATCCCCACGAAAAAGGTTTAATTATCTTTTTTAAAGTAGATAAAATTTGCAACAATTTAAGACCATTCCCATGTTTATACGTCCAATTGATCCCAAGTTACATCTCTTCAAAATTGAGAAATTTTTCCCAAAATTCAAAAATTTGAGAAAAAGTCGTTTTTAAAGCAATTTATTGGCTATATTACCCATATAAAAGGAAAGTAAAGGCTATAACCTTATAGGGCACTTATTTAGCTTTAATTTTTTTTTTCATGGAGATGCATTTTATAAGAGTAATTAGCCAAAAACTGAAAAATGAGACTTTCAAACACCCCCCCTCACTTTGGAGGCAGGGCTACGGGCGGGGACTTTTGATATGTTCACCTCCAAACTAGTCCAAACAAAGTTCCGAAGTCAAAAATTGTGCTCTAAGAATTTCCCTCTATACCTTTTCGTTGCCTGGGCTATAATGAATATAGTGAAAGTTTTTTTACAACATAGGAATTAATTTTTAAGATTTTAAGTAAGGAGAGAGCAGGAAATTTTTTCCAGCAGAGAACTTGGGTGCTTTTAGAACACGTGTTAGGGTTACCTACTTTTTTGAATATTCCGCATCACATTTCGAAATAGAATTAATACATTCCTTTGAACATGTGTTCTGCAACCTTATTACGAATGGAATATGGTTAGCATTTATTTAATATTGAAAATGTTTTGACTAATTCATAGTCTGCCTAATAAAATATTAAACCTTTTTGTGTATAATATTAAAATACTAAGTTCCAATCAAACTATTCTGTTTGGAATTGTAACTGAATATGAAAATTTAAAATTATACTCTTATTGCAGATGATTACTTAAATAAAATCTCATTTCATTTTTAAAAATGCTTTCATTCTAAAATGTTCCTCGCTGCATCAAATATGGATAAAATGGCTCTCTAAAGGCAAATCATAAAGCCTATTAAATTTAAATGACAATTTCAATATTGAAAATTTATTTTGATTTTTTTTCCCACGAACGCTCTTTTTATAATAGGTACAACAATATTCCAACTTATTCTTCCCACAGAACAAAAGAAAAACGCTATATTATTTTTTTTAAGTCAGGGGTTAAGTGTACTACATAACTCGTTTGAATTGCAACAATCCCTTAATTAACAAGTGAAAAACTAGCTTAATGAATCTAGTGAAAGTTTTTGCTACATAGGACATTTATTTTTAAGTAAGGGGAGAGCGTTAAATTTTATTGCCAAAGGACTCTGGAAATTTATGGGTGGTATTTTTACACCAACACACATTCTGATTTAGTACGAAGAGTATTAGTATTTGTAGAACGTTTCATTTAAATCAAATACTGTTTCTTTTTTCATTATTTTGGAATATTTTTCTTTTTTTTTATCAGGGCTTGATTTATTTTATGTGTATGTTATGGGCAAAGTGATTAATCGGGCATTATTAAGAATACCCGGAGTGGAGGAGGGCAAAGTGATAAATTTCATACATAAATTCCACTGAATTTATCACATTGCCCGGGCATTATTAATAATGCCCGGATTTATCTTATTGCCCGTAACATATACAAAGATAACTAGTACACAGGCAGAACTCACTAAAACCCAACCCTGTACTTAACGTATATGGATTAACTTACAGCACATATTAAAAGCATAAGAAATTAATATTATGTTTTCATTAAAATACTTTGGAAGAGCCCTTCACATAAAAATTTAGAGGTTAAGTCATATTAATAGCAATATTGATTTTTATAACTTGCTGTGATCCTTGCCAACCCCCAAAATACTGCCATTCAGTGCTATGGCACAGGTTTGCCCATGCCACAACATGCAGAAATGCGGCCCACGTGTATAACCAAAACCACGTGTTTGAAGCTCTCCCCTCCTTCCCATTCTTTGCAATACAACCCCTTTTTCTCCTTTGAAATTTTCTTGACCTTCGAATGGAATGGTAGGCATTTACCCAGGGCCGTATCCAAGGGGTTCCGTTTAGGGGTTCAAGCCCCCCCCCCGAAATTTTGACATCAATTTTTATACTGCTATTTTTCTTGAAAATTATGTCTCATAAGGAGCCATCCTCTTCGGGTATAACCCAAAGGGTCTCAAAATGAGTCAAAACCCTACTTTTAAGGGTAAAATTTCCAAAATTTTTCTGGGGGAGGACCCCCAAACCCCCTCGAAATTTTGAAATTAAGTACGGTTTATCCTTCAAACTTGTGTGATTTACAAGGAGTGGTCCTCTTTGATGCAACCTTAAGTGTTTTAATATGAGTTAAAATGCCACTTTTAAGGGCAAAATTCAAAAATTTTTCTAGAGCAGGAACCCAAAACCCCCTTAACATTTTGCCATTTATTACAATATACCTTCTTTTTACCTTGAAAATTCGGCCCATGTGCCCATCTGTCTCTTTGATAAGTTGAAGGAACAGCCAAATGTTCGACCATATGATACTCCTATACTGGACTACAATAAGAGTCCAATTCCTGTCATAGGCGTGTGCACTCTCCTCTGCCAAAGCAAATTTATCAGAAACCCCAAGAGAAACAATGGTTTTCTCAGCCTCCCTTAATTCATCAAGGCAAAGATCACCTTTTACTTTACTCTGATGCTGACAGTTGTAAAGAAATCTCTTTATCCATGCTACTGTATGTACAATCTTTTTGTACTCTGAAAAATGCGAACCCAACAGCCTTGTCACTTCAAAATTCATCATTGAAGTGGTGACACTTTTCTTTCGTTCACAGTTTACTTCTTCTTCATCAACGAGTTCTTCAGATGAGGGCCACCTTTCTCGAGGCAAGTATAACCACTTGGGTCCCTCCCACCATCGCATTTGTAATAACTTTTTGGCTGAACATCCTCGGCTGGGTATATCAGCAGGGTTCATTGAGCCAGGAACATGTCTCCAAGAATTAATACTCGTAAGCTCTCTAATTTCACTCACTCTGTTCTGAACAAATATTCCCCAGGGCTCATTTCTCTTGATCCAGGTTAAAACAGTGGTTGAGTCTGACCAGAAATATACTTCATCACATTCTATTTCCTTTAAAATAGTAGTTGAAAGACGCGAAGCTATGGTTGCTGCCAAAAGTTCAAGTCTTGCGATGATGATTTCTCCTTTTCCTGTCGGAGCTACTCTGCTTCTTGCTTGCACTAATTGAACTTGAACACAACTTGCTGATTCTACTCTAATGTACACAACCACAGCATATGCCAGTTTAGAAGCATCACAAAAGAAGTGTAAAGAACAGTTTTGTGCTCCACTTAGTCCAAAATATCTTGGAAAACATATTTTCTCTATGTACAGTACACCTTCAATCCATTTTAAAAATTCTCTTTTGGTATTTTGATCAACCTCATCGTCCCAACCAAGTTTCGTCTTCCAAATATTCTGAAGAAGCAGTTTGGGGATCAAGGCAAAAGGACAAATTATACCCAAAGGGTCATAGAGCCTATGTGCTGAAGAAAGAATGGTTCTTTTGGTTATTTTATCAAGTTTCAGTTCTTTTATGCAGGCAGTATTTACTTGAATTGTATCTTCTTTCTTATCCCAGACTAATCCAAGAACATTAGTAGGTTCTGATGTGTCTGCATTTAAATCGGTTTGCTCCCACCCTCGGAGATCAAATTTTCTACTTGCCATAATTTCAGTAGAAATTCTTCTAAATGTCTCTAATTCCTTTGTGTCCTTGACACTTGTCACACAATTGTCCACATAAAGTTTCTGGATACATTGATTCCTTCTTTTGGATTTGTCTTAAAATGCAATCCAACAAATATCTGATAGTTGCGGACAATAGGAAGGGGCACACAACTCTGCAAAAGTTTTTTTAGACAATCTTCTTTAAGCCACAAAAATCTCAGGTAATTTCGATCAGCAGTCCAATTTGTAAAAAAGCCTTTCGAATATCTGCAATGACACCAATCTTCTCGGTTCTAAACCGCATCAAAATACTTGGTATCAACTCAATGAGGTTTTCACCCTTTTCTAGACAGTCGTTTAAACTTGGAAATCCTTTTACCTTGGCAGAAGCATCAAAAACAGGCCTTATCTTGGTTGTGCTATTTTCCTTTAGCACTGGCCGGTGTGGTAGATAATGAACATTTTCTTCACAATTATAATTTACTTCCTCCATTATGCCTTCTTCAAGCCACTCGTTAAAAACATTATCATACTGCTCATAAATGGATTGTGACTTCAGCCGTTTGACAGTCGAATTTAATCTTCTGCAAGCCACATCATAGTTTGATGGCAAAGGGACATGATCTTCTAACCAAGGCATGCTAACCTCAAAACGATTGTCAGCATCAACTCTGTGATAGTCTTTAAAAAATGTTTCTGTACAGCATCTTGTAACTCCTCTTTGGATCTTTTAGCAGAAGGATCAGTAATTCCTAACACATCTAATGACCATAGATGACTAACAGGTATCTCAGTTGAAAGTAGTGAAAGGGAAGAGTGGGTTGCACCAGAATTATTCTTCACGGGTATCTTACCCATAAGAGTCCATCCCAGAAGTGTTTCAACAGCGACGGGACCTTCTTTCAAAACTTTTAAATTTCCAGTTAAAAGCTTGCCTGCCACATCAGCTCCAAGTAATAGTTTAATTTCACTGCCCACTCTAAGAGACCTAAACTCACTGTGGTGAGAACTGTGGTGATTATCACAAAAAAGGCACATCTTCTTATCTTCAGGTCGAACAAATAGTTCAGATGTTGAAGGTATCTGTGGGTATTTACCAAATTTTGGATTTGGGTTTTGCTGCTTAGTATTCCTGAACGGTCTCTTTAAAACAGCATCATTTGCATTTTTTAAAAACGACTGGGAAGCAATGTCCACTCTTTCTTCTGCTTCAACTTCACCCTCCAAAAACTCTAACAACGAATCCAATTCAGTCTTTTTCACCACTTGAGTAGTTTCATCGTCAGGAACCACAGGGTTGGTTGACCGTCTTAAAACCGTTCGATATCTTTCCCAGGCATGCAGGACTCAACAAGGGGAAACAACATGGCAGCATACTTTTCCCTGGTCACCCCCAACACTTCTAAAGCTCTAAGCTTAGCTTCAAGTTGATCATACAACTTTCTTAAAGAACTTTTTCCTAACTTCTGCTTTTGCAAAACAATAGATAATAAATCTCTCACATATAACTGAATCAACAATTCCTCTTTACCATATCTTGACTGCAATTGTTTTAAAGCTTTGGAATAGCTTTCTCCACCCGGTGGAAAACTACTAATCAATTCCTCAGCACAGGAACCTTTCTGCATTGCCTGACTGAGATACAAAAATTTATCATGATCATCTAAGTTCACATCTCCATCTATTTTCTTGAATTGACCCCAGAAATGTAACCAATTTTTCAAATTTCCATCAAACGTTGGCAGTTTAATTTTTGGATAATGCAATAGCGATTTTGCTTGACCCACTGAGCTACTACACACAGACATGTTTTCTACGCCCTCTAAAAATCTGCTTAATTCTTCCAGTTTAAACTCAAAAGCTCGGTACCTGTCAAGATATGCTTCCGATTCATCCAGTTCTTTATTAATTTCGTCTTCATCACGAATTTCACTCAAAAATTCTTCTCTCACTTTTTCTTCGGCTAACAGCAGCGATTTTCCTTTTTCCGAAATAAGTTTCAGTTTCAGTAATTTCTGATCAGAAGTCAAGTTCGTTTCAGATTTCTCAAATTCATTGCACGCTTGTGTAAACAATCGGCGATGCTGTGTTCTGGTTTGTCGCAATCACAGAGTACTAGAACAGAGAGTCCACGGCCATAGGCCGTAATGGAAATCGAAAATTATGACAGCTTGTTACAGGTTGGGAGAATTGTGGCGCTGGGATCGCACTAAACTCACTAGCGTTTGGATCCAGTCTGAATCGTTCGCCGGCTGCCTATGGGAGATCGAAAACACCTTTTTGCGCATGCGCTGAGTTCTAATTTGGCGAGAGATTTAAGCGGCCGGCATACGTTCCAGACTCTAGTGTGGCGCCCTCACATCAGTAACGCATTTGAAAATAGCCTCGTGGACCCTCTGTTAGGATATTTCTCTGTGGTCGCAATCATGGAAGTAGGAAGATAGGGAAGTGCCGTAATAAGTTTTTCCCGTGCCAATGATCGCAACGTTTGGGGGAGCCACTTGCGCGGCATATTTGCTTCCTTTCTAAAGCCGCTTCGTCTTCCTCAGCAGAAAAAGTGATAAATAAAATTATCAACCAGCTTGAAAAATAATTTTTAATGGCAATTGGTCCCATTTCTGAAATAGGTTTACGTAAAAATTAACTTAATTACTTTAATTAAACTATGCATACTATAATTAAATTACTTTATTAAACATTTTTAAAAATTGTTTTAAAAACCCAAAATTTCTAACTAAGTCAAAGTGGCTTTAGTAAGTAAGCATATGTCTGTACCCATCGTCTCCTCTCCTCTCTGATCAACTCAATCAAGAAAATTTATGCACACGTGGCTCCCTCTAACGAAAGAATTCGCACACATAGTACTCTCTATATACTCAATAATAAGCTCTACCGTTGCGATCTTTGGCACGCTGGAAGTACATTAGCGAGATGAGCGAGATAGACCACGGCAGTTCCCTATCTTCCTACTTCCATGGTCGCAATAATTCCATCTCAAACAGAAGTGAGTAATCACAATCAATCTCACCAGCAAAAGTTCAGAGTCCTGTCGCGGACGCCATATATCTTAAAATAAGATCTCAACAGTTCAAATCAGAAGACTCTGAGCTAAAATTAATAAATAATCAGGAACACAGCAAAAATAATCACCAACACAATTTAACAAAAAAAGAACACACATTTATTTACAGAAACTATGGACGAACTACAGCCGTTGCCACACACCGACAACATCAAAACAAACAATGAAAATAAACTAGCAATATCACTAGTAATATCTGATACTATGAAAGCAACTTTTGAAACACCCTGTATATCAAATTTTTGATATGCATTCGTATTTAAATCAGGAAAGGCTGTTTTTTAGAAGATTTGATTATTCTAGTTTAAATCAATGTATTACTACTTAGGGTTTTTTAAATTAAATCTTAAACATATGGCTTTCAGTCTGTCTTTGAAGTACACAAAAACTTCTCAGTTTTTACTTCATCCTAGTACATTGTTATTTTATCGCTATGCTCTCTATATTTAGTATAAAAAGAAATGTAAAACTAGAAGAAATTTCTACTGAATGATCAATCGCTGGGCAGTAACCTCAATGATATTTATCTATAATCTCAACCATGTTAGAGAAGTTTGATGTTTTTGCTTAAACAAAACTATTATCCTATGCTATGTTTTTGGCGTTTTTAAGTTTTGCAAAATCTAAAGCACACATTAGTATACTTTATATTAGAATTTGTTGGTAATAAATGCTTGTAGTAGGAGGTCTTTCATGTGCCATGATTAATATAAAATTGAGCTTCAGTCTCACAGCTCTTACAACAGCTTGGTAATTGTTATCGTAATTTATACAGTTACAAGTCCTTATAAGTTTTACTCTTAGTAAAATTCCTGTTTGAATTTAAGGTCGTCTTTTCAACAATATTATAACAATTATCTTGTTAATTTTTGTGAACTATGTTTGATTTCAGAAGTAGGAAAACATAAAACTGGGTGAGGTTTGTATTTGAATGTTTATTGGGAACATCAATTACAAACTTTTCTCGGTTAACCGGTTCATCAGAAGAGTGTTCAACTGAAAAATAACTATGTTGTGATATTTCTAACATTTGGTATCTCAAACAGTTTGACGATATTAAGCGGGACAGATGACATAATATTGTACCAAAATTTTGCTATAATTTGTTCAAAGTTCAATCTTAAATTTTTGTTTATCTGGTGTTATAATAAAACTATCGCCAGAAAAAAATGTAAATCTGTGTATTATTGAAGTTTTTTCTTAAAGTTTCTATGTTGGCAAATTGGTCAACGCCTTAATAAACAAGTAGTACTCAAATTTTTATGTACTTGTATTTTAACTTTATTTTGTATAGCGAGAAATTTTAGTAGAAAGTGTGATAAGACACGTTCAAAACTGAAAAATAATAATTATATTTTTTAGTTTAGTAAAATTCGCTTATTTTCGATTCCTACATGAAGAACGCAGCAGTGTACCGATCGACCAATAGGATTGCTTGTTTACTCGTTTTAGCTCCTCCCTTCACTACATCTACAGGGCAAAGCCGCCGCGAGGAAACGAATCTATTCGAAGTCGAGACTTTTGTTTACATTGTGGATCACACTATTGAGCGCTATAAACAGTAAAAAGTATACTCAAAATAATATATTAATGTTAATATGCAGCTCAGGGATTGTCGTAGTAAAGACTACGGGTGTTAATTACATCTTAGTTGAATAAATTACTGATGCGAGAATTCTCTCTAAAGGTTTACTGCAGTTCTTATAGACGATATGTAAAGTTGTAAACAATAAACTGTGTTTTTTGTGATTAAAATGTTTAAATAGAAAATGGGAACTAAAACTTTGTTTTCTGCTGAAAGTTATTAACTGTAAGTATTTTATATGATGATATAAATGTAAATATCTTAACTAGCGGGAAGCTTTTAACTGTTTTATGTTTTAACATTAACAGTAAGAGATTATCGATAAATCCAGTGATCTAGATTTGTGTCTGGCTTATTTTAAAGTACCAATAACTCTGCAAACTTCATCATTCCCTATATTTATTATGTAGACTGTCCTGTTTAATATTGCTTAGTCATTTTAGATGAAAAATATTCGAATGTTTCTACCTTTTTTGACTTTCATTGATATAATTGTAGATATTTTAATTGATTAGCTTTGAATTGAGATCTTTCTAATACTTAAATTTTAAAACAGCTTGGCAATATTTGGCAGGACATACTGAAGTCTAACCCTACATTTTATAAAACTTGAGATGTCTTGATTGTTTTTAATTTTATGAATTATTGGGCTTATGGGTAAAAAACATGACTTGTTAATTTAATAAAGATCCTTCTTAAGATACCGTGGACATTTGTGCTTCATTTATTTTTAATCAATGCCATGTTAGTTTCTTAGTTATATATTCATGCAAAGATAAGAATTTGAGAGTTAGATATGAATAAACGGGATTCAATTCCATTTACGACCCTACTAAATACTGTAATGTTCTTTTGAGCACCAAAAAGTTGAAATATTACTAATTTCAAACTCATAGGTTAAAATGTTTAGTGAAATCAATAAACTATTCTGTTTATCAATAAAAATCAGTATAATTTTTTGATATCTGTATGTATAGCATACAAAAAAGCTTTGCAATATTCAGCGGGAACGTTAAGGGAATTGAACCGAATAAACTGAAAGAGAAAGTAGCCAAGTAATGATTAATTTTAATAATTTTATTGAGGCAAAATGCTTAATAACGCTCATCCCACAACTTCAGTGTGACCAATTTTCAAAAGAACAATCATTTTAAGTGAAAATTAACTTTATAATGTTTGTAGGTACAATATAAATAATGAAGTGCTTATAATATCAGACAACTAATGTAAATCTTGACACATACTTTCCTTTATAAATTAGCAATTTTTAAGAGAAAACTAGACTTCATAAGTATTATATAAATGAGCATTAAATGAAACTTTTTTTCTAAATACACATTGTACTATATAGTAGTCTACATGCGACTTTTAAAACATAACTATATGTAACACAAAGAAAAATCTGTGATGTTAGCTTTACAATTAAGATTTGTTTAAGTATCAAATCAATATTAAATCCCTTACCAAAATGTTGATAAGAAATAAAACTTGCCAAACAATCAACTAATCAGTCACTTGAACAGGAACATTTCATGAAAGTCAGGAACTTATTTGAATTAGTTTTATTTAATATATACATTAGGTGTGTTTGAATAAGTAATATCATTGAATAGAAAAATAATTTACTAAAATATGTTTCAGGTACCCATCTCTCCCCTATATTTAAAATATGTTCATGATTTCTTTTAATTTACATCTAATTTGCTTCCTACATGCCTAGCTGAGCATCTCTAAATGCAGAGACAAGCATGTATAGGAAAAAATATTATCTTATTTTTAAATTAGGAAAAATTTTGTGTAATAACTTATTTAAAAAATCGCAAAAAAAACCCTACTCTGAATTATCTCAATCTGCTCAAATGATGAATTCACTTTAAAAATGAATGATAAAAACTTCAGAAGTAATCATCATAATACCTTTAGCCACACCATAAATTCATATTTATCTTTAACTTTAAGTCTTACTTTTACCAAATCTTCTTTTTTCAATGAAATTTGTATCTGAAGAGAACTCCATTTCATTCTCCATCATAATAACAAAAAAAATAGGTATTTGAACAAACAAAAAAGCATAAACCAAAAGCGTGTTCTTGTTGTGGTTTGTGGTCTCTTTTTTTTGAAGGAGGAGGAGCTAAAGCACACTCCTATTGGTCGATCGGTACACTGTTGCGTTCTTCATGTAGGAATCGAAAATAAGCGTAAAATTCCCATTTGAATTTAAGTTTTTTTTTATCAATATATTGTTATAATTTGTTATTTTTTATGAAATATGTGTTGATTTCAGGAGAAGGAAACTGGATGCCACATTTAAATTTACTAACCTTCAAACAAGTTTTTGGTTGACGGCTTTAACATAAAACTGGGTGAGGTTTGTTTTTGAATGTTTGTTTGGAACATCAATTACAAACTTTTCCCGGTTAATAGATACATCATGTGGAAAATATTTACCTACCAATGTCTTAACTCCTTATTATTTGTAATATTCATTCACCTTATATTTGTTCATTACTGTTTTTCTTAAAGATATTCATTTGTAATAAAATTTAGAACTACTGTATTGTGTTTTCTTTGGGGATTCAATTTGTTACAGACAGTATTATATACTCTCAATGACTAACATCATCATACCAAAAACCTTCATTTCTTTCTTTGGACATACAGAATTTGCCTTAGGGGACATTCATAAATTATGTGAGGTCAAAAAGGGGGGAGGGGGGTCGATTAAAATCTCACGTCAACTTTTTAAGTTAGAAATTATACGATTTTCTTTTTTTTTTAAGTATGAGAAAGGAAAATCATTTTAAAAAAGTTGTAGGTAAATCTCACGTGGGGGGGTCCAGATTTTGGAAAAAACACCTCATGTAATTTATGGATGTCCCCTTACGTTAGTTTCTGTTCTTATGTTGAATACTTCTTTAGAACCTTTGGTAAGACAAAAAAACTTATAAAAATCAAAAATTAATTTTTCCATATAGGTATCACTACATTGTGGGTGATGATTCTGTTGTGTTTGAAGAATTGGCACATAACCTTCATAAAGTGCAAGGCTCTCATTATGGTGTGTTAAACAAGAAAGTGCCCAACAACATCTGTCTGTATATTAAATGTTTTCCCTAATGGAAAAACCCTCTTCCCTCTACTCAAACTTGGATTTCCCCGTTCCCAACCACCTAGCAAAGAAATACAGACTATATGATGTCTTATGGCACTATATTACCATATGTCACAATTTTCTATTTTCGAAGACTTTTCTTGATGTGCGAATAAAAAAGTTTTTATCTCGAAATTTTTCACTCATCCCTTTAGTAGTCTTTGAACCCTGGCTTGATACTAATAGTCCAGTAACTTTATACATCACAGTATGCGTCAAATCCGGTAGTTCTGATTTTTTGCAGACTTGTTTATGATGTTGGCTTAATGAATAATCCAAGTTTGTGACCTCGAGCGCCGAACGCAACTTTGTCAAAAATCGAAAAAACCGCGAAAATATCGTTCTTTTTCAAATTATGGCGATTATAACCCTAAAGGACTAGTTTTTGAAAAAACTTTCTTTGCACATTTTTAAAGTAGACTAAATTTGCTACAAAATGCACTACTCAACTTTGATTTTATGAAGAGTGGTTTGGACGCTAGAGCGCGCTGAAAAACAGCAATTTTTTGGCCTTTCCGCAAAAAAATGAAAAATGCGCTATTCTACCCTCTACAAAATGAAAAATATTCACGTTATCAACACAAATTTTACACCACGTGAAAGAGAATTTAATTTTCTATAAATAACCTACCTTACGTTATTATTTTTTGAGAATGGGGGAGGGAGCTAAGCAAAGATCGGAAATAAAACTTTCGCGCCTTACAGCCAAAACGAACTCTTGCATTTGGTTATTTCCAATCTGCGCTTTAATTCCGGTATATAACGAATAAAATTGGTTGTATGGGTGAATTGATGACTAAGCATGTTTAAAAAAATAATTTAATTTTTAAAATTTATTTATGAAATATTAGGTATTTTAGGCGAAAATTCAATATTTTTAAAAAATTCATATATTAAATTATAGGATTTTTTAAGGAACAAATTTATAGGTTTTTTGCATTGCTGAATCCGAATTCAAGTTTATTTTCATTTAAAAAGTCACCTTCACATCAAAAAGTGCAAAAAAATCTCAAATTTTCGCTCTTTTGTTCGGTTTTTCACCGATTTTCTCCAAAAATATTAGATTCTTGAAAAGTAGCAGTACACCAAATTAAAGAACATAAAATTTCCTATAAGATGCACTGGTTCATTTTTATTTTGCGAGGAGCGGTGTACGCTTAAGAGCGTTTTGAATAGCAGAGATTTTTCTGCCTTTCTACAAAAAAAGTGAAGAGCGCTTGCTTTCCCCCCTACAGCTCTAAAAATGTACACGTAACAGACAAATATTTTATACCACATGAAAGAACATTTAATTTCCTACAAAATGCACTGCTCAACTTTCATTTTATAATGAGAAGTATTGACGCTAGAGCGCGCTGAATTACAGCTGTTTCTTGACTTTACACAGAAACATGAAAATCATTTTTCTTCAGAACGCTCAAAAGGGTACACCGCTCTTTGCAAAATAAAAACGAACCCGTGCATCTTATAGGAAATTTTACGTACTTTAATTTGGTGTACTGCTATTTTTCGAGAATCGAATATTTTTGGAGAAAATCGGTGAAAAACCGAACAAAAGAGCGAAAATTTGAGATTTTTTTGCACTTTTTGATGTGAAGGTGACTTTTTAAATGAAAATAAACTTGAAATTCGGATTCAGCAATGCAAAAAACCTATAAATTTGTTCCTTAAAAAATTCCTATAATTTAATATATGAATTTTTTAAAAATATTGAATTTTCGCCTAAAATACCTAATATTTCATAAATAAATTTTAAAAATTATTTTTTTAAACATGCTTAGTCATCAATTCACCCATACAACCAATTTTATTCGTTATATACCAGAATTAAAGCGCAGATTGGAAATAACCAAATGCAAGAGTTCGTTTTGGCTGTAAGGCGCGAAAGCTTTATTTCCGATCTTTGCTTAGCTCCCTCCCCCATTCTCAAAAAATAATAACGTAAGGTAGGTTATTTATAGAAAATTAAATTCTCTTTCACGTGGTGTAAAATTTGTGTTGATAACGTGAATATTTTTCATTTTGTAGAGGGTAGAATAGCGCGTTTTTCATTTTTTTGCGGAATTGCCAAAAAATTGCTGTTTTTCAGCGCGCTCTAGCGTCCAAACCACTCTTCATAAAATCAAAGTTGAGTAGTGCATTTTGTAGCAAATTTAGTCTACTTTAAAAATGTGCAAAGAAAGTTTTTTCAAAAACTAGTCCTTTAGGGTTATAATCGCCATAATTTGAAAAAGAACGATATTTTCGCGGTTTTTTCGATTTTTGACAAAGTTGCGTTCGGCGCTCGAGGTCACAAACTTGGATTATTCATTAAGCCAACATCATAAACAAGTCTGCAAAAAATCAGAACTACCGGATTTGACGCATACTACCCCATACTATCAGGCGACAAAGTTACTGGACTATAAGACCACTGTACTAAAAAGTTTTAGTCATCAATTCAAATGAAACAATACTGTTAATAAAATAAAATTATCTTTTAATTACACACCCATCCTTGGAGTATTTAAAATACTATACACAAATTGAAATACACATGCCAAATTTCATTGTTTTAAGAGAACAAGTATGCACAAGGAGTTCAAAGTTTTTCATTACATATAACTCACTTTAATGTCTAATGAGAACATAAATATTATGGCAACTTTTTACATGCTGTGTTTTATGTATCACTTATACATAAAAAAAATAGAGTAATATTCATTAACATTTCAGATATATTTAAGATTTTTAAAAATTTGAGATGAGATGATTTACTTGAAATATTTATGAATTAATTAAAAAAATTAAAGTCAAATTTTAAAAGCATGTGTGCCATGGTAGTCAGTGATGCTGCGGCTAAGGTCCAGGGGGTCAAGGTAGTGCTGCACCAATAACAAAAATCTGTTAAATATTGCGATCCATAGTTCTGTCCTCGTTCAGTTCAGAAAGGTGCAAAAAAACTACTACTTACAACATATCTAAGCACCTGTCATATCTTTTACTTGTTATATCTTTAACCAAGAAATAACAAGACAAGTAATGTAGTATTCTAATGAAGTTTAAATAACATTTGGCATACTGTTACAAAGATTGACCTTTTATTGGCACGTAATTTTAAAAATATAAGAAATTAAGGAAAATGATATGAGTAATATTTATGACAAGACTTTAAGTGATTCATAAGCAATTGATAGTTTTATTTTTCAAATACCCTTTTTTTTCTCGATCGTTAAAAGAATCAACATAATTTGCATTCAAAATACAAGAAATAAAGTTGGACAACCCTGTGAGGTGAGTGAGTATTAATCTGATAAAATGCTAAAAATATAGTAAATTAACAGTAAATGAAAAGTTGGATTAATGTGTGTTTTCGTTTTGCTACCGAAAATGTAAACAAATCATGGTTGCATCCGTCTGCTTCAGTTACGCGATTGGTTCCGATTTTAAAAAAGTGATTTTAGTAATATATTTCATATAATTTATGATTAAAAACTTTATAAAAAGAAAGAATAAGCTTTGTTTAATAATATGTGCAGCCTTTTATATTTGAAAACTTTCCATATTTTTAGATAAAAATTCTTAAAGAAAACTTTAACATTGCGGCCTATGGGACTGGTGCTGCATTTGGTGCTTCACTTCCGGTAGCAGACGGCAAGTGGGCGGGGCGTGAAAACCATCTATATAAAACCTGGTGGTCCATGCCCCATCTGGGGGACAATTTGGTAGAAAATTTTCATTTGGGGGGTGGTGGGGTGTGTGCCCCACATTGGGAAACACTGATCTAGACAATTTTTGCTGATAATTAGGAGAAAATATCAATGAATCAAGAACTTATGCATATGCATTAGGGTGGCCCTTATTATAATGGAGAAAAAAATTTTTCAATATTTTTTTGGGCACCCCCCTCAATTTTTTTTCCTTTTACCATGAAATGAAAGTGTGCAAAAGGATTTTCCGATATTTTAATATTAACCCGTGCCGCATGGCGGTTGAAGTTTGAATCCCATAGCGCGCTTAGTAATTGTGGCTTTCTGTGGGAATAGCTTCTCCGCTCGCTTCCTGAACCTCAGAATGACATTTGATTTTAATAATTTCAGCATTATTGAGGTTAAGAAAGATGAAAATGCTACCTAAGAATATTATTAGTAGATAAAAGCAGTAAATTTAACAAAAAAGTATTTCTTGAAAATAAATTGTAAAAACGCTCAATAAAATTATTTCACATAGCATACAATAATTTAAAAAATTCAGTTTAATATTTTATACACATTTTCAATATAACACATTCTTGTACTATCTATAACATTTATTAAAATCTATGTAACATAACTTAAAAAAGAAATGAATAGCTTATTCACTTTTAGGACCAATTATTCAAATTTACACTAAACATTATAATTTTTGCAATTGGGGTATTGTTTTCTATGATCTTCGACACATTGCAGAAGGCACTTTCTCTGCTACTCATCTATTGTGAGAAGTCCATTAAAATCTCGAATTAGTTTTACACCCCTTTCAGCTGTGTCATTGACAGCAGTCAAATTTTGAAATGTCTCTGGTATTTAGGAATGAAAAGTCATAATTCTGGAATGATGTTAAAGAAACTAATATCAACGTTCAATCTCTTAATAAAATTCAAGCTTTTTTGGGAAATAAAGTCCTCGATTTTCCCCTGAAAAATAAGGAATCAATCCGAAATTAGGTATAGTAAAAATTTTATATGTGAATAAATATTTAAGATATTTTAAATAAACTGAAGCGGGCAACTTCATTGAGATAAAATAAAAGATGCATTTTCTTGCAGTATTAAGAGTATCACGTTTGAAATTCTCGATTATGCTCTTTTTTGATTTCGCATCAACGTTTTCAGTAAAAATGGATATAATGCATATTTTTTATTAAGGTACCGCAAATGATTGACAAATTTCGTTACATCAACCAAAGAAATATATTTGTAAATGGTCTTATATTTCTTTAAAGCCTGTAAGAGAAATTTAAATCTTTTAACACCGGCCGATGGGGACTTTCTATCCATTCTATCACATAGATCTTCACAAGAAATAAACAATTGTTTTTTTAAACTTTTAAATTCCTGTTCTTTTGAAGCCAAACGATTTCTAAACATGAATGACTAAGGATTTTGCCCACTTAAAAGTATTTTTTCAGTCTTGTGTCTGGCGCAATATCGCCGCTCTGGTGCAACAATGACGCAAATGCAACTTGGTAAATATTTACCGTTTGGTAGCTTGGCAACAAGTTAGATCGGTAGCCAAATCAAAGTCGAGCCAAGAAACAACGGTGTGATCTTTGGCGATCGCAGCTAAAAAAAGTCGCCAAAAAATCATGGTTTAGCTGGCATATCGATTATCTAACGTCCTTCACCGAAGTTAAGCACCTTCGGGTGCTGTCAGTTTTTGGGAGGGTGACCAACTGACCATATCAATCATCGGTGCGTTTTCCTTCGTTTCTTGCTCACATTTGGTTTTATTTTTTAGAAGATCTACCTGTTATCAGAAATATTCTACCCTAAATAATGAATGAGTATATATATATTACGGGATGGGACGATTCGGCGCGGCCGATTTGGCGCGGCCGTTTCGGCGCCGGCCGTTTGGGCGCCGGCCGATTCGGCGCGGGCCGTTTCGGCGCGAAACTTATTACAGTGCATGGATTTCGGAAAGGAGAAAATCTGTTTAGTAAATAATTTTTAAATTTTTTAACCATGACCAAAGTATTAATTCAAATTATTTAACAAAGATATTAATTTGATAATTAAATTAAATTTAAATTATGATAATAATTATTCCACTTTTCATAATATGGCAACACCATGAAAATTTAATTCTCTGAAATATCTCTGAAATCTATGAAAATATCTGGCGCCGAATCGGCCGGCGCCCAAACGGCCCGCGCCCAATCGGCCGGCGCCGAAACGGCCGCGCCGAATCGGCCGCGCCGAATAGTAGTAGACCGTATATATTAGGGTGGTCCTTATTTGTATGGTAAAACTTTTTTTTAGGAATTCCGTTGGTGACCCCCCTTAGTTTTGTGTCACTATAGAAAATAATAATGTATGCAAAATTTAAGCTCATTCGGATAATAATAACACGTGCCGCAAAAGCCTTGAAGTTTTAAGAAAATACTGATTATTACTTAAATTATTTATTACTTTACTAAATACTTTAATAACTTTAATTTACTTTATTAAATACTGAAATTATAGAGTCAGCGCAGTTTCGTTGCCAAGGCAAATAAATTATAAGTGTAGTACCATGGACGAGCTATGAGCTCTTTTGGTACTCATAACTATATTTTTTTTTGTATGTATGTCTGTGTTTGTCTCCCCATTTTTGTCTTTTGTTCTTTATGTATCTTTGTGTTAATAAATTCTGAAATTCTGAAAATTAAAAAAAAAAATCATGATTATTATATACGTGTCATGAAATATTAAGTAAGTATAAGTAAAATATTGTCCCTACGTGTAATTTCAATGCATCTATATATTGGCCATGGAAATAAAACTTTTCTGCTTTTAATGTTAAAAAAAAAAAAAAAAATACTGATTTTTTTACAAAACATCAAAAAAAAAACAAAGATTAAACCCTCCCATCTTCTTCTTGATTTTTTATAAGAATCTAATATAGTTTTTGTTATAATGTCCCAGATTCCATTCTTCTATCACCTCTCTTTCGGTAGTAAAAAGTTTTAAAGTAAAAATAACTCTTGTAAAGTTGTTTTTCCTGCATTTTAAAACAGCTAATAACTCTAGAACTATACAACTTAAAAACCTGAAATTAGTGCCATTTGGTTTGTAATTTTATTATCTTTGATTTGATGTGATGTGCAACATAACTGCCTTTCTTAAAAATATTTTTTTCAAAATTAAAAAAATGGGAAAAAAATTGAATAAAAAAAATTTTTATTAAGTAATTTTAAAGTTTTCCAACTCCTAAAATAAACATTTCTGCCAAATTTCAAGTTGAAAATAAAATTTGATCATGTAGAAAAAAATAAAAATTTCGAAATTTTGGCAAGTCCCTTAATATTCCATATAATTCAACAAAAAAGCGATTCACTCATTGGGAATTCAAAAACTCCCTTGAGTCCTATAAGTCTTTGAAATTAAACTCTGACGATCCGATCAGAGAACAATTTTAATTTATTAAATAAATTAATACTAAATTACGTGCGTTTTACTTTACATGTCCATTGTTATGGATAGAACAGATGGTGGTAGTGCTGAGATTGTAGGGTTTCACGGGTTACGCAGTCCCCCAAAATATATGGATTTTAACCAAAAAATTAGAAATGATAACAATTGTAAGTTCCTCCAAACACATGGCCATGAAATAACGACCCTACTTTAAAATTAATACAGTTTGTAGATCTCTTATATGAAGTATTTCTAGATGCAAACTTAATTTCACTTCCAAAAGGAATAAATAAAATAAGAGAAATAAATAATTCTTGTCCCGACATTTACTCAGAAAACAGACTGAAAACAATAAAGCCAAGACCCAAAAAATTCCATCTGCTCGCGAGGCGTTTGAAATCTGCAATCCTTCCTATTTATATTAAAGCATTGTTTTAATAGTTTAAACATAGAATACACAGTAGGGTGGTCGCTAATAACATGGGGAAAAATTTTTTTCGTTCAATTTTTCGCGGCACCCCCTCAAAAGGTGCCATTTGATGTCAAACTAATATTCTGAAAGTTTCAGACCAAAAAAATAATATTTCGACCCCGCGCCCAGCCGTCAAAGTTTCGAAAAAACGCGATTTTTCACTAAAAACTGCGCGCTTTTCACCATAAAATTCGAACCGAACATAGTAGAAAAGAAAATAAGGATTCATTCTTTAGATAATTTATTAAGCTTTAACTTTTCTAATTGAAACTTTTTTGCGTGACCCTTAGATCAAGAGATACAAGGGGGATTCCTTACCCCACCCCCAATATCAATCTTTTAAGGAGAGACGGGATTTTTTCTTTTATTCATTAAATATTGTTTACTGGTTTAATAATATGAAAACAATCATTTTTTAACCATATAAGTGTGAAATTTTAGGGTGTAAAGTGAGAAGAATTTTTTGAATTTACTTTTTTATTCTGGATAACAGTTAATAAAAAATACACTAAAAATTATAAAATATATTAACAAAAGCACACATAGCATACAAAATTAGGATTATTATTCACATAAGAGCAACACATTTAAATTTAACATTTAAAATTTACAAAATATAATTCAAAATTAAAGAGGCAAGGGTCTAGAAAGGGTAGGGTTTTTTTCACGTCCGGGTATAATTTTCTACACTAAGAAACAACTTGTAAAAGGTATTGCTTCTGTTCTTCGTCTTTAATAATTGATATATTAAATTCTTGCACTAGTTTTATACCTCTTTCAGCAGCATCATTAACAACTTTTAAATTTTTCTCAATATCAAATCCTTTTGAAAACTCCAAGTAAGTGCACCACTCATCAGGATCAGACTAGAAAACTGTGCTGAAATACCTTTTAAAAAAGTTTAATGTAAATGGAGATTAAAGCTATCTAGTTCTTTACTTAAAAGAGAATGGCAGTCATTTAAATGCACTTTTCAACTTCTCTGTTCTATTTTCTTCATTATAGTCTTGGTCCACATCATTTTTTTTGTAAGACAATACTTTTAAAGCTATGTTAATTTTTATATCTTTATTTAGGCTTTATAAAAAAAATGCAATTATTTCAGGGTTTAAATACCATAAGTGGTTTATAAATTTAGTAAGTGCAACTTCTGATACTTCAGTTTCTCTTTTTTATAATTAATTAATGATTTAATGGATTTTAAATCTTGATTCAGAGCTAATATGGGATCAGGAGCGTTAAACCACACTTTTACATAAATATTTAAAATGAAAACACAGATAGTTCTAATCTTCTAATTGTTTCCCTCACTTGAAGGTTAAAGGAAACTAGTTTCTAAAGCTGAACATTTTTAAGCAATAGATTGCTTTAGCCATCCATCTAGCGTGATGAGGAGCTCTAAATGATATCTGATGTGGTTTTGAAAACCCAATAAGTATAACACCAGAAGTAACAGATCCCTATGGTCTTCTCTAGGATGATATATTGAGTTTTGCATCTGCCCGGTTATGCACTTCATAGAAGTTGTACTTACTAAATTTATAAACCACTTATGGTATTTAAACACTGAAATAATTGCATTTGATTTTTTGATAAAAGCCTAAATAAAGATATAAAAGTTAACATGGCTTTAAAAGTATTGTCTTACAAAAATGATGTGGACAAAGACTATAATGAAGAAAATAGAACAGTGAAGTTAAAAGTGCATTTAAATGAATGCCATTCTCTTTTAAGCAAAGAACTAGATAAGATAGCTTTAATACTCCATTTACATTAAACTTTTTTAAAAGGTATTTCAGCACAGTTTTTAAAGTCTGATCCAGATGGAGTGGTGCACTAACTTGGAGTTTTCAAAAGGATTTGATATTGAGAAAAATTTAAAAGTTGTTAATGATGCTGCTGAAAGAGGTATAAAACTAGTGCAAGAATTTAATACATCAATTATTAAAGACGAAGAACAGAATCAATACCTTTTATAAGTTGTTTCTTAGTGTAGAAAATTATACCCGGACGTGAAAAAAACCCTACTCTTTCTAGACCCTTGCCTCTTTAATTTTGCATTATATTTTGAAAATTTTAAATGTTAAATTTAAATGTGTTGCTCTTATGTGAATAATAATCCTAATTTTGTATGCTATGTGTGCTTTTGTTAATATATTTTATAATTTTTAGTGTATTTTTTATTAACTGTTATCTGGAATAAAAAAGTAAATTCAAAAAATTCTTCTCACTTTACACCCTAAAATTTCACACTTATATGGTTAAAAAATGATTGTTTTCATATTATTGAACCAGTAAACAATATTTAATGAATAAAAGAAAAAATCCCGTCTCTCCTTAAAAGATTGATATTGGGGGTGGGGTAAGGAATCCCCCTTGTATCTCTTGATCTAAGGGTCACACAAAAAAGTTTCAATTAGAAAAGTTAAAGCTTAATAAATTATATAAAGAATGAATCCTTATTTTCTTTTCTACTATATTCAGTTCGAATTTTATGGTGAAAAACGCGCAGTTTTTAGTGAAAAATCGCGTTTTTTCGAAACTTTGACGGCTGGGCGCGGGGTCGAAATATTATTTTTTTGGTCTGAAACTTTCAGAATATTAGTTTGACATCAAATGGCACCTTTTGAGGGGGTGCCGCGAAAAAAATTCGCACTTTGAGTTTTAGCGACCACCCTAATACACAGCTGCATAACCAGCACAAAAACAAAAGATTTAAAAAAATTAAAGTGGTTAGATACAAATACTACTGAGATTTTTCAATATTTTTTTCATTCGACACCACTGTGAGGTCCGATGGTTGGTGGTGGTCACCCTCCCAAATACTGACTGCGCCTGAAGGTGCGTAATTAGAGAAGAATATTAGAAGGCGTGCGATACTGGTTAGGCCATGATTTAAGCGTTTAGGCATTTCAAGCCGTTTTTGGCGATTTATCTTTGCGACAATTAAAATGATCACCTAAGATTGACTCGACTTTTTCGACTTCGCGCGATATCGTGGCCAATCTAGAAGCCTTGCTGCCAAGCTCCCGTGTAGTAGAAATTTCAATTTTTACATTTGCGTCATTGTTGCACTGGAGAGGCGATATGTCCTGCTATGGACCTCCATGACCTTTCCCCATAAAATAAAGTGAACCAACCTATCTAAACTTGAATATTTTCATGGAATAAGTGGCTTATTTAGCCATCCATCTGACATGATGCAGAGCTCCTAGTGGTCTAATTTTAAATGATGCTTCTGAATTTCCCCATAAAAATTAATCACAATTCAATTATCTCCTTATAATCGTGTTTTCAGTTCTTTTATGGTATTAACAAAATAATATGTATTAAGTAGTGCTCAAACTTTCATCTTTGATTGATATTTCCATCAAATATTTTTCACCGTCTTCCTTATTGATATCATTCCATCTTTCCCTAATTTTTTAAAGATCACATCTGGACTTATTTTAATTTGGTCAGTTCTTGCTTAAACACACTTCTTAATATCAATTAGTATATGTGGTGGCAACATGTAAAATGTGTAAGCTCTCGGTCCGCATAGTGTTCTAAAAGATTAACAGCACCATTAACCCATCCAGTGTGAGAACTGGTGGTGTCTGAACAGAGAATTTTCCTAACTTTAAATGATGCTAAAATTATCAAATTTTACCAAGTTTCCATGTATTTTAATGAACTATCTTCATCACACATGCTCATTTTGTGTCTCCTATTTCATCTTTTCGTCATTCTGATCTAGAGGAAGCGAGCGGAGAAGCTATTCCCACACTAAGTCATAGTTACTATGGCGCGCTATGGGATTCAAACTTCAACCGCCGTGCGGCACGGGTTAATATTAAAATATCGGAAAATCCTTTTGCACACTTTCATTTCATGGTAAAAGGAAAAAAATTAAGGGGGGTGCCCAAAAAAATTCCGACTTTGAAAAATAAGGGCCACCCTAATATGCATGTGTATTTTACCTTAAAACAGACCCTTCACAAAGTATTTTTGCCTTTAAACAGACCCTCTTTTTCGCAATACTTCAAATATTGGACCTTATTTTCACAAAAACAGGCTCCTGGCTGAAAAAACTAATTTACACTACCTTCAAATTCACAAAATTATAAGTAGATTTTCACAAAAAACGGACCCTTCACAAAAAGTCTGGAATGACCCCTGAATATATTAATTGGATTAGCAAAATTTATACACAATTTTAGAAATAGCAACATTCTCTTTAAAAATGATAATTGTATGAATTAATAAAATACGATTTTCTAACAAAATTTGACAAGATTATGGGTATAATTTTTTTTAGTTATATAAATAAGGTTAAAATTTTATTTAACAAGTCAAAAAATATTCAATAATGAATTTTGGGATATTTTAGTTTGAAAAATGTTTATTTTTCATAGGCTGATACTATATGTCATGATTGATATTTTTCAAATAAATATTATGATGTATATCTAAATCGCTTGCGTTTATTATTTAAACAAAAGTTTCAAGATGTGTTTTAGGAAAAACTTGCGCATCAGTTCCTGCGCATTTTTTTAACTGGTGGTTGACCAATTTCAGCTGTATTTAAACACATTCCTTCAGGATTTAAAATTCTGTCTACTGCATTCACATTAGCAATTCTGCTCTCTAGGTATTCTGCTATTTCAACGTAATTGTTTTGTCCTGCTATTCTATGCGCTGTTTTGCCATACTTATCTACCATATCAACAGCAGCGCCACTCTCTACCAAGACTTTGACTGCTTCCAAATGCCCTTTGAACACTGCCGCATGAAGAGGCCTCCTTCTCAAATGATCGTGGGCATTCACAGCCGCACCTTTGCTGATTAGCAGCTTGAGGTTAGCGACTAGATTGCATCTCGCTGCATTATGGAGTGGCGTTTCACCGTTCTTATCGCTCAGATTTACAGAAGCACCGCTGTCTACTAACACACTAAGTACATCAAATCGATCGCATCCAGCTGCGACGTGAAGCGGTGCTACGTAATCGTTATCTACCATATCAACAGCAGCGCCACCCTCTAACAAGACTTTGACTGCTTCCAAATGCCCTTTGCGCACTGCTTCATGCAGAGGCCTCCTTCTCATACGATCGTGGGCATTCTCAGCCGCACCTTTGCTGATTAGCAGCTCGAGTACAGCGATTCGATTGCGACTAGCTGCATTATGGAGTGGCGTTGCACCCTCCTTATCGCTCAGATTTACAGAAGCACCGCTGTCTACTAACGCTCTTACGGCACCTAAAGACGCGTGGCAGACGGCTACGTTTAAGGGAGTGGCGCCATTTTGGTCTTGGAGGTTCACGTCCATGCCTTTGCTGAGCAACAGTCTGAGTAACTCGATTCGATCGTGACAAGCTGCGACGTGGAGTGGGGTTTCAAAACCCCACTCCTCATCTAGAGCAGCGCCATTTTCAACCAACACTTTGACTGTTTCGAAACGCTTCATCACGACTGCTTCACGAAGAAGGGATGTTCCCACACGATTTCTAGCATTGAAATCCCCACCTCTGCCAATATACAGCTCGAGTAGATCGACTTGAATGCGTTCGGCCGCAACACTGAGTGCTGAATTACCAAAGTCATCCCACTCATCAACAGCAGCACCACCTTCTACCAAAACTTTGCCTGCTTCCGAAAATCCTTCTATCCCTACTTTATGAAGAGGGGTACGGCTAAAATAATCTTTAGCATTCACAGCCGCACCTTTGCTGATTAGCAGCTCGAGTATAGCGATGCGATTGCATCCGGCTGCATTATGGAGTGGCGTTGCACCGTTCTTATCGCTCAGATTTACAGAAGCACCGCTGTCTACTAAATATCTTACGGCACCTAAAGACGCGTGGCAGACGGCTACATTTATGGGAGTGACGCCTTTTTGGTCTTGGAGGTTCACGTTCATGCCTTTGCTGAGCAACAGTCTGAGTAACTCGATTCGATCGTGACGAGCTGCGAAGTGGAGTGGGGTTTCAAAACCCCACTCCTCATCTAGAGCAGCGCCATTTTCAACCAACACTTTGACTGTTTCGAAACGCTTCATCACGACTGCTTCACGAAGAAGGGATGTTCCCACACGATTTCTAGCATTCAAATCCCCACCTCTGCCAATATACAGCTCGAGTAGATCGACTTGAATGCGTTCGGCCGCAACACTGAGTGCTGAATCACCAAAGTCATCCCACTCATCAACAGCAGCACCACCTTCTACCAAAACTTTGCCTGCTTCCGAAAATCCTGCTATCGCTGCTTTGTGCAGAGGGGTACGGCCAAAATAATCTCTAGCATTCACAGCCGCACTTTTGCTGATTAGCAGCTCGAGTATAGCGATGCGATTGCATCCGGCTGCATTATGGAGCGGCGTTGCACCGTTCTTATCGCTCAGATTTACAGAAGCACCACTTTCAACCAAGACTTTGACTGCTCCCAAATGCCCTTGGCACACTGCTACAAGAAGAGGGGTCCTTCCACTGTTATCTTTAGTATTCAACGCTGCACCTTCTCTTATCAACAGCTCAAGTATGTCTATTTGATTGCACGTAGCAGCAACATGCAGGGGTGCTTCTTGAGCGCGATTTACAGCATCTAAAGAAGCCCCGTATTCCACTAACACTTTTACTATTTCCACTTCTTTCTTATCAAGAGAGGTTGGGGCGTAATTTTTTTTAGCATTTGAATATGGATAATCATAAGAACCTTCGGCAGCTGCTAAATGCAAGGCAGTTCCTCCCCTTCCTCCCACGAATTCGGCATTAACGTCGACAGTTGGAATGCACGACAGCAGCATCTTGACCATGAAAGAGCTGTGCTTTATCACGGCCAAGTGCAGTGCAGTGAATCCATTTTCGTTCCTCGCATTCACCCGATCACCAGGGAACGAGCGAAGTGCAGCGCGAATGTCGCTTTCGCTGCAGGAGTCACTTGGCTCGGGATTGTTCAGCACAAACTGGTGAATCAGGTGGTTTCCATGGGGATACTTCACGTCACACGCCAAGAACTGGAGCGACTTGGGTCCATCCAGTTGGTTACAGAATAACAAATCCATACCTGCAAATCCATTAATTATTAGTGAAGCAGAAAATTCATCATTTATCTCTTCTTTGAAGAAGAAGGACGTTGAAATAGCCAAATTTCCCACCACCCCTACTCAAACTTGGATTTCCCCAACCGCTTAGCAAAGAAATATATCTCTTTAACCCACTTGCCCATGAAGAAGTCTTCACTATAAGTCCATAAATAGAACAGATTAAAGTTAGCAAAATAAATAAATGAAAAATTTATGGAATTAATTAAGAGGGGTAAATTTTCAGTATTCCTGTAAACGAAAGGCTTAAACTGAAATGGGAAACATGAATAGGTATGACACTATTTAATTGTCAATCTGGAATACACAATCTTTTAAGCTAAAATTAGCATTGGGTTCACTAAATTTCAACTAGAATTTTGGCTAGATATGTTTACCACAAATACAATTACACTTCATTTTTTAAATTTGGGGAAAAAACAGAGAATATTTTTAAGAAACCCTAAAATAGATGAATATGTAGCAAAAATATGTAATAATAGATGTAAATAAAATGAAATATGTAAATAAAAATGGTCTGAATCGATCCCTTGAAATGTATAGTAATTGAGAGAACTCGCCAATATCAGATTTCAAAAAAGGAATGAAATTGCATTGAATTTTATTCCCCAAGTAAGGTTGACTGACTGCATTGATGAGAATATAGAATAGAATAGAATTAGAATTTATTATCACAAATAATATCATAAAATACAGGGTTGCCAACCTTTTCTAGATAGCTTCAGGGGTCCAGAAAAAAAATTTCAGGAGTTTTTTATGTTATTCAAGAGTAGCGCAAAAACAGTATTTTACAAGGGTATAACTCTTAAAAAGGAATTAAAATTTAATTAAGCTCTATAGTATATCAAGAAAATATGTTCATGCAATTTTTAAATAAATGAACCTAACAGATTTAAATTTAAACAACCTTATACTTTCAATAAAACTGTAAGTAATCATCAATAGTTATTCTGACTCAAAATGTATAAATTGAGCAGAAAATGAAAAACTAACACTGACGGGAAGCTTTAGCTTCCTTTAGCCCACTTTTTAACTGGGCCCAAAACTTTAGCCCAAGAAGTTTAATTTCACACCCAAAAAATTACCCATATGGAAGATTTTGTAAGACTTTCTTTCTGATAAATTTAAATAATGCTTAAATAATATTATTTAAAATTTAAATTTTACTTTAAAATTTTCATATACCCTATATCCTCAAACCGAGCAGCCCGGTGGCGCAGTGGTAGCGCATAGCTCTTCCGTGCCACAGGTCCGGGGTTCGATTCCCGGGCTGGGCAAGGTCGACTCAACCTTTCATCCCTTGAGTGGGTCGATAAATTGAGGACCAAGCGTGCTTGGGAACTAAACACTGGGGGTCCTGCGTTAGGCTGACCACCTAACCGGGACATATGCCTTGCACCCCAGGGCCCACGGTCAGGAGTACGAAGATGGGCATCGTAGGCCTTGGCCCACTATAGGGCTGTTGCGCCGAGGAGTTTAGTTTATATACTCAAACCTTGTAATTCTTTATTTGATATTAAAACTCTCAAGTTCAAACTATAAATTTTTCTTGCAAACAACAAGAAATTACTCTAATATTTTATTTTAATTTGCCAGCTAATTATTGGACACATTTGAACTACAATAAGTGAACATTTTCCCCAAAAACAAGCATTAAAAGCCAAGGTTATTGATGCAAAGTCGCGCGCGACCTCGAAAAATTTTGCGCGCACACCGTCGTCAAGTTGTCCGCCCGTCCGTTGAACCGTCCGTCAAGTTGTTTTTTCTGCCCGTGATCACGCCATCAAAATGCCAACTTTACAGGCAAACATCCGGAAGCATGTATAAAAATTCGGGATTTTTTCAATAATATAGGATTTATAGGAAATATAAGCTGACTGTGACCCGGCTCTACTACTATTCGGTGCAGGCCGTTTCGGCGCCAGAAAAAAAACTAACAAAAATTTTTTTTTTGGTTTCGCGCCGAAACGGCCGATGCCGAATCGTCCCATTCCGATTTCCGGAGTATTAAACTCTTATTGCAGATTTGCGGGTTTTCAGTACTTATCCGGGGAAACTCCGGAAGTTCCGGAGTAGTTGGCAACCCAGAAAATACAACACAAGGAATACACGCATATAAAGAACAAAAGACAAAAAATGGGGACAAACACAGACATACATACAAAATTATATAAATAGTTACGAGTACCAAAAGAGCTCATAGCTCGTCCATGGTACAAGGACATATAATTTCTTTGCATTGACAACGAAGCTGCGCTGACTCTATTTGGTTAAATTAAATAATTTCTCAATGTTATTGTGTCTTGCTATAAAATCATAAAGACCATTTTTAGACATCATCATCAATAATTAACCATAAAGACCATATGAACTTTGATATCACAATGCGAAATCCGAAATCACATGATATGGTTGACAACATGATAAGCTCAATTGCATAGAATACAGGTGTCAGTCTTACCTACTCAATCCTAGCCAACCTTATATTGCTAATTGAGATGTATGGAATATCTGGGGTGGCTAGCTTTGGAAGGGTTAAAATTTCGGTTTCATTATACAACCGGGTGCCACTTGTTTTTTTGGCGTTTCCAACTCGGGCAATAAATCCTTTTCTAGCAACCTGGCGGATATACTGGATTATAATGCCAAGAATAGTGCCAAAAGAAGTGGCACCCGGTTGTATAATAGCAACCAAAAATTCTTTATTTAAACCCTCTTTCCTCTCAAGAGGGGGGAGAGAGGGGAATTTTGGCACATGCCGAACTAAGAATGCTCAAAATGACGACCACATGTACAGTTCTTCATCCATACCTATTACGGTTGCTATTACGGTTAGCTTGTTTTTAATTAGGTTTAACTGATTTTAATGCTTTTTGCGCTTTGCCATTTCTTTACCACTCTGGATTCTCAATGAGAAGGTCGTGAATTTTCGTCGCGATTTTTTGTGTTACGCGGACAAAGGAGTTTACCCTAACGGTCCATTGCTGGGGTTTCCATAGAGCTAATACAAATAGAGACAGCTTTCCCCGCTCCGTACGGCAACCATGCATGTCAAAAACAGTCGAACCTGTTTGAGTGGCAATAAGAAATCTTTAACATTGGAAGTCCCATAGGCGGGTGAATTTTGAGGTATAAAAACTGCTCTTTCTCCCAGAAAAATGATAGAAAAAAAGATGCCAACAATTTATTACACGAGAGGAAACAACGACGAATCAATTCCGTGAAGAAAAAAAGTACCTTTCTCGATTAGTTTTTTTTTTGTGAATTTTTTAAACTCCGCGGTTTTGGAAGAAAACGACTTTAAACTGCATTTTCAAAATGTTGTGGGGGAAATTTTTTTTAAAAAAGCTTCACAATATATAATATGAACCCTTCTGATTCGATCTGAGTAATTTCCGATTAGTTTAAACTAGTATTTAAGGGAGAAAATTGTGGATTTAGTGGTCGAGGTAGAAAATGGAAGTTGGCATAGCTTGGCGGTCTGACCTTGGCGTGCGTTTTTGTCGTAGTTTCTTTACGTGGTTCTTCGAAATAACTAAATAACTTGTTTTTTTTTACATTTAAAATTGCCAAGTCATCTGTAAGGCAGATATATTATGCTTCTGCTTCTCGACGCAAAAATATTAAATTTCCTATAATTGTGTCAACTTTAAATTTAAGTATTTAATTCTTACCACTGATTTAGGTTTTTATTTTTGATAGGGGGAAGTTTTCAGTAAAACATTCTTTGTTAATCTTTTCTTACCATGTCACAAGCCATATTTTAAAAAAATCTATGAACACTATCGGATCTTCTTTTTTAACTTTAAAGTTAAACTAATAAAAAAACATATAAAGAGGAATTAAGTGTAGAGCATTTGCGTCCAGCGTTTTGTTAATTTAAAACATACGTATTATTAAAGAAACTTAAAGAAAGAAAGAAATAATTTACGACATAGTATATATTCCTTGAAATTATTTCTATGGATTTTCCCGCCAATCTAAGGTACAAAGAAGATGGGACAGCTGTAATTCTCTCCTAACGCCAGGTGGTGGTTTGAGACATCTGACCACATGACCAATCATCTGTATTTAAGATAAGAATCTTTGATATTTGTTTGAATGTATCACACTTTTCTCTCATATGAAATAGAAACATGGTTAAAAGTTGCTGCGCCATCAATTGCTGTGAAAGAGCAACTAAAAACTCCATCGTTTCGTTTCATAGGTAAAATCTTATTTTTACCTTACTAATTTTACTGATTTTACTAAATAATTAAATTTTTAATTAAATGATGTTAAAAAATTATATATGTGTGTGTATCAAGATAATAAATGGTTTAAGTATAAAAATTTAAATAAGAAACTTAAGTTTAATATAATGTATACATGCCCTTAATATTAAGTGTTTTTTATGAATAAAACTAATTAATTTGATAGTGATACCTTTAATGATGAAGGGCATTTTATAATGATTTAAATAAAAGGGGATTTTGGAATGGTATTAGTCACTAGAATATTTTAAGTAATTGTGTTGTAAGTGGCATTTTGAAGTATTAAAATATTTGTATTTATTAGCTGTCTGAATTAAAATTAAAAATAGAATATTTCTTTAAGTGGACTCATCAAACACCACTTAATACTTAAAATACCTGTTTTTGTGGGGGAAGGAAGGAAGTAGATTTCCTAAAGAAGAAAATCGGAGAAAAATTGGGAGATAAGCATTGTTAATTGCTATGGTGGAAACATCAACTAAAAATAAGATTTAGAACAAACGAGATTTTATTCTTAAAGCTACAGAAGATAAAACTTCCTTAAGAAGAAAAAAGATAAGTTTAAAAAGGTCCTCGCGAGTCATCCACTGGTATAAAGTAATCGAAAAAGGCTGCACGCGAAAAAACCAAACACGCCAATAGTCCGATTTCATCGCCAATCTGACAACCCAGCCCACCCCAGTTTGAGTGGAAAAATCGAGGGAGAGTGGACATACGAAGAAGAATGGAGCAGGTGTTCAAAGCTGTCTCCATATGTATTAGCTCCATGGGGGTTTCAGGTACCAATTTATTGCATTTCTCTAGGATTGTTTGATTTTGTCTTCTGGTGATTCTTCGACTGTAGTCAAGTGTTATGGCAGTTGCAAGTGCGTCTCGGGCGATTTCCTCTTTTGGTGATATAAGTCTCATGAGGACATATCATCGTATGATGGAGGACACCACAGATCCCATTTCGGTGATAAAATTCTGTCAGGATTACGGGTTAGTTGGGAGCAAGTACATTTGTCCTGTGTGTACTAAGCCTATGCAGCTCGCTCCCCGTACAGATTCCACCGACAAGCTTTATTGGAGGTGTTGCTGTACGAGATCAACTGTTAAACGATCCATTCGGCTGGGGACGTGGTTTTCTGGGAGCAATCTCCCAATCACCAAAATTCTTTTAATCTGTTGTTGTTGGGTTTACTGTCACTGGGGTCACTGGTTGTCACTGGGGTTCATTGCACACCAGTGTGAGGTTGCTCGCTCGACCGTTACACACTGGGCAAGCTTCTGCAGAGAAGTTTGTCTGGAGATTTTTATTTCTGGTATGCCACAAATTGGGGGGCCTGGGACTGTGGTGGAAATTGATGAGAGCAAGTTTGGGAAACGAAAATTTAAGAGAGGAAAAAGGGTGGAGGGGCAATGGGTCTTTGGCGGATATGAACGGGGAACAGGCCGTTGTTTTTTTGCCCCTGTGGAAAACCGCAGTGCGGAAACCTTGCCCAAAATCATAACCGATCGCATTCTTCCGGGGACTACTGTAATTTCTGATTGCAGGGGGTCGTACAAATCAGCATACCTGCCAACTTTTCAAAAACAGAAATAGGAACAACATGCGCGACACATTTTGAATGAGTTCAAAGGGGGGATTGTTAAAAAAAGTTTGTAAGAAAAAATGATTCAAAGTTATATAAAAGGGGTAAAAAAGTATACTAAATGTGAAATTAGAGTATCAAAAAAATTCATGAATCAAAAAATTTGTAATTAAGTTGAAAATAAACAAATGCTTTAATTTCAGGGATGTGATTGGCAAAAAGGCAAAAAAGAGGAAACCCAATATCTCAATAAAATGAATGTGCAAAGCACAAATTCATACAAAAGGCAACTTACAGAATAGACAATTAAACTACAGCATAATTAAATTGACTCTATTTTTATTCATTTGTGAAAGCAAAGTAAATAATTTTACTATAAAGACAAAAAAGTAAACTATCTAAACAAAATTTCCATGCTGCGAGGACAATATTATGAGGAAACAATTATACCAAATCATTTAATAGTTGTATCGCCAATATTAAAATTATTTTCTCTACATTGAAAGGTTTTCTTGACTGAATAGTTACCAAGGTGTCAATAATTTAAATTACATGTATGACTTTTACTTTTTTTTGAATATAAGAGGTAATGGTGCCTCAGTGTTGATTGGGTATCAAGGTCCACTTATAATTTATATTTATTATAAAAAATTTAAATAATGCTTAAATAATATTATTTACCTTAAACTTTTTATACACCCCATTATCTTCACACCTTGTAATTCTTTGTTTGAACCCTCAAGTTCAAACCATAAATTTCTATTTGCCTTCTTGCAAACAACAAGAAATTCCTCTAATATTTTTTTTTTTAATTTGCCAGCTAAATATTGGACACATTTGAACTGCAAAAAGTGAACACTTTCTCCCAAAACAAGCATTTATAGCCTAGGATATTGACCCAAAGTAAGAAAAACGCGATCGCGAACCGTCTGTCAAGTTGTTTTTTCTGTCCGCGTCCACGCCGTCAAAAAGCCAACTTTACAGGCAAAAGTCCGGAAGAACGCGTAAAAATTATTTTTTCTTCGAAAATTTTCGGAAATGCGTAAAAATTAAGCTGCATCCGCAATTCCGTAGTACAAACCGAATTTCCGTAATAGTTGGCAAGTATGGAAAAAACAATTCTCGTTCTATGGTTGATTGATTATTGCACAATTTGAGTAGGTCGAAAATGGCAGGGGGGACGAAAAATCGGGACATTTGGTACTGAAATCGTATTTTCGGAACAAAAGTGAAAAATCGGTACAAATACGAATTAATCGGAACGGTTGGCAGGTACGCAAATGTCTCTCTCACAAGGGCTTTGTGCATCTCTCAGTTAATCACAAGTATACTTTTAACACTAATTCAATTGAAGGCACTTGGAGTGCAGTGAAAAGGGGCTTCCGAGGGTAAAGCATCAATTTGATTCTTATCTTGCTGAGTACGTTTGGATGAAGAGCTCCGTCTCACCAGCAGACAAAATGCTTTCATTCTTTGAGATGTGCAGTAAATTGTATCCGCCCCAGGGGCCCTACTACGTGCACACGACGGGTTCCAACCCGTTCCCACCAAACCCGACGGCTAAAAACCCACATCTACTCGTCGGAGAAGAAAAGGACTACTTCGAGCACACCACTTTCCGTCGTCGAGTGATGGTGGGAACTCTATGAGTTCGAGGCTATTTTACCCACCACGACGGGTTCTCATCGATCAATCAAAACGAAATTGCAACAAGAAAAAGGGATTTTGTACACCACATAATGCTTTAATTGCCATTTATAAGCTTTTTATATACTTAACCGCGTGTTAAATGACTTAATTTGACGTATTTTGAGTTTTTACATCGCACTAGTTAAGCCTACTTTTTCGACTTGCCGCCGTATTTTACAAAGACGTTGGAGCGCCATCTACTAGCACATATAGAAAGTACCTATTGAATGAAAGAAAGAAAGGTTCAATAATAAGAACATGTTAAAACTACTATTTAATTTAATATAGGAACAACAGGTATTAAAAATATTCTATAATAGAATATTTTAACCTATTAATTAATTAGAATTAATTATTAATAGATTATTTTAGAATATTTATTTATTAGAATCCTTTAAGTATTGTTACAGTAAATCTTTGTTAGGTTCAACCAAGCTTTTTTAAGCGATTAGTAAATTGCTTTGTGGTGTAAAAAATATGGAAAGAATTATTTTCCCCCTAAAATAGTTGTCTTTATTCTTATAAATTAAGATAAAATAATTTTTTAAGAAAAAAAGTTTACTTTCAAATATTTTTAAAGTTCTTACGTTTTGTGGTAAAACATTAGTAAATATATTTCCGTATTTGAACAATTTAAATATATTTTTAACTAAGTACGTAAGTAGAAATCATTTATGTATTTTATGAGCGCCCGTTCTATGAATGATCAATTACTTACCCTATCAGTTACTAAAATTTTTATTCTTGTTTCTATAACTACTTTTGCCAAATTTTAAGATCAATATAAGGTTTGAAAAAAATTATGACAGTGAGATTACTAAAAAAACCATGCCTCCATTTTTCTAAAAATTAAAATCATTCTTTGTTTTTATTGATTCAGTTAAAATAATTTTTCTCAAGTAATATATTTTTTCTATAAAATAATAAAGATAAAAAATTAAATAAGCTACTTATTGACAGTCTGTTTTTTTGTGGTTAATGTATAAGAAAAAAATTAGTTTGTAAAACATGACTAAAATTATAAAAACAAGCCTTCAATAAAAATCCTCAACATCAACATACTCGTACTTAAAAAGCTAAAGCAGAAATCCGTCGTGGGAATTCCATTTCACCTAGTCAAGAGGTGGTGGGTTGAAACCCGTCGGCCAACTCTATTTTGCGGGAATCTTTCCCCACTTTTTGTAGATCGTAGTAGTCCTAGGAGAAAGCCGTCGGGTTAGACCACGTGACTCGCAAAAAAACCCGTTTCCGCACGAACCCACATGGTTGGTAGTAGAGCCCCAGGAAGTGGATCCTACTCCTGCGTCCGGTGGTCCTTCGACCTCAACCGCCGGAGCATCGGACATTGTTGATTCCGATCCATCCGATGATGATCAGCCGACGTCAACAGCCCCTAAAAGGCAAAAACTTTAGAAGGTAAGATCGCTCTTTTTAGCGATATTTTCTTGCTTAGTTCGCAGTTGAAAATCCGATCAACGGCCGCCATTTTGGTCGGATGGTCGTATTCTCAAACCCGTGTTTTGGCGTCATACTTGGCGCCAAAAAAATCGCCAAAGTAGACTGCGGCCCGGATTCACTTCATTTACCACTTTCGTCACATTCTCAATCTTTATAAGCATTCCTTCCATCATATCGGTTAATTAACAGTGAAATTCAAAATTACTGTATTCGACAATAACAATCAACATGTTTGATAAACAATCCCTCCGTTGCCAAACAGCATGAATAGTGTCGTAAATAGGTGAAAGACACTCAGAATAAGAACTTTCATTATTTTTTTTTCCAATTTTTAACACAAAATTAGACAACCTTTATTTACGAAAAATATCAGGTTAATTGAGATATTTTTCTCTCAAATAGAAGTATGTTAAAAGATTTGCTTTTTAGTTATGCTAACAAAATTTGTGACGTCATGATTCCTGCTGTTGGTAAATAAATTTATTTACAAAAGCAGAAATCATGACGTCACAAAAATTTTCGAGCGTATCTAAAAAGCAAATATTTTAACATAATTATTTTTGAGAGAAATCTAAGAGACGCATGTAATTTTAAGTCATGAAACATCCCCCCTCTTCAATGAAAGAAATAAAGATAGAAATTAATTTCTAACCCTCTTTTAAATATTTAATCCCTCTTTTAAATATTATAAATATCTTTCCTATGGGATAGAAATAAAGGAATTAAATTAAAAATAAAGGACGTCGTTCCAATTCACGCCATTTTACAGACATGTGCTTTTCCTTTCATTTTTAAAACTAAATTTAAACTTCATGATATACTTTTTCCAAATTTATTTTTGATATCAGCATGCAAAACTTTATTTAGATCAAAGAATAGTAAGACATGTAAATCTAGCCATTTTACCCACTAACATTTACAATTTCCTTAATATGGAAACGGAGTTTTTATTTAATCAAGAATAATTAGAGGTCAACAATAATTAAAGGGATGATAATAAATAAATGAAAATTTAATTAATTCTTTAAAACAAATTATTGGTTAGATGCTATCGACTGGAAGCGCAGTAGAAAGACCAGTTTCCTTCCCCCTCTTTTGCCATAGATAGGTACGATTAGAGAACACGTGATAGGGTTACGTTCTGGAAAATTCGCGATACCTTTCGAAATGGAATTATATTTCTTTGAACATAAGTGCAACAACCTAACTACAAATGGTTAGATTTTTTAGATATTTCTTTCTTTTTGAACACTTCTTTTGAAAAACAAGAAATTCAAACAATCCAAGTGTTATGCGTACTAAGTTTAGGGTAAGAACACAATCAAACCAAAACTGCCTAAACACAGTATAATCTTTGGTGAAATATCGCTTGCAAGGCTTCATTCTTACCCAAATTTGCAGTTAATTCCACTCATTTCACCCTGATCAAGGCTAAACTGGATCGGTTAACTGTGTTATATCAGGCTTGGACAATGAGTGAAAAGATCAAAGAAGCCGACGTTACTGGAAGTTTTCAGATCTTACCGCTTGAAAGCGCTGGCCACGTATAAGGAAATTTGGTTGATTGATTGGGTTGGGTTCTTGGTGCTTTTTGCCTCGTCTCTTTGGCCGGCATATACCTCGCATGGATGAGAGTTGAGAATCAGCCACCCGGAGATAAAATCTTGGGAGAGAAGGAATCTTTTGGTTTGAAGAGGGAAACAAATTCGATTTGTCAGCTCTGTTTGATCGCTAATTTTTTGTAGGTTTCTAATGATCTATAGTATGTGTAAATAAAATTGGAGGTTCACTACTAGTCATTTTCCACTAGTCACAATGCACTGCCACATCGTTGGTCATGCGCGAGTCTCAATTCAAGCGTGACGAGTCGGCAATTTTATTAAAAAATGCCATGAATGACAGATAGATGGCTCTGGCCACGTATGGCTCACTAGAGACATAATCCGTAACATCGCTTTTCACTCATTGTCCAAGCCTGATATAACACAGTTAACCGATCCAGTTTAGCCTTGCCCTGATAAACAACGAAAATCGGCTTCTTCTCACATCACGGTGCACACATCACGGGCTACTTTGCTCAACTCATGTCTAATTATCATCTCTTGTGTTAATAAATTCGTCACATTCTCAATCTTTATAAGCATTCCTTCCATCATATCGGTTAATTTACAGTGATACTGTAATTACTGTATTCGAATTTATCAACAATAACAATCAACATGTTTTATAAACAATCCCTCCGTTGCCAAACAGCAGGAATAGTGTCGGAAATAGGTGAAAGACACTCAGAATAAGAACTTTCATTATTTTTCTTTTTTCAATTTTTAACACAAAATTAGACAACCTTTATTTACGAAAAATATCAGGTTAATTGAGATATTTTTCTCTCAAATAGAAGTATGTTAAAAGATTTGCTTTTTATTATTTGCTTATTATTAACTTTTTTTAGATCAAAGAATAGTAAGACATGTAAATCTAGCCATTTTACCCACTAAAATTTACAATTTCCTTAATATGGAATCGGAGTTTTTATTTAATCAAGAATAATTAGAGGTCAACATAATTAAAGGGATGATAATAAATAAATGAAAATTTAATTAATTCTTTAAAACAAATTATTGGTTAGATGCTATCGACTGGAAGCGCAGTAGAAAGACCAGTTTCCTTCCCCCTCTTTTGCCATAGATAGGTACGATTAGAGAACACGTGTTAGGGTTACGTTCTGGAAAATTCGCGATACCTTTCGAAATGGAATTATATTTCTTTGAACATAAGTGCAACAACCTAACTACAAATGGTTAGTACTATATAATTGAGAAAGCTTTTTTTAATGTAATTCGTACATAGCGGCAAATAAAAATGTAGAAACGTATTTGTGTTTAACATTAAAATAGCGTGGTTCTAAATCAAACTAACATGTTATAAATCATTGTAAGAGAGCGTCATATGAAGAGGAAAGCACAATAGGAAGAGAGGCATCATATATTCACACATACAAAAAACTTAAAATTCAAATAAGAAACTTACAGAGATTGTGTCAAGAGAACTTCTAATACTAGACCTCGTGGACAAGAAAAGATGAGAAGACACGCGGTACCCTGGCGTCGCTAACACAGCGAGAGAGAAAAATGGTTTAACGCACGAAGCTGCAGAGGCCAGACGACGAATGGACCGAGACTTGACCAGGGCCAGTTTATATAAGATTGCCTCCCTAACCGAATGGGCATGCGTCGATATCCGTGAAATGACCGTTTCGGCAAGAGCGTGGTTCCACTAGCACGTGGCCATTAAAGGGAAAATCATTGAATAGAGAAAAAAAGTTTTGCATGCTGATATCAAAAATAAATTTGGAAAAAGTATATCATGAAGTTTAAATTTAGTTTTAAAAATGAAAGGAAAAGCACATGTCTGTAAAACGGCGTGAATTGGAACGACGTCCTTTATTTGTAATTTAATTCCTTTATTTCTATCCCATATTATTGAAGAGGAGGGATGTTTCATGACTTAAAATTACATGTGTCTCTTAAAAATAAGTTTTGAGTATTGTTGTATTATAAAAACATGCCATCACTTAAGACTGACAGTTTTAAGGATTAAAAAGTACTATTCATAACTTTTAATACATTTTTCCAAATTTGAGAAATAACCTGAAAGTAAACATTAGGTTGCCAGCCCCCGGTACTTGTTAATTATTTAGATCAAAGAATAGTAAGACATATAAATCTAGCCATTTTACCCACTAAAATTTACAATTTCCTTAACATGGGATCGGAGATTTTATTTATTCAAGAATAATTAAAGGGATGATAATAAATAAATGAAAGTTTAGTTAATTCTTTAAAACAAAATTATTGGTTAGATGCTATCGACTGGAAATGCAGTAGAAAGACCAGTTTCCTTCCCCCTCTTTTGCCATAGATTAGAGAACACGTGTTAGGGTTATGTTCTGGAATATTCGCGATACCTTTCGAAATAGAATTCTATTCCTTTGAACATAAGTGCAACAACCTAACAACAAATGGGTAGTATTATTTAATTGAAAAAGATTATTTTAATGTAATTCATAAAGAACGGCAAATAAAAATATAGAATTATATTAGAAAATATAGAAATATAGAATTAATTAAATTAGATTTGTGTAAAACAATAAAATAGCGTGGTTCTAAATCAAACTATAACATGTTATAATTCATAGGAAGAGAAGCACAAAAAAAAACTTAAAATTTAAATAAGAAACTTACAGAAATTGTGTCAAAAGAACTCCACAAAACCTCAAAAAAAGATGAGAAGACACGCGGTATACTGGCGTCGCTAACACGGCAAGAGACAAAACTATAACACCAGATGCTGCAGTGGCAAGACAACGAACCGAATGAACTCGGACTAGTTTATATAAGATCGCTTCGCGCATGCGCAATGAGTAATGCGCATGCATCGATATCCATGGAATGACCGCGGTCCACGTGTCAAAGCGTGGTTTCACTCCTCTTATGGACGCCATTATAGAGGAAAATCATCGAATTGAGAAAAATTTAACAAGTACTGGAGGCTGGGAACCTCTAATGTTCATAATTATTTACTTTGAGGTTGTTTCTCAAGTTTAAAAATATGTATTAAAAGTTATGAATACTTTTTAATCCTTAAAATAGTCAGTCTCTAGTGATGGCATGTTTTTATAATACAACAATTAACAATACTCAAAACTTATTTTCCCCACAGTACACAGCAGGGCTTAAATTCTAACCAAAGAAGTACCGGAGCGCTACTATTTCAGCATTACAAATATTTACTGATTAATGAATAAATATCAGTAAATATTTACTGAAAACCAAGAAGTACCGGAGCTCCGCTTCGGTGCAATTTAAGCCCTGGTACACAGAGAAAACGCTTTCACTTTTTAAAGAGTCTTTAAAGTCCCGGGTTGAGTAAATAACTCGTTTGAATTGAAATAATCCCTTTATTAACAAGTGAAAAAATAGCCTAATGAATATAGTGAAAGTCTTTGCAACATGGGAATACATGGGAATTTTATGCTATAGTGGTGGCTGATCCATAATGTACGGTTGGATTGCTCAAATGTCGAAAATTAATTTGTATGTGCATTGTGGAAATAAAATATTTATTTTTTTTTATATTTATTTATGTAGTGAAAGTTTTTGCAATATGGGACATTAATTTTAAGTAAGGACAAAGCAGGAAATTTTTGCCAGCAATGGACTTGGGTGCTATTAGAACACGTGTTAGGGTTATCTACTTTCTGAATATTCGTACATTCCATCACTGAATATCCATTTTACCCACTAAAATTTACAATTTTCTGAATATTGGATCGGAGTTTTTATTTAATAAAGAATAATTAGAGGTCAACAATAATTAAAGGGATGATAATAAATAAATGAAAATTTAATTAGTTCTTTAAAACAAAATTATTGGTTAGATGCTATCAATGGAAACGCAAAGGCCAGTTTCGTTCCCCCTCTTTTGCCATAGGTACGATTAGAGAACACGTGTTAGGGTTACGTTCTGGAATATTCGCGATACATTTCGAAATAGAATTCTATTCCTTTGAACATAATTGCAACAACATAACTACAAATGGTTAGTATTATTTAATTGAGAAAGATTATTTTATGTAATTCATAAAGAGCGGCAAATAAAAATATAGAAACCTATTTGTGTATAACAATAAAATAGCGTGGTTCTAAATCAAACTATAACATGGTATAATTCATAGGAAGAGAAGCACAAAAAAAACTTAAAATTTAAATAAGAAACTTACAGAAATTGTGTCCAGAGAACTCCACAAAACCTCAAAAAAAGATGAGAAGACACGCGGTATACTGGCGTCGCTAACACGGCAAGAGACAAAACTACAACACACGATGCACTGCAGAGGCAAGACAACGAATGAACTCGGACGCAACCGGACTAGTTTATATAAGATCGCTTCGCGCATGCGCAATGAGTAATGCGCACGCATCGATATCCGTGGAATGACCGCGTGTCCGAACGTGGTTCCACTCCTCTTATGGACGCCATTAAAGAGGAAAATTATCAAATTGAGAAAAATTTAACAAGTACCGGAGGCTGGGGAACCTAATGTTCATAATTCTTTACTTTGGTGTTGTTTCTCAAGTTTGGAAATATGTATTAAAAGTTATGAATACTTTTTAATCCTTAAAATGGTCAGTCTCAAGTGATGGCATATTTTTATAATACAACAATACTCAAAACTTATTTTCCCCACACATAAGTCCCGGGTTGAGTACTTAACTCGTTTGAATTGAAACAATCCCTTTATTAACAAGTGAAGAAATAGCCTAATGAATATAGTGAAAGTTTTCTTACAATTAATTTTTAAGATTTTAAGTAAGAATAGAGCAGGAAATTTTTGCCAGCAGAGGACTTGGGTGCTGTTAGAACACGTGTTAGGGTTACCTATACTTTTTTGAATATTCCGCATCACGTTTCGGAATAGAATTCCATTCCTTTGAGCATGTGTTCTGGAACCTTATTACGAATGGAGTGGTTAGCATTTATTTAATATTGAAAATGTTTTGAGTAATTCATAGTCTGGCTAATAAAATATTAAACCTTTTTGTTTTTAATATTAAAGTACTAAGTTCTAAATCAAACTATTCTATTTTGAATTGTAACTGAATTTGAAAATTTAAAATTATACTCTTATTGCAGATTACTTAAATAAAACCTCATTTTATTTTTAAAAATGCTTTCATTCTAAAATGTTCCTAGCTGCATCAAATATCGATAAAATGGCTCTCTAAAGGCAAATCATAAAGCAACTTAATTCGAAAACTTAGGAAAATAAAACCTATTAAATTTAAATGACAACTTCAATATTGAAGATTTATTTTAATTTTTTCCCCCACAAACGCTCTTTCAATAATACAACAATATTCCAACCTATTCTTCCCACAGAACACAAGAAAAAGTCAGGGGTTAAGTGTACTACATAACTCGTTTGAATTGCAACAATCCCTTAATTAACAAATGAAAAACTATCTTAATGAATCTAGAGAAAGTTTTTGCAATATTGGACATTTATTTTTAAGTCAGGGGAGAGCATGAAATTATTGCCAGAGGACTCTGGAAATTTATGGGTGCTATTTTTACACCAACACACATTTTGATTTAGGTAAGAGTATTTAGTATTTGTAGAACGTTTCATTTTTATCAAATATTGTTTTTTTTTATATTATTTTGGAATATTTTTCTTTATCAGGGCTTGATTTATTTTATGTATACAAAGATAACTAGTACACAGCAGCCAGAACTCACTAAAACCCTGTACTTAACGTATATGGATGTAATTTACAGCACATATTAAAAGCATAAGAAATTAATATTACAGTAGAGCCCCGATTATCCGCGGTGCGGATTATCCGCGAGTGCCACGAAAAAAAATTAGTGATTTAGATGTAGATTTAGGTATAGTTTTAGTGATTTAAATGGTAGAGCAAAGGTTTCTGCTGTACTGTACATATTTTAAAAGTTTTACATATCATGTTTTTTGTACAATAAAGCATAATTTTTATGCTGAAATAGTTTTTTCGTGTTTTCACCTCATTTTTAGCCTATTTTCGGGTTATCCGCGATTTTCGCTATCCGCGGTACCCTTGCCACCCAATTCCGCGGATAATCGGGGCTCTACTGTATATAGATCATTAAAATACTTTGGAAGTGCCCAATTCATAATAATTAATTCATATTAATAGAATAGCAATATTGATTTTTATAACTTGCTGTGATCCTTGCCAATCCCAAAATACTGCCATTCAGTGCTATTGCACAGGTTTGCACATGCCACAACGTGCAGAAAATCGGCCCACGTGTATAACCAAAGCCACGTGTTAGAAGCTCCCCCCTCCTTCCCATTCTCTGCAATAAAACCCCTTTTTCTCCTTGCAAATCTTTTAACATAATTCTTTTTGAGAGAAATGTAAGAGAGACATATAATTTAAAGTCGTGAAACATCCCCCCTCTTCAATGGTATGGGATAGAAATAAAGGAATTAAATTAAAAATAAAGGACGTCGTTCCAATTCACGCCGTTTTACAGACATGTGCTTTTCCTTTCATTTTTAAAACTAAATTTAAACTCCATGATATACTTTTTCCAAATTTATTTTTGATATCAGCATGCAAAACTTTATTTAGATCAAAGAATAGTAAGACATATAAATCTAGCCATTTTACCCTCTAAAATTTAACAATTTCCTTAACATGGGATCGGAGTTTTTATTTAATCAAGAATAATTAAAGGGATAATAATAAATAAATGAAAATTTAATTAATTCTTTAAAACAAATTATTGGTTAGATGCTATCGACTGGAAGCGCTGTAGAAACACCAGTTTCCTTCCCCCTCTTTTGCCATGGATAGGTACGATTAGAGAACACGTGTTAGGGTTACGTTCTGGAATATTCGCGATACCTTTCGAAATGGAATTATATTTCTTTGAACATAAGTGAAACAACCTAACTACAAATGGTTAGGGTTAGTACAATTTAATTGAGAAAGCTTTTTTTTTATGTTATTCACACAGAGCGGCAAATAAAAATGTAGAAACGTATTTGTGTTTAACATTAAAATAGCATGGTTCTAAATCAAACTAACATGTTATAAATCATAGGAAGAAAGCGTCATATGAAGAGGAAAGCACAATAGGAAGAGAGGCATCATATTCACACATACAAAAAACTTAAAATTTAAATAAGAAACTTACAGAGATTGTGTCAAGAGAACTCCTAATACTAGACCTTGTGGACAAGAAAAGATGAGAAGACACGCGGTACTCGCTAACACAGCGAGAGAGAAAATTTTTTTAACGCACGAAGCTGCAGAGGCCAGACGACGAATGGACCGAGACTTGACCAGGGCCAGTTTATATAAGATCGCCTCACCAACCGAATGCGCATGCGTCGATATCCGAGGAATGACCGTTTCGGGAAGAGCGTGTCCGAGCGTGGTTCCACTACCACGTGGCCATTAAAGGGAAAATCTTGAATTGTGAAAAATTTAACAATTACCGGGGGCTGGGGAACCTAATGTTCATAATTCTTTACTTTGAGGTTGTTTCTCAAGTTTGGAAATATGTATTAAAAGTTATGAATACTTTTTAATCCTTAAAATAGTCAGTCTCAAGCAAGTGATGGCATGTTTTTATAATACAACAATACTCAAAACTTATTTTCCCCACAGTACACAGAGAAAACGCTTTCACTTTTTAAAGAGTCTTTTAAGTCCCGGGTTGAGTACATAACTCGTTTTTGAATTGAAACAATCCCTTTATTAACAAGTGAAGAAATAGCCTAATGAATATAGTGAAAGTTTTTTTACAACATAGGAATTAATTTTTAAGATTTTAAGTAAGGAGAGAGCAGGAAATTTTTTCCAGCAGAGAACTTGGGTGCTTTTAGAACACGTGTTAGGGTTACCTACTTTTTTGAATATTCCGCATCACATTTCGAAATAGAATTAATACATTCCTTTGAACATGTGTTCTGCAACCTTATTACGAATGGAATATGGTTAGCATTTATTTAATATTGAAAATGTTTTGACTAATTCATAGTCTGCCTAATAAAATATTAAACCTTTTTGTGTATAATATTAAAATACTAAGTTCCAATCAAACTATTCTGTTTTGAATTTCGCTCAGCCTTAGGGCGAGCGCGCACGGGCGACTTTTGTCACGGTGACAAAGAAAAAAACAATGTTGCTAAGGCTGTTGTTAGGGGCGGGACATAGAAGTATCCAATAGCAGCATTCGCACATGACATCACTGGAGGATAAAAACAACGTTGCTAAGGCCGTTGTTAGGTAAAGTCATGTGATTGAAAATGCTCTATTGTTTTCTAATGATATTTTTGATACTAGTGGTACTGGTCGCCGTGACTTTAATCACTCGTGCGCGCCCGGCCTTAATTTCAAAATTTTCTGTTCTCATACTAACATAGCCTTTAAACATCAGATTAACACAGAAAAACTGTAAAAATTTGAAATTTATACAACTTTAAAAGACAAAATGAAAGGTTGCGGACTCTACAATTACCGTGAAATGACCCATCTACGAACTTCTAGATTTAGTGTATTTTTTAAGTGCGTACTTCATAGTCACCACTAAAATTATTAGAAAAAATGTTGTAAGTTAACAATATTCTACAAGTAAGTCTAACGTGGACACTACACCATCGTCACCGTAAGTTCAGCATTCTTCCTTTCTAGTACAGTATAATCTTGAAATTAGTTTATTTTTATTGTTACCCCAAAAACTCGCTGTCTCGAAATTATTTTCGGGACCCTTCGATATTGAGGTTTATATAAAGCTAATAGGATATTGGGATACATTAAAAAAAACTGTTTCTTCATGGTCCGGAAACATTATTTTGCCATTATATAGAGGCTTGGTAAGGCCTCATCTCGAATATGCTGTTCAGTTCTGGTCTCCATACTTAAAAAAAGATATAAGATTTAGTTGAAAGGGTTCAGCATAGGGCTACTAAATTGGTCATGGGCTCCATGTATCAATAAAGAATATAAATCTAACGGTATCTGCGCTGAAAGCCATTCTCCGAGTCCGCATGCGGCCCTCGTGCCCTCTTTTTGAGGACCGAAAAGTCCTAAATGAGTTAAAAAGATTGGGAATGTTTCTCGTTAAAAATGCTTTCTTATATAAACTTTTAAGGTAATGCAGGCGAATTCTCATGTTTAGTTTATCAATTACAAATGTAAATTATCGAAGAGGCATAGCTTAATAGTTTTATTAGTAAAGTCAAAAATATCAAATTTTCAGTGAAATTTGTTATGCATAAACTTGCAGTACACGTATTATGAAATCATGTTTCTTAGTTAATTCTGCTATTTATAATTTGTTTTCAACAAGAGTTAGACAGACAGTGGGAAATTTTTTGAATGATCTTATGGCTAATGCTTAGCTGAATGATGTTTTCTGTCTCGTGGTAAGTTGAGTCGGTATAATTAGGCCCGCACAACCCTTAAAGTTGTTCAGGCCTGTGCTAGTTGAAATAATTCTAATCAAAATGAAACTTTATGCTAGCTTAAGCCTCATTCAGACTTATAACTTTTTATATTCATCATTTTGGAAGAATCATCCAAACCAAAGTGAAAAGTGCAACTTGGTGTTTCACTCTCTAACTTTTCTATGCAAACTAGCAATTCACAGCTGAGTGAATCACTCAGGATGAACTTCAGTGAAAGTGAACCAGTGTGAATGAGCCTTTACTTAAGTCGATAAGTTACTTATTTGAGAATTTCCTTCAAATTATCATTACTGAGGAAGTCTATGAATTTATCATCTTAATTGTTCCCAAGTGATAAAACAAGCCACAACCTCCAATATTGATCAGTTGTTGACTCTGTCGCCACCACACAGTTGTGTGTAGACTCTTACTCACCACTAAAAAAATCAGATATTGCTTGTGTTTTTTCGGAAAGGGGTTTATGTAACTCCTAAAACGTGCCTTCCACAATTCAAAAATGCGCGATGCTCAGCCATCCTCCGAGGAAAGAAAAGCAATAATTCTTGTCCTAAAAGCTCTAACTTATGCTCTTCTAGGATTACGACCGGGACATACCGTGTCCCGGTCAGGTGCTCTGGGTTTACGGCGGGACATATGATGTCCCATCAATAAAGCTTCTAACATAATTGCTGTTGTTGATACATTGTTATGGGATAGTTTATGCGTCTTTTAGACAGAAAAGTTATTTCATGGTAATAATCACTTGGAGGAGAAATAACTGTTCCCGGTAATGATGGGGAGCACTAAACTGATTTTTTTGCCGTATTGAAAGTGTTAACTTAGATTATAAAGGAATTTCGATTGATCTTTTGGCCTGAGGCAAATTAAATTGATATAATTTGGCCCGCACAACCATCAAACAATCATGAAAAAGATATTGTGCAGTATCCAAACTCCAATGTAAAAAAACTGCGTTGGAGTTTGCTCCTTATTGCTTCAAACACAGTGGCGTAGTCAGGTAAAAAATTTCGGAGGGCGACAGGGCCCGATTAAGGCAAGTCCGGGCCCAAGGCCCAGGTGCTTTTAGAGGCCCCCTTCACGAAAAAAATGTATAAGAAACTGCGTCATTGGGTTACTATTGCTACATATACATATCATATAATACAATGCTAACCTAGAAAAAAATTATACACCGCCCCTTTTTTATTTTAGTTTTAATGCACTTCTAGAAAAATAACTTTCTTATAATTTTTATGTATAAAATTTTATCGCATGAAATTTAATGTTTCTTGAAAAAAAATTATTTTCAGACCATTTGGGGGCCCCCAAAAATCATGGGCCCAAGGCCCGGGCCTTGCAGGCCTAGGCAGTAATCAGGGCCTGGAGGGCGATATTGATACTATTTGGGATAGTTTTAGTGGTTTTCTACTGTCCAAAAAAGGAAATTTTCAGAGTTTCGCTGGGGGATACATCCCCTAATCCTCCCTCTGGCTACGACCCTGTCCAAACACATCAATTTTGAGATTGAAACTGTTATATGCTCTCCGCTTACTTAAGTTGATGGTAGGATTGTAACTTATTCGGGAACGAGAATATTCAATTGAATATTTTATTGAGGAAATTTAAAGTCACCACTTAAATAATTAGTGAAAAGTTCTTAAGTTAAGCATCTTTTCCATCTCACTTAATGGTTCCCTTCAAGGGCTGCCCTAGGGGATGTGACTGCTCTGCTCATGGGCTCACCCAGTGAGGCGGGAGTTAGAAGGTCTAACCGACCTAGGTACTAAAACAAAAAAGTATCTTCTTGATTTTAGTTTGAGAACGAAACAGTTAAAACTTGTGTGCTGATGGCAGCTATGAGATAATTGAGAATTTTCATAAAGGGGATTTTTTTTCTTAAGGAATTTTACAGTTACCACTCAAAGAATTAGGGAAAATTCTTTAAGTTAAAATGAGAACGCAAGGGCAGTGGTTCAGTTTCACATATCTAATCACCACTTAAAAAATTAAGTGAAAATTAAGATATTCCACACTCAGGGGGGAATCGAAGATTCCGAAGGGAGGGTGGGAAGCTACAACAATTGCCACTTTAAGACTCTTAAAGTTTATTCAGTTTCCGTCGAAGACAGAAGGGATAGAGACTTGGATTATGCAAAATAAAGATGGAATCTTAGAAAAATAGTACTATTTTTAAGAATTTTAACAGTTACGGTTGCAGTTAAGAGTCCAAGTAAAAATCGTTAAGTCCCCCCGTGGATGCGCAGGAAAATTTATAAATGCCCAACTGCATTTATGTCCGAGTGCTATACCCGGGGAGAAGGCTCAGACTCGAACCAGGGTTCGATCTGAGGGCCTTTGGGATGGCAGACTGGCGAGCAAGTACACCAAGCCATCCGTTCCTGCAGCTATGACAATCTTTTAATTAATTTGAAGTTTATATTCCACCATGTATTTAGAAATTTTATTTTACTTTTTCTAGTACAGATGGCGCCAGCATCGTGTGACGTCAGTCTTCTAATTAATTTAAAGTTGATATATTTCCTCAAAAATAAATAAATAAAATTATTGCAATAGTTAATTCGGCACCCAGTGTTTGAACCTACAACCATCAGCTCTGCAACCACATGCCTCAGACCTCTCGACCACTGAGCAGCTGAACATTGTGTGTTGTATCTTTTAGCTAACAGTATTTTTGGAAATAGTTTTGAAAATAACAATGTTGAATTATCTCCGAATTGTCCGAGTGCTATACCCGGGGAGAAGGGATGGCAGACTGGCGAGCAAGTACACCAAGCCATCCGTTCCTGCAGCTATGACAATCTTTTAATTAATTTGAAGTTTATATTCCACCATGTATTTAGAAATTTTATTTTACTTTTTCTAGTACAGATGGCGCCAGCATCGTGTGACGTCAGTCTTCTAATTAATTTAAAGTTGATATATTTCCTCAAAAATAAATAAATAAAATTATTGCAATAGTTAATTCGGCACCCAGTGTTTGAACCTACAACCATCAGCTCTGCAACCACATGCCTCAGACCTCTCGACCACTGAGCAGCTGAACATTGTGTGTTGTATCTTTTAGCCAACAGTATTTTTGGAAATAGTTTTGAAAATAACAATGTTGAATTATCTCCGAATTGTCCGAGTGCTATACCCGGGGAGAAGGGATGGCAGACTGGCGAGCAAGTACACCAAGCCATCCGTTCCTGCAGCTATGACAATCTTTTAATTAATTTGAAGTTTATATTCCACCATGTATTTAGAAATTTTATTTTACTTTTTGTAGTACAGATGGCGCCAGCATCATGTGACGTCAGTCTTCTAATTAATTTAAAGTTGATATATTTCCTAAAATAAATAAATAAAATTATTGCAATAGTTAATTCGGCACCCAGTGTTTGAACCTACGACCATCAGCTCTGCAACCACATGCCTCAGACCTCTCGACCACTGAGCAGCTGAACATTGTGTGTTGTATCTTTTAGCCAACAGTATTTTTGGAAATAGTTTTGAAAATAACAATGTTGAATTATCTCCGAATTGTCCGAGTGCTATACCCGGGGAGAAGGGATGGCAGACTGGCGAGCAAGTACACCAAGCCATCCGTTCCTGCAGCTATGACAATCTTTTAATTAATTTGAAGTTTATATTCCACCATGTATTTAGAAATTTTATTTTACTTTTTCTAGTACAGATGGCGCCAGCATCGTGTGACGTCAGTCTTCTAATTAATTTAAAGTTGATATATTTCCTCAAAAATAAATAAATAAAATTATTGCAATAGTTAATTCGGCACCCAGTGTTTGAACCTACAACCATCAGCTCTGCAACCACATGCCTCAGACCTCTCGACCACTGAGCAGCTGAACATTGTGTGTTGTATCTTTTAGCTAACAGTATTTTTGGAAATAGTTTTGAAAATAACAATGTTGAATTATCTCCGAATTGTCCGAGTGCTATACCCGGGGAGAAGGGATGGCAGACTGGCGAGCAAGTACACCAAGCCATCCGTTCCTGCAGCTATGACAATCTTTTAATTAATTTGAAGTTTATATTCCACCATGTATTTAGAAATTTTATTTTACTTTTTCTAGTACAGATGGCGCCAGCATCGTGTGACGTCAGTCTTCTAATTAATTTAAAGTTGATATATTTCCTCAAAAATAAATAAATAAAATTATTGCAATAGTTAATTCGGCACCCAGTGTTTGAACCTACAACCATCAGCTCTGCAACCACATGCCTCAGACCTCTCGACCACTGAGCAGCTGAACATTGTGTGTTGTATCTTTTAGCCAACAGTATTTTTGGAAATAGTTTTGAAAATAACAATGTTGAATTATCTCCGAATTGTCCGAGTGCTATACCCGGGGAGAAGGGATGGCAGACTGGCGAGCAAGTACACCAAGCCATCCGTTCCTGCAGCTATGACAATCTTTTAATTAATTTGAAGTTTATATTCCACCATGTATTTAGAAATTTTATTTTACTTTTTGTAGTACAGATGGCGCCAGCATCATGTGACGTCAGTCTTCTAATTAATTTAAAGTTGATATATTTCCTAAAATAAATAAATAAAATTATTGCAATAGTTAATTCGGCACCCAGTGTTTGAACCTACGACCATCAGCTCTGCAACCACATGCCTCAGACCTCTCGACCACTGAGCAGCTGAACATTGTGTGTTGTATCTTTTAGCCAACAGTATTTTTGGAAATAGTTTTGAAAATAACAATGTTGAATTATCTCCGAATTGTCCGAGTGCTATACCCGGGGAGAAGGGATGGCAGACTGGCGAGCAAGTACACCAAGCCATCCGTTCCTGCAGCTATGACAATCTTTTAATTAATTTGAAGTTTATATTCCACCATGTATTTAGAAATTTTATTTTACTTTTTCTAGTACAGATGGCGCCAGCATCGTGTGACGTCAGTCTTCTAATTAATTTAAAGTTGATATATTTCCTCAAAAATAAATAAATAAAATTATTGCAATAGTTAATTCGGCACCCAGTGTTTGAACCTATAACCATCAGCTCTGCAACCACATGCCTCAGACCTCTCGACCACTGAGCAGCTGAACATTGTGTGTTGTATCTTTTAGCCAACAGTATTTTTGGAAATAGTTTTGGAAAATAACAATGTTGAATTATCTCCGAATTGTCCGAGTGCTATACCCGGGGAGAAGGGATGGCAGACTGGCGAGCAAGTACACCAAGCCATCCGTTCCTGCAGCTATGACAATCTTTTAATTAATTTGAAGTTTATATTCCACCATGTATTTAGAAATTATATTTTACTTTTTGTAGTACAGATGGCGCCAGCATCATGTGACTTCAGTCTTCTAATTAATTTAAAGTTGATATATTTCCTCAAAAATAAATAAATAAAATTATTGCAATAGTTAATTCGGCACCCAGTGTTTGAACCTACGACCATCAGCTCTGCAACCACATGCCTCAGACCTCTCGACCACTGAGCAGCTGAACATTGTGTGTTGTATCTTTTAGCCAACAGTATTTTTGGAAATAGTTTTGAAAATAACAATGTTGAATTATCTCCGAATTGTCCGAGTGCTATACCCGGGGAGAAGGGATGGCAGACTGGCGAGCAAGTACACCAAGCCATCCGTTCCTGCAGCTATGACAATCTTTTAATTAATTTGAAGTTTATATTCCACCATGTATTTAGAAATTTTATTTTACTTTTTCTAGTACAGATGGCGCCAGCATCGTGTGACGTCAGTCTTCTAATTAATTTAAAGTTGATATATTTCCTCAAAAATAAATAAATAAAATTATTGCAATAGTTAATTCGGCACCCAGTGTTTGAACCTACAACCATCAGCTCTGCAGCCACATGCCTTAGACCTCTCGACCACTGAGCAGCTGAACATTGTGTGTTGTATCTTTTAGCCAACAGTATTTTTGGAAATAGTTTTGAAAATAACAATGTTGAATTATCTCCAGATTAAAATAGTTATTTTGGTCATCAAGCTATGTCATCTACTGTTCTTAGTTGATCGCAATTTTACTCCCCCCACCACTATCAATTCGTTTTATCTCCTTTTGTTTATTATATATAGTATAATTAATCTTTTTAACATTTTTATGTTGCTGCTAGAGGATTTTCCGGTTGCTTACCTTACTTCCAGGACCCTAGGAGATGTTGGTTCCAAATAAAAGCCATGAGACGGACTTTTGAAACACCCTGTATATTTCATATTATGAACATGTTTAAAATTCTAAATCATTTATAAGTAAAAAGAAAAAAGATAAGGTAAAAGCAAAATATTTATTTTTATACATTAAAATAGTTGACAAATTAAAATTAACTAAAGTAAATAAAATTACTATAAAAATAGTAACAAAAATATCACCAATGAACGAATATATTCACACATGAATTTAAATCATAACAAAAGTGCTCTACTATTCTGATTCATAACAATGATGATTACATACAATGAGAGTAAAAAAAATGGCTACAAAATATCAGCAGATGATTAAAAAACATCCTACAAAAGTGCTCTACTATTCTGATTGATACCAATGATAATGAAATAAAAATGAGAGCAAAAATGGTAACAAAAATATCACCAATGAATGAATACATTCACACATGAATTTAAATCATAACAAAAGTGCTCTACTATTCTGATTGATACCAATGATAATGAAATAAAAATGAGAGCAAAAATTGTAACAAAAATATCACCAATGAATGAATACATTCACACATGAATTTAAATCATAACAAATGAGAGTAAAAAAATGGCCATAAAATATCAGCAGATGATTAAAAAAACATCTTACAAATAGGCTCTACTATTCTGAATGATACCAACAATGATTAAGTAAAATGATAGTAAAAAAATGGCTACAAAATATCAGCAGATGATTAAAAAAACATCTTACAAAAGTGCTCTTATATTCTGTTTAAAGCAGGGCATTTAGCAGCTTCAAGCTTCGAAAAAAAAGGACTCAAGGACCAAAAATTCAAAGAAAAGGAACCTACTACGTATTTTTAAAAATCTGTTTTCTGTGTCTGCTATAATAAAGTTATAACATTCCACATTTTAGCATAGTCATAGGCATTTTAGCATTTTAGTGATTTTTCAATTATGTAAAATAAAGTAAGCATTTCATTGGTATGTTAGACACAAAAAAGTAAGAATTTGTAAACTTAAATGTAAATATTTACATATAATTACACAATTTTATGATTAATGATTGGAAAGCCTGGGGAGGGGACAATCAGTCATTTGAATGAGAAAAAAAAACTCAAAAGATATTTTTTGCCCATTCTATCTTGTAAACAGTGGAAAAGTGAATTAAGATTTTCTTTTTACTATATTGAAATAACATTTAAAAACCTATAATTAATATTTCGGGGGGGAAGGGACTAAAAGAATCAATTTTTTTTTAAATAAGGGGGCAAAAGAGACTAAAATATAAAAAAGGGAATTTAAGGGACCACTGCTATATGCCCTGCTAAATTCCTACACAAGTGCATAAATAAAATGAGCCTAAAATTGTTTTCAAAAATATCAGTACAGATGAATTCAAATCAAAAGTACTCTCAAGTATCAGTACTCAAAATCAAAGTACAAAAGTACTCTTCTATTTTAATTATGTACCAGCAATGAAGTTCCCGCACTACGAAGGTTTAATTTATAGAGATTGGCTAGACTCCTGCAAGAGCTGAAATAAAAAATGTTTAAGTATTAAAAAAAAATGCATGCATAACTATCAAGAGAGTAGTATTAAAAAATTTCTTTACTAACATAGCAAGGTTGAAAACTGATTCTTAATGAAAAATGTAGATATAACCTATATTTGAAATTTTCTAACTGAGGTGAAATTTCCCGAGTTAATAAGTATTATTGGGACATATTTTTATGGAATAGAGACAAAAGTTCCAAAATTTATTCTGTGTTCAGTTGAATGGTAATAAACTAGCCTTATATTTTCAAAATTTCAATATAAAATGGAACCTTAGAGAAATAAAATTAAGGGTTACAGTAGATTGTCATATAACAAAAGTAATGTGCCTTGTGTTGTAGGAATTCACATTTTATGAAGTTGTATTGAATGGAGAAAAATATTTTTTATTGTAAAATGATAACACAAGATCAGGCCATGAAACAGTACCATTATTTGATTCAGGCATTTAAAACCCCAATTATTTCATTTTGCATCTTGTTTATCTTTTCTCCGAGGAAAATTCCAATTGTATGTCAAGATTCAACAAAAAACTTAAAGATTAAGAAGAGGTGGCCAATTCCTACTTTTGTACACAAATTCCACCCACACACAGTAGGACAACTGAAGCTTTCCAGAAAAGTTAAGATTTAATTATTGTTCTTAGTATAGTTTTAACTTAATGTGTTACCTACAGCCAGTGGCGAATCCAGGATTTTTGTCTGGGAGGGGCTGAGTTTCAAATGTCTTAACTCCTATTATGTAAGACTTTTTATATGGTACTAAAATACACTGCAAAAAAACTGTGATCTTAAAGACCCATCTAAATAAGGTACAAATTTTTTAACTGAAAATAATATTTTTTATTTTTACTTACATGATCATTATTTAAATTTGAAATCATTACAATAAAATTTGTAATTCTCGGCTCTTTTGGCTTAATTTATCTAGCGCTTCAGCGGTTCTTAAACTTTCGATCTCCGCGGCCCCCCCCCCTTTATGTAACAGCCAGACCTCACGTCCCCCCAAGATTTAAACACCCAGAGCAGTAACCAGATTTGAGTTCAGGGGGGGCGGTTGACTCAACGTTATTCCTGAGGTACCCCCTGATGTTCCACATTAAAATTTTACATCTACTTGAAGTAGTAATGGGGGGGTCGGGGGTCTTCCCCCGAAAAATTTTGAAAATTTGCCTCAAAAAGCTACTATTTTAATTAATTTTTGACATTTTTTGTTGCACCTAAAGGAAGCTGCTCCTTGTAAACCACAGAATTTTCAAGGAAAAAAAATTTAAATCAAAGTCAAAACTCTCAGGGGGATTGATGGGGGTCCTCCCCCAGAAATGTTTTTGAAAATTTGCCCCCTTCAAGTGGTGTTTTACCTCATATTAAAATCTTTGGGAAGTACTCAAATCAAAGGTAACTTGAGTGTTCCCCAGGGTTACTCGCGGACCCCCTAGGAAGACGCTGCGGACCCCCGGGGGTCCGCGGACCACAGTTAAAGAACCGATGTAGCTCTTCATTAATATTTTTATCAACACCATAATAAAATATTCGGAAATTTAATGAAATTTCGAGTTTATTTTTATTTAAAAGGTCACCTTCACATCAAAAAATGCAAAATAAATTTTAAATTTTTGCCTTTTTACGGGTTTTTAAACTTAAAATTCGGATTCAGCAATGTAAAAAACATATAAATTCAGTCATTAAAGCACTTCCATAATTTAATTTATGAATTTAAAAAAATGATTGAATTTCCGATTGATTAACATCTGGGAAGAGTTCGTTTTGGATGTAAGACTAGTGTTGCATAGGCTGGAAAAAACCCGGTTTAAACCCGGGAATAAACCGGGTTTTTTGGGAAGGGAATTTTGAAAATTTCCGGGATTTTTCGGGAATTTTGACCTTTGACACAGGGGAAGGAAAAAACATCTAATCTCGGTTAAGAAATCTTATTTATGTTGAAATTAATAAGTAATAATTACATAATTAATAATAAGACAAATATTAATAAGTTTAAAAATAACAACTGTTGAGAAAAGCAATGAAAATTTTAACCTTAAGCCTAAAGATGGCCGTCTTTGTTTATGTTCAAAACTTCCTCAAAATTTCCAATATTCCCCAAAATTGCCGGGTTTTTTCCCATGTTTCAAAAACTGCGGGAATTTTGCATCTCTATGTAAGACGCGATAGTTTTATTCTCCCCCTTCACAAAAAATAATAATGTAGGGTACATTATGAATAGACAATTAAATTCTCTTTCACATTAGATAAAATTTGTGTTGATAACGTGAATATTTTTCATTTTGTAGACGCTAGAAGCGCACGTTTTTCACTTTTTTTTTGTGTAAAGACCAAAAAATCGCCGTTTTTCAGCACACTCTAGCGGCAGAACCACTCTTCAGAAAATCAAATTTAAGTAGTGAAATTTTGTTTTCTTGAAATTATGTGAATTGAGATTATGATCGAGAAACTTGTTTTTGAAATATAAGCAAAAAATCGAAAATTTTTGTGATTTTTGAATATGAAGACGACCTCCCAAATGGGAGCAAATATGATATTCGTAATCAGCGCCTTCAAAAACATAAAACCGGCGAAAAAACCTTCTATATAATTGTTTTGAAAAAAATTCCAAATACCTACCTACGAAAATTTTTTCAAAAAATTCAAAACCTACCTAATGACTAGGGTTACAGACCCTGAAGAATAATGATTCTGCAAAAAAAAATATCCCGGAAAAGTAAGTCAGGGAATAATCATATTTACTACCAAAATTTAAAAAAAAAAGTTATTGCAATTTTTAACTACGTATACCAAAACTGGGATGTCTTGGTTCTGGGGGGGCTGCAGCCCCACAGCCCCCCCTACTGGATTCGCCACTGCCTACAGCTCATGCTAAATATTTGTGGTATTGGGGGCTAAAACTTTTGAAATCTAGTCTTAAAAATAGTTGTCAACCTTTGTTTGGACATCTTAAGCCTCCTCATAGAATTTCCAAGAAAAAAGCCATTAAAACAGCAATCATTAGTTTTTTCTTTGAAAAATTTCTCTCAGAAATAAAACCTTGGATCGTCTTTTTAGTAAGAAACTGTTACTGCCAGTAAGAAAATACATGCCTAAATACGGCTTTGACTGTTTACAACGATAAACTGAACAACAAGATTTACGTGTAACATGCAAATAGTATTACATTATTTTCTTCAAGACAGAATGGAATTGAAAAATCAACCCCTAGGTAACTAAGAAATAATGACACTAGCATTGATTTTAATAAAAAGGTATAATCTAATTCCGTCCTGGAAAATTTCAAAAATTTCGGAGTGTTATCACCAGAAGATTTGAGTAGAATGAAACTGAGTTTAGTGGTTAAACATTGGTGGAACATACCTTTCGAGCTTTCACCTCAGCCCTACACTCTGCCATAAACTTCCGGATCCGGATCCATGTCCTTCTGCGATTTTCCTCGACCGTTTTCCTTTCCTCTTCAGTTGTTTCATCAACACTTCGATCCGAGGGACTGGATTTCTCAACACTTCGATCCGAGGGGAGGCTTTTCTCCTTTCTGTAAAAAAATAGTTTTGCATGGTAAGATTTCTGTCATAAGATTACAGGAGGAGAACATAGGCGTAACGAAGGGGGGGTTATTGGGGTTGTAACCCCCCGCGCCCCCCCATTACATCGACGGTTTCTAAAACATGAAAAAAATTCCCTTTACACGGAAAGCGGTTCACAAGGAACTGTTCTTTTAGGATGTAACCCAAAGGGCCTCAAAATGAATTTAAACACTACATTGAGACGAATTTTTAAAAAAAATTCTGGGGGAGAACCCCCAAACCCCCCTCTAAAATGTTTACGTCTGTTATACTGTGTCAGAAAAAGTTGAAGTTAAAGCCTTGAAAGTTAAGCCTCTTAGATAAAGTTTTCCCTTCAGGAGTTTTGCAAAAAAAATTGTTTACATTATACCTATATTATGAGACATTTTTAAAAGGGAGTAATATGAAGGAGGGGTTGACTGGTCGGAGTAACACCCCCCATGAGTCAACTCTAGTTACGCCACTGGTGGAGAAAGGCGCTATTTAACTACCAGGGTTCATATCAAACCATTTAATAACAGAACTTTACTGATTTAAAAAACTATACTCTATTAAAAACTATCACTAGTGTTAAAATTTTTAATAAACATTTGAATTTAATAATTTAGAGCACGCGTAGAAAGGGAGATATTTTTATTTTTATTTCTTGAAATTTCAACTGAATGCACATTAATAATTTGGTAATGCGTTTTACGCAATCTGGTCTATAAATTTATGCACATATCACACAAAATCTATCCTTTAAAATAATAGAAAAAATAAATTGAAGAATATATTATGCTTACACTTTTCCAGCTTCCAGCATACGAGCTAGGTAGCTCCTGCACACATCTGAACAGTAGACTCCTCTGCTGTAAAACAAGGCAGAATCTCCAACAACTATAAAAAATGGCAAAAATTTAAAAAAAAAAAAAAAAAAAAAAAAAAAACACCACACCCACGATAAAAACCAAATGACACTTCAAAACAGATAGCTTGAAATAGGACATTAGGAAAACGGGTGAAAAAAACATGCAAATATCATTCATACATGATGTGCCTTTAAATTTATTTATGAAGCTGATTTTTATACAATGTATATCATTAGCTTTCTAGAATACGTAATGAAAAAACTAATAATGCAACTTCCAAGTAAAAATGAAAAGGAGTTATTTATATCTTACTACATCTTGTTACCCATCTTAATGTAATAAGAAACATGCCAGCTGTTTCACTAATTAAAACCATTAAAATTCAATGAGAAAATTAGAGTTATTTTTTAAAATGTTCAAACACACATAACCCTAAATTTAAAAAAAAAATTGTGAAAAATCCTTTGACATGCATTAGGGTAAAAAGAGTTTATCAGTTTTTATTAAAGCTTTAAAGGGGTGACACAAAATTGCCAATAATATACTTGGCAATTAATTATTTTACTCGAGTCAAATGAGCAATAATACAAGAAACAAACAAAAAAAAGTGGACAGCAGAGAAAAATCAGTAAGACAGCATTATAAAGTATTAATTTTTCATGAAGTTAGTTAACATATATAATTTTGACCCTTGAAATTTCTAGAAAAAAAACACATTGTATTTTGTATTAGCAAAATCACACATACCTAAGTTTCCACATCTTCCGCACGGAAGTTTGGATGGAAGTGGATCCACTGGAGGCTGATTTGGCTTCAGGTTTACTTTGCATTTAGGCTTATCTGGGGAAGAACACAAACCAAAGTTTAAAATACATAATTTTGGAGCATCATAACCCTATTTTCTATAAGGAATGCTGAAGATTAAAATGAAAAAATGGTTAGTGAAGAACAGACTACTTACTTTTTAAAGCTTTCTTGGATACTTCTTTGGTATTCTGGACCGGCTGCTGATTTGGCTTCAGGTTTTCTTTGCATTCAGATGTATCTGGGGAAGAACACAAACCAAAGTTTAAAATACATAATTTTGGAGCATCATAAGCCTATTTTCTATAAGGAATGCTGAAGATTAAAATGAAAAAATGGTTAGTGAAGAACAGACTACTTACTTTGGAAAGCTTTCTTGGATACTTCTTTGGTATTCTGGACCGGCTGCTGATTTGGCTTCGGGTTTTCTTTGCATTCAGATGTATCTGGGGAAGAACACAAACCAAAGTTTAAAATACATAATTTTGGAGCATCATAAGCCTATTTTCTATAAGGAATGCTGAAGATTAAAATGAAAAAATGGTTAGTGAAGAACAGACTACTTACTTTTCAAAGCTTTCTTGGATACTTCTTTGGTATTCTGGACCGGCTGCTGATTTGGCTTCAGGTTTTCTTTGCATTCAGAAGTATCTGGGGAAGAACACAAACCAAAGTTTAAAATACATAATTTTGGAGCATCATAAGCCTATTTTCTATAAGGAATGCTGAAGATTAAAATGAAAAAATGGTTAGTGAAGAACAGACTACTTACTTTGGAAAGCTTTCTTGGATACTTCTTTGGTATTCTGGACCGGCTGCTGATTTGGCTTCGGGTTTTCTTTGCATTCAGAAGTATCTGGGGAAGAACACAAACCAAAGTTTTAAATACATAATTTTGGAGCATCATAAGCCTATTTTCTATAAGGAATGCTGAAGATTAAAATGAAAAAATGGTTAGTGAAGAACAGACTACTTACTTTTCAAAGCTTTCTTGGATACTTCTTTGGTATTCTGGACCGGCTGCTGATTTGGCTTCAGGTTTTCTTTGCATTCAGAATTATCTGGGGAAGAACACAAACCAAAGTTTTAAATACATAATTTTGGAGCATCATAAGCCTATTTTCTATAAGGAATGCTGAAGATTAAAATGAAAAAATGGTTAGTGAAGAACAGACTACTTACTTTGGAAAGCTTTCTTGGATACTTCTTTGGTATTCTGGACCGGCTGCTGATTTGGCTTCGGGTTTTCTTTGCATTCAGATGTATCTGGGGAAGAACACAAACCAAAGTTTAAAATACATAATTTTGGAGCATCATAAGCCTATTTTCTATAAGGAATGCTGAAGATTAAAATGAAAAAATGGTTAGTGAAGAACAGACTACTTACTTTGGAAAGCTTTCTTGGATACTTCTTTGGTATTCTGGACCGGCATCCACAGCTCAATCTGTTTTAGCATCTGTTAAAACAACAGTAATTAACATTTCCATGTATTAAACGCTTCTAGAGTGCAAAATGAGAAAGTTTAATAGGTGATTGATGAAATATAAAATAAAGGAAAATTAAAAATGGACAAACCACTACACTAATGTGGCCACAGAATGGCTCTCTCTGAGTGCTATTGACTCGATGAGGATTAAACAGGGTTCATACTCTATCTAAGATAGTAAAATTCAGGAATCTTTAAGTTTTTCTGGAGTAGTTTTTCAAAAAGATTAGGACATAACGTGAATAATTATTAACCTTACAACTTTAAATATCACAAGCAGAGTGAGTTCAGAAAGAATTAATGAACCAAGAAGTGCAAAAAAGGTTAGAATTTTGTTCTTTCAACAGTATTTTAGTGATTTAAAAAAACAATAAATTCCACCAAATTGTTATTTAAACTTCCTTTTACTCTTGCATAAATAAATTTAAGGGAAAATTCAGGAGAAAAAACTTAATCTCCAGGATTAAACTTAATCCAGGATAATAAAACAAATTTCAGGAGGCGTACGAACCCTGGATTAAATGTTACATTGGCATTGCATAATTATGGAAAGTTTTGGATCCATAGTACACTTGAAAGTGTGGGGAAATTGAACAAGACTCCAACATAAATATTGAAATTTATATTGGTATCAAGATAGGGTTGAAGGGTCAGGGGGCCGTCCCTAAATTATGTCATGCTTGGATGGGATTCTTTAATCTGTGACAAGGGAAAAATAGAGGTTTGAAAAACTGTACATCACACATTAAGAATTTTAAAAACAACTTAATAAAAAAAAGTCCTAGAAAATGTAGTTTAAATGACATTATAAATTCACACTAACAAAATAATAGTTTGCTTCGAAATTATAAGGTGGGAAACTTGAATCACAAATTTGGTCCCAGATTCTTACCAACCGTACTCCAAACTTATTATTGGTAGCAGAGCATGACATATAGGGGAGGGAGAGGGTCAAAAATGGGATGGCCCCAAGTCTTATTTGAAATTGTGGATACAATTCTCTCATAGCATCACAATTTTACCACTGTGTAAAGTTTCAGAGCTCAAAGAGTTTTAAAAAGATTGAAAATTGAGCAATGATATGATTCCATGCATGAAAACACAAGCATTAAAATAAAGCTTTACTTGTTTAGTTTCTTACCACTCATAAAATATAAAATGGTAAAACGAAACATTATTGGTTGAGGTACTTACAACTTTATTCGTCATTTTTTTCGTTGCGTAATCAACATGGAAGCGAAGAAGACGATCCTTTTTATACTGCCTCAGAGCTTCTTCAGCCATACTCTCTGAATAAAAGCCAACAATCCTGAAAGGAAATATTCATGTTATCTTTTTGTAGTAGATAAATTTCAGTTATCAAAACAGCCTTGTTCAAAAACTTTTAAATTCAAAGAGGTTTATTTCCTTAAGAAAGTTTTGAATGTTCAGCATTACCCCGCTCTTACGTGATGGGTGGAATTGAGAGACAATTATGTCGGTTGAATTTGAGTAAGCCAGGGTACAATTTTTCATTTGAATATGTTCAAAAAGATTGAAAAAGTTCAAAAGTAAATTGATAAAGTTATGGAGAATTCCTCTCATTGCAGAGATAAACACATTGAGTAGGTTGTGCAAATTCTACCTAAATTTTACTGTTAAATTTAGAAAAATAACCAGAACAAAGAAATATGAAATGGAATGAGACATCCATGCTAGGTGCAAAATGAAAGGTAAATCAATGCAAACATTACAAAACATTTAGAACGCAATTATTTTGGAGCATTAATAGGGTTTCATAAGCCACTTTTTATCTGATCTAAGATTTTAATCATCTGATTTTTACAAATTCTTACTGAAATGGCAGTTAGTTGCTATAACAAAAAACTGTTGTGTTTGGAGTCACTATAACAATTAGAAAGTAATATTATTCCTACGATAAAATTATTAGCATTATAACTACTGGCCATTGTAAAATTTTCTTAAGGGGGTCATTATAAAGAATGATTCTTTCAAATTAGGTAGAGATAGTTTTTTTAGGATAGTTCATCGTGAAGTAATTCTAGGGTAGTGCAAGTCAAGGTACTCATACTAATTTCACTAATAGACTACGTATTCAGTGGAATAACTTCGTAAAAAAAGAATGCATAGCTTACCCCGCTGTGGTTAATTCCCCTTCTTTAGGGGGAAATACGCAGATATGCTTGACTTTCCTACCCCTTTGGCTCATCAGAGACAAGATTTGGTCCTGTAAGAAAATAAATGGTTATTTTATGCATAAATGTCTGAACTTATGTACAGTTGAAACAGCTAGAAAAAGAATATGAATTGAAATCTACCTATTATGCTAACATTTTTTAAATGCCTAAATATTAAATTCCTTTTTTAAATTACAAAGTTCCCTTCAAGTTTCTCTCTACTATGCTTAAACCTTTTAAATGAGTCCCTAAATATTAAGTTTCTTTGAAATTAAGTCAGGGATATTCTAAGAAGACTTAAAAAACATTAAAAAATACCAAAATAAAAATATTATAATAGTTTTAAAGTACATTTCTATAACCAGAAGTCTGTTTAGAAGAAATTTGGGTCCGTTATCGGACCCTTCACAATATATTTCGTTGTGAAAACGGAACCTCCACAAAGTATTTTTGCCTTAAAACAGACCCTTTTTTTTCATAATACTTCGAATATAGGACCCTATTTTCACAAAAACAGGCTCCTGGCTGAAAAAACTAATTTAACGCAAACTTCAAATTCACAAAATTATGAGTAGATTTTCACAATTTTTTCGAAAACCGGACCCTTCACAAAAAGTCTGAATGACCCTTGATAGACTTAAAGGAACATTATAGGACTTACCTCCGTAAACTGCACCGGAATATTCTTAATGTACAGTTTCGTTAGATCATGGGTAACAGCCCTGAAAAAATAAGAAAATGTAAAAATATGCTCTAGATCTAGAAGATATGAAAGCACACAATAATAAAAGGATGAATCACTTACATTTGGGGATCCCTATAGCTATTAAATGTTCCATTATAAAAATCTTCCGCCATTGGGTCCCAATCATCCAAATACGAAAAGTCACTGAAATTTGAAAAAGAAATTTACAATCTGAAAACTTTCACACAAATATGTAACATGAAAATTAATTCTAAAACAATATTCTTTTAAAAGGGACTCGAAAGTAGAGAGAAGAAAACCTTTTAATGACTTTCAAGTGAATTATTGGGAATTATCTATTCTTAAATACATCTTTCATTAATGGAAATGCTTCTTAATGTCTTAAATTTAGTAAGCTGTAAATGCTAAAGGCTATTCTTTCCTTTGTTCATATTTGCCATGACATTAACAAAAGGACTAAAAAGAGTATTAAACTATTTCTAATCTTTAGTAAAACAAATAGTGAACAATAGAATTTTATAAATTTGGTTGAAATTGAAATTTTAAAAAAAAGTTATGTCATTAAATTGTGAGAAGGGATTGAAAATTTTGATTGATTGAATTTTGGAAAGAAAAATTGTATACTTACTCCATGTCTGTACTTAGAAAATAATATGCAGAGAGATCTAAGAATAAAAAGAAGATTGTTAGAAAAAATTCACATAAAATACATAGTTCCCACTCTTTTGTGAGGACTTTTTTCAAAGACTTTTTAAGGTTCATTTTAAATTTTTCATGAACTAACATAAAGGTGGAAGAATCATTTACGAGCAACAAAACTTTTTCTCTTTAGTACCCCTACTTCAAAAAACTTTCTTATAGCAAAGAATGCATTTAAATTACCATTCACATATAAATATTTAACAATTTCTTTTAACATTATCCAGCAATAATTCTTTCACATATGTAACCAAAAAGCCTTTGTTAGTTATAGTTTTAAAAACAGTTGTGAAAGGTTAAGAAAATATTTATTTTTTAAATACAAACAATTTTTGTATTAGGATTAGAAGACATGTAGGTATTACATTATTAGGAATTAGAAGACTGAATTATTCAGGTCATATGCTTTTTAAGTTCAATTATCAGATTAATTTAGTTACATAAAAGATTCCTAGAAGTTCAAATAATATGGAGGATATGAGGTACCTACTAGTATATTACAAGCAACACTTGAAACACACAGTGCAACTTGGACAATTTAAAGTGCTGAAGTGACTATTAAGAATGTTCTAAATGTCCAAATCATCAAATAAATTAAGAATTGATCGTCAAAGAACTAGTAACAGATTAGTGACAGAAGGAAGTAAATAAGTGAGAAATGCTTGCTTTGTTTGCCTCGTATCTGTCTGTAAGTAAGAGCTTCAAAGCTATACAGTCATCAGAAGGCTGATAATGTATGGATGAATTTTAACCACTCCCACAACATTTTTAGAAGGAGTGTATGCCAAATCATCCAAATTTGAAGTTAAAATTCTTTAAGAGATAAAATAAAATTAATTTCCTTGCGCACATTGAAATACAATAAGTTGATATGTATTTAAAATTAAAATCTTCTTAAAGACAAAAATTCGAACTGCTTGTTGATGCAAAATAATGAACTATTATCACAATGATTGGGAATTAATAAACCTGACTTTGATTAAAAAAAAAAATCTATCCAAACAAATTTTTTAAATTTTTACAAATAATTTTAGTGCTCCAGTAGTTACATAAATTTTGACTTTCAACATAACTTACCAGGAAAGCATATGCAAACAAAAGCATTTTATATTAACTATTTTTAAACCACATAAAAGTTTGATCTCAAGGTCTGTTTCTGTTCACTATTAAACAAGCTGGTTAGGTACAAAGACAAACTTAATTTTAATCAAAAATTAACTTTGCTACAAACAAAAAAATTTCGTTTCTTAATTATTAATTAAAATAGTAGAAATGAAAGAAGTTAAATTCCTGTATCCCTTAAGATTGTGTGTGTATACTAAATTAGAGTGCCCACCGAATTTTAGGAAATAAAGTTCCTGAACTTTTCCAGATTAATCTTGAAGTTTTCTGGTCAAAAAACTAGCTGTCCATAGAAATTTTTTAGATATTTTTTTTTTAACATATATCTTTTGAAAAGCAAGAAATTGGGAACAGCTTTAGAAAGGGGCCACCCGCCGCCAAGTTTAACCACAGTTCCTAACTTTTCCAGACAGGGATAAGATTGGCAAAAAGTCTAAAAACTGTGCGAACGACAACTAATCTAATTGAGAATAAATCAGAAACTAATAATTAGTTAACATTAATTTCAACAATAAATTTATTTGTATAGTAGAGCCCTGATTATCCGCGAGTGCCAGGAAAAAAAAATTTAGTGATTTAGATGTATTTTTAGTGATTTAGATGTAGATTTAGGTATAGTTTTAGTGATTTAGATGGTAGAGCAAAGGTTTCTGCTGTACTGTATATATTTTAAAAGTTTCACATATCATGTTTTTTGTACAATAAAGCATAGTTTTTAGGCTAAAATATTTTTTTCGTGTTTTCACCTCATTTTTAGCCTATTATCGGGTTATCCGCGATTTTCGCTATCCGCGGTACCCTTGCCACCCAATTCCGCGGATAATCGGGGCTCTACTGTATACTTTAAAATTAAAAGTTGGCTTAATTATGAATATTTACCATATCAAAGAGCCTCATAAGTCAAGAACAACAATTTGAATTTAGAATGAAATTCTCAGTCAAAAATTTCAGTTCATTTTTTTTTAAAGTAAAAAATCTGAAATTTTCATTATAGTTTCAAAAAAGTCTGAAAATCAGAATAAATCAGAAAAATCTCATCCCTGTCCAGATTAGTCTTGAAGTTTTCTGCTCAAAAAACTAGATATCCAAATAAATTTTTTAGATATTTCTTTCTTTTTGAACACTTCTTTTGAAAAACAAGAAATTCAAACAATCCAAGTGTTATGCGTACTAAGTTTAGGGTAAGAACACAATCAAAACAAAACTGCCTAAACACAGTATAATCTTTGGTGAAATATCGCTTGCATGGCTTCATTCTTACCCAAATTTGCAGTTAATTCCACTCATTTCACCCTGATAAACAACGAAAATCGGCTTCTTCACACATCACGGTGCACACATCACGGGCTACTTTGCTCAACTCATGTCTAATTATCATCTCTAGTGTTAATAAATTCGTCACATTCTCAATCTTTATAAGCATTCCTTCCATCATATCGGTTAATTTACAGTGATACTGTAATTACTGTATTCGAATTAATCAACAATAACAATCAACATGTTTTATAAACAATCCCTTCGTTGCCAAACAGCAGGAATAGTGTCGGAAATAGGTGAAAGACACTCAGAATAAGAACTTTCATTATTTTTCTTTTTTCAATTTTTAACACAAAATTATACAACCTTTATTTACGAAAAATATCAGGTTAATTGAGATATTTTTCTCTCAAATAGAAGTATGTTAAAAGATTTGCTTTTTAGTTATGCTAAAAAAATTTGTGACGTCATGATTCCTGCTGTTGGTAAATAAATTTATTTACACAAGCAGAAATCATGACGTCACAAAAATTTTCGAGCGTATCTAAAAAGCAAATATTTTAACATAATTATTTTTGAGAGAAATCTAAGATTGTAATTTTAAGTCATGAAACATCCCCCCTCTTCAATGAAAGAAATAAAGATAGAAATTAATTTCTATTCCTCTTTTAAATATTTAATCCCTCTTTTAAATATTATAAATATCTTTCCTATGGGATAGAAATAAAGGAATTAAATTAAAAATAAAGGCGTCGTTCCAATTCACGCCATTTTACAGACATGTGCTTTTCCTTTCATTTTTAAAACTAAATTTAAACTTCATGATATACTTTTTCCAAATTTATTTTTGATATCAGCATGCAAAACTTTATTTAGATCAAAGAATAGTAAGACATGTAAATCTAGCCATTTTACCCACTAAAATTTACAATTTCCTTAATATGGGATCGGAGTTTTTATTTAATAAAGAATAATTAGAGGCCAACAGTAATTAAAGGGATGATAATAAATAAATGAAAATTTAATTAATTCTTTAAAACAAAATTATTGGTTAGATGCTATCAATGGAAACGCAAAGGCCAGTTTCCTTCCCCCTCTTTTGCCATAGATAGGTACAATTAGAGAACACGTGTTAGGGTTACGTTCTGGAAAATTCGCGATACCTTTCGAAATGGAATTATATTTCTTTCAACATAAGTGCAACAACCTAACTACAAATGGTTAGTACTATATAATTGAGAAAGCTTTTTTTAATGTAATTCGTACATAGCGGCAAATAAAAATGTAGAAACGTATTTGTGTTTAACATTAAAATAGCGTGGTTCTAAATCAAACTAACATGTTATAAATCATTGTAAGAGAGCGTCATATGAAGAGGAATGCACACTAGGAAGAGAGGCATCATATATTCACACATACAAAAAACTTAAAATTCAAATAAGAAACTTACAGAGATTGTGTCAAGAGAACTTCTAATACTAGACCTCGTGGACAAGAAAAGATGAGAAGACACGCGGTACCCTGGCGTCGCTAACACAGCGAGAGAGAAAAATGGTTAAACGCACGAAGCTGCAGAGGCCAGACGACGAATGGACCGAGACTTGACCAGGGCCAGTTTATATAAGATTGCCTCCCTAACCGAATGGGCATGCGTCGATATCCGTGAAATGACCGTTTCGGCAAGAGCGTGGTTCCACTAGCACGTGGCCATTAAAGGGAAAATCATTGAATAGAGAAAAAAAGTTTTGCATGCTGATATCAAAATTAAATTTGGAAAAAGTATATCATGAAGTTTAAATTTAGTTTTAAAAATGAAAGGAAAAGCACATGTCTGTAAAATGGCGTGAATTGGAACGACGTCCTTTATTTGTAATTTAATTCCTTTATTTCTATCCCATATTATTGAAGAGGAGGGATGTTTCATGACTTAAAATTACATGTGTCTCTTAAAAATAAGTTTTGAGTATTATTGTATTATAAAAACATGCCATCACTTAAGACTGACAGTTTTAAGGATTAAAAAGTACTATTCATAACTTTTAATACATTTTTCCAAATTTGAGAAATAACCTCAAAGTAAACATTAGGTTGCCAGCCCCCGGTACTTGTTAATTATTTAGATCAAAGAATAGTAAGACATATAAATCTAGCCATTTTACCCACTAAAATTTACAATTTCCTTAACATGGGATCGGAGTTTTTATTTAATCAAGAATAATTAAAGGGATGATAATAAATAAATGAAAGTTTAGTTAATTCTTTAAAACAAAATTATTGGTTAGATGTTATCGACTGGAAATGCAGTAGAAAGACCAGTTTCCTTCCCCCTCTTTTGCCATAGATTAGAGAACACGTGTTAGGGTTATGTTCTGGAATATTCGCGATACCTTTCGAAATAGAATTCTATTCCTTTGAACATAAGTGCAACAACCTAACTACAAATGGGTAGTATTATTTAATTGAGAAAGATTATTTTAATGTAATTCATAAAGAGCGGCAAATAAAAATATAGAAACCTATTTGTGTATAACAATAAAATAGCGTGGTTCTAAATCAAACTATAACATGTTATAATTCATAGGAAGAGAAGCACAAAAAAAACTTAAAATTTAAATAAGAAACTTACAGAAATTGTGTCAAAAGAACTCCACAAAACCTCAAAAAAAGATGAGAAGACACGCGGTATACTGGCGTCGCTAACACGGCAAGAGACAAAACTATAACACCAGATGCTGCAGTGGCAAGACAACGAACCGAATGAACTCGGACTAGTTTATATAAGATCGCTTCGCGCATGCGCAATGAGTAATGCGCATGCATCGATATCCATGGAATGACCGCGGTCCACGTGTCAAAGCGTGGTTTCACTCCTCTTATGGACGCCATTATAGAGGAAAATCATCGAATTGAGAAAAATTTAACAAGTACTGGAGGCTGGGAACCTCTAATGTTCATAATTTTTTACTTTGAGGTTGTTTCTCAAGTTTAAAAAAATGTATTAAAAGTTATGAATACTTTTTAATCCTTAAAATAGTCAGTCTCTAGTGATGGCATGTTTTTATAATACAACAATTAACAATACTCAAAACTTATTTTCCCCACAATACACAGAGAAAACGCTTTCACTTTTTAAAGAGTCTATAAAGTCCCGGGTTGAGTAAATAACTCGTTTGAATTGAAATAATCCCTTTATTAACAAGTGAAAAATTAGCCTAATGAATATAGTGAAAGTTTTTGCAACATGGGAATACATGGGAATTTTATGCTATAGTGGTGGCTGATCCATAATGTACGGTTGGATTGCTCAAATGTCGAAAATAAATTTGTATGAGCATTGTGGAAATAAAATATTTATTTTTTTTTATATTTATTTATGTAGTGAAAGTTTTTGCAATATGGGACATTAATTTTAAGTAAGGACAGAGCAGGAAATTTTTGCCAGGAATGGACTTGGGTGCTATTAGAACACGTGTTAGGGTTATCTACTTTCTGAATATTCGTACATTCCATTACTGAATATCCATTTACCCACTAAAATTTACAATTTCCTTAATATGGGATCGGAATTTTTATTTAATAAAGAATAATTAGAGGTCAACAATAATTAAAGGGATGATAATAAATAAATGAAAATTTAATTAATTCTTTAAAACAAAATTATTGGTTAGATGCTATCAACTGGAAGCGCAGTAGAAAGACCAGTTTCCTTCCCCCTCTTTTGCCATAGGTACGATTAGAGAACACAAGTTAGGGTTACGTTCTGGAATATTCGCGATACATTTCGAAATAGAATTCTATTTCTTTGAACATAAGTGCAACAACATAACTACAAATGGTTAGTATTATTTAATTGAGAAAGATTATTTTATGTAATTCATAAAGAGCGGCAAATAAAAATATAGAAACCTATTTGTGTATAACAATAAAATAGCGTGGTTCTAAATCAAACTATAACATGTTATAATTCATAGAAAGAGAAGCACAAAAAAAACCCTTAAAATTTAAATAAGAAACTTACAGAAATTGTGTCCAGAGAACTCCACAAAACCTCAAAAAAAAGATGACAAGACACGCGGTATACTGGCGTCGCTAACACGGCAAGAGACAAAACTATAACACCAGATGCTGCAGAGGCAAGACAACGAATGAACTCGGACGCAACCGTACTAGTTTATATAAGATCGCTTCGCGCATGCGCAATGAGTAATGCGCATGCATCGATATCCGTGGAATGACCGCGTGTCCGAACGTGGTTCCACTCCCGTTCTGGACGCCATTAAAGAGGAAAATCATCAAATTGAGAAAAATTTAACAAGTACCGGAGGCTGGGAACCTAATGTTCATAATTTTTTACTTTGAGGTTGTTTCTCAAGTTTGGAAATATGTATTAAAAATTATGAATACTTTTTAATCCTTAAAATGATCAGTCTCAAGTGATGGCATGTTTTTATAATACAACAATACTCAAAACTTATTTTCCCCACAGTACACAGAGAAAATTAATTATTATTTTTTAAAGAGTCTTTTGAGTCCCGGGTTGAGTACATAACTCGTTTGAATTGAAACAATCCCTTTATTAACAAGTGAAGAAATAGCCTAATGAATATTAGTGAAAGTTTTTTTTACAACATAGGAATTAATTTTTAAGATTTTAAGTAAGGAGAGAGCAGGAAATTTTTGCCAGCAGAGGACTTGGGTGCTTTTAGAACACGTGTTAGGGTTACCTACTTCCTGAATATTCGCATCACATTTTGAAATAAAATTCCATTCCTTTGAGCATGTGTTCTGCAACCTTATTACGAATGGAATATGGTTAGCATTTATTTATGACAGTGGCGTATATAGGAATTTATTTCGGGAGGTGCCCAAAATTACTCCCCAGCCCCTCCCCCACATATTTAATAGGCCCAATGTAGCTTTTTAGGTGATAACTTTGGTTCTAAAAACTTAATATAGGAAAAGAAAATACAAGTACCAAAGGGGGGTCTGGGGGTCCTCCGCCAGAAAATGTTTGGAAGTTTGACTAAAACAAACAGGTTTTTAGCTAGTTTTTGTACACTAAATCCGAATTTTGGATGTACATTTTTATGAACTTAATATTTAAAAGGTTATTAAAATAGAGTTCCAAGTACAAAAGGAGGTCTGGGGTCCTTCCCCAGAAAATTTTTGGAACTTTACCCCTAAAAACAGGGTTTTTGGATATATATTTCTTGGTTGGATTTTGATTTTGACGAACTTATTATAATAAAGTTGTTAATAATAAAATTCCAAGTACAAAAGGGGGGTTTGGGGGTCCTCCCCCAGAAAACTTTTTGAAATTTGACCCTAAAATACAGTGTTTTAACTTGTTTTGGTACACCTAGTCCAAATTTTGGGGGGAGGGGGCGAGGGCCCCCTCGGCCCCCCCTTATATACGACACTGATTTATGAGTGAAGATATTATGACTAATTCATAGTCTGGCACTGGCTAATAAAATATTAAACCTTTTTGTATCTAATATTAAAATACTAAGTTCTAAATGAAACTATTCTATTTTGAATTGTAACTGAATTTGAAAATTTAAAATTATACTCTTATTGCAGATTACTTAAATAAAACCTCATTTTATTTTTAAAAATGCTTTCATTCTAAAATGTTCCTCGCTGCATCAAATATCGATAAAATGGCTCTCTAAAGGCAAATCATAAAGCAACTTAATTCGAAAACTTAGGAAAATAAAACCTATTAAATTTAAATGACAATTTCAATATTGAAGATTTATTTTAATTTTTCCCCACAAACGCTCTTTCAATAATACAAGAATATTCCAACTTATTCTTCCCACAGAACACAAGAAAAAGTCAGGGGTTAAGTGTACTACATAACTCGTTTGAATTGCAACAATCCCTTAATTAACAAATGAAAAACTATCTTAAGGAATCTAGAGAAAGTTTTTTGCAATATTGGACATTTATTTTTAAGTCAGGGGAGAGCATGAAATTATTGCCAGAGGACTCTGGAATTTTATGGGTGCTATTTTTACACCAACACACATTTTGATTTAGGTAAGAGTATTAGTATTTCACTCCATTAGTTTCATACAATCGTATCGGGGAAATGAGCCACCTATAGTACCGGTTGTGCTTGGCGACTAACTTCATTCTCCCCGCCGAACAGGGTTGTTCTACTTGACCAGAGCCTCCACCTGCCTGACAGGCTAGTTTGAGCTTGGCGTCGTAAATGTTATCTCCTTCGGAACGGGGTTGCTGGTACATTCGTCACGCATGCATGACCACGCGAGGAGGAAACACAACAGGGGGTCCTGCCTGCAAATGAAAACTTCATCGATCCCCAGCTCAACGATAGACCGTTTTTTTTAGTTATCACAACAGTTCGGCAAACTAACTTAAAACATTTAAAAGTTAATTATCTATTCATAACTCTCATAAATTACGTTACTGTTAGTTGATATAACTGATTTCAAGTTGTCATTGTTGTTTTCATGGAAGGATTTTTTTTGGTTGAGAAGTTTGAATAAATAAATGCTTGCTGTATTTGAGTATAACAATTTTATCCACGTTAAGTAAATAAGAACATTAATTACAGATATTTTAATCAAACTCCGCTAAATTTGTTCAATATTATGATCTAGAGTATATATTTGATATCCCTTTTAAATAAAGTGATTCATAGATCCAAAATCTCAATCACATATATGTATAATAAATGACCACAAGCATGGAAGTTTTAAATATATAGCTACCACAACGTCCTTAGTCTTGAGAATGAGATTCGTACAAAAACTTTAAAAATATGGTTTTTACTATGGCATGATGGACCTAACCTCTAAAGAATGACTTTTCCAATTGCATATACTATTTTTATGCGCTTAAATAAAAAAAAACTAGGCTTAAAAAAGCTGCAGATGAGACTGCATTAACGAAATCCCCCGCAGTTCAAGTGAAGAAACCCAGTCAAGCTAAGTCGTTTAACTTGTTTCCACACAAAAGCTGAAATATAACATGTCGGATAACTATTTTAGAATCACGTTATTTTTATTATTTTTACACTAAAATGTGCGTTTACCACACCACTACAGTTACAGAATCTCATGACACTTATATATTTCGCAAATTTAATTAACAGTTTATTTTATCTCAAATGTACCGATTTTATAATTAAAAAATCTAAAAACAGGTATTAATGAAAATAATTTGTTTTGGGGTTAAAAATCATTTCTCACTTTTAGGCGCGTTTTTTTTTAAGTCGGTCTTTTTTATTTGGTTAAAAGTTTATTTATTTCAAGCAATGTTGCTTAGTGGAGATTTTAAAGTAATGTAAGGAGGGGTACTGCCAGCGAGAAGTTTTTTGAATTCTCCCATTAAACAAACTTTTAATTATTTTAAAATACCAAGTGTTTTAATAATCAAATACTTCAAGAAAATTTTCCGAAATCCAACAGTTAAGAGGACTTTATAGAAAGAAGAAAATTTTTAAGCTATTTAATAAAAAGCTGGTTCAAAATTAATTAAAAATTGGAATAATTGAGGTAGATAGGAATTGGCCTGAAAGAACTGTTACAATATAGATTTTATCAAAATCATTTTTGAAATCGTACCGCTTAGATAAGACTATTAATTAATAAAAGTTTAGTTGCATTGCCGACAAAGAATTCGTCACACATTCCTTGTATTTGCCTGTTTTTAGATAAGAAAATCGCCTGTCCATGAACAACAAAAGACAGGAAACAGAAGGGGACCCCACTTCAAGACAGGAAGAGCGCTGCAATAAATTCGCACTTGTCACGTCCCCCTCTCAATAATTGGGAATATTGTCAAACTCTGTTTTCAACTTTTGAGGATGACCGAAAATTTACTGTATGTGTGTTTCTCCGACTTTTAACCCATTAAGAGCCGCTATATGAACCGCTATGAAAAATTATAATTTTTGTAGTGTCTTGAGGGTTCAATGTGTGTCTCTAATCATATTCAGTTTAAATTTTCAAAAAATCTCAATTTGGACCGGAGATATTATATGTTATATGCTCCCAAAATGGGAGCTTTGGCTGAAAGTGGGGGTAACGGATTACACCTCTGGCAGTGTCAATTATTTCACAAATAATGAGTTTCATATGTACAATAAACTAAATTATACTGTATTTTTACGTATTATAAATATAAGTTACTTGTACTTTTTTCGACTTTTATTTGTTTGCCCTATAAAAAGTATTTAGCATGAGTATTTTTTTTTCATATATTCATTTTATGTTGGTTCTGAATTTAATGAAGGTCATCTAAATCCCTTTAGAAAAATATTTTCTGTAAGACACAGGCTTCCCTTTTTTTTTGCAATACTATCTTGGATTGAAAGTGGATTTTCTTTGTTCTAAATTAGTTAGACACTCACCGCATTCATTCTCTGGATTTACAACAGTTAAATTATTTTAAATAAAACTTTTCTTTTTACGTTATTTATCAAAATTTGGTCTCACACATAAAATATTGGATTCATATGCTGAGAATTCATAGCAATCTAGTTGTGTCTTATAGTATAAAATTAGTAGTGCAGCTAAAAATATCAACTGCATATTTTCATTCCAATGAAAGTAAAGAAAATTATCATCCTCATTTGCTGGAAGCTTAGTTTACAATGCAGAAAAAGAATTCGTCTTACATTCAACGAACTCAACACTTTCTATAGTGAACCACCTGTTTTTCGATCAGAAAACCATATGCCCTTGAACAACAAAAGGCAGAAACAGGAGGGGACTGCTCCCTGGACAGCAAAGAAGGTTAATTTTCAAAAGAAAAGCAATAAACTTCGAGAATCCCATTCACGTACATTAGGGTGTATCGAAAAAAAACTTTTTTTTTATTTTGATAAAGTCTCAGCAAAAAAAGTTGTCTAAGGTGGCAGAGAGTACCTGTGAATTTTTTCAGAATTTTCGGATAATATCTTGGGGTGCCGCAAAGCCCTCGAAGGTTCCCATGTTAATCCTATGGAGCGCGCAAGCCAAAAAGGCCGAAAATTGGTTTTTCGCCCCTCATTTCTACCCTAATCACACGACGAATGTCTTCACTCGAGTTATGAACCCTATATGATCTAGGCTATCCGACAAAACTTGAATAATAGCCTAAATATTATATTTCGTTGATTGTGGACTTTTGGAAATACGCGATTTTGAACGAAATTTGAGCACACAAAAAAAAGTAATATAGATATTTAAGCTGTTATTCAAGCTTTTTCGGGTACCATACGACCCTATATGAAGTAATGAAGTATGCTACCCAAAAAAACTTGAAACTCCTCGCGGGGAAAGGGCAATGAATGTGGACTGGTCACTTAAGGCCAAAGCTCCCATTTTGGGAGCAAGCTAAATAAACAGCTGTAAAATCCTTCTAAATTATTATTTTTACCCCCTGTTTGTTTTGATTTAAAAACCTTATAATTGTTAAACATATTCACTGATTTGAAACTCGCGCTTGTAAAAAAATAATTTTTAGTGAATTTATTTTGTAAGAAAGTAAAAATGGTCAATTTTGTCTAAGTTCAAAGAATTTTTAAAAATAGTAATTACATAATAAACTTTTTGAAAAAAAAATACCAACAATTCTACATACCTTCGTTATTAGTAAAAAAAATTATAAGCATGTATCTTAATTTACTTTTGGTGAAAAAACTATTTTACAAATGTTCCCAAAATGGGAGCTTTGGCGCTTAATGGGTTAATCATAAAGGATGGTGCTAAATTTACCAATAGCACCTAATTTAAGAGGCGTATACAAGTAGAGGGTACGGGCACCCCATGTTCTAGAACATGGTATATCATGTAGTAGAGTACGCCGAAGCGAGAATGGGAAGACATTATCCCCCAAAAAAATTTTGTTTTAAGTTGAAAGAAAAACATAATTTTATGAGGCCCCCTAAAAAAAACCAGCTACAGCACTGGTTAAAGTATAAAAAATTTGATTTTAAGTCTTAAGTAAGATATTTTTGAGAACCTTTCGTTTTGAGTATCTAAGGTACGAATTCTTGAATAATATTTACACAAGTTGATCTCCTAGTCATGCATTACTCGCACACCAACAATGAACCAAATCGGTGAACTTAAGTACTGGTCCTCTCGTTGTATTGTAAGTCTGCAATATTTTATATTTTTAAAAGCATGTAAAAACGGAAAACCTTTCTATTGAATTTTAACGAAATTTTTTAAGAACTGTAATTGCAATCGCAAATGAAAATAAATATTATGAATGTAAGAGTTAGTTGTGTTAAGAGTAAAATTCAAATCGGGTTGTAAAAACAATAGGGGTTGTAGCACGGGCGTCACCGCCGAGGACACGTCCCCCCAATTATAGGGGCATTGTTTAGAAATACTGTATTTTAAACTTTTGAGGAAAAACCGAAAATTTTCTGAATGTGTTTTCCAACCTTTATCATAAAGGATGCCCCCAATTTACCAACGGCCCTTAACATGAGAGGCCCATATAAGGGGGGGACAGATCCCCATGATTTTCCATTCGAAAAACAAAAGTTGATGCTTCGTTTAATATGTAGACGGCCCCTCCAAGACTTAAATTATAGCTTGTTTTAAAGTAGACGTTACATCATGAAAATTAGCGTTCACAGTATTCTTCTAACCCCAACCAATCGCTCACAATAGTCTCTGTTTCGGTTTTTTTTTGCGGCCGACTGTATTGTATATTAAATCCTAGTTAGTGAAAGGATTTTTATTGAAATCCAAAACATTGTGAGGTGCAACATTAGGGGGAGTGCAAACAAAAAGCGCTATGACACAAATCAACTCAAAGTTAGGGACCTAATTTTACCTACAAATCCAAAAACGTTTTTGTGAATATTGTAACCAACTGGATTATAAAACACTTTTCCCTTCAATTGTTTTTGTGTAAATATTTAAAATTTGGGTAAAAAAATTAAATTTAAAAAATGTACCATTCACAGATATTACCGTACAATTTCAAAAGTAATTTTACCCCTATTATATTTTATTTCAGACACATTTTATGACTGAAAGTATTTAATAAGAATAATAAAAATACCGTAATTTTGAATTTTGTTTTGAGTACACTACACACCAAGCTGTTCAAATTTAGCGGACAACACATGTGCTCCGATGGACTCTACTTCCCAATGTTTATATCAGGCTCATACATCACCCTTGACAGGAGAGTCCTCCCCCAATTTACCACCCTTGAAAGGACACTCCATATCCCCAAAAGTTTTTAATTCAACTCCGTCTACTTATCGCACTAGCAATTTGCCAATCGTAGCCACCGCTCCCCTTGCACCGCGCCAAGATACCAACCGAGCAACCGCATTCTGGCAGTGCAGCGCTCGTTCTGGCGCAAACAGGTTGTACTAGAGGAGGCGGTTTTTCCAGATACGATTGTATGAAACTAATGGAGTGATTTGTAGAACGTTTCATTTTTATCAAATATTGTTTTTTTTTTAATATTATTTTGGAATATTTTTCTTTTTCTTTATCAGGGCTTGATTTATTTTATGTATACAAAGATAACTAGTACACAGCAGCCAGAACTCACTAAAACCCTGTACTTAACGTAAATGGATGTAATTTACAGCACATATTAAAAGCATAAGAAATTAATCTTACAGAAGAGCCCCGATTATCTGCGGTGCGGATTATCCGCGAGTGCCACGAAAAAAAAAATAGTGATTTAGATGTAGATTTAGGTATAGTTTTAGTGATTTAAATGGTAGAGCAAAGGTTTCTGCTGTACTGTACATATTTTAAAAGTTTTACATATCATGTTTTTTGTACAATAAAGCATAGTTTTTATGCTGAAATAGTTTTTTCGTGTTTTCACCTCATTTTTAGCCTATTTTCGGGTTATCCGCGATTTTCGCTATCCGCGGTACCCTTGCCACCCAATTCCGCGGATAATCGGGGCTCTACTGTATATAGATCATTAAAATACTTTGGAAGTGCCCAATTTATAATAATTAATTCATATTAATAGAATAGCAATATTGATTTTTATAACTTGCTGTGATCCTTGCCAACCCCCGAAATACTGCCATTCAGTGCTATTGCACAGGTTTGCACATGCCACAACGTGCAGAAAGGCGGCCAACGTGTATAACCAAAGCCACGTGTTAGAAGCTCCCCCCTCCTTCCCATTCTCTGCAATAAAACCCCTTTTTCTCCTTGCAAATCTTTTAACATAATTCTTTTTGAGAGAAATGTAAGAGAAACATATAATTTAAAGTCGTGAAACATCCCCCCTCTTCAATGGTATGGGATAGAAATAAAGGAATTAAATTAAAAATAAAGGACGTCGTTCCAATTCACGCCGTTTTACAGACATGTGCTTTTCCTTTCATTTTTAAAACTAAATTTAAACTCCATGATATACTTTTCCCAAATTTATTTTTGATATCAGCATGCAAAACTTTATTTAGATCAAAGAATAGTAAGACATATAAATCTAGCCATTTTACCCTCAAAAATTTACAATTTCCTTAACATGGGATCGGAGTTTTTATTTAATCAAGAATAATTAAAGGGATAATAATAAATAAATGAAAATTTAATACATTCTTTAAAACAAATTATTCTTTAGATGCTATCGACTGGAAGCGCAGTAGAAACACCAGTTTCCTTCCCCCTCTTTTGCCATGGATAGGTACGGTTAGAGAACACGTGTTAGGGTTACGTTCTGGAATATTCGCGATACATTTCGAAATAGAATTCTATTTCTTTGAAGATAAGTGCAACAACCTAACTACAAATGGTTAGGGTTAGTACAATTTAATTGAGAAAGCTTTTTTTTATGTTATTCACCCAGAGCGGCAAATAAAAATGTAGAAACGTATTTGTGTTTAACATTAAAATAGCGTGGTTCTAAATCAAACTAACATGTTATAAATCATAGGAAAAAAGCGTCATTTGAAGAGGAAAGCACAATAGGAAGAGAGGCATCATATTCACACATACAAAAAACTTAAAATTTAAATAAGAAACTTACAGAGATTGTGTCAAGAGAACTCCTAATACTAGACCTCGTGGACAAGAAAAGATGAGAAGACACGCGGTACCCGCTAACACAGCGAGAGAGAAAAATTTTTTAACGCACGAAGCTGCAGAGGCCAGACGACGAATGGACCGAGACTTGACCAGGGCCAGTTTATATAAGATCGCCTCACCAACCGAATGCGCATGCGTCGATATCCGAGGAATGACCGTTTTGGGAAGAGCGTGTCCAAGCGTGGTTCCACTACCACGTGGCCATTAAAGGGAAAATCTTGAATTGTGAAAAATTTAACAATTACCGGGGGCTGGGGAACCTAATGTTCATAATTCTTTACTTTGAGGTTGTTTCTCAAGTTTGGAAATATGTATTAAAAGTTATGAATACTTTTTAATCCTTAAAATAATCAGTCTCAAGCAAGTGATGGCATGTTTTTATAATACAACAATACTCAAAACTTATTTTCCCCACAGTACACAGAGAAAACGCTTTCACTTTTTAAAGAGTCTTTTAAGTCCCGGGTTGAGTACATAACTCGTTTGAATTGAAACAATCCCTTTATTAACAAGTGAAGAAATAGCCTAATAGTCCAGGCAACGAATGCTCAAAAAAGGGTATAGAGGGAAATTCTTGGAGCACAATTTTTGACTTCGGAACTTTGTTTGGACTAGTTAGGAGGTGAACATATCAAAAGTCCCCGCCCGTAGCCCTGCCGCCAAAGTGAGGGGGGGTGTTTGAAAGTCTCATTTTTCAGTTTTTGGATAATTACTCATATAAAATGCATCCCCATGAAAAAGTTTCAATTATCTCTTTTAAAGGAGATAAAATTTGCAACCATTTAAGACCATTCCCACGTTTATACGTCCAATTGATCCCGAGTTACATCCCTTCAAAATTGAGAAATTTTTCACAAAATTCGAAAATTTGAGAAAAAGTCGTTTTTAAAGCAATTTATTGCTATATTACACATTTAAAAGGAAATTAAAGGCTATAACCTTATAAGGCACGTATTTAGCTTTAATTTAAGCCCTGAACCAAGTTTGTGAGATCAATAGTTCTCATGCTATCTTAAAAAAAACATTTAAATTAAGAAAATGGGATTTTCCCAGTAGTGCAGCCTACAGGTTTGTAGGTACAGTAAAAGAGAAGAAAAGTGGTAAAACATGAAAGACAAGACCACTCTAAACAAAATAAAAGCTGATTAAATTTGCTACAAGAAAGTCCCCGCCCGTAGCCCTTATGCCGGAGGTAGGGAGGGTGTTGGAAAGTCTCATTTTTCAGTTTTTGGCTTATTACTCTTACAAAATGCATCCCCACGAAAAAGGTTTAATTATTTCTTTTAAAGTAGATAAAATTTGCAACAATTTAAGACCATTCCCATGTTTATACGTCCAATTGATCCCAAGTTACATCTCTTCAAAATTGAGAAATTTTTCCCAAAATTCAAAAATTTGAGAAAAAGTCGTTTTTAAAGCAATTTATTGGCTATATTACTAAGGTACGTCGAACCGCACTTATTTCAGCGGACCAAATCGTAATAGTGCGGAAAACTTGCCTACCCATAACAGTAACTCGTGTGTGAAATTTTAGCCCTATCAAATAATATCTTCTGTTCTGAACCTCGGCCTAAAGTTTTGACTTTTTACCAAAAAATTGCTATTTTGCCGTATTTCTTACCGTTCCGTGACCTCCTGATGAACAGAATTTTTTCAGGTGGTGTGGTAGGGGTCTAGGGGGACTTTTCCGTGAACCCCATCCTCATACCCCCCTTTCCCCCTACGCGGGCCGGGGTTTTGTGGGCGGGCGCGCTGCTCAAAATGTTGGCTTTCCCTCCAAACTCCAGCCCTGCGCCCGCCTTCGTTGCCCGTTTTCTACATCAAAACCTCACGTAAACCAATTATTTTCATAAAAGTGACCCAGAACCCACTGTAGAGAGGTATCTTTCCATCAGGATCCATGGATTTATAATTATTTTTAAAAATTTTCTTTTACCTTAATACCTTTTTCACAAACTAGCATTTTTATTACAATCTGCTTTTTTACGGCATGTCTGTTGGTTAATAAACTCTGTTACAACTGTTCAAACCTGCCATTGGAAAAAAACTTATTTACCAACTGGAATAGCCAGGAGGATGTCTATGGTGGATGCATTGCGTCTAACTAGTGCTGTTATAAGCAGTCAGATTTTGTCAGTATTCTCCTTCCTTGATTTAAGATTGATTCCTATTCTTATTATAACATAAATATTATTTTACATATAAATGTGCCATGGATGGAGGAAAGAGTATAAAACCCCTCTGAAAATTGTGGAATGTGATTTGTGAAACGACCATTCCTTTAAAAACTAATAATATAAATTTGAGAGATATCATTCTATTATCTGTTTAGCTCAAGCATAGTGCCCCCCTTATATGCGTCGAAATATAGGGTATGAGGACAATAGCACACTTAGGAAGTAGGTAAATTAGTTCATGATCACACACCAGATGAAATTTCAGAGTGATATCTCGATCACTCAATGTGGATTAGCAGAAGAGAAAAGAGGTAAAATCAACAAACATATTTTCATTAATTACCATATCTCACCTGTACCTCAACAACCGACGGAGGTTCTGGGCTCTGCCCCGTCTATGCCATGTACTTGCTCCTTACTGTATACTTTCCACTATAGTTCAATACCATACTTCAGAAGTTTATCAAAGATGGTTCGCGGCATCTCTTTGATGTTGTCATACGTACCTGATATTTACCTGTTCAGTATCGTGAAATATTTGACAAATGCATTAAAATGCCATTTTTGCATTACCAGAAAACATCTTGCTAGGCATAACGACTTATGAGAGGAAATTTGTTAGAAAAAACGCCCTTAATAAGATTTTCTTGGCAAGAGAACAAGCAATTGGTTGTAAGTGTTCACAACTTAGGCATGTTCTTACTTTCAAAACTAAACGCTATTTTGAAAGGATAGATTAGGAAAGTGTTCATATAACGTTTCTACCAGTTCTTAGGAACTGATACATTAGCTCACACAAAATATTTGTCGAGTGGGAGTTCTCGAAGTTTCCACCACACACCGTTACAGTGGAGAAAAAGGGTACAGTTAGTTACTAGAGCTTCCAGAAGGGTGTGTGGTTCCAGGGGCTTAGTGAAACGGGGTTATATCCTTAGATAATCAGAATTTTCCTTTTTTAAAATAGAAAACACTGAAGTTACTTTAAATTCCCCCGAAATTACACTATTCCCCTCCAGATTTTTTTTTCTGGCTATGCCACTGAGTGGTGCCTCTTGCTCGGAACGACTTCGTCAGATACTCTCTTAAATCAAGAAAAGAGCTGCCTCAGACAAAATCAGACTGTATAACAGCACTAATTAGATGCAAATCATCCACCATAGACATCCTCCTGGAAATTTCAGTTTGTGAAAAAAGTAGATTGTAATAAAAATGCTTGTTTTGTGAAAAAGGAGTTAAAAATGAAAATTTTAAAAAATAATTACAAATCCATGGATCCTGATGGAAAGATACCTCTCAACAGTGGGTTCTGGGTCACTTTTATGAAAATAATTGGTTTACGTGAGGTTTTGATGTAGAAAACTGGCAACGAAGGCGGGCGCAGCGCTGGAGTTTGGAGGGAAAGCCAACATTTTGAGCAGTACGCCCGCCCACAAAACCCCAGCTCACGTAGGGGGAAAGGGGGGTATGAGGATGGGGTTCACGGAAAAGTCCCCATAGACCCCTACCACACCACCTGAAAAAATTCTGTTCATCAGGAGGTCACGGAACGGTAAGAAATACGGCAAAATAGCAATTTTTTGGTAAAAAGTCAAAACTTTAGGCCGAGGTTCAGAACAGAAGATATTATTTGATAGGGCTAAAATTTCACACACGAGTTACTGTTATGGGTAGGCAAGTTTTCCGCACTATTACGATTTGGTCCGCTGAAATAAGTGCGGTTCGACGTACCTTACTATATTACCCATATAAAAGGAAAGTAAAGGCTATAACCTTATAGGGCACTTATTTAGCTTTAATTTTTTTTTCATGGAGATGCATTTTATAAGAGTAATTAGCCAAAAACTGAAAAATGAGACTTTCAAACACCCCCCCTCACTTTGGAGGCAGGGCTACGGGCGGGGACTTTTGATATGTTCACCTCCAAACTAGTCCAAACAAAGTTCCGAAGTCAAAAATTGTGCTCTAAGAATTTCCCTCTATACCTTTTCGTTGCCTGGGCTATAATGAATATAGTGAAAGTTTTTTTACAACATAGGAATTAATTTTTAAGATTTTAAGTAAGGAGAGAGCAGGAAATTTTTTCCAGCAGAGAACTTGGGTGCTTTTAGAACACGTGTTAGGGTTACCTACTTTTTTGAATATTCCGCATCACATTTCGAAATAGAATTAATACATTCCTTTGAACATGTGTTCTGCAACCTTATTACGAATGGAATATGGTTAGCATTTATTTAATATTGAAAATGTTTTGACTAATTCATAGTCTGCCTAATAAAATATTAAACCTTTTTGTGTATAATATTAAAATACTAAGTTCCAATCAAACTATTCTGTTTGGAATTGTAACTGAATATGAAAATTTAAAATTATACTCTTATTGCAGATGATTACTTAAATAAAATCTCATTTCATTTTTAAAAATGCTTTCATTCTAAAATGTTCCTCGCTGCATCAAATATGGATAAAATGGCTCTCTAAAGGCAAATCATAAAGCCTATTAAATTTAAATGACAATTTCAATATTGAAAATTTATTTTGATTTTTTTTCCCACGAACGCTCTTTTTATAATAGGTACAACAATATTCCAACTTATTCTTCCCACAGAACAAAAGAAAAACGCTATATTATTTTTTTTAAGTCAGGGGTTAAGTGTACTACATAACTCGTTTGAATTGCAACAATCCCTTAATTAACAAGTGAAAAACTAGCTTAATGAATCTAGTGAAAGTTTTTGCTACATAGGACATTTATTTTTAAGTAAGGGGAGAGCGTTAAATTTTATTGCCAAAGGACTCTGGAAATTTATGGGTGGTATTTTTACATCAACACACATTCTGATTTAGTACGAAGAGTATTAGTATTTGTAGAACGTTTCATTTAAATCAAATACTGTTTCTTTTTTCATTATTTTGGAATATTTTTCTTTTTTTTTATCAGGGCTTGATTTATTTTATGTGTATGTTATGGGCAAAGTGATTAATCGGGCATTATTAAGAATACCCGGAGTGGAGGAGGGCAAAGTGATAAATTTCATACATAAATTCCACTGAATTTATCACATTGCCCGGGCATTATTAATAATGCCCGGATTTATCTTATTGCCCGTAACATATACAAAGATAACTAGTACACAGGCAGAACTCACTAAAACCCAACCCTGTACTTAACGTATATGGATTAACTTACAGCACATATTAAAAGCATAAGAAATTAATATTATGTTTTCATTAAAATACTTTGGAAGAGCCCTTCACATAAAAATTTAGAGGTTAAGTCATATTAATAGCAATATTGATTTTTATAACTTGCTGTGATCCTTGCCAACCCCCAAAATACTGCCATTCAGTGCTATGGCACAGGTTTGCCCATGCCACAACATGCAGAAATGCGGCCCACGTGTATAACCAAAACCACGTGTTTGAAGCTCTCCCCTCCTTCCCATTCTTTGCAATACAACCCCTTTTTCTCCTTTGAAATTTTCTTGACCTTCGAATGGATTGGTAGGCATTTACCCAGGGCCGTATCCAAGGGGTTCCGTTTAGGGGTTCAACCCCCCCCCCCCGAAATTTTGACATCAATTTTTATACTGCTATTTTTCTTGAAAATTATGTCTCATAAGGAGCCATCCTCTTCGGGTATAACCCAAAGGGTCTCAAAATGAGTCAAAACCCTACTTTTAAGGGTAAAATTTCCAAAATTTTTCTGGGGGAGGACCCCCAAACCCCCTCGAAATTTTGAAATTAAGTACGGTTTATCCTTCAAACTTGTGTGATTTACAAGGAGTGGTCCTCTTTGATGCAACCTTAAGTGTTTTAATATGAGTTAAAATGCCACTTTTAAGGGCAAAATTCAAAAATTTTTCTAGAGCAGGAACCCAAAACCCCCTTAACATTTTGCCATTTATTACAATATACCTTCTTTTTACCTTGAAAATTCGGCCCATGTGCCCATCTGTCTCTTTGATAAGTTGAAGGAACAGCCAAATGTTCGACCATATGATACTCCTATACTGGACTACAATAAGAGTCCAATTCCTGTCATAGGCGTGTGCACTCTCCTCTGCCAAAGCAAATTTATCAGAAACCCCAAGAGAAACAATGGTTTTCTCAGCCTCCCTTAATTCATCAAGGCAAAGATCACCTTTTACTTTACTCTGATGCTGACAGTTGTAAAGAAATCTCTTTATCCATGCTACTGTATGTACAATCTTTTTGTACTCTGAAAAATGCGAACCCAACAGCCTTGTCACTTCAAAATTCATCATTGAAGTGGTGACACTTTTCTTTCGTTCACAGTTTACTTCTTCTTCATCAACGAGTTCTTCAGATGAGGGCCACCTTTCTCGAGGCAAGTATAACCACTTGGGTCCCTCCCACCATCGCATTTGTAATAACTTTTTGGCTGAACATCCTCGGCTGGGTATATCAGCAGGGTTCATTGAGCCAGGAACATGTCTCCAAGAATTAATACTCGTAAGCTCTCTAATTTCACTCACTCTGTTCTGAACAAATATTCCCCAGGGCTCATTTCTCTTGATCCAGGTTAAAACAGTGGTTGAGTCTGACCAGAAATATACTTCATCACATTCTATTTCCTTTAAAATAGTAGTTGAAAGACGCGAAGCTATGGTTGCTGCCAAAAGTTCAAGTCTTGCGATGATGATTTCTCCTTTTCCTGTCGGAGCTACTCTGCTTCTTGCTTGCACTAATTGAACTTGAACACAACTTGCTGATTCTACTCTAATGTACACAACCACAGCATATGCCAGTTTAGAAGCATCACAAAAGAAGTGTAAAGAACAGTTTTGTGCTCCACTTAGTCCAAAATATCTTGGAAAACATATTTTCTCTATGTACAGTACACCTTCAATCCATTTTAAAAATTCTCTTTTGGTATTTTGATCAACCTCATCGTCCCAACCAAGTTTCGTCTTCCAAATATTCTGAAGAAGCAGTTTGGGGATCAAGGCAAAAGGACAAATTATACCCAAAGGGTCAAAGAGCCTATGTGCTGAAGAAAGAATGGTTCTTTTGGTTATTTTATCAAGTTTCAGTTCTTTTATGCAGGCAGTATTTACTTGAATTGTATCTTCTTTCTTATCCCAGACTAATCCAAGAACATTAGTAGGTTCTGATGTGTCTGCATTTAAATCGGTTTGCTCCCACCCTCGGAGATCAAATTTTCTACTTGCCATAATTTCAGTAGAAATTCTTCTAAATGTCTCTAATTCCTTTGTGTCCTTGACACTTGTCACACAATTGTCCACATAAAGTTTCTGGATACATTGATTTCTTCTTTTGGATTTGTCTTAAAATACAATCCAACAAATATCTGATAGTTGCGGACAATAGGAAGGGGCACACAACTCTGCAAAAGTTTTTTTAGACAATCTTCTTTAAGCCACAAAAATCTCAGGTAATTTCGATCAGCAGTCCAATTTGTAAAAAAGCCTTTCGAATATCTGCAATGACACCAATCTTCTCGGTTCTAAACCGCATCAAAATACTTGGTATCAACTCAATGAGGTTTTCACCCTTTTCTAGACAGTCGTTTAAACTTGGAAATCCTTTTACCTTGGCAGAAGCATCAAAAACAGGCCTTATCTTGGTTGTGCTATTTTTCTTTAGCACTGGCCGGTGTGGTAGATAATGAACATTTTCTTCACAATTATAATTTACTTCCTCCATTATGCCTTCTTCAAGCCACTCGTTAAAAACATTATCATACTGCTCATAAATGGATTGTGACTTCAGCCGTTTGACAGTCGAATTTAATCTTCTGCAAGCCACATCATAGTTTGATGGCAAAGGGACATGATCTTCTAACCAAGGCATGCTAACCTCAAAACGATTGTCAGCATCAACTCTGTGATAGTCTTTAAAAAATGTTTCTGTACAGCATCTTGTAACTCCTCTTTGGATCTTTTAGCAGAAGGATCAGTAATTCCTAACACATCTAATGACCATAGATGACTAACAGGTATCTCAGTTGAAAGTAGTGAAAGGGAAGAGTGGGTTGCACCAGAATTATTCTTCACGGGTATCTTACCCATAAGAGTCCATCCCAGAAGTGTTTCAACAGCGACGGGACCTTCTTTCAAAACTTTTAAATTTCCAGTTAAAAGCTTGCCTGCCACATCAGCTCCAAGTAATAGTTTAATTTCACTGCCCACTCTAAGAGACCTAAACTCAGTGTCGCTCACCATAATTCCACATTCTTCCAACTCATTTATCCAAGGACCATTTGGTATACTTTTAACATTATCACAAATAACTGCCTGGTCCAAACAAATAACATTGCAATTATATTTTTCATCAATGCTAGCTAAATTAACTTTGTACTTAAAATGCAAATTTTCACCAGATGAAACCCCTCCAAACAATTTGTGTATCAACTTAACTTCCCCACACTTCTCAAAATTTAACATTTGGATTACATCTTTTGAAATATAAGTTCTTTCAGAACCTGTGTCTATAATTGCTCTCACTAACACATCTCGGTTACCATTTTTAATGCGTACAGTCGGAGTCAAAAAAAAACGTTACAAGGACCCTTAATAGGAATCTAGACATTAACCCCGTGCGCATGGTATAGGAAAAAAGGTTTGAAAATATTTTGCCAATCCCGATCGCCAAAGGTTTGCCACTTGTTAAAATTACAGTAACCCACAGAACTAAGCCAAACCTTCTGTAATTTGTTAATATTTGCGTTTCTCAATGTGGATCCCTGTGGCTTAACGGTTAGAGCGCTGGTATTGAATACTTTAAGTCGTCGCATTTAAACGTTACCTGCCACTTATTTTTAAAGAAAAATATTTATTTATTTATTTTATTTATTTATTTAACTGTCAAACAGAAAATATCCAATTAAATGACAGTACAAAGGACAATATAATACAGTATAAAGGACAATATACACAATACATACAACAATACATACAACATAAAAAGAAAAACATTTAAATAGAACTAAGCATATTTAGAAATAATAATGGATTTAAAAAAAGAGAATTTATGAAAAAATAAATCACAATCTGGTAAAGTATTTAAAAAATTTATGAACTCTACCATGGGTTGATGTTTTAAGTAATTTTTCGTAAATAGAGGAGCTTTAAATACAAATTTAGTACGTGAGTTGTATATGGGAACATGAAAATTAAATTCTTGAAGTAAAACAGGACAATCAATTTTGTTATTAAATAGGTTATAAAAAAATTTAAAAAGGGATATTGTTCTATTGCATTCTAAAGAGCATAAATTAAAATTCTGCCTGGCAAAAGCGTTTGATGGATATTCAGTATTATTTGATTTATAATGAATATAGCGTAGAAATCTGTTTTGAATTTTTTCAATAGCATACTTGAGATTATTCGTAGAAGGATTCCAAATGACACAATTGTATTCAAGCATAGAACGAATTAAAGTATTAAATAGACAAATAAGTACAGACACATTATAAAATTGCATAGTAGTTCTTTTGAGCAAACCCAATTTTTTGTGAGCGTTTTTGGATATTTGAAGGATATGTAAATTAAAACTGAAATCACTATCATAAATAATACCCAGATCTTTGATGCTATTTTTCCGAATGAGAGGCTTATTATCAATACTATAATTTCTAATGAGAGGATTTAGTTTTCTAGTAAAGGAAACAATAAAGCACTTGTCAATATTTAGATAAAGCCTATTTTTGGTACACCATTCATACAAATTTTCAAGTTCAATCTGTAAAATTTCACAATCTTGTTCAGTAGAAATACAACGGTATATTTTTAGATCATCAGCAAATAATAAACAAGACCCAAAAATATCAGAAAGGTCATTTACAAATAAAATAAAAAGAAGGGGCCCTAGGACAGATCCTTGAGGTACCCCTGAAGTACCAAAAAAGCAATCAGAAAAAGCGTAATTATATTTAACATAAAGAGACCTCTGAGTGATATAAGTACGTAAAAAATTTATTAAACTTTTACTAAAACCAATTTTAACTAACTTATATAATAAAATCTCAAAATTAATAGAATCAAAAGCCTTAGCGAAATCAGTATAAATGACATCTAATTGTTTATTTAATTTCAAGGCATTTGATATATCAATATTTAAACACATTAGGTTACTAGCGGTTGATCTTTTTTTGATAAAACCATGCTGGGCAGCTGATATAATTTGAGAAGTCTGAACAGTTATTTTATGACAAATTATGGATTCAAAAATTTTAGCAAAACCAGATATAATTGCAATAGGTCTGTAATTTTTTATATCAGACCTTTCACCTTTTTTGTAGACAGGTATAATTTTTGAAGTTTTCCACATATCAGGAAATATCATAGATTTTAAAGATAGATTGAATAAAATAAGCAGTGGGTAAATAAAACTATTTGTATTGGCCTTAATAACAAAAGAAGGAATATAATCCAGACCCACAGAACATGAACCCCTCAAACCATTTATGGCATTTTCAACTTCAACATGTGAAATAGATTTGATGTTAACTAAATCAATTGAGTCTGCACAAAGATCCGAATGACCATGTTGTTCTTGGTTATAATAGCTTGTTGAGTAAACACTAGAAAAATAGGTTTTAAAAGCTTGAGCAACTTCAGTTTCACTGGTTAATTCAATACCCCCACTATACATTATATTATTTTCTTTGGAACGATTAATGTTTCTATAATAGGACCAAAAGGAAGCAGGTTGTGACTTTAAAGAATCTTCAACGGATTCAATATAAGATTTACGAGCGTTTCGAATTTCAATTTTAATCTTTTTACGTACTGATTTATAAAGTTCCAGGTCAGTCTGATTACCAGAATTTTTCAGTTTTTTTAAGAGAATATTTTTAAGTTTAATATTACTAATAATATTCTTTGTAAACCATGATGGGTATTTCTTTTTAACAAAACTAGTTTTTGGTATACATTGATCCATAATAGAATAGATAACATTATAAAACATTTTCACAGCAGAATTTATACAGGTATATTCATTCAAGAAATTCCAATCGACCAGCATAAAAAGGTGATAAAGCAAGTTAAAGTTTGCTTTTTTATAATTATAGGCTCTATGAGTAATATTGGTGGGAATATTATTAAGCTCAGACTTAGGTTTTGTTTTGCCCTTATAACAAGTATTTTTATTTATATTTATCTGTAAAGCAGGGTGATAATTATCTTCGGGAATCAAAGATTGCACAGGGTGAGTGATAGCTACATCAAGGTTTTGAAATTTAATTAAAGCCAAATCAAGAATTCTACCCATGTGGTTTTCAATGTTATTGTACTGTTTAAGCTTATGCAAGTGGAGAAAACAAAGAAAATCATGCACTAAACTTGAGTTACCAATTTCGTCCACGTTTTTCCAATTAATAGAAGGGAGATTAAAATCACCAACAATAATCAAATTTTGAACACTTGAAAAATTTTTGTCAATAAGATCATAAAACTTGTTAAAATGTGTATAGTTATCATTGGGACAAAAATATACACAACAAATATAAGTACAAATAAAACCATTTAAAAGAAATTTGACCCATACTGATTCACCTGTATTAGCTATCAAAACATTTCTTGCATTCAACGAACATTTCACAGCGATCAGAACTCCACCCCCACGGCTAACACCAGATTCATCATATTCACGGTCCTTTCTAAAAACATCATATCTTTCATCGAAAATCACACTATTTAAAATCTCACTATTTAACCACGTCTCAGTAAAACAAACAATATCGTAATCTTCAGTAAGAATAGAAACAAACAAATCCTCAGTTTTTGTTCGTAGACCTCGGACATTTTGATAGTATATAGTTAAAGCAGTAGTATTGGTATGATCGATTACACTCTCAATAGAAGAACACTGTTTAACAGAGTCGGAAATCTCAGTACACTGAGAATCAAGGAATAGTCAGGCACCTTCAGAACCATCGGGAGGAAGTTTGGGAGGAAGGGATGTATTCGAAGCGGTGTTATTGTCAACCAGGATTTGGTCAGGCTTTAGTCTTCCGTAGAACTTTGAGACAATAGATCCCTCTGGCCACAGACTTTCACTTAGAAGTAAGTGACTCTCACTGTCCAAAATCTCGATGTGAAAAGAGGCATAGGTATTATATTTGGTCTTTATCTGTGTGCATACAATATGGTTTAAGTTAAGAGGACTCAGAAAATCGATCACATCAGTAGACCGCGTTGATGGGTTCAATCGGGATACGAAGATTGCAGATCTTTTAGGATATCTTTTCACTGTCATTAGCCCGGTGCCCGTGTTTTTACCACTGATAATATTCTTCTGCTTCCGCAAGTTGGAGCCAGAATCAAGTAACAAGGGTGCATTCAGATGAGCAGGTAATACAGGCACATCGGAAGTAGGACTCGTTTGTTTAACTGCACTTGCGTAGCTATTTGTTGACGTTCCTAATTTTGACTGCTGAGCGGGCAAACTAATAGATTTGGCTACACTCGCATAACTCATGTTCTCAATGCTGGATGTAGATTGCTGATCAGACAACACATTAGGTTTTAAGCTGCCGATTTCGCCTTCGATGTTTGAAAATCGTTCAAAAATATCTGTTTTCATCTGAATAAATTGGTCATTTAAGTCATTCAATCTGGACAAAACATCAAGAGAGGTAGAACAAGAAGCATTTTTGTCAGTCAGAATCTCAAAGTGACGATCAAAAGATACAACAATGCTGTTACTAATTCTTTCAAATTCAGATTTTTCCAACAAGCTACTTGATTTCTTTTCACATACTTTTGTAAAAATGGTATTTAAACCCCTCAAAGCAGTTGTCAGCAAATCGCGAAAATCCGGAGAGCTCATAACTGCGCCACACGTTTAACTCACGCCACGTAGTTCTTCTTCTTTTGCTGATTTTATAATTTAAAAGAGTTAGAAGTTATACCTGAAGTCTATTAATATTTCAATTACGTTCTTATTTGTAGAAAATAAAGTTTTAATAAAAAAATATTTAAATGCTGAATGCAGTTTCAATTTTTATTTTTAAATTAAGTTTTTTTCCGTTATTCACATATATAATGGTATAGTAAATTTCTATTTTTCAAAGAGTGGCTACCATTTTATTCAAACATTGTGTAGCCTAAGAAAGAAAATAAATATCCACTTTGTTAATACAGACAGCCCGACCTTGCACATTGACCTTGAAAGAACGTTGAATCAAACACGTATTCTCGAGATTTTTGTGTGGCGCCATCTGTGAACATCATTTTGAACTAAAACATTTTATTGCTGACCAACCGTTGCGAAAATGAAAACCGTTTTTACTTAGATTATTTTTCTAGATTTTATGAATTTTGGAAATATCTAAGGACTTTTCGCGCACACTTTAGGAATCAAAAGTAATCCTTAAAAATAAAGTGTCTTTCTTTGACAGATAGGAAGGAAATCTACTCTAATTTCATAAGTTATTGGATCCATGAGCAAGCAAAGCTTGCTTTTTAGTTATTCCAGTCCGATTAGTCGGTTACGGGGTTCCAGCAGCGTAAGCTGTTCTTGACCCTCACTGGAAATGACTCGCCTCTAACACAACTTAATCCGGGTCATAACAGTAACTGTTCCACAATCCACAGTAACTGTTCCACAATCCACAGTAACTGTTCCACAATCCACATTAGCCGTTCCTGCCCCTTAGCAGCAAGGTTACCTTAGCAGCAGAGTCGCGTCTCAGTATCACCTCATTGGCTATGACACGCCTCTAAACCAAGCTAACCTGGATGCGATACCTGTTCCAGTCAGATCTGTTATTATTTATAAGAAATTTATGAATTATTACTGGTGGTAAAAATAATCATCTTTGGAAACTATTTACACTTTCTCAGTTTTTTTTTAAGTTTAATATGACCACCACTTTTATTTTTATGTTTTTTTATTTAGGTGTTTTAATCAGGTACCGTTCAGTACTTGTTCCCTGCCAGCTTACCTACGGCTAAAACACATGAAGAACAATGCGGTTGATCTCAGAACCCCTCTTCGAGTGTTGAATAATTGCTGTGGGGTGGGAAAAAGGTATGGGCCGTATTCAGAAACTTTAAACACGTTTATGAACTGATACGACAACAATCTATCGAAACGATCAATTTCAAACGAGTACTCCAGCTCACTAGTCTCCTCAAAAACGAGTAATTTAGTGGACTCTGATTGTTTGAAAAAAAAAATTCGCGTCATCGTTGGGAATGGAAATAAACAAACCTCCTAACGATGACGCGAATTTCTTTTCAACCAATCAGAGTCCTCTAAATTACTCGTTTTTGAGGAGACGAGTGAGCTGGAGTACTCGTTTGAAATTGATCATTTCGATAGATCGTTCTCGGTCTCGTATCGGTTCATAATCGTGTTTAAAGTTTCTGAATACGGCCGATAGCTGTTACGGGCAAAGTCATAAATCAGGTATTTATTAATAATGCCCGAAAGCCCCCCCCCGTAGATCCGCCACTGATTATAACTATCAAGTGTAACAATAAAAGTAAATTTCATAAATCTTCATTATAACCAAAATATCTTAATTTTAAACTTATTTTTTATTTTATTGACTTAAAAGAAAAGCTTCTATTTTTATTTCAATAATATAATTTGTAATTATTTAATTTATGATCATTAAATTTTATCACACTGCGCTTATTAATCCACAAGTTGCTGATGAAAAGTAAAAAGCTATGCACATTGCACACACTCAAAAATATAACGTCATTTAAAAGAACTTTATAAAAATAGTTAAAATAGAATTATTTTCTGAAATACTGTTAAGAATTATGTTTATAACTTGTATTTGCTTGAATAAGTTTGGTAACAAAATGCTTAAAAAATTTCTCTCTTTCTCTGACTAAACAATTTCTTTAAATAAAATATTTTTGCTAGTGTGAGGTTCAAAATATCCTAAAAAAATTACCTACTTTTCAGAGCTGATTTTTTTTTTGTAAGATCATAGTGGAAGAGCCAGAGTTCTAATTAAATTTTATAAATAATTATTTTAAGATTTAGGGTAAAACGTTAACAGCTGCTATAAAATGGTGCTTTGAACGAAAAAAAAATAATGTAAGATGGTCCTCCACAAAGATTGAATCATCCGTAAATGAATTTAAACATCAATCGTAGTGGCATTAAGAATGATCAGCATTGAGGATAGAACCCGCGAACTTCCGATTATGAAGACGTTACTCTAACCACTATACATCGATTTTGAGGCATTATTATTTGAAAAAAAAAAACTGCGCCAAATCATGGATAACCAGCCAAATATATTTCCTTAAATTAGATATTAAAATGATTCTCACCAATATTTTCCTGTGCCAAATCATGGATAACCAGCCAAATATGTTTCCTTAAATTAGATATTAGAATAGTTCTCGCCAATCTTTCCTATCAGAAGAACGATTCTGCGATTATTTCAAAATTCCGCAATTCCGTCACTGGAGCAACTGTAACGATTTTTTTGACGTCGACTGTACAATTAAAGTTTGCAGCAACACTTCAGAACGAAGAGATTGACTAGTAAGAATATTATCTCTAACAACACTTTCGTTCCTATTTCCAGGGCTTTGAGGAACATCATTAACTGCTTCCTTTCTACACAGGAGTACATTATGTCTTCTACCACATTTATAACAGGGTTTCAGTCTGCACTTTTTCACTTGGTGGCCTGGGTTTAGACATAAAAAACAACAACGAGCTTTAGCCACTGCTGCTTCTCTTTCTTCTGCAGTCCAGTTGCTTGCTTGATCACACTGCCAAGAACTGTGGTGATTATCACAAAAAAGGCACATCTTCTTATCTTCAGGTCGAACAAATAGTTCAGATGTTGAAGGTATCTGTGGGTATTTACCAAATTTTGGATTTGGGTTTTGCTGCTTAGTATTCCTGAACGGTCTCTTTAAAACAGCATCATTTGCATTTTTTAAAAACGACTGGGAAGCAATGTCCACTCTTTCTTCTGTTTCAACTTCACCCTCCAAAAACTCTAACAACGAATCCAATTCAGTCTTTTTCACCACTTGAGTAGCTTCATCGTCAGGAACCACAGGGTTGGTTGACCGTCTTAAAACCGTTCGATATCTTTCCCATGCCTTAAGTGTTTCTTCTGGCATGCAGGACTCAACAAGGGGAAACAACATGGCAGCATACTTTTCCCTGGTCACCCCCAACACTTCTAAAGCTCTAAGCTTAGCTTCAAGTTGATCATACAACTTTCTTAAAGAACTTTTTCCTAACTTCTGCTTTTGCAAAACAATAGATAATAAATCTCTCACATATAACTGAATCAACAATTCCTCTTTACCATATCTTGACTGCAATTGTTTTAAAGCTTTGGAATAGCTTTCTCCACCCGGTGGAAAACTACTAATCAATTCCTCAGCACAGGAACCTTTCTGCATTGCCTGACTGAGATACAAAAATTTATCATGATCATCTAAGTTCACATCTCCATCTATTTTCTTGAATTGACCCCAGAAATGTAACCAATTTTTCAAATTTCCATCAAACGTTGGCAGTTTAATTTTTGGATAATGCAATAGCGATTTTGCTTGACCCACTGAGCTACTACACACAGACATGTTTTCTACGCCCTCTAAAAATCTGCTTAATTCTTCCAGTTTAAACTCAAAAGCTCGGTACCTGTCAAGATATGCTTCCGATTCATCCAGTTCTTTATTAATTTCGTCTTCATCACGAATTTCATTCAAAAATTCTTCTCTCACTTTTTCTTCGGCTAACAGCAGCGATTTTCCTTTTTCCGAAATAAGTTTCAGTTTCAGTAATTTCTGATCAGAAGTCAAGTTCGTTTCAGATTTCTCAAATTCATTGCACGCTTGTGTAAACAATCGGCGATGCTGTGTTCTGGTTTGTCGCAATCATGGAAGTAGGAAGATAGGGAAGTGCCGTAATAAGTTTTTCCCGTGCCAATGATCGCAACGTTTGGGGGAGCCACTTGCGCGGCATATTTGCTTCCTTTCTAAAAGCCTTCTTGAGCCCAATAGAAAAATCAGCATGCCAAAATAAAAAAATAAATAAATATAAATATATTCTGTTTAACCCCGAAAGATCATTTTTCAGCCAACCAACACTGTTTTCACTAAAATAATAGTTTAAAGAAGTTCCGCACTTCCACTGAAATTCTTGCCAAATTCATCCACTTATTTAATTGCAAAAATAAATGTAGTTTAAATTTAGTGTAACTTAGTCTGATCGGGGCCCTTTCTCAAACACCAAGTCAAATTTAATATTATAATTTAAACTATGATTTCCCTTTAAAATATTTTACATAACCATCCTCTGAAAAAAGCAGTGAAAAACGCTTCATATAGAAATTTTAAATAAAAAAAGTTTCCGGTTAAATGTGAAAATGTGTATAACCCACTAGATTAAACAATTAATGGTGCAGCCTTTGTCAGAAATCATGTTCTAATTTTCCATGATTTTCCTTAAAAATAATTTCCAATTAGAACTCAAAGTTCGATTTCCCAAAGATTTTATTATTTAGAATTAAATCCTAACAATATCTCCTCTGTGCCATAAAAGATCAATCAAACAACCAACTAGCTAAAGCATTTCAATCTAATTCGATTCTGAAATCGATTCTATCTCTCAACTTCGATTTTCCTACCACAAGGCAATAGCAGGGATTCCGCTGACAGTTTAGGGGAGACCGGGGCTAGTTTTCCAACCTAAATGAATTTTGCTTCCTTACATTTTATTTTTACTTATTTTTGGGTAAACAAAATTTCATTATATTCTTCGTATTGTTCTCTACAAAATGTAGCATTCAATTTTCATCAACATATTTAGTTTTTTTACAAAAAAGGCTTAAAGGTGACCATGTCACGTTGGAAAATGTGCCCCGTATGTGGGGCATGTTTTCCAACAGTAAGGGGCAAGTTTTCCTACAGTACTACTATCTGCAGTTATACCGATTGCTGGCAAAAACTTTGATTGGTTAACCGGATGGATGCCATTCCTAACATTCCTTTCTCATTGGTTGGTGCCTCTTCTCTCTCTAAGCCCCAGAATACGATCTTGTGTGTTGGTTGTTTGATTGGTTGTCATACATAACTAGATTTGTAGCTTTTCAGGTATTAGTTTGGAATAAATGTAGGAATCGAACGACAGTGCTGGTTAAAAGACTGGTCTTAAAGGGTTCAATCGTAAAACACATTAATTATAGTACAATATGTATTTTTCATATGAAATCATTGTGTTGTAGCTGTGAACTTTACTTGCGTTATAGTAATCTCCAAAAATTAGTTTAGTACCTTAATTGTTTTGTTTATTTGTACAGTCGTAGAAAAAAAATGATACAGTTCGCATTGTGAGTGAACTACTGGGGGTAGAGTAATTTTTGTGTCATTTTTCATGATTTAACGTCTTCTTGAAAATAAACTATAGTTTATGCCATTAGGGGGCCGTCTACATATTAATCGAAGCACCAACTTTCGTTTTTTTTTTCCTATGGGCGACATCAAAGATTATCCCCGATTCTAATAGAACACCCCTTAAAACCCCCAAAAACCAAGTTTCGTAATGTTTGGCCCTCAAACAAAGCCAGTAGGGGGGGGGGTTTGAAAATTACGGGAACTTTACCTCTAACAGGAAAGATTGGCAACAATTGATGTGAGGAAATTTAAAACAGATTTGGCTACTTATCTATACTATGGCACAATTCCTACAAAAGTTAAAACAGATTTGGATATTTATCTATATTTTGGCGCAATTTCGTCTTTCAATTAGGATACCTAAAGTGGTAGCCTAGTTGGTAGAGTATCAAGCTCGTAATCACTAGGTTGCAGGTTCTGTCCCCGCAGTTGCCAAATCAGTTTCTCATTGTTTTAGGTTAATCGATAGGAATACAGGCAAACACAAAGCAGAATAGATGTTGGATACTGCTTCCAATATAAAGCATTTGAAAAAAAAAAAAGTTATACAATTTAATTTATTTTATTTAATTATTTAATTCCTGTAAATAAGTGATAAAAATACCACGTATCACGTTAAAGTATGAAATTATTATATGGATTCGTATTACGTTAAGTTATTTTACTTCTCAAAAGTTCCTGTCAAAATACTTTAATACAGATATGTTTAGAGGTGTTTTTTTAGTATTAATGTTTAGAGAATGGTTCTAATAGAACTTTCCCACTTAATAAAAAAAGCATATTTTTCTTTAAAAATTAAAACACTTTCAAAGTTTAAAATTTGCTTATGCATATACTATGAATAAAAGAAAATTCAGATAAAATTTCAAATATGATTATTATGATTCTACAGTCGTGTTTTTAATGATTAAATTTTAATAATTTAAACACCTACTACACTGACAAAAATAATCCATAAAGAAAAGAGTAAGAATACGTCTTTATAATTATTAGTGATTTTTTTTTTGGGGGGGTATGGGGATAATCGAGACCTATTTTTTGCTGCCAAACATTTGATAATCTTTTATTGTGGAATTGCAAAGCATTGATCCATGGAAACAGTGGGATATCCAGAATAAAAATTGGAGAGTGATATTGGAGTTTAGTTTAGGGGGAGTGGTTTTTTGTAGTTTTCTGAGGTGAAAGAGAATACTTTCAATGTGATTCATATGGTTGTATTATAGGGTAATGTGGGGTAAAATGGTTATAGCGGGCTAAAATAGATATAGATTATCAGTTTTCGTATTTGTATAAAAGTTAACGTTAATTGGCATGCTAATTTATCATAAGCCTCAATCAAAATCAGCACCCCAATTAACATTGAATTTTACAAACTGTTGAAATCCTTATAAAATTTATACTCCACCCTTGTCTTAAACATGTTTAAAATCTTCTACAATAGTTTTTAAACCCGATATCTTATTTAGTGCACATGCGGCTGAATCTGCTGTACTCCTCATACACACAGATAAGTTTCGGTAGCAGCAAAGTCAAGCCTCGGTAGGACCTTATCGGCTATGACATGCCGCAAAAGTGCTGTACTCCCCATTTGAAAGATTGATTGTATATAAAAAAGAATATAAAATTAAAAGTGGTAGCTAAGTTTTAGTTATAGTGTTAATCTTTTCTTTTGTGTGGCCACCACTATTTTATTTATAATAGTTTAATTATACATCAGTCCATTTCCAAATACTTGCATCGAGTGTATAGGGTGCGTTAGATAATTCTGACATAGGGACCTTGCCTTTACCTGAACGTAGTGGGCGGTCGGTGCAACCCTGGGATGTGTTTATTACACCTAAACAGATTGGGTTCCGAGGGTGGGGAATATATGTGAAAGCTGTAATATCAATTTTATCACTACATATTTTTTTTTTGAAAAGTTATTGCATTTAAGTTAACTTACTTAGTTTAAAGTTAACTTACATCTTGAGGCACAGCTTTGATAAGAGTCCTCCAGCCACCATGTTTACCCATAAGCTCAAATGATGACAACACTTAAGCATATTGCTGAGGGAGCTGTGGATAAACATGGCGGCTGGAAGACTCTTATCGAAGCTGTGCCCATCTTTATTACATTTAATAGACAATAAATGCAAGAAGACAGCGTTCTTATTAAGTGACGACTTTTCTAAAAGTTTGATTCATATGTAAAACCAAATTCGTTTGTGAAACCTATGTAGAGAAATAATCTTTCTATAGTAAAAAAAAATAATTTAAAAAAAATTGTTTAATCTTTGTTTTTTTTTTTAGACTTTTATTCATGTAATTCAAAAATACTTCTAATTTAATGCAGGGGAAATTTTTAGTCGAATATTGTAAAGTATTGTTTCGGAATGTTTTCCTCTGAAAAAAATTGCAATTGTTTTTAAAGTAAATTTCTTAAATAAGTTTGCAATGGTAGCTAAAATTATTAATTTAAAGTATCATCAAAATTTAAAAACAAGTAAAAAATATTACATACACATAAAAAAATGGGTTAATATTTCCGTTTACTGAAATCAATAGTGTAAAAATAAGAACGTATTTATAATAAATTTATACGTAGTTTAAATTTCAGGCATCTTCAAACTTTTAAAAATTAATCATATGGAAGGCATGCCGATTCGAACCTGCTTCTAAAACCTAGCGACCAAGCACACTAACCGTTAGGCCACGCCGGATGCAGTTGGCAAGTTTTAATAATAAATTTGACCAACGATCTGAGTTAGTATATCGTGTATTGCGGGTTACAGTAATTTTCATAACCTGGCGATTTTCTTTCTAATCTTTGGCGATAAGAGTTTGGAGAAAATTTTCTAAATGAAATTTCCTACAGTGTGCACGGGGTTAATGGCTGTAAGGATCAAAATCCATAAAATACGAGATTTCAACGTAAATTCGACGAACTTCAAACCCCCCTCCTGGCTTTGTTTGAGGGCCAAACATTAGAAACTTGGTTTTGGGACGTTTAAAGGGGTGTTCTATCAGAATCGGTAATAATCTTTGATGTCCCCCATAGGAAAAACGAAAGTTGGTGCTTTAATCCTTCTAGTAATCTAGTGGGTTTTCTGTTTAAACTGTTTATCTGATTAAATGAATCGTTGTAAAGGCTTTCATTGTCATTTTCTTTAAATGTAAATACTATAAGAACTAAATACACTTTAACAATAAGAACACCACCTTTTTTGAAAGGAACAGGAAACATTTTAGTGGGATTCGAACAAACAGCTCCTTTGGAATCGTTATCTTGCGTTATGGATTGGTTGATTGGTTTGTGCTTGAGCCACACAATTGTTGGAATAAGTGCCCCGTCTACTTTTGGAAAACCTGCCCCAACTCACTTTTTGAACTTTGGGAGCCCCTAAACGGGTGGGGGTGTAATATTATTGAAAAACAAAAGCATAATTTTGTAGAGGAAGAAATCCTCTATCATAATATGCAATATCAGATTAGTCAGTTAAAATTAAAAGGGCTTAATCACATTTTTAATAAAACTCCAAAAGTTTACGCAAAGAGCAAAATATTGAAAAATCCGCTTTTCTGACGAAACTACAAGAGCTAAAATTCTGAAAGTACATCAGAATGTGTGTGAAGTCTTTCTTTTTCATCCAGTTCACTCGTTGGGTTGATCTAATTGCTCATTTAAAAATAAAGGGCGTTGGAAAATTTGCCCCAGTGGAAAACTAGCCCCGGTCTCCCCTATACCTAAATTTCGGGAAAACTTCTCGTGCTGCCATCTACAAATGCATTTTGGAACTAAAATTTTGAAATTTTGGGTACGAAAATTCTTTGCCCCCCTGAGTAGGATGCAAGAAACCGCATATTTTTATCTTTTTTAGTTTTCGAGTTATTGATTTTTAAAATGCGTCAGTCTTTTTTGGGACACCCTGTAAGAGATAATATTAAAACAAGAAATAGTTGAAAACAAATTTATTTTAAATTGTAAACTTCAGATACATAAAACCCCGTAAATATCACAGCTGAACTATCAACAAGTTAGCTTTGTACAATCTGACACTAAACAAAATATATTAGGACTCACATGCATAGAAACAAGTATGATTGCACAGGTATATAAAAGTTATATTTTGATCACAGTAAGTTACCATTAATTTATTTAACATTGTAGACTTCAGATGCATAAAACCCTATAAATATCACAGCTGAACTATCAACAAGTTAGCTTTGTACAATCCGACACTAAACAAAATATATTAAGACTCAAATGCATAGAAACAATTATGATTGTATAGGTATATAAAAGTTATATTTTGTACACAGTAAGTTACCAATAATTTATTTAACATTGTAGACTTCAGATGCATAAAACCCTGTAAATATCACAGCTGAACTATCAACAAGTTAGCTTTGTACAATCCGACACTAAACAAAATATATTAAGACTCAAATGCATAGAAACAATTATGATTGTATAGGTATATAAAAGTTATATTTTGTACACAGTAAGTTACCATTAATTTATTTAACATTGTAGACTTCAGATGCACAAAACCCTGTAAATATCACAGCTGAACTATCAACAAGTTAGCTTTGTACAGTCTGACACTAAACAAAATATATTAAGACTCAAATGCATAGAAACAATTATGATTGTATAGGTATATAAAAGTTATATTTTGTACACAGTAAGTTACCATTAATTTATTTAACATTGTAGACTTCAGATGCATAAAACCCTGTAAATATCACAGCTGAACTATCAACAAGTTAGCTTTGTACAATCCGACACTAAACAAAATATATTGACTCAAATGCATAGAAACAATTATGATTGTATAGGTATATAAAAGTTATATTTTGTACACAGTAAGTTACCAATAATTTATTTAACATTGTAGACTTCAGATGCATAAAACCCTGTAAATATCACAGCTGAACTATCAACAAGTTAGCTTTGTACAATCCGACACTAAACAAAATGTATTAAGATTATTAAGATTCGAATGCATAGAAACGGTTGTACAGGTGTGTAAAAGGGGATACGTCGTTTTCGTCCCCGGACATTTCGTCCCCGAAAAAATTATCGATTACTTCCTCCAGTGTTAACAGTAACATCGACATCCTATGAATATGTTTATGCGCATGCTCCGGATCTTAGCGATCTCGGACACGATTCTAGGTATCACTACTGTCTCTAATCAGCACAAATGTTAAGAGTGACCGCAATTGTAAAAACTGCGTAGTAGTGACAATGCCTCGTCAAGAGGAATCTAGATTTGTAATTTTATTTTTTCTAATTGATTTCAAAAGGGTTTTATACAACACTCCTGCCATGCAAGACTTTTTTCTGGGCTGATTTTAAGTGCTGATTACAGATATTTCATCAAAATTGTGGTTAGAAAGATTTTAAAATTTTAAATTTTTTTAAATTGATTTAAAAAGGGTTTAATACTACCTTCCTGCACTTGCAAGAGTTCTTTCTGGGCTGCTTTTTAGTGCCGATTACAGATATTTCATCAAAACTGTAGTTTGAAAGATTTTAAAATTTAAAATTTTTTGTAATTGATTTAAAAAGGGTTTAATACTACCCTCCTGCACTTGCAAGACTTTTTTCTGGGCTGATTTTCAGTGCTGATTAAGATATTTCATCAAAATTGTGGTTTGAAAGATTTTAAAATTTTAATTTTTTTTAAATTGATATAAAAAGGGTTTAATACTACCCTCCTGCACTTGCAAGAGTTTTTTCTGGGCTGCTTTTTAGTGCTGATTACAGATATTTCATCAAAATTGTGGTTTGAAAGATTTTAAAATTTTAAATTTTTTTAAATTGATTTAAAAAGGGTTTAATACTACCCTCCTGCACTTGCAAGAGTTTTTTTCTGGGCTGCTTTTCAGTGCTGATTACAGATATTTCATCAAAATTGTGGTTTGAAAGATTTTAAAATTTTAAATTTTTTTTAAATTGATTTAAAAATTGTTTAATACTACCCTCCTGCACTTGCAAGAGTTTTTTCTGGGCTGCTTTTTAGTGCTGATTACAGATATTTCATCAAAATTGTGGTTTGAAAGATTTTAAGATTTTAAATTTTTTAAAATTGATTTAAAAAGGGTTTAATACTACCCTCCTGCACTTGCAAGAGTTTTTTCTGGGCTGCTTTTTAGTGCTGATTACAGATATTTCATCAAAATTGTGGTTTGAAAGATTTTAAAATTTTAATTTTTTTTAAATTGATTTAAATAGGGTTTAATACTACCTTCCTGCACTTGCAAGAGTTTTTTCTGGGCTGCTTTTTAGTGCCGATTACAGATATTTCATCAAAATTGTGGTTTGAAAGATTTTAAAATTTTAAATTTTTTTAAATTGATTTAAAAAGGGTTTAATACTACCCTCCTGCACTTGCAAGACTTTTTTCTTGGCTGCTTTTTAGTGCTGATTACAGATATTTCATCAAAATTGTGGTTTGAAAGATTTTAAAATTTAAATTTTTTTTAAATTGATTTAAAAATTGTTTAATACTACCCTCCTGCACTTGCAAGAGTTTTTTCTGGGCTGCTTTTTAGTGCTGATTACAGATATTTCATCAAAATTGTGGTTTGAAAGATTTTAAAATTTTAATTTTTTTTAAATTGATTTAAAAAGGGTTTAATACTACCCTCCTGCACTTGCAAGAGTTTTTTTCTGGGCTGCTTTTCAGTGCTGATTACAGATATTTCATCAAAATTGTGGTTTGAAAGATTTTAAAATTTTAAATTTTTTTAAATTGATTTAAAAAGGGTTTAATACTACCCTCCTGCACTTGCAAGAGTTTTTTCTGGGCTGCTTTTTAGTGCTGTTTACAGATATTTCATCAAAACTGTGGTTTGAAAGATTTTAAAATTAAAATTTTTTAAAATTGATTTAAAAAAATTTAAAATCTTTCAAACCACTGTATTGATGAAATATCTGTTATCAGCACTGAGAAACAGCCCAGAAAAAAGTTTTACACGTGCAGGAGGGTAGTTTTCAACCCTTTTTAAATCAATTTAAAAAAATTTAAAATTTTAAAATCTTTCAAACCACAATTTTGATGAAATATCTTTATCAGCACTTAAAAGCAGCCCAGATAAAAGTCTTGCAAGTGCAGGAGGGTAGTATTAAACCCTTTTTAAATCAAATTAAAAAAATTTCAAATTTTAAAATCTTTCAAACCACACTTCTGATAAAATATCTGTAATCAGCACTTAAAAGCAGCCCAGAAAAAAGTTTTACACGTGCAGGAGGGTAGTATTTAACCCTTTTTAAATCAATTTAAAAAAAATTAAAATTTTAAAATCTTTCAAACCACAGTTCTGATAAAATATCTGTAATCAGCACTTAAAAGCAGCCCAGAAAAAAGTGTTGCAAGTGCAGGATGGTAGTAAAAAACCCTTTTTAAATCAATTTTAAAAAATTTAAAATCATTCAAACCACAATTTTGATGAAATATATTAATCAGCACTTAAAAGCAGCCCAGAAAAAAGTCTTGCAAGTGCAGGAGGGTAGTATTAAACCCTTTTTAAACGAATTTAAAAAAATTTAAAATTTTAAAATCTTTCAAATCACAGTTTAGATGAAATATCTGTAAACAGCACTGAAAAGCAGCCCAGAAAAAAGTCTTGCAAGTGCAGGAGGGTAGTATTAAACCCTTTTTAAATGAATTTAAAAAAATTTAAAATTTTAAAATCTTTCAAACCACAGTTTAGATGAAATATTTGTAAACAGCACTGAAAAGCAGCCCAGAAAAAAGTCTTGCAAGTGCAGGAGGGTAGTATTAAACCCTTTTTAAATCAATTTAAAAAAATTTAAAATTTTAAAATCTTTCAAACCACAGTTCTGATAAAATATCTGTAATCAGCACTTAAAAGCAGCCCAGAAAAAATCTTGCAAGTGCAGGAGGGTATTATTAAACCCTTTTTAAATCAATTTTAAAAAATTTAAAATTTTAAAATCTTTCAAACCACAGTTTAGATAAATATCTGTAATCAGCACTGAAAATCAGCCCAGAAAAAAGTCTTGAACGTGCAGGAGTGTAGTATAAAACCCTTTTTAAATCAATTAGAAAAAATAAAATTACAAATCCAGATTCCTCTTGACGAGGCATTGTCACTACTACGCAGTTTTTACAATTGCGGTCACTCTTAACATTTGTGCTGATTAGAGACAGTAGTGATACCTAGAATCGTGTCCGAGATCGCTAAGATCCGGAGCATGCGCATAAACATATTCATAGGATGTCGATGTTACTGGTAACACTGAAGGAAGTAATCGATAATTTTTTCGGGGACGAAATGTCCGGGGACGAAAATACCCTAAACCGTGTAAAAGATATTTTGATCACAGTGAGTTACCATTCATTCTCTGCTGATGCTTCCAGTAGTAATAATATTCAACTATTTCCTTCACAGACTTGGTTTGTAGCAACCTTTGAATTGCGGGAAACTTTTTACCATATATCTGTAAACCCCAAGCAAAACATCGCTGGTCTTCTTGAGACCAGTCCGAGACAGATATCTTCGCCCTTAGAGGTTCAAAAAGATAACTGCACAACGCATCATCCACGTTGTAATTACACGCGTGCAATATGGATAGAGCTTTTTCTTCTTGAGCTGCATTTTGGGTTCTTAGAAGCTCAAGATATCCGTCCACTACCTCTTCTGGAAGCCTACTTGGGTCCCAGACCTTTTGGTCCGCATGGACATCACTGTCGAGAGTCATCTCAGGTATATCGGCTTGATAGTCTTGTCCAACACGAATAACTCCTATCTCTCGAGTACTGCAGGACTGCTCTTCACTGCTAAAGAAAAAAAAATATAAAAATGAGATGCAAATAAAGAAAAGATATTTTAATCAGGGTGATCCAGAATATTTATTGAACTAAAACAATAAAATATTAAGTCGACTCCACTTAGTTTGATCACCTTTGTCCAAGGGTAGAATGATAACAATATCCGATTGATAAAATATAAGCGATTTGATACAAGAAAGTTTCAAACAGTGTAACACAAGTTTTGCATTTTATAGAATCACAACTATGTAGTCCTAATTGAAGTATTTAAAACGATTCCCTAATTTGTATTTTGCAACTTTTACATTCTGAAGGAAAAATATGAGAGTGGAACCTTTATTTTTAATATATTAATGATACATTTTGTACGTTTATGTATTAAAATTGTCTTTCAAGCAGAGAAAAGGGAGGTTTTTAGGGGATTTCATGAAATTTTGATAACATTAAGCGAAATGTTGATCACATGAAATGGCACATTTTACAATAAATTAAATGGGAGTGATCGGGACCGGTCACTTTTGATAATATAATCCGATTGATCACATTAAGCAGAGTTGACTGCATAATTAAAGAAGTTAATTCTCTTTATTTGTTAAAAAGGTTAAGTCCCATTTTCATGCAATACAATCAAGAGGGGGTTAGCATCAAGCTAGCCACTCCTCAGTTGACTGTGACTTTCAAGTCACACGTTCTGTAACAGTTCAGCTCATGGCCTCACCCAGTGAGGCTAGTTATACTGGAGTTTGAAAGTCCAACGACCTAGGTACTCCCTCCAAATCCCCCCTTGATTTTTTTGAATTAAGATTTCAGCTTCAGAAAATGTCATATAACACTGAATAGTAATTATCTCAAATTGTATTTATTTAAACAAAAATGCTTTTTAGTCAGCAACTTTAACAAGAATTTATGTATTTGATGAATTTTATAGTTTTTTTTTGTCTAATGTTAGATGATAATGTTTTTAGAAACAAATTTTAATGTTTTGAGAAGTAGGTAAGGTATAAAATAAAAAGGTACTTAAAAATGAAAATTATCAAATTATCGTAAAAAGTATTCTAACTTTCCATTAATAAAAAGTATCTATAAAACTAGGGATGATAAACATAAAGCATTTTAAAAAAATAACTACATCCAAACTGGTATACAAACTTCTCTTCCCCTGTAATTTCTTTTTCAATTAACAAAAAAAAAAAAAAAAAAAATAGAGTTTTTTTTTTTTTGATGATTTGCTTTTTATGTTTTTTTCTGCTGTTTGATTTTATTTTCACAATCTACTTTCAAATATTAAATTAGTCACAATGAGTGAAATGATCTTGATAATAATTAAGTAACATAAAAATATACCACAGGGGTATTTTAACAGGTGCCCATTGTAAATAGTAAAACAAAAAATACCTCAGGGGAGAATGGCTCAGAGGTTCTGACACCTGGCTATCGTTTTGAGGTGTTTGTTCCTGGCTGATGGGCAAATCACAAGGTACCTCCATGGAAAAGGAAGAACTGGACTCCATCATCAATGCAAATGTCCTAAAAACAAAATTTATATCAAATTAACAAGTTTTATCTAAATGAGTTTTTTTTATTTTGAAAAACTGAAAAGAATTACAGAATACTAAACTAAACTCATTGGCGCAACAGCCCTAGTGGGCCAAGGCCTATAATGCCCCTCTTCGTTCTCTTGACGGTGGGGCCCTGGGGTGCAAGGCCTATGTCCCGTTTAGGTCAGTCCAACGCAAGACCCCAGTGTTTAGTTCCCAAGCACGCTTGGTCCTCAGTTTATCGACCCGCTGAAGGGATGAAAGGTTGAGTCGACCTTGCTCACCCTGGGACCCAGAAATCGAACCCCAGACCTGTGGCACAGAAGAGCTATGCGCTTTCACTGCGCCACCAGTTAAAACTTGTGTTTTATTTCTTTTGAAACAACTTCGGGGGTTCAAAAGTAGTGCTTTAACTCATTTTGAGTCAGCTATTTTTCACATACCAATGGAAACCTTGGGGGGTAAATTGCATCCCCTAAATGACGCCCATGTGTTTAGTTTACCCCCAGCCCCATTTTAAGCACATACTATTTAGCTTAAACAATACACTTTAAGATATTGCAGCTTAAGAAGCAACATGTGCTAAACTACTTCTTAAAACTGAGCAATTCTATGAAAGGATGATTTCCCAAGAACAGCGAGAAATGGCCAACCCAAACGATCACATAAAGCTCTTTAGAAGCAGAGTCTGGCAGCCTAACGTCGTAGCTGATTTAGTTTTTTTTATCCAAATATTCTTGGAAAGGGTAAGCCTTAAGGAGAAAAAAGGTTAATGTTCCGTAATCGGGAACCATCGCCAAGGAAAGTCGCCAAACTTGGCATTATTAAAAAATATTATTATTAAATATATATTTATTATTAAAAATATATTATTAAACAAATTATTAAAAAAGAGTTATTAAAAAATATCGCCAAATGACACGCCTCTAAACCAGGCTAACCTGGATGCGATACCTGTTCCAGTCAGATCTGTTATTATTTATAAGAAATTTATAAATTATTACTGGTGGTAAAAATAATCATCTTTGGAAAGTATTTACACTTGCTCAGTTTTTTTTTAAGTTTAAAATGACCACCAGTTTTATTTTTATGTTTTTTTATTTAGGTGTTTTAATCAGGTGCCGTTTAGTACTTGTTCCCCGCCAGCTTACCTTCAGCAAAAACACATGAAGAAGAATGCGGTTGATCTCAGAACCCCTCTTCGAATGCGGAATAATTGCTGTGGGGTGGGTAAAAGGTGTGGTAGTATTCAGAAGAAAAAAAAATTTAGTGATTTAGATGGTAGAGCAAAGGTTTCTGCTGTACTGTATATATTTTAAAAGTTTCACATATCATGTTTTTTTGTACAATAAAGCATAGTTTTTAGGCTAAAATATTTTTTTCGTGTTTTCACCTCATTTTTAGCCTATTTTCGGGTTATCCGCGATTTTCGCTCTCCGCGGTACCCTTGCCACCCAATTCCGCGGATAATCGGGGCTCTACTGTATACTTTAAAATTAAAAGTTGGCTTAATTATGAATATTTACCATATCAAAGAGCCTCATAAGTCAAGAACAACAATTTGAATTTAGAATGAAATTCTCAGTCAAAAATTTCAGTTCATTTTTTTTTAAAGTAAAAAATCTGAAATTTTCATTATAGTTTCAAAAAAGTAATAATATGCAGAAGAAAATAATATGCAGAGAGATCTAAGAATAAAAAGAAGATTGTTAGAAAAAATTCACATAAAATACATAGTTCCCACTCTTTTGTGAGGACTTTTTTCAAAGACTTTTTAAGGTTCATTTTAAATTTTTCATGAACTAACATAAAGGTGGAAGAATCATTTACGAGCAACAAAACTTTTTCTCTTTAGTACCCCTACTTCAAAAAACTTTCTTATAGCAAAGAATGCATTTAAATTACCATTCACATATAAATATTTAACAATTTCTTTTAACATTATCCAGCAATAATTCTTTCACATATGTAACCAAAAAGCCTTTGTTAGTTATAGTTTTAAAAACAGTTGCGAAAGGTTAAGAAAATATTTATTTTTTAAATACAAACAGTTTTTGTATTAGGATTAGAAGACATGTAGGTATTATACATTATTAGGAATTAGAAGACTGAATTATTCAGGTCATATGCTTTTTAAGTTCAATTATCAGATTAATTTAGTTACATAAAAGATTCCTAGAAGTTCAAATAATATGGAGGATATGAGGTACCTACTAGTATATTACAAGCAACACTTGAAACACACAGTGCAACTTGGACAATTTAAAGTGCTGAAGTGACTATTAAGAATGTTCTAAATGTCCAAATCATCAAATAAATTAAGAATTGATCGTCAAAGAACTAGTAACAGATTAGTGACAGAAGGAAGTAAATAAGTGAGAAATGCTTGCTTTGTTTGCCTCGTATCTGTCTGTAAGTAAGAGCTTCAAAGCTATACAGTCATCAGAAGGCTGATAATGTATGGATGAATTTTAACCACTCCCACAACATTTTTAGAAGGAGTGTATGCCAAATCATCCAAATTTGAAGTTAAAATTCTTTAAGAGATAAAATAAAATTAATTTTCTTGCGCACATTGAAATACAATAAGTTGATATGTATTTAAAATTAAAATCTTCTTAAAGACAAAAATTCGAACTGCTTGTTGATGCAAAATAATGAACTATTATCACAATGATTGGGAATTAATAAACCTGACTTTGATTAAAAAAAAATCTATCCAAACAAATTTTTTAAATTTTTACAAATAATTTTAGTGCTCTAGTAGTTACATAAATTTTGACTTTCAACATAACTTACCAGGAAAGCATATGCAAACAAAAGCATTTTATATTAACTATTTTTAAACCACATAAAAGTTTGATCTCAAGGTCTGTTTCTGTTCACTATTAAACAAGCTGGTTAGGTACAAAGACAAACTTAATTTTAATCAAAAATTAACTTTGCTACAAACAAAAAAATTTCGTTTCTTAATTATTAATTAAAATAGTAGAAATGAAAGAAGTTAAATTCCTGTATCCCTTAAGATTGTGTGTATACTAAATTAGAGTGCCCACCGAATTTTAGGAAATAAAGTTCCTGAACTTTTCCAGATTAATCTTGAAGTTTTCTGGTCAAAAAACTAGCTGTCCATAGAAATTTTTTAGATATTTTTTTTTTTAACATATATCTTTTGAAAAGCAAGAAATTGGGAACAGCTTTAGAAAGGGGCCACCCGCCGCCAAGTTTAACCACAGTTCCTAACTTTTCCAGACAGGGATAAGATTGGCAAAAAGTCTAAAAACTGTGCGAACGACAACTAATCTAATTGAGAATAAATCAGAAACTAATAATTAGTTAACATTAATTTCAACAATAAATTTATTTGTACAGTAGAGCCCTGATTATCCGCGAGTGCCACGAAAAAAAAATTTAGTGATTTAGATGTATTTTTAGTGATTTAGATGTAGATTTAGGTATAGTTTTAGTGATTTAGATGGTAGAGCAAAGGTTTCTGCTGTACTGTATATATTTTAAAAGTTTCACATATCATGTTTTTTGTACAATAAAGCATAGTTTTTAGGCTAAAATATTTTTTTCGTGTTTTCACCTCATTTTTAGCCTATTATCGGGTTATCCGCGATTTTCGCTATCCGCGGTACCCTTGCCACCCAATTCCGCGGATAATCGGGGCTCTACTGTATACTTTAAAATTAAAAGTTGGCTTAATTATGAATATTTACCATATCAAAGAGCCTCATAAGTCAAGAACAACCATTTGAATTTAGAATGAAATTCTCAGTCAAAAATTTCAGTTCATTTTTTTTTAAAGTAAAAAATCTGAAATTTTCATTATAGTTTCAAAAAAGTCTGAAAATCAGAATAAATCAGAAAAATCTCATCCCTGTCCAGATTAGTCTTGAAGTTTTCTGCTCAAAAAACTAGATATCCAAATAAATTTTTTAGATATTTCTTTCTTTTTGAACACTTCTTTTGAAAAACAAGAAATTCAAACAATCCAAGTGTTATGCGTACTAAGTTTAGGGTAAGAACACAATCAAAACAAAACTGCCTAAACACAGTATAATCTTTGGTGAAATATCGCTTGCATGGCTTCATTCTTACCCAAATTTGCAGTTAATTCCACTCATTTCACCCTGATAAACAACGAAAATCGGCTTCTTCACACATCACGGTGCACACATCACGGGCTACTTTGCTCAACTCATGTCTAATTATCATCTCTAGTGTTAATAAATTCGTCACATTCTCAATCTTTATAAGCATTCCTTCCATCATATCGGTTAATTTACAGTGATACTGTAATTACTGTATTCGAATTTATCAACAATAACAATCAACATGTTTTATAAACAATCCCTTCGTTGCCAAACAGCAGGAATAGTGTCGGAAATAGGTGAAAGACACTCAGAATAAGAACTTTCATTATTTTTCTTTTTTCAATTTTTAACACAAAATTATACAACCTTTATTTACGAAAAATATCAGGTTAATTGAGATATTTTTCTCTCAAATGGAAGTATGTTAAAAGATTTGCTTTTTAGTTATGCTAAAAAAATTTGTGACGTCATGATTCCTGCTGTTGGTAAATAAATTTATTTACAAAAGCAGAAATCATGACGTCACAAAAATTTTCGAGCGTATCTAAAAAGCAAATATTTTAACATAATTATTTTTGAGAGAAATCTAAGATTGTAATTTTAAGTCATGAAACATCCCCCCTCTTCAATGAAAGAAATAAAGATAGAAATTAATTTCTATTCCTCTTTTAAATATTTAATCCCTCTTTTAAATATTATAAATATCTTTCCTATGGGATAGAAATAAAGGAATTAAATTAAAAATAAAGGACGTCGTTCCAATTCACGCCATTTTACAGACATGTGCTTTTCCTTTCATTTTTAAAACTAAATTTAAACTTCATGATATACTTTTTCCAAATTTATTTTTGATATCAGCATGCAAAACTTTATTTAGATCAAAGAATAGTAAGACATGTAAATCTAGCCATTTTACCCACTAAAATTTACAATTTCCTTAATATGGGATCGAAGTTTTTATTTAATAAAGAATAATTAGAGGCCAACAATAATTAAAGGGATGATAATAAATAAATGAAAATTTAATTAATTCTTTAAAACAAAATTATTGGTTAGATGCTATCAATGGAAACGCAAAGGCCAGTTTCCTTCCCCCTCTTTTGCCATAGATAGGTACAATTAGAGAACACGTGTTAGGGTTACGTTCTGGAAAATTCGCGATACCTTTCGAAATGGAATTATATTTCTTTGAACATAAGTGCAACAACCTAACTACAAATGGTTAGTACTATATAATTGAGAAAGCTTTTTTTAATGTAATTCGTACATAGCGGCAAATAAAAATGTAGAAACGTATTTGTGTTTAACATTAAAATAGCGTGGTTCTAAATCAAACTAACATGTTATAAATCATTGTAAGAGAGCGTCATATGAAGAGGAAAGCACAATAGGAAGAGAGGCATCATATATTCACACATACAAAAAACTTAAAATTCAAATAAGAAACTTACAGAGATTGTGTCAAGAGAACTTCTAATACTAGACCTCGTGGACAAGAAAAGATGAGAAGACACGCGGTACCCTGGCGTCGCTAACACAGCGAGAGAGAAAATGGTTTAACGCACGAAGCTGCAGAGGCCAGACGACGAATGGACCGAGACTTGACCAGGGCCAGTTTATATAAGATTGCCTCCCTAACCGAATGGGCATGCGTCGATATCCGTGAAATGACCGTTTCGGCAAGAGCGTGGTTCCACTAGCACGTGGCCATTAAAGGGAAAATCATTGAATAGAGAAAAAAAGTTTTGCATGCTGATATCAAAAATAAATTTGGAAAAAGTATATCATGAAGTTTAAATTTAGTTTTAAAAATGAAAGGAAAAGCACATGTCTGTAAAACGGCGTGAATTGGAACGACGTCCTTTATTTGTAATTTAATTCCTTTATTTCTATCCCATATTATTGAAGAGGAGGGATGTTTCATGACTTAAAATTACATGTGTCTCTTAAAAATAAGTTTTGAGTATTGTTGTATTATAAAAACATGCCATCACTTAAGACTGACAGTTTTAAGGATTAAAAAGTACTATTCATAACTTTTAATACATTTTTCCAAATTTGAGAAATAACCTGAAAGTAAACATTAGGTTGCCAGCCCCCGGTACTTGTTAATTATTTAGATCAAAGAATAGTAAGACATATAAATCTAGCCATTTTACCCACTAAAATTTACAATTTCCTTAACATGGGATCGGAGATTTTATTTATTCAAGAATAATTAAAGGGATGATAATAAATAAATGAAAGTTTAGTTAATTCTTTAAAACAAAATTATTGGTTAGATGCTATCGACTGGAAATGCAGTAGAAAGACCAGTTTCCTTCCCCCTCTTTTGCCATAGATTAGAGAACACGTGTTAGGGTTATGTTCTGGAATATTCGCGATACCTTTCGAAATAGAATTCTATTCCTTTGAACATAAGTGCAACAACCTAACAACAAATGGGTAGTATTATTTAATTGAAAAAGATTATTTTAATGTAATTCATAAAGAACGGCAAATAAAAATATAGAATTATATTAGAAAATATAGAAATATAGAATTAATTAAATTAGATTTGTGTAAAACAATAAAATAGCGTGGTTCTAAATCAAACTATAACATGTTATAAATCATAGGAAGAGAAGCAATAAAAATCCTTAAAATTTAAATAAGAAACTTACAGAAATTGTGTCAAAAGAACTTCACAAAACCTCAAAAAAAGATGAGAAGACACGCGGTATACTGGCGTCGCTAACACGGCAAGAGACAAAACTATAACACCAGATGCTGCAGTGGCAAGACAACGAACCGAATGAACTCGGACTAGTTTATATAAGATCGCTTCGCGCATGCGCAATGAGTAATGCGCATGCATCGATATCCATGGAATGACCGCGGTCCACGTGTCAAAGCGTGGTTTCACTCCTCTTATGGACGCCATTATAGAGGAAAATCATCGAATTGAGAAAAATTTAACAAGTACTGGAGGCTGGGAACCTCTAATGTTCATAATTATTTACTTTGAGGTTGTTTCTCAAGTTTAAAAATATGTATTAAAAGTTATGAATACTTTTTAATCCTTAAAATAGTCAGTCTCTAGTGATGGCATGTTTTTATAATACAACAATTAACAATACTCAAAACTTATTTTCCCCACAGTACACAGCAGGGCTTAAATTCTAACCAAAGAAGTACCGGAGCGCTACTATTTCAGCATTACAAATATTTACTGATTAATGAATAAATATCAGTAAATATTTACTGAAAACCAAGAAGTACCGGAGCTCCGCTTCGGTGCAATTTAAGCCCTGGTACACAGAGAAAACGCTTTCACTTTTTAAAGAGTCTTTAAAGTCCCGGGTTGAGTAAATAACTCGTTTGAATTGAAATAATCCCTTTATTAACAAGTGAAAAAATAGCCTAATGAATATAGTGAAAGTCTTTGCAACATGGGAATACATGGGAATTTTATGCTATAGTGGTGGCTGATCCATAATGTACGGTTGGATTGCTCAAATGTCGAAAATTAATTTGTATGTGCATTGTGGAAATAAAATATTTATTTTTTTTTTATATTTATTTATGTAGTGAAAGTTTTTGCAATATGGGACATTAATTTTAAGTAAGGACAAAGCAGGAAATTTTTGCCAGCAATGGACTTGGGTGCTATTAGAACACGTGTTAGGGTTATCTACTTTCTGAATATTCGTACATTCCATCACTGAATATCCATTTTACCCACTAAAATTTACAATTTTCTGAATATTGGATCGGAGTTTTTATTTAATAAAGAATAATTAGAGGTCAACAATAATTAAAGGGATGATAATAAATAAATGAAAATTTAATTAGTTCTTTAAAACAAAATTATTGGTTAGATGCTATCAATGGAAACGCAAAGGCCAGTTTCGTTCCCCCTCTTTTGCCATAGGTACGATTAGAGAACACGTGTTAGGGTTACGTTCTGGAATATTCGCGATACATTTCGAAATAGAATTCTATTCCTTTGAACATAATTGCAACAACATAACTACAAATGGTTAGTATTATTTAATTGAGAAAGATTATTTTATGTAATTCATAAAGAGCGGCAAATAAAAATATAGAAACCTATTTGTGTATAACAATAAAATAGCGTGGTTCTAAATCAAACTATAACATGGTATAATTCATAGGAAGAGAAGCACAAAAAAAACTTAAAATTTAAATAAGAAACTTACAGAAATTGTGTCCAGAGAACTCCACAAAACCTCAAAAAAAGATGAGAAGACACGCGGTATACTGGCGTCGCTAACACGGCAAGAGACAAAACTACAACACACGATGCACTGCAGAGGCAAGACAACGAATGAACTCGGACGCAACCGGACTAGTTTATATAAGATCGCTTCGCGCATGCGCAATGAGTAATGCGCACGCATCGATATCCGTGGAATGACCGCGTGTCCGAACGTGGTTCCACTCCTCTTATGGACGCCATTAAAGAGGAAAATTATCAAATTGAGAAAAATTTAACAAGTACCGGAGGCTGGGGAACCTAATGTTCATAATTCTTTACTTTGGTGTTGTTTCTCAAGTTTGGAAATATGTATTAAAAGTTATGAATACTTTTTAATCCTTAAAATGGTCAGTCTCAAGTGATGGCATATTTTTATAATACAACAATACTCAAAACTTATTTTCCCCACACATAAGTCCCGGGTTGAGTACTTAACTCGTTTGAATTGAAACAATCCCTTTATTAACAAGTGAAGAAATAGCCTAATGAATATAGTGAAAGTTTTCTTACAATTAATTTTTAAGATTTTAAGTAAGAATAGAGCAGGAAATTTTTGCCAGCAGAGGACTTGGGTGCTGTTAGAACACGTGTTAGGGTTACCTATACTTTTTTGAATATTCCGCATCACGTTTCGGAATAGAATTCCATTCCTTTGAGCATGTGTTCTGGAACCTTATTACGAATGGAGTGGTTAGCATTTATTTAATATTGAAAATGTTTTGAGTAATTCATAGTCTGGCTAATAAAATATTAAACCTTTTTGTTTTTAATATTAAAGTACTAAGTTCTAAATCAAACTATTCTATTTTGAATTGTAACTGAATTTGAAAATTTAAAATTATACTCTTATTGCAGATTACTTAAATAAAACCTCATTTTATTTTTAAAAATGCTTTCATTCTAAAATGTTCCTAGCTGCATCAAATATCGATAAAATGGCTCTCTAAAGGCAAATCATAAAGCAACTTAATTCGAAAACTTAGGAAAATAAAACCTATTAAATTTAAATGACAACTTCAATATTGAAGATTTATTTTAATTTTTTCCCCCACAAACGCTCTTTCAATAATACAACAATATTCCAACCTATTCTTCCCACAGAACACAAGAAAAAGTCAGGGGTTAAGTGTACTACATAACTCGTTTGAATTGCAACAATCCCTTAATTAACAAATGAAAAACTATCTTAATGAATCTAGAGAAAGTTTTTGCAATATTGGACATTTATTTTTAAGTCAGGGGAGAGCATGAAATTATTGCCAGAGGACTCTGGAAATTTATGGGTGCTATTTTTACACCAACACACATTTTGATTTAGGTAAGAGTATTTAGTATTTGTAGAACGTTTCATTTTTATCAAATATTGTTTTTTTTTATATTATTTTGGAATATTTTTCTTTATCAGGGCTTGATTTATTTTATGTATACAAAGATAACTAGTACACAGCAGCCAGAACTCACTAAAACCCTGTACTTAACGTATATGGATGTAATTTACAGCACATATTAAAAGCATAAGAAATTAATATTACAGTAGAGCCCCGATTATCCGCGGTGCGGATTATCCGCGAGTGCCACGAAAAAAAATTAGTGATTTAGATGTAGATTTAGGTATAGTTTTAGTGATTTAAATGGTAGAGCAAAGGTTTCTGCTGTACTGTACATATTTTAAAAGTTTTACATATCATGTTTTTTGTACAATAAAGCATAATTTTTATGCTGAAATAGTTTTTTCGTGTTTTCACCTCATTTTTAGCCTATTTTCGGGTTATCCGCGATTTTCGCTATCCGCGGTACCCTTGCCACCCAATTCCGCGGATAATCGGGGCTCTACTGTATATAGATCATTAAAATACTTTGGAAGTGCCCAATTCATAATAATTAATTCATATTAATAGAATAGCAATATTGATTTTTATAACTTGCTGTGATCCTTGCCAATCCCAAAATACTGCCATTCAGTGCTATTGCACAGGTTTGCACATGCCACAACGTGCAGAAAATCGGCCCACGTGTATAACCAAAGCCACGTGTTAGAAGCTCCCCCCTCCTTCCCATTCTCTGCAATAAAACCCCTTTTTCTCCTTGCAAATCTTTTAACATAATTCTTTTTGAGAGAAATGTAAGAGAGACATATAATTTAAAGTCGTGAAACATCCCCCCTCTTCAATGGTATGGGATAGAAATAAAGGAATTAAATTAAAAATAAAGGACGTCGTTCCAATTCACGCCGTTTTACAGACATGTGCTTTTCCTTTCATTTTTAAAACTAAATTTAAACTCCATGATATACTTTTTCCAAATTTATTTTTGATATCAGCATGCAAAACTTTATTTAGATCAAAGAATAGTAAGACATATAAATCTAGCCATTTTACCCTCTAAAATTTAACAATTTCCTTAACATGGGATCGGAGTTTTTATTTAATCAAGAATAATTAAAGGGATAATAATAAATAAATGAAAATTTAATTAATTCTTTAAAACAAATTATTGGTTAGATGCTATCGACTGGAAGCGCTGTAGAAACACCAGTTTCCTTCCCCCTCTTTTGCCATGGATAGGTACGATTAGAGAACACGTGTTAGGGTTACGTTCTGGAATATTCGCGATACCTTTCGAAATGGAATTATATTTCTTTGAACATAAGTGAAACAACCTAACTACAAATGGTTAGGGTTAGTACAATTTAATTGAGAAAGCTTTTTTTTTTATGTTATTCACACAGAGCGGCAAATAAAAATGTAGAAACGTATTTGTGTTTAACATTAAAATAGCATGGTTCTAAATCAAACTAACATGTTATAAATCATAGGAAGAAAGCGTCATATGAAGAGGAAAGCACAATAGGAAGAGAGGCATCATATTCACACATACAAAAAACTTAAAATTTAAATAAGAAACTTACAGAGATTGTGTCAAGAGAACTCCTAATACTAGACCTTGTGGACAAGAAAAGATGAGAAGACACGCGGTACTCGCTAACACAGCGAGAGAGAAAATTTTTTTAACGCACGAAGCTGCAGAGGCCAGACGACAAATGGACCGAGACTTGACCAGGGCCAGTTTATATAAGATCGCCTCACCAACCGAATGCGCATGCGTCGATATCCGAGGAATGACCGTTTCGGGAAGAGCGTGTCCGAGCGTGGTTCCACTACCACGTGGCCATTAAAGGGAAAATCTTGAATTGTGAAAAATTTAACAATTACCGGGGGCTGGGGAACCTAATGTTCATAATTCTTTACTTTGAGGTTGTTTCTCAAGTTTGGAAATATGTATTAAAAGTTATGAATACTTTTTAATCCTTAAAATAGTCAGTCTCAAGCAAGTGATGGCATGTTTTTATAATACAACAATACTCAAAACTTATTTTCCCCACAGTACACAGAGAAAACGCTTTCACTTTTTAAAGAGTCTTTTAAGTCCCGGGTTGAGTACATAACTCGTTTGAACAGGCCCGTGCTGGGTACGTTCAGAGGGCGGTGGACAAAGGGTGAAAGGGCGCCACCAAAATAATAATTAGTAAACCTAAAATCTTACTTTTCTGTTAAGATTGGCAATGTTTCACAAATTCCTTTTCTCAATGCAAAAAAAAAATAAAGCAATACTGCTATTTGAGATAGTTTGATTGTTTTTTATTTTTAATATTTTATTTTTGTGAAATTTGAATTTTGTTGGCTCATTTTGAGCCCCTTCGGATGATTACACCAAAAGAGGACAACTCCTTGTAAGTCAGAGAATATTTAAGGAAAAAAGTTTATAATGGATTTCGAAAATTCAAAGGGGCTTCGGGGGTCCTCCTTCAGAAAATTTTGGAATTTTTACTCCTAAAAGTACTATTTTGACTCATTTTGAGACCCTTTGGGTTACACCCGGAGGAAAAAAACTTTCAAGGAAAAAAACAACATAAAAATTTGTGTAAATTTCAGGGGGGTTGAACCCCTAAACCCCCTTTGGATATGGCCCTGCATTCGATACTTCTTTCTATTGACTAAGGACGGCCCTTAGTCAAGCAACTACTTGTTTAAATAACCAGTGGCATGGCGCAGCCAGAAATTTCTTCTAGGGGAGCCCAAGTCTATTGACAAATACTGCAAAAAATCCCCTCCCCCAAGATTCCTGGCAAATGCAATATTCTGAGGTGCACGTAATATACAGATTTTGTGCAACAATATGAGGGAAATTAAAAAGGGGGGTCTGGGGGCTCTTAGAAATTTAATGTAAAGAAGTTTCTTTTAGAAATTTTAATGTTAAAAGTAGTCATTTTGAGATATTTTGGGTTACAAATGAAGAGGGCCTCCTGATAAGCCACCAAATTTCTATGAAAAAAAAAAAACTATAGTTAATAAATATACATCAAAATTTTGGAAGAGGGTTTGGGGGTCCTCCCCAAGAAAATTTTTAGAATTTGACTCTTAAAAGATATTTTTAACTCATTCTGAGACCCTTTGGGTTATCCCCCCCCCAAAAAAAAACAACCGCTCCTCCGCTAAAATAAAATTTCGCGCTAACTTGCATAAAAAATGGCGGCCTGAAAACACCGCCTAGTTTTCCACTATCAAGGTTATGTGGTATTACTTTTTCGCTTAGGGATCCCCTAGTGAAAAAAAATACTACCTTGACTTAACACTTTCAAGGATATTGCTGTTTTGATTAAGGGCGCCCATTAGACAGTTTGAATAAGAGTGCCGTAATAAAAATGCCATGCCCTGACAACTTCAACGTGTTTAACTAAGGGATTCGGATTCGGTGCCTTGAAAATTAACCACCTTGCCTTGTTAATATATGATTAATCTTTAAGTAAAGGTGCCCTAAAAATTCATAACGAAATTTGATGTTAAGGTAAAATGAGGGAGGGAGGGCGTTAAAAAAACTTCTTGACGCCCCCATGCTTCAGACCTGATGAAGTAAAACTGAATTGTAAAATTGCTAAGTTATAGTTTCATAAAAGTAAGGAGCCCAGAGAAAACATTGAGAAGCACGAGTATTAACAAAATATGTAAAAAATTGTCTCTTCAAAAGGGCGCCTGAGCAAAGGGCGCAGGGGGACACGTCCCCCTGTCCCCCCTGGCCAGCACGGGCCTGCGTTTGAATTGAAACAATCCCTTTATTAACAAGTGAAGAAATAGCCTAATGAATATAGTGAAAGTTTTTTTACAACATAGGAATTAATTTTTAAGATTTTAAGTAAGGAGAGAGCAGGAAATTTTTTCCAGCAGAGAACTTGGGTGCTTTTAGAACACGTGTTAGGGTTACCTACTTTTTTGAATATTCCGCATCACATTTCGAAATAGAATTAATACATTCCTTTGAACATGTGTTCTGCAACCTTATTACGAATGGAATATGGTTAGCATTTATTTAATATTGAAAATGTTTTGACTAATTCATAGTCTGCCTAATAAAATATTAAACCTTTTTGTGTATAATATTAAAATACTAAGTTCCAATCAAACTATTCTGTTTTGAATTTCGCTCAGCCTTAGGGCGAGCGCGCACGGGCGACTTTTGTCACGGTGACAAAGAAAAAAACAATGTTGCTAAGGCTGTTGTTAGGGGCGGGACATAGAAGTATCCAATAGCAGCATTCGCACATGACATCACTGGAGGATAAAAACAACGTTGCTAAGGCCGTTGTTAGGTAAAGTCATGTGATTGAAAATGCTCTATTGTTTTCTAATGATATTTTTGATACTAGTGGTACTGGTCGCCGTGACTTTAATCACTCGTGCGCGCCCGGCCTTAATTTCAAAATTTTCTGTTCTCATACTAACATAATCTTTAAACATCAGATTAACACAGAAAAACTGTAAAAATTTGAAATTTATACAACTTTAAAAGACAAAATGAAAGGTTGCGGACTCTACAATTACCGTGAAATGACCCATCTACGAACTTCTAGATTTAGTGTATTTTTTAAGTGCGTACTTCATAGTCACCACTAAAATTATTAGAAAAAATGTTGTAAGTTAACAATATTCTACAAGTAAGTCTAACGTGGACACTACACCATCGTCACCGTAAGTTCAGCATTCTTCCTTTCTAGTACAGTATAATCTTGAAATTAGTTTATTTTTATTGTTACCCCAAAAACTCGCTGTCTCGAAATTATTTTCGGGACCCTTCGATATTGAGGTTTATATAAAGCTAATAGGATATTGGGATACATTAAAAAAAACTGTTTCTTCATGGTCCGGAAACATTATTTTGCCATTATATAGAGGCTTGGTAAGGCCTCATCTCGAATATGCTGTTCAGTTCTGGTCTCCATACTTAAAAAAAGATATAAGATTTAGTTGAAAGGGTTCAGCATAGGGCTACTAAATTGGTCATGGGCTCCATGTATCAATAAAGAATATAAATCTAACGGTATCTGCGCTGAAAGCCATTCTCCGAGTCCGCATGCGGCCCTCGTGCCCTCTTTTTGAGGACCGAAAAGTCCTAAATGAGTTAAAAAGATTGGGAATGTTTCTCGTTAAAAATGCTTTCTTATATAAACTTTTAAGGTAATGCAGGCGAATTCTCATGTTTAGTTTATCAATTACAAATGTAAATTATCGAAGAGGCATAGCTTAATAGTTTTATTAGTAAAGTCAAAAATATCAAATTTTCAGTGAAATTTGTTATGCATAAACTTGCAGTACACGTATTATGAAATCATGTTTCTTAGTTAATTCTGCTATTTATAATTTGTTTTCAACAAGAGTTAGACAGACAGTGGGAAATTTTTTGAATGATCTTATGGCTAATGCTTAGTTGAATGATGTTTTCTGTCTCGTGGTAAGTTGAGTCGGTATAATTAGGCCCGCACAACCCTTAAAGTTGTTCAGGCCTGTGCTAGTTGAAATAATTCTAATCAAAATGAAACTTTATGCTAGCTTAAGCCTCATTCAGACTTATAACTTTTTATATTCATCATTTTGGAAGAATCATCCAAACCAAAGTGAAAAGTGCAACTTGGTGTTTCACTCTCTAACTTTTCTATGCAAACTAGCAATTCACAGCTGAGTGAATCACTCAGGATGAACTTCAGTGAAAGTGAACCAGTGTGAATGAGCCTTTACTTAAGTCGATAAGTTACTTATTTGAGAATTTCCTTCAAATTATCATTACTGAGGAAGTCTATGAATTTATCATCTTAATTGTTCCCAAGTGATAAAACAAGCCACAACCTCCAATATTGATCAGTTGTTGACTCTGTCGCCACCACACAGTTGTGTGTAGACTCTTACTCACCACTAAAAAAATCAGATATTGCTTGTGTTTTTTCGGAAAGGGGTTTATGTAACTCCTAAAACGTGCCTTCCACAATTCAAAAATGCGCGATGCTCAGCCATCCTCCGAGGAAAGAAAAGCAATAATTCTTGTCCTAAAAGCTCTAACTTATGCTCTTCTAGGATTACGACCGGGACATACCGTGTCCCGGTCAGGTGCTCTGGGTTTACGGCGGGACATATGATGTCCCATCAATAAAGCTTCTAACATAATTGCTGTTGTTGATACATTGTTATGGGATAGTTTATGCGTCTTTTAGACAGAAAAGTTATTTCATGGTAATAATCACTTGGAGGAGAAATAACTGTTCCCGGTAATGATGGGGAGCACTAAACTGATTTTTTTGCCGTATTGAAAGTGTTAACTTAGATTATAAAGGAATTTCGATTGATCTTTTGGCCTGAGGCAAATTAAATTGATATAATTTGGCCCGCACAACCATCAAACAATCATGAAAAAGATATTGTGCAGTATCCAAACTCCAATGTAAAAAAACTGCGTTGGAGTTTGCTCCTTATTGCTTCAAACACAGTGGCGTAGTCAGGTAAAAAATTTCGGAGGGCGACAGGGCCCGATTAAGGCAAGTCCGGGCCCAAGGCCCAGGTGCTTTTAGAGGCCCCCTTCACGAAAAAAATGTATAAGAAACTGCGTCATTGGGTTACTATTGCTACATATACATATCATATAATACAATGCTAACCTAGAAAAAAATTATACACCGCCCCTTTTTTATTTTAGTTTTAATGCACTTCTAGAAAAATAACTTTCTTATAATTTTTATGTATAAAATTTTATCGCATGAAATTTAATGTTTCTTGAAAAAAAATTATTTTCAGACCATTTGGGGGCCCCCAAAAATCATGGGCCCAAGGCCCGGGCCTTGCAGGCCTAGGCAGTAATCAGGGCCTGGAGGGCGATATTGATACTATTTGGGATAGTTTTAGTGGTTTTCTACTGTCCAAAAAAGGAAATTTTCAGAGTTTCGCTGGGGGATACATCCCCTAATCCTCCCTCTGGCTACGACCCTGTCCAAACACATCAATTTTGAGATTGAAACTGTTATATGCTCTCCGCTTACTTAAGTTGATGGTAGGATTGTAACTTATTCGGGAACGAGAATATTCAATTGAATATTTTATTGAGGAAATTTAAAGTCACCACTTAAATAATTAGTGAAAAGTTCTTAAGTTAAGCATCTTTTCCATCTCACTTAATGGTTCCCTTCAAGGGCTGCCCTAGGGGATGTGACTGCTCTGCTCATGGGCTCACCCAGTGAGGCGGGAGTTAGAAGGTCTAACCGACCTAGGTACTAAAACAAAAAAGTATCTTCTTGATTTTAGTTTGAGAACGAAACAGTTAAAACTTGTGTGCTGATGGCAGCTATGAGATAATTGAGAATTTTCATAAAGGGGATTTTTTTTCTTAAGGAATTTTACAGTTACCACTCAAAGAATTAGGGAAAATTCTTTAAGTTAAAATGAGAACGCAAGGGCAGTGGTTCAGTTTCACATATCTAATCACCACTTAAAAAATTAAGTGAAAATTAAGATATTCCACACTCAGGGGGGAATCGAAGATTCCGAAGGGAGGGTGGGAAGCTACAACAATTGCCACTTTAAGACTCTTAAAGTTTATTCAGTTTCCGTCGAAGACAGAAGGGATAGAGACTTGGATTATGCAAAATAAAGATGGAATCTTAGAAAAATAGTACTATTTTTAAGAATTTTAACAGTTACGGTTGCAGTTAAGAGTCCAAGTAAAAATCGTTAAGTCCCCCCGTGGATGCGCAGGAAAATTTATAAATGCCCAACTGCATTTATGTCCGAGTGCTATACCCGGGGAGAAGGCTCAGACTCGAACCAGGGTTCGATCTGAGGGCCTTTGGGATGGCAGACTGGCGAGCAAGTACACCAAGCCATCCGTTCCTGCAGCTATGACAATCTTTTAATTAATTTGAAGTTTATATTCCACCATGTATTTAGAAATTTTATTTTACTTTTTCTAGTACAGATGGCGCCAGCATCGTGTGACGTCAGTCTTCTAATTAATTTAAAGTTGATATATTTCCTCAAAAATAAATAAATAAAATTATTGCAATAGTTAATTCGGCACCCAGTGTTTGAACCTACAACCATCAGCTCTGCAACCACATGCCTCAGACCTCTCGACCACTGAGCAGCTGAACATTGTGTGTTGTATCTTTTAGCTAACAGTATTTTTGGAAATAGTTTTGAAAATAACAATGTTGAATTATCTCCGAATTGTCCGAGTGCTATACCCGGGGAGAAGGGATGGCAGACTGGCGAGCAAGTACACCAAGCCATCCGTTCCTGCAGCTATGACAATCTTTTAATTAATTTGAAGTTTATATTCCACCATGTATTTAGAAATTTTATTTTACTTTTTCTAGTACAGATGGCGCCAGCATCGTGTGACGTCAGTCTTCTAATTAATTTAAAGTTGATATATTTCCTCAAAAATAAATAAATAAAATTATTGCAATAGTTAATTCGGCACCCAGTGTTTGAACCTACAACCATCAGCTCTGCAACCACATGCCTCAGACCTCTCGACCACTGAGCAGCTGAACATTGTGTGTTGTATCTTTTAGCCAACAGTATTTTTGGAAATAGTTTTGAAAATAACAATGTTGAATTATCTCCGAATTGTCCGAGTGCTATACCCGGGGAGAAGGGATGGCAGACTGGCGAGCAAGTACACCAAGCCATCCGTTCCTGCAGCTATGACAATCTTTTAATTAATTTGAAGTTTATATTCCACCATGTATTTAGAAATTTTATTTTACTTTTTCTAGTACAGATGGCGCCAGCATCGTGTGACGTCAGTCTTCTAATTAATTTAAAGTTGATATATTTCCTCAAAAATAAATAAATAAAATTATTGCAATAGTTAATTCGGCACCCAGTGTTTGAACCTATAACCATCAGCTCTGCAACCACATGCCTCAGACCTCTCGACCACTGAGCAGCTGAACATTGTGTGTTGTATCTTTTAGCCAACAGTATTTTTGGAAATAGTTTTGGAAAATAACAATGTTGAATTATCTCCGAATTGTCCGAGTGCTATACCCGGGGAGAAGGGATGGCAGACTGGCGAGCAAGTACACCAAGCCATCCGTTCCTGCAGCTATGACAATCTTTTAATTAATTTGAAGTTTATATTCCACCATGTATTTAGAAATTATATTTTACTTTTTGTAGTACAGATGGCGCCAGCATCATGTGACTTCAGTCTTCTAATTAATTTAAAGTTGATATATTTCCTCAAAAATAAATAAATAAAATTATTGCAATAGTTAATTCGGCACCCAGTGTTTGAACCTACGACCATCAGCTCTGCAACCACATGCCTCAGACCTCTCGACCACTGAGCAGCTGAACATTGTGTGTTGTATCTTTTAGCCAACAGTATTTTTGGAAATAGTTTTGAAAATAACAATGTTGAATTATCTCCGAATTGTCCGAGTGCTATACCCGGGGAGAAGGGATGGCAGACTGGCGAGCAAGTACACCAAGCCATCCGTTCCTGCAGCTATGACAATCTTTTAATTAATTTGAAGTTTATATTCCACCATGTATTTAGAAATTATATTTTACTTTTTGTAGTACAGATGGCGCCAGCATCATGTGACTTCAGTCTTCTAATTAATTTAAAGTTGATATATTTCCTCAAAAATAAATAAATAAAATTATTGCAATAGTTAATTCGGCACCCAGTGTTTGAACCTACGACCATCAGCTCTGCAACCACATGCCTCAGACCTCTCGACCACTGAGCAGCTGAACATTGTGTGTTGTATCTTTTAGCCAACAGTATTTTTGGAAATAGTTTTGAAAATAACAATGTTGAATTATCTCCGAATTGTCCGAGTGCTATACCCGGGGAGAAGGGATGGCAGACTGGCGAGCAAGTACACCAAGCCATCCGTTCCTGCAGCTATGACAATCTTTTAATTAATTTGAAGTTTATATTCCACCATGTATTTAGAAATTTTATTTTACTTTTTCTAGTACAGATGGCGCCAGCATCGTGTGACGTCAGTCTTCTAATTAATTTAAAGTTGATATATTTCCTCAAAAATAAATAAATAAAATTATTGCAATAGTTAATTCGGCACCCAGTGTTTGAACCTACAACCATCAGCTCTGCAGCCACATGCCTTAGACCTCTCGACCACTGAGCAGCTGAACATTGTGTGTTGTATCTTTTAGCCAACAGTATTTTTGGAAATAGTTTTGAAAATAACAATGTTGAATTATCTCCAGATTAAAATAGTTATTTTGGTCATCAAGCTATGTCATCTACTGTTCTTAGTTGATCGCAATTTTACTCCCCCCACCACTATCAATTCGTTTTATCTCCTTTTGTTTATTATATATAGTATAATTAATCTTTTTAACATTTTTATGTTGCTGCTAGAGGATTTTCCGGTTGCTTACCTTACTTCCAGGACCCTAGGAGATGTTGGTTCCAAATAAAAGCCATGAGACGGACTTTTGAAACACCCTGTATATTTCATATTATGAACATGTTTAAAATTCTAAATCATTTATAAGTAAAAAGAAAAAAGATAAGGTAAAAGCAAAATATTTATTTTTATACATTAAAATAGTTGACAAATTAAAATTAACTAAAGTAAATAAAATTACTATAAAAATAGTAACAAAAATATCACCAATGAACGAATATATTCACACATGAATTTAAATCATAACAAAAGTGCTCTACTATTCTGATTCATAACAATGATGATTACATACAATGAGAGTAAAAAAAATGGCTACAAAATATCAGCAGATGATTAAAAAACATCCTACAAAAGTGCTCTACTATTCTGATTGATACCAATGATAATGAAATAAAAATGAGAGCAAAAATGGTAACAAAAATATCACCAATGAATGAATACATTCACACATGAATTTAAATCATAACAAAAGTGCTCTACTATTCTGATTGATACCAATGATAATGAAATAAAAATGAGAGCAAAAATGGTAACAAAAATATCACCAATGAATGAATACATTCACACATGAATTTAAATCATAACAAATGAGAGTAAAAAAATGGCCATAAAATATCAGCAGATGATTAAAAAAACATCTTACAAATAGGCTCTACTATTCTGAATGATACCAACAATGATTAAGTAAAATGATAGTAAAAAAATGGCTACAAAATATCAGCAGATGATTAAAAAAACATCTTACAAAAGTGCTCTTATATTCTGTTTAAAGCAGGGCATTTAGCAGCTTCAAGCTTCGAAAAAAAAGGACTCAAGGACCAAAAATTCAAAGAAAAGGAACCTACTACGTATTTTTAAAAATCTGTTTTCTGTGTCTGCTATAATAAAGTTATAACATTCCACATTTTAGCATAGTCATAGGCATTTTAGCATTTTAGTGATTTTTCAATTATGTAAAATAAAGTAAGCATTTCATTGGTATGTTAGACACAAAAAAGTAAGAATTTGTAAACTTAAATGTAAATATTTACATATAATTACACAATTTTATGATTAATGATTGGAAAGCCTGGGGAGGGGACAATCAGTCATTTGAATGAGAAAAAAAAACTCAAAAGATATTTTTTGCCCATTCTATCTTGTAAACAGTGGAAAAGTGAATTAAGATTTTCTTTTTACTATATTGAAATAACATTTAAAAACCTATAATTAATATTTCGGGGGGGAAGGGACTAAAAGAATCAATTTTTTTTTAAATAAGGGGGCAAAAGAGACTAAAATATAAAAAAGGGAATTTAAGGGACCACTGCTATATGCCCTGCTAAATTCCTACACAAGTGCATAAATAAAATGAGCCTAAAATTGTTTTCAAAAATATCAGTACAGATGAATTCAAATCAAAAGTACTCTCAAGTATCAGTACTCAAAATCAAAGTACAAAAGTACTCTTCTATTTTAATTATGTACCAGCAATGAAGTTCCCGCACTACGAAGGTTTAATTTATAGAGATTGGCTAGACTCCTGCAAGAGCTGAAATAAAAAATGTTTAAGTATTAAAAAAAAATGCATGCATAACTATCAAGAGAGTAGTATTAAAAAATTTCTTTACTAACATAGCAAGGTTGAAAACTGATTCTTAATGAAAAATGTAGATATAACCTATATTTGAAATTTTCTAACTGAGGTGAAATTTCCCGAGTTAATAAGTATTATTGGGACATATTTTTATGGAATAGAGACAAAAGTTCCAAAATTTATTCTGTGTTCAGTTGAATGGTAATAAACTAGCCTTATATTTTCAAAATTTCAATATAAAATGGAACCTTAGAGAAATAAAATTAAGGGTTACAGTAGATTGTCATATAACAAAAGTAATGTGCCTTGTGTTGTAGGAATTCACATTTTATGAAGTTGTATTGAATGGAGAAAAATATTTTTTATTGTAAAATGATAACACAAGATCAGGCCATGAAACAGTACCATTATTTGATTCAGGCATTTAAAACCCCAATTATTTCATTTTGCATCTTGTTTATCTTTTCTCCGAGGAAAATTCCAATTGTATGTCAAGATTCAACAAAAAACTTAAAGATTAAGAAGAGGTGGCCAATTCCTACTTTTGTACACAAATTCCACCCACACACAGTAGGACAACTGAAGCTTTCCAGAAAAGTTAAGATTTAATTATTGTTCTTAGTATAGTTTTAACTTAATGTGTTACCTACAGCCAGTGGCGAATCCAGGATTTTTGTCTGGGAGGGGCTGAGTTTCAAATGTCTTAACTCCTATTATGTAAGACTTTTTATATGGTACTAAAATACACTGCAAAAAAACTGTGATCTTAAAGACCCATCTAAATAAGGTACAAATTTTTTAACTGAAAATAATATTTTTTATTTTTACTTACATGATCATTATTTAAATTTGAAATCATTACAATAAAATTTGTAATTCTCGGCTCTTTTGGCTTAATTTATCTAGCGCTTCAGCGGTTCTTAAACTTTCGATCTCCGCGGCCCCCCCCTTTATGTAACAGCCAGACCTCACGTCCCCCCAAGATTTAAACACCCAGAGCAGTAACCAGATTTGAGTTCAGGGGGGGCGGTTGACTCAACGTTATTCCTGAGGTACCCCCTGATGTTCCACATTAAAATTTTACATCTACTTGAAGTAGTAATGGGGGGGTCGGGGGTCTTCCCCCGAAAAATTTTGAAAATTTGCCTCAAAAAGCTACTATTTTAATTAATTTTTGACATTTTTTGTTGCACCTAAAGGAAGCTGCTCCTTGTAAACCACAGAATTTTCAAGGAAAAAAAATTTAAATCAAAGTCAAAACTCTCAGGGGGATTGATGGGGGTCCTCCCCCAGAAATGTTTTTGAAAATTTGCCCCCTTCAAGTGGTGTTTTACCTCATATTAAAATCTTTGGGAAGTACTCAAATCAAAGGTAACTTGAGTGTTCCCCAGGGTTACTCGCGGACCCCCTAGGAAGACGCTGCGGACCCCCGGGGGTCCGCGGACCACAGTTAAAGAACCGATGTAGCTCTTCATTAATATTTTTATCAACACCATAATAAAATATTCGGAAATTTAATGAAATTTCGAGTTTATTTTTATTTAAAAGGTCACCTTCACATCAAAAAATGCAAAATAAATTTTAAATTTTTGCCTTTTTACGGGTTTTTAAACTTAAAATTCGGATTCAGCAATGTAAAAAACATATAAATTCAGTCATTAAAGCACTTCCATAATTTAATTTATGAATTTAAAAAAATGATTGAATTTCCGATTGATTAACATCTGGGAAGAGTTCGTTTTGGATGTAAGACTAGTGTTGCATAGGCTGGAAAAAACCCGGTTTAAACCCGGGAATAAACCGGGTTTTTTGGGAAGGGAATTTTGAAAATTTCCGGGATTTTTCGGGAATTTTGACCTTTGACACAGGGGAAGGAAAAAACATCTAATCTCGGTTAAGAAATCTTATTTATGTTGAAATTAATAAGTAATAATTACATAATTAATAATAAGACAAATATTAATAAGTTTAAAAATAACAACTGTTGAGAAAAGCAATGAAAATTTTAACCTTAAGCCTAAAGATGGCCGTCTTTGTTTATGTTCAAAACTTCCTCAAAATTTCCAATATTCCCCAAAATTGCCGGGTTTTTTCCCATGTTTCAAAAACTGCGGGAATTTTGCATCTCTATGTAAGACGCGATAGTTTTATTCTCCCCCTTCACAAAAAATAATAATGTAGGGTACATTATGAATAGACAATTAAATTCTCTTTCACATTAGATAAAATTTGTGTTGATAACGTGAATATTTTTCATTTTGTAGACGCTAGAAGCGCACGTTTTTCACTTTTTTTTTGTGTAAAGACCAAAAAATCGCCGTTTTTCAGCACACTCTAGCGGCAGAACCACTCTTCAGAAAATCAAATTTAAGTAGTGAAATTTTGTTTTCTTGAAATTATGTGAATTGAGATTATGATCGAGAAACTTGTTTTTGAAATATAAGCAAAAAATCGAAAATTTTTGTGATTTTTGAATATGAAGACGACCTCCCAAATGGGAGCAAATATGATATTCGTAATCAGCGCCTTCAAAAACATAAAACCGGCGAAAAAACCTTCTATATAATTGTTTTGAAAAAAATTCCAAATACCTACCTACGAAAATTTTTTCAAAAAATTCAAAACCTACCTAATGACTAGGGTTACAGACCCTGAAGAATAATGATTCTGCAAAAAAAAATATCCCGGAAAAGTAAGTCAGGGAATAATCATATTTACTACCAAAATTTAAAAAAAAAAGTTATTGCAATTTTTAACTACGTATACCAAAACTGGGATGTCTTGGTTCTGGGGGGGGCTGCAGCCCCACAGCCCCCCCTACTGGATTCGCCACTGCCTACAGCTCATGCTAAATATTTGTGGTATTGGGGGCTAAAACTTTTGAAATCTAGTCTTAAAAATAGTTGTCAACCTTTGTTTGGACATCTTAAGCCTCCTCATAGAATTTCCAAGAAAAAAGCCATTAAAACAGCAATCATTAGTTTTTTCTTTGAAAAATTTCTCTCAGAAATAAAACCTTGGATCGTCTTTTTAGTAAGAAACTGTTACTGCCAGTAAGAAAATACATGCCTAAATACGGCTTTGACTGTTTTAAAACTTTAAACAACGATAAACTGAACAACAAGATTTACGTGTAACATGCAAATAGTATTACATTATTTTCTTCAAGACAGAATGGAATTGAAAAATCAACCCCTAGGTAACTAAGAAATAATGACACTAGCATTGATTTTAATAAAAAGGTATAATCTAATTCCGTCCTGGAAAATTTCAAAAATTTCGGAGTGTTATCACCAGAAGATTTGAGTAGAATGAAACTGAGTTTAGTGGTTAAACATTGGTGGAACATACCTTTCGAGCTTTCACCTCAGCCCTACACTCTGCCATAAACTTCCGGATCCGGATCCATGTCCTTCTGCGATTTTCCTCGACCGTTTTCCTTTCCTCTTCAGTTGTTTCATCAACACTTCGATCCGAGGGACTGGATTTCTCAACACTTCGATCCGAGGGGAGGCTTTTCTCCTTTCTGTAAAAAAATAGTTTTGCATGGTAAGATTTCTGTCATAAGATTACAGGAGGAGAACATAGGCGTAACGAAGGGGGGGTTATTGGGGTTGTAACCCCCCGCGCCCCCCCCCCATTACATCGACGGTTTCTAAAACATGAAAAAAATTCCCTTTACACGGAAAGCGGTTCACAAGGAACTGTTCTTTTAGGATGTAACCCAAAGGGCCTCAAAATGAATTTAAACACTACATTGAGACGAATTTTTAAAAAAAATTCTGGGGGAGAACCCCCAAACCCCCCTCTAAAATGTTTACGTCTGTTATACTGTGTCAGAAAAAGTTGAAGTTAAAGCCTTGAAAGTTAAGCCTCTTAGATAAAGTTTTCCCTTCAGGAGTTTTGCAAAAAAAATTGTTTACATTATACCTATATTATGAGACATTTTTAAAAGGGAGTAATATGATGGAGGGGTTGACTGGTCGGAGTAACACCCCCCATGAGTCAACTCTAGTTACGCCACTGGTGGAGAAAGGCGCTATTTAACTACCAGGGTTCATATCAAACCATTTAATAACAGAACTTTACTGATTTAAAAAACTATACTCTATTAAAAACTATCACTAGTGTTAAAATTTTTAATAAACATTTGAATTTAATAATTTAGAGCACGCGTAGAAAGGGAGATATTTTTATTTTTATTTCTTGAAATTTCAACTGAATGCACATTAATAATTTGGTAATGCGTTTTACGCAATCTGGTCTATAAATTTATGCACATATCACACAAAATCTATCCTTTAAAATAATAGAAAAAATAAATTGAAGAATATATTATGCTTACACTTTTCCAGCTTCCAGCATACGAGCTAGGTAGCTCCTGCACACATCTGAACAGTAGACTCCTCTGCTGTAAAACAAGGCAGAATCTCCAACAACTATAAAAAATGGCAAAAATTTAAAAAAAAAAAAAAAAAAAAAAAAAAAAACACCACACCCACGATAAAAACCAAATGACACTTCAAAACAGATAGCTTGAAATAGGACATTAGGAAAACGGGTGAAAAAAACATGCAAATATCATTCATACATGATGTGCCTTTAAATTTATTTATGAAGCTGATTTTTATACAATGTATATCATTAGCTTTCTAGAATACGTAATGAAAAAACTAATAATGCAACTTCCAAGTAAACATGAAAAGGAGTTATTTATATCTTACTACATCTTGTTACCCATCTTAATGTAATAAGAAACATGCCAGCTGTTTCACTAATTAAAACCATTAAAATTCAATGAGAAAATTAGAGTTATTTTTTAAAATGTTCAAACACACATAACCCTAAATTTAAAAAAAAAATTGTGAAAAATCCTTTGACATGCATTAGGGTAAAAAGAGTTTATCAGTTTTTATTAAAGCTTTAAAGGGGTGACACAAAATTGCCAATAATATACTTGGCAATTAATTATTTTACTCGAGTCAAATGAGCAATAATACAAGAAACAAACAAAAAAAAGTGGACAGCAGAGAAAAATCAGTAAGACAGCATTATAAAGTATTAATTTTTCATGAAGTTAGTTAACATATATAATTTTGACCCTTGAAATTTCTAGAAAAAAAACACATTGTATTTTGTATTAGCAAAATCACACATACCTAAGTTTCCACATCTTCCGCACGGAAGTTTGGATGGAAGTGGATCCACTGGAGGCTGATTTGGCTTCAGGTTTACTTTGCATTTAGGCTTATCTGGGGAAGAACACAAACCAAAGTTTAAAATACATAATTTTGGAGCATCATAACCCTATTTTCTATAAGGAATGCTGAAGATTAAAATGAAAAAATGGTTAGTGAAGAACAGACTACTTACTTTTTAAAGCTTTCTTGGATACTTCTTTGGTATTCTGGACCGGCTGCTGATTTGGCTTCGGGTTTTCTTTGCATTCAGATGTATCTGGGGAAGAACACAAACCAAAGTTTAAAATACATAATTTTGGAGCATCATAAGCCTATTTTCTATAAGGAATGCTGAAGATTAAAATGAAAAAATGGTTAGTGAAGAACAGACTACTTACTTTGGAAAGCTTTCTTGGATACTTCTTTGGTATTCTGGACCGGCTGCTGATTTGGCTTCGGGTTTTCTTTGCATTCAGATGTATCTGGGGAAGAACACAAACCAAAGTTTAAAATACATAATTTTGGAGCATCATAAGCCTATTTTCTATAAGGAATGCTGAAGATTAAAATGAAAAAATGGTTAGTGAAGAACAGACTACTTACTTTTCAAAGCTTTCTTGGATACTTCTTTGGTATTCTGGACCGGCTGCTGATTTGGCTTCAGGTTTTCTTTGCATTCAGAAGTATCTGGGGAAGAACACAAACCAAAGTTTAAAATACATAATTTTGGAGCATCATAAGCCTATTTTCTATAAGGAATGCTGAAGATTAAAATGAAAAAATGGTTAGTGAAGAACAGACTACTTACTTTGGAAAGCTTTCTTGGATACTTCTTTGGTATTCTGGACCGGCTGCTGATTTGGCTTCGGGTTTTCTTTGCATTCAGAAGTATCTGGGGAAGAACACAAACCAAAGTTTTAAATACATAATTTTGGAGCATCATAAGCCTATTTTCTATAAGGAATGCTGAAGATTAAAATGAAAAAATGGTTAGTGAAGAACAGACTACTTACTTTTCAAAGCTTTCTTGGATACTTCTTTGGTATTCTGGACCGGCTGCTGATTTGGCTTCAGGTTTTCTTTGCATTCAGAATTATCTGGGGAAGAACACAAACCAAAGTTTTAAATACATAATTTTGGAGCATCATAAGCCTATTTTCTATAAGGAATGCTGAAGATTAAAATGAAAAAATGGTTAGTGAAGAACAGACTACTTACTTTGGAAAGCTTTCTTGGATACTTCTTTGGTATTCTGGACCGGCTGCTGATTTGGCTTCGGGTTTTCTTTGCATTCAGATGTATCTGGGGAAGAACACAAACCAAAGTTTAAAATACATAATTTTGGAGCATCATAAGCCTATTTTCTATAAGGAATGCTGAAGATTAAAATGAAAAAATGGTTAGTGAAGAACAGACTACTTACTTTGGAAAGCTTTCTTGGATACTTCTTTGGTATTCTGGACCGGCATCCACAGCTCAATCTGTTTTAGCATCTGTTAAAACAACAGTAATTAACATTTCCATGTATTAAACGCTTCTAGAGTGCAAAATGAGAAAGTTTAATAGGTGATTGATGAAATATAAAATAAAGGAAAATTAAAAATGGACAAACCACTACACTAATGTGGCCACAGAATGGCTCTCTCTGAGTGCTATTGACTCGATGAGGATTAAACAGGGTTCATACTCTATCTAAGATAGTAAAATTCAGGAATCTTTAAGTTTTTCTGGAGTAGTTTTTCAAAAAGATTAGGACATAACGTGAATAATTATTAACCTTACAACTTTAAATATCACAAGCAGAGTGAGTTCAGAAAGAATTAATGAACCAAGAAGTGCAAAAAAGGTTAGAATTTTGTTCTTTCAACAGTATTTTAGTGATTTAAAAAAACAATAAATTCCACCAAATTGTTATTTAAACTTCCTTTTACTCTTGCATAAATAAATTTAAGGGAAAATTCAGGAGAAAAAACTTAATCTCCAGGATTAAACTTAATCCAGGATAATAAAACAAATTTCAGGAGGCGTACGAACCCTGGATTAAATGTTACATTGGCATTGCATAATTATGGAAAGTTTTGGATCCATAGTACACTTGAAAGTGTGGGGAAATTGAACAAGACTCCAACATAAATATTGAAATTTATATTGGTATCAAGATAGGGTTGAAGGGTCAGGGGGCCGTCCCTAAATTATGTCATGCTTGGATGGGATTCTTTAATCTGTGACAAGGGAAAAATAGAGGTTTGAAAAACTGTACATCACACATTAAGAATTTTAAAAACAACTTAATAAAAAAAAAGTCCTAGAAAATGTAGTTTAAATGACATTATAAATTCACACTAACAAAATAATAGTTTGCTTCGAAATTATAAGGTGGGAAACTTGAATCACAAATTTGGTCCCAGATTCTTACCAACCGTACTCCAAACTTATTATTGGTAGCAGAGCATGACATATAGGGGAGGGAGAGGGTCAAAAATGGGATGGCCCCAAGTCTTATTTGAAATTGTGGATACAATTCTCTCATAGCATCACAATTTTACCACTGTGTAAAGTTTCAGAGCTCAAAGAGTTTTAAAAAGATTGAAAATTGAGCAATGATATGATTCCATGCATGAAAACACAAGCATTAAAATAAAGCTTTACTTGTTTAGTTTCTTACCACTCATAAAATATAAAATGGTAAAACGAAACATTATTGGTTGAGGTACTTACAACTTTATTCGTCATTTTTTTCGTTGCGTAATCAACATGGAAGCGAAGAAGACGATCCTTTTTATACTGCCTCAGAGCTTCTTCAGCCATACTCTCTGAATAAAAGCCAACAATCCTGAAAGGAAATATTCATGTTATCTTTTTGTAGTAGATAAATTTCAGTTATCAAAACAGCCTTGTTCAAAAACTTTTAAATTCAAAGAGGTTTATTTCCTTAAGAAAGTTTTGAATGTTCAGCATTACCCCGCTCTTACGTGATGGGTGGAATTGAGAGACAATTATGTCGGTTGAATTTGAGTAAGCCAGGGTACAATTTTTCATTTGAATATGTTCAAAAAGATTGAAAAAGTTCAAAAGTAAATTGATAAAGTTATGGAGAATTCCTCTCATTGCAGAGATAAACACATTGAGTAGGTTGTGCAAATTCTACCTAAATTTTACTGTTAAATTTAGAAAAATAACCAGAACAAAGAAATATGAAATGGAATGAGACATCCACGCTAGGTGCAAAATGAAAGGTAAATCAATGCAAACATTACAAAACATTTAGAACGCAATTATTTTGGAGCATTAATAGGGTTTCATAAGCCACTTTTTATCTGATCTAAGATTTTAATCATCTGATTTTTACAAATTCTTACTGAAATGGCAGTTAGTTGCTATAACAAAAAACTGTTGTGTTTGGAGTCACTATAACAATTAGAAAGTAATATTATTCCTACGATAAAATTATTAGCATTATAACTACTGGCCATTGTAAAATTTTCTTAAGGGGGTCATTATAAAGAATGATTCTTTCAAATTAGGTAGAGATAGTTTTTTTAGGATAGTTCATCGTGAAGTAATTCTAGGGTAGTGCAAGTCAAGGTACTCATACTAATTTCACTAATAGACTACGTATTCAGTGGAATAACTTCGTAAAAAAAGAATGCATAGCTTACCCCGCTGTGGTTAATTCCCCTTCTTTAGGGGGAAATACGCAGATATGCTTGACTTTCCTACCCCTTTGGCTCATCAGAGACAAGATTTGGTCCTGTAAGAAAATAAATGGTTATTTTATGCATAAATGTCTGAACTTATGTACAGTTGAAACAGCTAGAAAAAGAATATGAATTGAAATCTACCTATTATGCTAACATTTTTTAAATGCCTAAATATTAAATTCCTTTTTTAAATTACAAAGTTCCCTTCAAGTTTCTCTCTACTATGCTTAAACCTTTTAAATGAGTCCCTAAATATTAAGTTTCTTTGAAATTAAGTCAGGGATATTCTAAGAAGACTTAAAAAACATTAAAAAATACCAAAATAAAAATATTATAATAGTTTTAAAGTACATTTCTATAACCAGAAGTCTGTTTAGAAGAAATTTGGGTCCGTTATCGGACCCTTCACAATATATTTCGTTGTGAAAACGGAACCTCCACAAAGTATTTTTGCCTTAAAACAGACCCTTTTTTTTCATAATACTTTGAATATAGGACCCTATTTTCACAAAAACAGGCTCCTGGCTGAAAAAACTAATTTAACGCAAACTTCAAATTCACAAAATTATGAGTAGATTTTCACAATTTTTTCGAAAACCGGACCCTTCACAAAAAGTCTGAATGACCCTTGATAGACTTAAAGGAACATTATAGGACTTACCTCCGTAAACTGCACCGGAATATTCTTAATGTACAGTTTCGTTAGATCATGGGTAACAGCCCTGAAAAAATAAGAAAATGTAAAAATATGCTCTAGATCTAGAAGATATGAAAGCACACAATAATAAAAGGATGAATCACTTACATTTGGGGATCCCTATAGCTATTAAATGTTCCATTATAAAAATCTTCCGCCATTGGGTCCCAATCATCCAAATACGAAAAGTCACTGAAATTTGAAAAAGAAATTTACAATCTGAAAACTTTCACACAAATATGTAACATGAAAATTAATTCTAAAACAATATTCTTTTAAAAGGGACTCGAAAGTAGAGAGAAGAAAACCTTTTAATGACTTTCAAGTGAATTATTGGGAATTATCTATTCTTAAATACATCTTTCATTAATGGAAATGCTTCTTAATGTCTTAAATTTAGTAAGCTGTAAATGCTAAAGGCTATTCTTTCCTTTGTTCATATTTGCCATGACATTAACAAAAGGACTAAAAAGAGTATTAAACTATTTCTAATCTTTAGTAAAACAAATAGTGAACAATAGAATTTTATAAATTTGGTTGAAATTGAAATTTTAAAAAAAAGTTATGTCATTAAATTGTGAGAAGGGATTGAAAATTTTGATTGATTGAATTTTGGAAAGAAAAATTGTATACTTACTCCATGTCTGTACTTAGAAAATAATATGCAGAGAGATCTAAGAATAAAAAGAAGATTGTTAGAAAAAATTCACATAAAATACATAGTTCCCACTCTTTTGTGAGGACTTTTTTCAAAGACTTTTTAAGGTTCATTTTAAATTTTTCATGAACTAACATAAAGGTGGAAGAATCATTTACGAGCAACAAAACTTTTTCTCTTTAGTACCCCTACTTCAAAAAACTTTCTTATAGCAAAGAATGCATTTAAATTACCATTCACATATAAATATTTAACAATTTCTTTTAACATTATCCAGCAATAATTCTTTCACATATGTAACCAAAAAGCCTTTGTTAGTTATAGTTTTAAAAACAGTTGTGAAAGGTTAAGAAAATATTTATTTTTTAAATACAAACAATTTTTGTATTAGGATTAGAAGACATGTAGGTATTACATTATTAGGAATTAGAAGACTGAATTATTCAGGTCATATGCTTTTTAAGTTCAATTATCAGATTAATTTAGTTACATAAAAGATTCCTAGAAGTTCAAATAATATGGAGGATATGAGGTACCTACTAGTATATTACAAGCAACACTTGAAACACACAGTGCAACTTGGACAATTTAAAGTGCTGAAGTGACTATTAAGAATGTTCTAAATGTCCAAATCATCAAATAAATTAAGAATTGATCGTCAAAGAACTAGTAACAGATTAGTGACAGAAGGAAGTAAATAAGTGAGAAATGCTTGCTTTGTTTGCCTCGTATCTGTCTGTAAGTAAGAGCTTCAAAGCTATACAGTCATCAGAAGGCTGATAATGTATGGATGAATTTTAACCACTCCCACAACATTTTTAGAAGGAGTGTATGCCAAATCATCCAAATTTGAAGTTAAAATTCTTTAAGAGATAAAATAAAATTAATTTCCTTGCGCACATTGAAATACAATAAGTTGATATGTATTTAAAATTAAAATCTTCTTAAAGACAAAAATTCGAACTGCTTGTTGATGCAAAATAATGAACTATTATCACAATGATTGGGAATTAATAAACCTGACTTTGATTAAAAAAAAAAATCTATCCAAACAAATTTTTTAAATTTTTACAAATAATTTTAGTGCTCCAGTAGTTACATAAATTTTGACTTTCAACATAACTTACCAGGAAAGCATATGCAAACAAAAGCATTTTATATTAACTATTTTTAAACCACATAAAAGTTTGATCTCAAGGTCTGTTTCTGTTCACTATTAAACAAGCTGGTTAGGTACAAAGACAAACTTAATTTTAATCAAAAATTAACTTTGCTACAAACAAAAAAATTTCGTTTCTTAATTATTAATTAAAATAGTAGAAATGAAAGAAGTTAAATTCCTGTATCCCTTAGATTGTGTGTGTATACTAAATTAGAGTGCCCACCGAATTTTAGGAAATAAAGTTCCTGAACTTTTCCAGATTAATCTTGAAGTTTTCTGGTCAAAAAACTAGCTGTCCATAGAAATTTTTTAGATATTTTTTTTTTAACATATATCTTTTGAAAAGCAAGAAATTGGGAACAGCTTTAGAAAGGGGCCACCCGCCGCCAAGTTTAACCACAGTTCCTAACTTTTCCAGACAGGGATAAGATTGGCAAAAAGTCTAAAAACTGTGCGAACGACAACTAATCTAATTGAGAATAAATCAGAAACTAATAATTAGTTAACATTAATTTCAACAATAAATTTATTTGTATAGTAGAGCCCTGATTATCCGCGAGTGCCACGAAAAAAAAATTTAGTGATTTAGATGTATTTTTAGTGATTTAGATGTAGATTTAGGTATAGTTTTAGTGATTTAGATGGTAGAGCAAAGGTTTCTGCTGTACTGTATATATTTTAAAAGTTTCACATATCATGTTTTTTGTACAATAAAGCATAGTTTTTAGGCTAAAATATTTTTTTCGTGTTTTCACCTCATTTTTAGCCTATTATCGGGTTATCCGCGATTTTCGCTATCCGCGGTACCCTTGCCACCCAATTCCGCGGATAATCGGGGCTCTACTGTATACTTTAAAATTAAAAGTTGGCTTAATTATGAATATTTACCATATCAAAGAGCCTCATAAGTCAAGAACAACAATTTGAATTTAGAATGAAATTCTCAGTCAAAAATTTCAGTTCATTTTTTTTTAAAGTAAAAAATCTGAAATTTTCATTATAGTTTCAAAAAAGTCTGAAAATCAGAATAAATCAGAAAAATCTCATCCCTGTCCAGATTAGTCTTGAAGTTTTCTGCTCAAAAAACTAGATATCCAAATAAATTTTTTAGATATTTCTTTCTTTTTGAACACTTCTTTTGAAAAACAAGAAATTCAAACAATCCAAGTGTTATGCGTACTAAGTTTAGGGTAAGAACACAATCAAAACAAAACTGCCTAAACACAGTATAATCTTTGGTGAAATATCGCTTGCATGGCTTCATTCTTACCCAAATTTGCAGTTAATTCCACTCATTTCACCCTGATAAACAACGAAAATCGGCTTCTTCACACATCACGGTGCACACATCACGGGCTACTTTGCTCAACTCATGTCTAATTATCATCTCTAGTGTTAATAAATTCGTCACATTCTCAATCTTTATAAGCATTCCTTCCATCATATCGGTTAATTTACAGTGATACTGTAATTACTGTATTCGAATTAATCAACAATAACAATCAACATGTTTTATAAACAATCCCTTCGTTGCCAAACAGCAGGAATAGTGTCGGAAATAGGTGAAAGACACTCAGAATAAGAACTTTCATTATTTTTCTTTTTTCAATTTTTAACACAAAATTATACAACCTTTATTTACGAAAAATATCAGGTTAATTGAGATATTTTTCTCTCAAATAGAAGTATGTTAAAAGATTTGCTTTTTAGTTATGCTAAAAAAATTTGTGACGTCATGATTCCTGCTGTTGGTAAATAAATTTATTTACACAAGCAGAAATCATGACGTCACAAAAATTTTCGAGCGTATCTAAAAAGCAAATATTTTAACATAATTATTTTTGAGAGAAATCTAAGATTGTAATTTTAAGTCATGAAACATCCCCCCTCTTCAATGAAAGAAATAAAGATAGAAATTAATTTCTATTCCTCTTTTAAATATTTAATCCCTCTTTTAAATATTATAAATATCTTTCCTATGGGATAGAAATAAAGGAATTAAATTAAAAATAAAGGCGTCGTTCCAATTCACGCCATTTTACAGACATGTGCTTTTCCTTTCATTTTTAAAACTAAATTTAAACTTCATGATATACTTTTTCCAAATTTATTTTTGATATCAGCATGCAAAACTTTATTTAGATCAAAGAATAGTAAGACATGTAAATCTAGCCATTTTACCCACTAAAATTTACAATTTCCTTAATATGGGATCGGAGTTTTTATTTAATAAAGAATAATTAGAGGCCAACAATAATTAAAGGGATGATAATAAATAAATGAAAATTTAATTAATTCTTTAAAACAAAATTATTGGTTAGATGCTATCAATGGAAACGCAAAGGCCAGTTTCCTTCCCCCTCTTTTGCCATAGATAGGTACAATTAGAGAACACGTGTTAGGGTTACGTTCTGGAAAATTCGCGATACCTTTCGAAATGGAATTATATTTCTTTCAACATAAGTGCAACAACCTAACTACAAATGGTTAGTACTATATAATTGAGAAAGCTTTTTTTAATGTAATTCGTACATAGCGGCAAATAAAAATGTAGAAACGTATTTGTGTTTAACATTAAAATAGCGTGGTTCTAAATCAAACTAACATGTTATAAATCATTGTAAGAGAGCGTCATATGAAGAGGAATGCACACTAGGAAGAGAGGCATCATATATTCACACATACAAAAAACTTAAAATTCAAATAAGAAACTTACAGAGATTGTGTCAAGAGAACTTCTAATACTAGACCTCGTGGACAAGAAAAGATGAGAAGACACGCGGTACCCTGGCGTCGCTAACACAGCGAGAGAGAAAAATGGTTAAACGCACGAAGCTGCAGAGGCCAGACGACGAATGGACCGAGACTTGACCAGGGCCAGTTTATATAAGATTGCCTCCCTAACCGAATGGGCATGCGTCGATATCCGTGAAATGACCGTTTCGGCAAGAGCGTGGTTCCACTAGCACGTGGCCATTAAAGGGAAAATCATTGAATAGAGAAAAAAAGTTTTGCATGCTGATATCAAAATTAAATTTGGAAAAAGTATATCATGAAGTTTAAATTTAGTTTTAAAAATGAAAGGAAAAGCACATGTCTGTAAAATGGCGTGAATTGGAACGACGTCCTTTATTTGTAATTTAATTCCTTTATTTCTATCCCATATTATTGAAGAGGAGGGATGTTTCATGACTTAAAATTACATGTGTCTCTTAAAAATAAGTTTTGAGTATTATTGTATTATAAAAACATGCCATCACTTAAGACTGACAGTTTTAAGGATTAAAAAGTACTATTCATAACTTTTAATACATTTTTCCAAATTTGAGAAATAACCTCAAAGTAAACATTAGGTTGCCAGCCCCCGGTACTTGTTAATTATTTAGATCAAAGAATAGTAAGACATATAAATCTAGCCATTTTACCCACTAAAATTTACAATTTCCTTAACATGGGATCGGAGTTTTTATTTAATCAAGAATAATTAAAGGGATGATAATAAATAAATGAAAGTTTAGTTAATTCTTTAAAACAAAATTATTGGTTAGATGTTATCGACTGGAAATGCAGTAGAAAGACCAGTTTCCTTCCCCCTCTTTTGCCATAGATTAGAGAACACGTGTTAGGGTTATGTTCTGGAATATTCGCGATACCTTTCGAAATAGAATTCTATTCATTTGAACATAAGTGCAACAACCTAACTACAAATGGGTAGTATTATTTAATCGAGAAAGATTATTTTAATGTAATTCATAAAGAGCGGCAAATAAAAATATAGAAACCTATTTGTGTATAACAATAAAATAGCGTGGTTCTAAATCAAACTATAACATGTTATAATTCATAGGAAGAGAAGCACAAAAAAAACTTAAAATTTAAATAAGAAACTTACAGAAATTGTGTCAAAAGAACTCCACAAAACCTCAAAAAAAGATGAGAAGACACGCGGTATACTGGCGTCGCTAACACGGCAAGAGACAAAACTATAACACCAGATGCTGCAGTGGCAAGACAACGAACCGAATGAACTCGGACTAGTTTATATAAGATCGCTTCGCGCATGCGCAATGAGTAATGCGCATGCATCGATATCCATGGAATGACCGCGGTCCACGTGTCAAAGCGTGGTTTCACTCCTCTTATGGACGCCATTATAGAGGAAAATCATCGAATTGAGAAAAATTTAACAAGTACTGGAGGCTGGGAACCTCTAATGTTCATAATTTTTTACTTTGAGGTTGTTTCTCAAGTTTAAAAAAATGTATTAAAAGTTATGAATACTTTTTAATCCTTAAAATAGTCAGTCTCTAGTGATGGCATGTTTTTATAATACAACAATTAACAATACTCAAAACTTATTTTCCCCACAATACACAGAGAAAACGCTTTCACTTTTTAAAGAGTCTATAAAGTCCCGGGTTGAGTAAATAACTCGTTTGAATTGAAATAATCCCTTTATTAACAAGTGAAAAATTAGCCTAATGAATATAGTGAAAGTTTTTGCAACATGGGAATACATGGGAATTTTATGCTATAGTGGTGGCTGATCCATAATGTACGGTTGGATTGCTCAAATGTCGAAAATAAATTTGTATGAGCATTGTGGAAATAAAATATTTATTTTTTTTTATATTTATTTATGTAGTGAAAGTTTTTGCAATATGGGACATTAATTTTAAGTAAGGACAGAGCAGGAAATTTTTGCCAGGAATGGACTTGGGTGCTATTAGAACACGTGTTAGGGTTATCTACTTTCTGAATATTCGTACATTCCATTACTGAATATCCATTTACCCACTAAAATTTACAATTTCCTTAATATGGGATCGGAGTTTTTATTTAATAAAGAATAATTAGAGGTCAACAATAATTAAAGGGATGATAATAAATAAATGAAAATTTAATTAATTCTTTAAAACAAAATTATTGGTTAGATGCTATCAACTGGAAGCGCAGTAGAAAGACCAGTTTCCTTCCCCCTCTTTTGCCATAGGTACGATTAGAGAACACAAGTTAGGGTTACGTTCTGGAATATTCGCGATACATTTCGAAATAGAATTCTATTTCTTTGAACATAAGTGCAACAACATAACTACAAATGGTTAGTATTATTTAATTGAGAGAGATTATTTTATGTAATTCATAAAGAGCGGCAAATAAAAATATAGAAACCTATTTGTGTATAACAATAAAATAGCGTGGTTCTAAATCAAACTATAACATGTTATAATTCATAGAAAGAGAAGCACAAAAAAAAACCCTTAAAATTTAAATAAGAAACTTACAGAAATTGTGTCCAGAGAACTCCACAAAACCTCAAAAAAAAGATGAGAAGACACGCGGTATACTGGCGTCGCTAACACGGCAAGAGACAAAACTATAACACCAGATGCTGCAGAGGCAAGACAACGAATGAACTCGGACGCAACCGTACTAGTTTATATAAGATCGCTTCGCGCATGCGCAATGAGTAATGCGCATGCATCGATATCCGTGGAATGACCGCGTGTCCGAACGTGGTTCCACTCCCGTTCTGGACGCCATTAAAGAGGAAAATCATCAAATTGAGAAAAATTTAACAAGTACCGGAGGCTGGGAACCTAATGTTCATAATTTTTTACTTTGAGGTTGTTTCTCAAGTTTGGAAATATGTATTAAAAATTATGAATACTTTTTAATCCTTAAAATGATCAGTCTCAAGTGATGGCATGTTTTTATAATACAACAATACTCAAAACTTATTTTCCCCACAGTACACAGAGAAAATTAATTATTATTTTTTAAAGAGTCTTTTGAGTCCCGGGTTGAGTACATAACTCGTTTGAATTGAAACAATCCCTTTATTAACAAGTGAAGAAATAGCCTAATGAATATTAGTGAAAGTTTTTTTTACAACATAGGAATTAATTTTTAAGATTTTAAGTAAGGAGAGAGCAGGAAATTTTTGCCAGCAGAGGACTTGGGTGCTTTTAGAACACGTGTTAGGGTTACCTACTTCCTGAATATTCGCATCACATTTTGAAATAAAATTCCATTCCTTTGAGCATGTGTTCTGCAACCTTATTACGAATGGAATATGGTTAGCATTTATTTATGACAGTGGCGTATATAGGAATTTATTTCGGGAGGTGCCCAAAATTACTCCCCAGCCCCTCCCCCACATATTTAATAGGCCCAATGTAGCTTTTTAGGTGATAACTTTGGTTCTAAAAACTTAATATAGGAAAAGAAAATACAAGTACCAAAGGGGGGTCTGGGGGTCCTCCGCCAGAAAATGTTTGGAAGTTTGACTAAAACAAACAGGTTTTTAGCTAGTTTTTGTACACTAAATCCGAATTTTGGATGTACATTTTTATGAACTTAATATTTAAAAGGTTATTAAAATAGAGTTCCAAGAACAAAAGGAGGTCTGGGGTCCTTCCCCAGAAAATTTTTGGAACTTTACCCCTAAAAACAGGGTTTTTGGATATATATTTCTTGGTTGGATTTTGATTTTGACGAACTTATTATAATAAAGTTGTTAATAATAAAATTCCAAGTACAAAAGGGGGGTTTGGGGGTCCTCCCCCAGAAAACTTTTTGAAATTTGACCCTAAAATACAGTGTTTTAACTTGTTTTGGTACACCTAGTCCAAATTTTGGGGGGAGGGGGCGAGGGCCCCCTCGGCCCCCCCTTATATACGACACTGATTTATGAGTGAAGATATTATGACTAATTCATAGTCTGGCACTGGCTAATAAAATATTAAACCTTTTTGTATCTAATATTAAAATACTAAGTTCTAAATGAAACTATTCTATTTTGAATTGTAACTGAATTTGAAAATTTAAAATTATACTCTTATTGCAGATTACTTAAATAAAACCTCATTTTATTTTTAAAAATGCTTTCATTCTAAAATGTTCCTCGCTGCATCAAATATCGATAAAATGGCTCTCTAAAGGCAAATCATAAAGCAACTTAATTCGAAAACTTAGGAAAATAAAACCTATTAAATTTAAATGACAATTTCAATATTGAAGATTTATTTTAATTTTTCCCCACAAACGCTCTTTCAATAATACAAGAATATTCCAACTTATTCTTCCCACAGAACACAAGAAAAAGTCAGGGGTTAAGTGTACTACATAACTCGTTTGAATTGCAACAATCCCTTAATTAACAAATGAAAAACTATCTTAAGGAATCTAGAGAAAGTTTTTTGCAATATTGGACATTTATTTTTAAGTCAGGGGAGAGCATGAAATTATTGCCAGAGGACTCTGGAATTTTATGGGTGCTATTTTTACACCAACACACATTTTGATTTAGGTAAGAGTATTAGTATTTGTAGAACGTTTCATTTTTATCAAATATTGTTTTTTTTTTTAATATTATTTTGGAATATTTTTCTTTTTCTTTATCAGGGCTTGATTTATTTTATGTATACAAAGATAACTAGTACACAGCAGCCAGAACTCACTAAAACCCTGTACTTAACGTAAATGGATGTAATTTACAGCACATATTAAAAGCATAAGAAATTAATCTTACAGAAGAGCCCCGATTATCTGCGGTGCGGATTATCCGCGAGTGCCACGAAAAAAAAAATAATGATTTAGATGTAGATTTAGGTATAGTTTTAGTGATTTAAATGGTAGAGCAAAGGTTTCTGCTGTACTGTACATATTTTAAAAGTTTTACATATCATGTTTTTTGTACAATAAAGCATAGTTTTTATGCTGAAATAGTTTTTTCGTGTTTTCACCTCATTTTTAGCCTATTTTCGGGTTATCCGCGATTTTCGCTATCCGCGGTACCCTTGCCACCCAATTCCGCGGATAATCGGGGCTCTACTGTATATAGATCATTAAAATACTTTGGAAGTGCCCAATTTATAATAATTAATTCATATTAATAGAATAGCAATATTGATTTTTATAACTTGCTGTGATCCTTGCCAACCCCCGAAATACTGCCATTCAGTGCTATTGCACAGGTTTGCACATGCCACAACGTGCAGAAAGGCGGCCAACGTGTATAACCAAAGCCACGTGTTAGAAGCTCCCCCCTCCTTCCCATTCTCTGCAATAAAACCCCTTTTTCTCCTTGCAAATCTTTTAACATAATTCTTTTTGAGAGAAATGTAAGAGAGACATATAATTTAAAGTCGTGAAACATCCCCCCTCTTCAATGGTATGGGATAGAAATAAAGGAATTAAATTAAAAATAAAGGACGTCGTTCCAATTCACGCCGTTTTACAGACATGTGCTTTTCCTTTCATTTTTAAAACTAAATTTAAACTCCATGATATACTTTTCCCAAATTTATTTTTGATATCAGCATGCAAAACTTTATTTAGATCAAAGAATAGTAAGACATATAAATCTAGCCATTTTACCCTCAAAAATTTACAATTTCCTTAACATGGGATCGGAGTTTTTATTTAATCAAGAATAATTAAAGGGATAATAATAAATAAATGAAAATTTAATACATTCTTTAAAACAAATTATTCTTTAGATGCTATCGACTGGAAGCGCAGTAGAAACACCAGTTTCCTTCCCCCTCTTTTGCCATGGATAGGTACGGTTAGAGAACACGTGTTAGGGTTACGTTCTGGAATATTCGCGATACATTTCGAAATAGAATTCTATTTCTTTGAAGATAAGTGCAACAACCTAACTACAAATGGTTAGGGTTAGTACAATTTAATTGAGAAAGCTTTTTTTTATGTTATTCACCCAGAGCGGCAAATAAAAATGTAGAAACGTATTTGTGTTTAACATTAAAATAGCGTGGTTCTAAATCAAACTAACATGTTATAAATCATAGGAAAAAAGCGTCATTTGAAGAGGAAAGCACAATAGGAAGAGAGGCATCATATTCACACATACAAAAAACTTAAAATTTAAATAAGAAACTTACAGAGATTGTGTCAAGAGAACTCCTAATACTAGACCTCGTGGACAAGAAAAGATGAGAAGACACGCGGTACCCGCTAACACAGCGAGAGAGAAAAATTTTTTAACGCACGAAGCTGCAGAGGCCAGGCGACGAATGGACCGAGACTTGACCAGGGCCAGTTTATATAAGATCGCCTCACCAACCGAATGCGCATGCGTCGATATCCGAGGAATGACCGTTTTGGGAAGAGCGTGTCCAAGCGTGGTTCCACTACCACGTGGCCATTAAAGGGAAAATCTTGAATTGTGAAAAATTTAACAATTACCGGGGGCTGGGGAACCTAATGTTCATAATTCTTTACTTTGAGGTTGTTTCTCAAGTTTGGAAATATGTATTAAAAGTTATGAATACTTTTTAATCCTTAAAATAATCAGTCTCAAGCAAGTGATGGCATGTTTTTATAATACAACAATACTCAAAACTTATTTTCCCCACAGTACACAGAGAAAACGCTTTCACTTTTTAAAGAGTCTTTTAAGTCCCGGGTTGAGTACATAACTCGTTTGAATTGAAACAATCCCTTTATTAACAAGTGAAGAAATAGCCTAATAGTCCAGGCAACGAATGCTCAAAAAAGGGTATAGAGGGAAATTCTTGGAGCACAATTTTTGACTTCGGAACTTTGTTTGGACTAGTTAGGAGGTGAACATATCAAAAGTCCCCGCCCGTAGCCCTGCCGCCAAAGTGAGGGGGGGTGTTTGAAAGTCTCATTTTTCAGTTTTTGGATAATTACTCATATAAAATGCATCCCCATGAAAAAGTTTCAATTATCTCTTTTAAAGGAGATAAAATTTGCAACCATTTAAGACCATTCCCACGTTTATACGTCCAATTGATCCCGAGTTACATCCCTTCAAAATTGAGAAATTTTTCCCAAAATTCGAAAATTTGAGAAAAAGTCGTTTTTAAAGCAATTTATTGCTATATTACACATTTAAAAGAAAATTAAAGGCTATAACCTTATAAGGCACGTATTTAGCTTTAATTTAAGCCCTGAACCAAGTTTGTGAGATCAATAGTTCTCATGCTATCTTAAAAAAAAACATTTAAATTGGGAAAATGGGATTTTCCCAGTAGTGCAGCCTACAGGTTTGTAGGTACAGTAAAAGAGAAGAAAAGTCGTAAAACATGAAAGACAAGACCACTCTAAACAAAATAAAAGCTGATTAAATTTGCTACAAGAAAGTCCCCGCCCGTAGCCCTTATGCCGGAGGTAGGGAGGGTGTTGGAAAGTCTCATTTTTCAGTTTTTGGCTTATTACTCTTACAAAATGCATCCCCACGAAAAACGTTTAATTATCTCTTTTAAAGTAGATAAAATTTGCAACAATTTAAGACCATTCCCATGTTTATACGTCCAATTGATCCCAAGTTACATCTCTTCAAAATTGAGAAATTTTTCCCAAAATTCAAAAATTTGAGAAAAAGTCGTTTTTAAAGCAATTTATTGGCTATATTACCCATATAAAAGGAAAGTAAAGGCTATAACCTTATAGGGCACTTATTTAGCTTTAATTTTTTTTTCATGGAGATGCATTTTATAAGAGTAATTAGCCAAAAACTGAAAAATGAGACTTTCAAACACCCCCCCTCACTTTGGAGGCAGGGCTACGGGCGGGGACTTTTGATATGTTCACCTCCAAACTAGTCCAAACAAAGTTCCGAAGTCAAAAATTGTGCTCTAAGAATTTCCCTCTATACCTTTTCGTTGCCTGGGCTATAATGAATATAGTGAAAGTTTTTTTACAACATAGGAATTAATTTTTAAGATTTTAAGTAAGGAGAGAGCAGGAAATTTTTTCCAGCAGAGAACTTGGGTGCTTTTAGAACACGTGTTAGGGTTACCTACTTTTTTGAATATTCCGCATCACATTTCGAAATAGAATTAATACATTCCTTTGAACATGTGTTCTGCAACCTTATTACGAATGGAATATGGTTAGCATTTATTTAATATTGAAAATGTTTTGACTAATTCATAGTCTGCCTAATAAAATATTAAACCTTTTTGTGTATAATATTAAAATACTAAGTTCCAATCAAACTATTCTGTTTGGAATTGTAACTGAATATGAAAATTTAAAATTATACTCTTATTGCAGATGATTACTTAAATAAAATCTCATTTCATTTTTAAAAATGCTTTCATTCTAAAATGTTCCTCGCTGCATCAAATATGGATAAAATGGCTCTCTAAAGGCAAATCATAAAGCCTATTAAATTTAAATGACAATTTCAATATTGAAAATTTATTTTGATTTTTTTTCCCACGAACGCTCTTTTTATAATAGGTACAACAATATTCCAACTTATTCTTCCCACAGAACAAAAGAAAAACGCTATATTATTTTTTTTAAGTCAGGGGTTAAGTGTACTACATAACTCGTTTGAATTGCAACAATCCCTTAATTAACAAGTGAAAAACTAGCTTAATGAATCTAGTGAAAGTTTTTGCTACATAGGACATTTATTTTTAAGTAAGGGGAGAGCGTTAAATTTTATTGCCAAAGGACTCTGGAAATTTATGGGTGGTATTTTTACACCAACACACATTCTGATTTAGTACGAAGAGTATTAGTATTTGTAGAACGTTTCATTTAAATCAAATACTGTTTCTTTTTTCATTATTTTGGAATATTTTTCTTTTTTTTTATCAGGGCTTGATTTATTTTATGTGTATGTTATGGGCAAAGTGATTAATCGGGCATTATTAAGAATACCCGGAGTGGAGGAGGGCAAAGTGATAAATTTCATACATAAATTCCACTGAATTTATCACATTGCCCGGGCATTATTAATAATGCCCGGATTTATCTTATTGCCCGTAACATATACAAAGATAACTAGTACACAGGCAGAACTCACTAAAACCCAACCCTGTACTTAACGTATATGGATTAACTTACAGCACATATTAAAAGCATAAGAAATTAATATTATGTTTTCATTAAAATACTTTGGAAGAGCCCTTCACATAAAAATTTAGAGGTTAAGTCATATTAATAGCAATATTGATTTTTATAACTTGCTGTGATCCTTGCCAACCCCCAAAATACTGCCATTCAGTGCTATGGCACAGGTTTGCCCATGCCACAACATGCAGAAATGCGGCCCACGTGTATAACCAAAACCACGTGTTTGAAGCTCTCCCCTCCTTCCCATTCTTTGCAATACAACCCCTTTTTCTCCTTTGAAATTTTCTTGACCTTCGAATGGATTGGTAGGCATTTACCCAGGGCCGTATCCAAGGGGTTCCGTTTAGGGGTTCAACCCCCCCCCCCCGAAATTTTGACATCAATTTTTATACTGCTATTTTTCTTGAAAATTATGTCTCATAAGGAGCCATCCTCTTCGGGTATAACCCAAAGGGTCTCAAAATGAGTCAAAACCCTACTTTTAAGGGTAAAATTTCCAAAATTTTTCTGGGGGAGGACCCCCAAACCCCCTCGAAATTTTGAAATTAAGTACGGTTTATCCTTCAAACTTGTGTGATTTACAAGGAGTGGTCCTCTTTGATGCAACCTTAAGTGTTTTAATATGAGTTAAAATGCCACTTTTAAGGGCAAAATTCAAAAATTTTTCTAGAGCAGGAACCCAAAACCCCCTTAACATTTTGCCATTTATTACAATATACCTTCTTTTTACCTTGAAAATTCGGCCCATGTGCCCATCTGTCTCTTTGATAAGTTGAAGGAACAGCCAAATGTTCGACCATATGATACTCCTATACTGGACTACAATAAGAGTCCAATTCCTGTCATAGGCGTGTGCACTCTCCTCTGCCAAAGCAAATTTATCAGAAACCCCAAGAGAAACAATGGTTTTCTCAGCCTCCCTTAATTCATCAAGGCAAAGATCACCTTTTACTTTACTCTGATGCTGACAGTTGTAAAGAAATCTCTTTATCCATGCTACTGTATGTACAATCTTTTTGTACTCTGAAAAATGCGAACCCAACAGCCTTGTCACTTCAAAATTCATCATTGAAGTGGTGACACTTTTCTTTCGTTCACAGTTTACTTCTTCTTCATCAACGAGTTCTTCAGATGAGGGCCACCTTTCTCGAGGCAAGTATAACCACTTGGGTCCCTCCCACCATCGCATTTGTAATAACTTTTTGGCTGAACATCCTCGGCTGGGTATATCAGCAGGGTTCATTGAGCCAGGAACATGTCTCCAAGAATTAATACTCGTAAGCTCTCTAATTTCACTCACTCTGTTCTGAACAAATATTCCCCAGGGCTCATTTCTCTTGATCCAGGTTAAAACAGTGGTTGAGTCTGACCAGAAATATACTTCATCACATTCTATTTCCTTTAAAATAGTAGTTGAAAGACGCGAAGCTATGGTTGCTGCCAAAAGTTCAAGTCTTGCGATGATGATTTCTCCTTTTCCTGTCGGAGCTACTCTGCTTCTTGCTTGCACTAATTGAACTTGAACACAACTTGCTGATTCTACTCTAATGTACACAACCACAGCATATGCCAGTTTAGAAGCATCACAAAAGAAGTGTAAAGAACAGTTTTGTGCTCCACTTAGTCCAAAATATCTTGGAAAACATATTTTCTCTATGTACAGTACACCTTCAATCCATTTTAAAAATTCTCTTTTGGTATTTTGATCAACCTCATCGTCCCAACCAAGTTTCGTCTTCCAAATATTCTGAAGAAGCAGTTTGGGGATCAAGGCAAAAGGACAAATTATACCCAAAGGGTCAAAGAGCCTATGTGCTGAAGAAAGAATGGTTCTTTTGGTTATTTTATCAAGTTTCAGTTCTTTTATGCAGGCAGTATTTACTTGAATTGTATCTTCTTTCTTATCCCAGACTAATCCAAGAACATTAGTAGGTTCTGATGTGTCTGCATTTAAATCGGTTTGCTCCCACCCTCGGAGATCAAATTTTCTACTTGCCATAATTTCAGTAGAAATTCTTCTAAATGTCTCTAATTCCTTTGTGTCCTTGACACTTGTCACACAATTGTCCACATAAAGTTTCTGGATACATTGATTTCTTCTTTTGGATTTGTCTTAAAATACAATCCAACAAATATCTGATAGTTGCGGACAATAGGAAGGGGCACACAACTCTGCAAAAGTTTTTTTAGACAATCTTCTTTAAGCCACAAAAATCTCAGGTAATTTCGATCAGCAGTCCAATTTGTAAAAAAGCCTTTCGAATATCTGCAATGACACCAATCTTCTCGGTTCTAAACCGCATCAAAATACTTGGTATCAACTCAATGAGGTTTTCACCCTTTTCTAGACAGTCGTTTAAACTTGGAAATCCTTTTACCTTGGCAGAAGCATCAAAAACAGGCCTTATCTTGGTTGTGCTATTTTTCTTTAGCACTGGCCGGTGTGGTAGATAATGAACATTTTCTTCACAATTATAATTTACTTCCTCCATTATGCCTTCTTCAAGCCACTCGTTAAAAACATTATCATACTGCTCATAAATGGATTGTGACTTCAGCCGTTTGACAGTCGAATTTAATCTTCTGCAAGCCACATCATAGTTTGATGGCAAAGGGACATGATCTTCTAACCAAGGCATGCTAACCTCAAAACGATTGTCAGCATCAACTCTGTGATAGTCTTTAAAAAATGTTTCTGTACAGCATCTTGTAACTCCTCTTTGGATCTTTTAGCAGAAGGATCAGTAATTCCTAACACATCTAATGACCATAGATGACTAACAGGTATCTCAGTTGAAAGTAGTGAAAGGGAAGAGTGGGTTGCACCAGAATTATTCTTCACGGGTATCTTACCCATAAGAGTCCATCCCAGAAGTGTTTCAACAGCGACGGGACCTTCTTTCAAAACTTTTAAATTTCCAGTTAAAAGCTTGCCTGCCACATCAGCTCCAAGTAATAGTTTAATTTCACTGCCCACTCTAAGAGACCTAAACTCAGTGTCGCTCACCATAATTCCACATTCTTCCAACTCATTTATCCAAGGACCATTTGGTATACTTTTAACATTATCACAAATAACTGCCTGGTCCAAACAAATAACATTGCAATTATATTTTTCATCAATGCTAGCTAAATTAACTTTGTACTTAAAATGCAAATTTTCACCAGATGAAACCCCTCCAAACAATTTGTGTATCAACTTAACTTCCCCACACTTCTCAAAATTTAACATTTGGATTACATCTTTTGAAATATAAGTTCTTTCAGAACCTGTGTCTATAATTGCTCTCACTAACACATCTCGGTTACCATTTTTAATGCGTACAGTCGGAGTCAAAAAAAAAACGTTACAAGGACCCTTAATAGGAATCTAGACATTAACCCCGTGCGCATGGTATAGGAAAAAAGGTTTGAAAATATTTTGCCAATCCCGATCGCCAAAGGTTTGCCACTTGTTAAAATTACAGTAACCCACAGAACTAAGCCAAACCTTCTGTAATTTGTTAATATTTGCGTTTCTCAATGTGGATCCCTGTGGCTTAACGGTTAGAGCGCTGGTATTGAATACTTTAAGTCGTCGCATTTAAACGTTACCTGCCACTTATTTTGCTGATTTTATAATTTAAAAGAGTTAGAAGTTATACCTGAAGTCTATTAATATTTCAATTACGTTCTTATTTGTAGAAAATAAAGTTTTAATAAAAAAATATTTAAATGCTGAATGCAGTTTCAATTTTTATTTTTAAATTAAGTTTTTTTCCGTTATTCACATATATAATGGTATAGTAAATTTCTATTTTTCAAAGAGTGGCTACCATTTTATTCAAACATTGTGTAGCCTAAGAAAGAAAATAAATATCCACTTTGTTAATACAGACAGCCCGACCTTGCACATTGACCTTGAAAGAACGTTGAATCAAACACGTATTCTCGAGATTTTTGTGTGGCGCCATCTGTGAACATCATTTTGAACTAAAACATTTTATTGCTGACCAACCGTTGCGAAAATGAAAACCGTTTTTACTTAGATTATTTTTCTAGATTTTATGAATTTTGGAAATATCTAAGGACTTTTCGCGCACACTTTAGGAATCAAAAGTAATCCTTAAAAATAAAGTGTCTTTCTTTGACAGATAGGAAGGAAATCTACTCTAATTTCATAAGTTATTGGATCCATGAGCAAGCAAAGCTTGCTTTTTAGTTATTCCAGTCCGATTAGTCGGTTACGGGGTTCCAGCAGCGTAAGCTGTTCTTGACCCTCACTGGAAATGACTCGCCTCTAACACAACTTAATCCGGGTCATAACAGTAACTGTTCCACAATCCACAGTAACTGTTCCACAATCCACATTAGCCGTTCTTGCCCCTTAGCAGCAAGGTTACCTTAGCAGCAGAGTCGCGTCTCAGTATCACCTCATTGGCTATGACACGCCTCTAAACCAAGCTAACCTGGATGCGATACCTGTTCCAGTCAGATCTGTTATTATTTATAAGAAATTTATGAATTATTACTGGTGGTAAAAATAATCATCTTTGGAAACTATTTACACTTTCTCAGTTTTTTTTTAAGTTTAATATGACCACCACTTTTATTTTTATGTTTTTTTATTTAGGTGTTTTAATCAGGTACCGTTCAGTACTTGTTCCCTGCCAGCTTACCTACGGCTAAAACACATGAAGAACAATGCGGTTGATCTCAGAACCCCTCTTCGAGTGTTGAATAATTGCTGTGGGGTGGGAAAAAGGTATGGGCCGTATTCAGAAACTTTAAACACGTTTATGAACTGATACGACAACAATCTATCGAAACGATCAATTTCAAACGAGTACTCCAGCTCACTAGTCTCCTCAAAAACGAGTAATTTAGTGGACTCTGATTGTTTGAAAAAAAAAATTCGCGTCATCGTTGGGAATGGAAATAAACAAACCTCCTAACGATGACGCGAATTTCTTTTCAACCAATCAGAGTCCTCTAAATTACTCGTTTTTGAGGAGACGAGTGAGCTGGAGTACTCGTTTGAAATTGATCATTTCGATAGATCGTTCTCGGTCTCGTATCGGTTCATAATCGTGTTTAAAGTTTCTGAATACGGCCGATAGCTGTTACGGGCAAAGTCATAAATCAGGTATTTATTAATAATGCCCGAAAGCCCCCCCCCGTAGATCCGCCACTGATTATAACTATCAAGTGTAACAATAAAAGTAAATTTCATAAATCTTCATTATAACCAAAATATCTTAATTTTAAACTTATTTTTTATTTTATTGACTTAAAAGAAAAGCTTCTATTTTTATTTCAATAATATAATTTGTAATTATTTAATTTATGATCATTAAATTTTATCACACTGCGCTTATTAATCCACAAGTTGCTGATGAAAAGTAAAAAGCTATGCACATTGCACACACTCAAAAATATAACGTCATTTAAAAGAACTTTATAAAAATAGTTAAAATAGAATTATTTTCTGAAATACTGTTAAGAATTATGTTTATAACTTGTATTTGCTTGAATAAGTTTGGTAACAAAATGCTTAAAAAATTTCTCTCTTTCTCTGACTAAACAATTTCTTTAAATAAAATATTTTTGCTAGTGTGAGGTTCAAAATATCCTAAAAAAATTACCTACTTTTCAGAGCTGATTTTTTTTTTTGTAAGATCATAGTGGAAGAGCCAGAGTTCTAATTAAATTTTATAAATAATTATTTTAAGATTTAGGGTAAAACGTTAACAGCTGCTATAAAATGGTGCTTTGAACGAAAAAAAAATAATGTAAGATGGTCCTCCACAAAGATTGAATCATCCGTAAATGAATTTAAACATCAATCGTAGTGGCATTAAGAATGATCAGCATTGAGGATAGAACCCGCGAACTTCCGATTATGAAGACGTTACTCTAACCACTATACATCGATTTTGAGGCATTATTATTTGAAAAAAAAAAAAACTGCGCCAAATCATGGATAACCAGCCAAATATATTTCCTTAAATTAGATATTAAAATGATTCTCACCAATATTTTCCTGTGCCAAATCATGGATAACCAGCCAAATATGTTTCCTTAAATTAGATATTAGAATAGTTCTCGCCAATCTTTCCTATCAGAAGAACGATTCTGCGATTATTTCAAAATTCCGCAATTCCGTCACTGGAGCAACTGTAACGATTTTTTTGACGTCGACTGTACAATTAAAGTTTGCAGCAACACTTCAGAACGAAGAGATTGACTAGTAAGAATATTATCTCTAACAACACTTTCGTTCCTATTTCCAGGGCTTTGAGGAACATCATTAACTGCTTCCTTTCTACACAGGAGTACATTATGTCTTCTACCACATTTATAACAGGGTTTCAGTCTGCACTTTTTCACTTGGTGGCCTGGGTTTAGACATAAAAAACAACAACGAGCTTTAGCCACTGCTGCTTCTCTTTCTTCTGCAGTCCAGTTGCTTGCTTGATCACACTGCCAAGAACTGTGGTGATTATCACAAAAAAGGCACATCTTCTTATCTTCAGGTCGAACAAATAGTTCAGATGTTGAAGGTATCTGTGGGTATTTACCAAATTTTGGATTTGGGTTTTGCTGCTTAGTATTCCTGAACGGTCTCTTTAAAACAGCATCATTTGCATTTTTTAAAAACGACTGGGAAGCAATGTCCACTCTTTCTTCTGTTTCAACTTCACCCTCCAAAAACTCTAACAACGAATCCAATTCAGTCTTTTTCACCACTTGAGTAGCTTCATCGTCAGGAACCACAGGGTTGGTTGACCGTCTTAAAACCGTTCGATATCTTTCCCATGCCTTAAGTGTTTCTTCTGGCATGCAGGACTCAACAAGGGGAAACAACATGGCAGCATACTTTTCCCTGGTCACCCCCAACACTTCTAAAGCTCTAAGCTTAGCTTCAAGTTGATCATACAACTTTCTTAAAGAACTTTTTCCTAACTTCTGCTTTTGCAAAACAATAGATAATAAATCTCTCACATATAACTGAATCAACAATTCCTCTTTACCATATCTTGACTGCAATTGTTTTAAAGCTTTGGAATAGCTTTCTCCACCCGGTGGAAAACTACTAATCAATTCCTCAGCACAGGAACCTTTCTGCATTGCCTGACTGAGATACAAAAATTTATCATGATCATCTAAGTTCACATCTCCATCTATTTTCTTGAATTGACCCCAGAAATGTAACCAATTTTTCAAATTTCCATCAAACGTTGGCAGTTTAATTTTTGGATAATGCAATAGCGATTTTGCTTGACCCACTGAGCTACTACACACAGACATGTTTTCTACGCCCTCTAAAAATCTGCTTAATTCTTCCAGTTTAAACTCAAAAGCTCGGTACCTGTCAAGATATGCTTCCGATTCATCCAGTTCTTTATTAATTTCGTCTTCATCACGAATTTCATTCAAAAATTCTTCTCTCACTTTTTCTTCGGCTAACAGCAGCGATTTTCCTTTTTCCGAAATAAGTTTCAGTTTCAGTAATTTCTGATCAGAAGTCAAGTTCGTTTCAGATTTCTCAAATTCATTGCACGCTTGTGTAAACAATCGGCGATGCTGTGTTCTGGTTTGTCGCAATCATGGAAGTAGGAAGATAGGGAAGTGCCGTAATAAGTTTTTCCCGTGCCAATGATCGCAACGTTTGGGGGAGCCACTTGCGCGGCATATTTGCTTCCTTTCTAAAAGCCTTCTTGAGCCCAATAGAAAAATCAGCATGCCAAAATAAAAAAATAAATAAATATAAATATATTCTGTTTAACCCCGAAAGATCATTTTTCAGCCAACCAACACTGTTTTCACTAAAATAATAGTTTAAAGAAGTTCCGCACTTCCACTGAAATTCTTGCCAAATTCATCCACTTATTTAATTGCAAAAATAAATGTAGTTTAAATTTAGTGTAACTTAGTCTGATCGGGGCCCTTTCTCAAACACCAAGTCAAATTTAATATTATAATTTAAACTATGATTTCCCTTTAAAATATTTTACATAACCATCCTCTGAAAAAAGCAGTGAAAAACGCTTCATATAGAAATTTTAAATAAAAAAAGTTTCCGGTTAAATGTGAAAATGTGTATAACCCACTAGATTAAACAATTAATGGTGCAGCCTTTGTCAGAAATCATGTTCTAATTTTCCATGATTTTCCTTAAAAATAATTTCCAATTAGAACTCAAAGTTCGATTTCCCAAAGATTTTATTATTTAGAATTAAATCCTAACAATATCTCCTCTGTGCCATAAAAGATCAATCAAACAACCAACTAGCTAAAGCATTTCAATCTAATTCGATTCTGAAATCGATTCTATCTCTCAACTTCGATTTTCCTACCACAAGGCAATAGCAGGGATTCCGCTGACAGTTTAGGGGAGACCGGGGCTAGTTTTCCAACCTAAATGAATTTTGCTTCCTTACATTTTATTTTTACTTATTTTTGGGTAAACAAAATTTCATTATATTCTTCGTATTGTTCTCTACAAAATGTAGCATTCAATTTTCATCAACATATTTAGTTTTTTTACAAAAAAGGCTTAAAGGTGACCATGTCACGTTGGAAAATGTGCCCCGTATGTGGGGCATGTTTTCCAACAGTAAGGGGCAAGTTTTCCTACAGTACTACTATCTGCAGTTATACCGATTGCTGGCAAAAACTTTGATTGGTTAACCGGATGGATGCCATTCCTAACATTCCTTTCTCATTGGTTGGTGCCTCTTCTCTCTCTAAGCCCCAGAATACGATCTTGTGTGTTGGTTGTTTGATTGGTTGTCATACATAACTAGATTTGTAGCTTTTCAGGTATTAGTTTGGAATAAATGTAGGAATCGAACGACAGTGCTGGTTAAAAGACTGGTCTTAAAGGGTTCAATCGTAAAACACATTAATTATAGTACAATATGTATTTTTCATATGAAATCATTGTGTTGTAGCTGTGAACTTTACTTGCGTTATAGTAATCTCCAAAAATTAGTTTAGTACCTTAATTGTTTTGTTTATTTGTACAGTCGTAGAAAAAAAATGATACAGTTCGCATTGTGAGTGAACTACTGGGGGTAGAGTAATTTTTGTGTCATTTTTCATGATTTAACGTCTTCTTGAAAATAAACTATAGTTTATGCCATTAGGGGGCCGTCTACATATTAATCGAAGCACCAACTTTCGTTTTTTTTTTCCTATGGGCGACATCAAAGATTATCCCCGATTCTAATAGAACACCCCTTAAAACCCCCAAAAACCAAGTTTCGTAATGTTTGGCCCTCAAACAAAGCCAGTAGGGGGGGGGGTTTGAAAATTACGGGAACTTTACCTCTAACAGGAAAGATTGGCAACAATTGATGTGAGGAAATTTAAAACAGATTTGGCTACTTATCTATACTATGGCACAATTCCTACAAAAGTTAAAACAGATTTGGATATTTATCTATATTTTGGCGCAATTTCGTCTTTCAATTAGGATACCTAAAGTGGTAGCCTAGTTGGTAGAGTATCAAGCTCGTAATCACTAGGTTGCAGGTTCTGTCCCCGCAGTTGCCAAATCAGTTTCTCATTGTTTTAGGTTAATCGATAGGAATACAGGCAAACACAAAGCAGAATAGATGTTGGATACTGCTTCCAATATAAAGCATTTGAAAAAAAAAAAAGTTATACAATTTAATTTATTTTATTTAATTATTTAATTCCTGTAAATAAGTGATAAAAATACCACGTATCACGTTAAAGTATGAAATTATTATATGGATTCGTATTACGTTAAGTTATTTTACTTCTCAAAAGTTCCTGTCAAAATACTTTAATACAGATATGTTTAGAGGTGTTTTTTTAGTATTAATGTTTAGAGAATGGTTCTAATAGAACTTTCCCACTTAATAAAAAAAGCATATTTTTCTTTAAAAATTAAAACACTTTCAAAGTTTAAAATTTGCTTATGCATATACTATGAATAAAAGAAAATTCAGATAAAATTTCAAATATGATTATTATGATTCTACAGTCGTGTTTTTAATGATTAAATTTTAATAATTTAAACACCTACTACACTGACAAAAATAATCCATAAAGAAAAGAGTAAGAATACGTCTTTATAATTATTAGTGATTTTTTTTTTGGGGGGGTATGGGGATAATCGAGACCTATTTTTTGCTGCCAAACATTTGATAATCTTTTATTGTGGAATTGCAAAGCATTGATCCATGGAAACAGTGGGATATCCAGAATAAAAATTGGAGAGTGATATTGGAGTTTAGTTTAGGGGGAGTGGTTTTTTGTAGTTTTCTGAGGTGAAAGAGAATACTTTCAATGTGATTCATATGGTTGTATTATAGGGTAATGTGGGGTAAAATGGTTATAGCGGGCTAAAATAGATATAGATTATCAGTTTTCGTATTTGTATAAAAGTTAACGTTAATTGGCATGCTAATTTATCATAAGCCTCAATCAAAATCAGCACCCCAATTAACATTGAATTTTACAAACTGTTGAAATCCTTATAAAATTTATACTCCACCCTTGTCTTAAACATGTTTAAAATCTTCTACAATAGTTTTTAAACCCGATATCTTATTTAGTGCACATGCGGCTGAATCTGCTGTACTCCTCATACACACAGATAAGTTTCGGTAGCAGCAAAGTCAAGCCTCGGTAGGACCTTATCGGCTATGACATGCCGCAAAAGTGCTGTACTCCCCATTTGAAAGATTGATTGTATATAAAAAAGAATATAAAATTAAAAGTGGTAGCTAAGTTTTAGTTATAGTGTTAATCTTTTCTTTTGTGTGGCCACCACTATTTTATTTATAATAGTTTAATTATACATCAGTCCATTTCCAAATACTTGCATCGAGTGTATAGGGTGCGTTAGATAATTCTGACATAGGGACCTTGCCTTTACCTGAACGTAGTGGGCGGTCGGTGCAACCCTGGGATGTGTTTATTACACCTAAACAGATTGGGTTCCGAGGGTGGGGAATATATGTGAAAGCTGTAATATCAATTTTATCACTACATATTTTTTTTTTGAAAAGTTATTGCATTTAAGTTAACTTACTTAGTTTAAAGTTAACTTACATCTTGAGGCACAGCTTTGATAAGAGTCCTCCAGCCACCATGTTTACCCATAAGCTCAAATGATGACAACACTTAAGCATATTGCTGAGGGAGCTGTGGATAAACATGGCGGCTGGAAGACTCTTATCGAAGCTGTGCCCATCTTTATTACATTTAATAGACAATAAATGCAAGAAGACAGCGTTCTTATTAAGTGACGACTTTTCTAAAAGTTTGATTCATATGTAAAACCAAATTCGTTTGTGAAACCTATGTAGAGAAATAATCTTTCTATAGTAAAAAAAAATAATTTAAAAAAAATTGTTTAATCTTTGTTTTTTTTTTTAGACTTTTATTCATGTAATTCAAAAATACTTCTAATTTAATGCAGGGGAAATTTTTAGTCGAATATTGTAAAGTATTGTTTCGGAATGTTTTCCTCTGAAAAAAATTGCAATTGTTTTTAAAGTAAATTTCTTAAATAAGTTTGCAATGGTAGCTAAAATTATTAATTTAAAGTATCATCAAAATTTAAAAACAAGTAAAAAATATTACATACACATAAAAAAATGGGTTAATATTTCCGTTTACTGAAATCAATAGTGTAAAAATAAGAACGTATTTATAATAAATTTATACGTAGTTTAAATTTCAGGCATCTTCAAACTTTTAAAAATTAATCATATGGAAGGCATGCCGATTCGAACCTGCTTCTAAAACCTAGCGACCAAGCACACTAACCGTTAGGCCACGCCGGATGCAGTTGGCAAGTTTTAATAATAAATTTGACCAACGATCTGAGTTAGTATATCGTGTATTGCGGGTTACAGTAATTTTCATAACCTGGCGATTTTCTTTCTAATCTTTGGCGATAAGAGTTTGGAGAAAATTTTCTAAATGAAATTTCCTACAGTGTGCACGGGGTTAATGGCTGTAAGGATCAAAATCCATAAAATACGAGATTTCAACGTAAATTCGACGAACTTCAAACCCCCCTCCTGGCTTTGTTTGAGGGCCAAACATTAGAAACTTGGTTTTGGGACGTTTAAAGGGGTGTTCTATCAGAATCGGTAATAATCTTTGATGTCCCCCATAGGAAAAACGAAAGTTGGTGCTTTAATCCTTCTAGTAATCTAGTGGGTTTTCTGTTTAAACTGTTTATCTGATTAAATGAATCGTTGTAAAGGCTTTCATTGTCATTTTCTTTAAATGTAAATACTATAAGAACTAAATACACTTTAACAATAAGAACACCACCTTTTTTGAAAGGAACAGGAAACATTTTAGTGGGATTCGAACAAACAGCTCCTTTGGAATCGTTATCTTGCGTTATGGATTGGTTGATTGGTTTGTGCTTGAGCCACACAATTGTTGGAATAAGTGCCCCGTCTACTTTTGGAAAACCTGCCCCAACTCACTTTTTGAACTTTGGGAGCCCCTCAACGGGTGGGGGTGTAATATTATTGAAAAACAAAAGCATAATTTTGTAGAGGAAGAAATCCTCTATCATAATATGCAATATCAGATTAGTCAGTTAAAATTAAAAGGGCTTAATCACATTTTTAATAAAACTCCAAAAGTTTACGCAAAGAGCAAAATATTGAAAAATCCGCTTTTCTGACGAAACTACAAGAGCTAAAATTCTGAAAGTACATCAGAATGTGTGTGAAGTCTTTCTTTTTCATCCAGTTCACTCGTTGGGTTGATCTAATTGCTCATTTAAAAATAAAGGGCGTTGGAAAATTTGCCCCAGTGGAAAACTAGCCCCGGTCTCCCCTATACCTAAATTTCGGGAAAACTTCTCGTGCTGCCATCTACAAATGCATTTTGGAACTAAAATTTTGAAATTTTGGGTACGAAAATTCTTTGCCCCCCTGAGTAGGATGCAAGAAACCGCATATTTTTATCTTTTTTAGTTTTCGAGTTATTGATTTTTAAAATGCGTCAGTCTTTTTTGGGACACCCTGTAAGAGATAATATTAAAACAAGAAATAGTTGAAAACAAATTTATTTTAAATTGTAAACTTCAGATACATAAAACCCCGTAAATATCACAGCTGAACTATCAACAAGTTAGCTTTGTACAATCTGACACTAAACAAAATATATTAGGACTCACATGCATAGAAACAAGTATGATTGCACAGGTATATAAAAGTTATATTTTGATCACAGTAAGTTACCATTAATTTATTTAACATTGTAGACTTCAGATGCATAAAACCCTATAAATATCACAGCTGAACTATCAACAAGTTAACAATTATGATTGTATAGGTATATAAAAGTTATATTTTGTACACAGTAAGTTACCAATAATTTATTTAACATTGTAGACTTCAGATGCATAAAACCCTGTAAATATCACAGCTGAACTATCAACAAGTTAGCTTTGTACAATCCGACACTAAACAAAATATATTAAGACTCAAATGCATAGAAACAATTATGATTGTATAGGTATATAAAAGTTATATTTTGTACACAGTAAGTTACCATTAATTTATTTAACATTGTAGACTTCAGATGCACAAAACCCTGTAAATATCACAGCTGAACTATCAACAAGTTAGCTTTGTACAGTCTGACACTAAACAAAATATATTAAGACTCAAATGCATAGAAACAATTATGATTGTATAGGTATATAAAAGTTATATTTTGTACACAGTAAGTTACCATTAATTTATTTAACATTGTAGACTTCAGATGCATAAAACCCTGTAAATATCACAGCTGAACTATCAACAAGTTAGCTTTGTACAATCCGACACTAAACAAAATATATTAAGACTCAAATGCATAGAAACAATTATGATTGTATAGGTATATAAAAGTTATATTTTGTACACAGTAAGTTACCAATAATTTATTTAACATTGTAGACTTCAGATGCATAAAACCCTGTAAATATCACAGCTGAACTATCAACAAGTTAGCTTTGTACAATCCGACACTAAACAAAATGTATTAAGATTATTAAGATTCGAATGCATAGAAACGGTTGTACAGGTGTGTAAAAGGGGATACGTCGTTTTCGTCCCCGGACATTTCGTCCCCGAAAAAATTATCGATTACTTCCTCCAGTGTTAACAGTAACATCGACATCCTATGAATATGTTTATGCGCATGCTCCGGATCTTAGCGATCTCGGACACGATTCTAGGTATCACTACTGTCTCTAATCAGCACAAATGTTAAGAGTGACCGCAATTGTAAAAACTGCGTAGTAGTGACAATGCCTCGTCAAGAGGAATCTAGATTTGTAATTTTATTTTTTCTAATTGATTTCAAAAGGGTTTTATACAACACTCCTGCCATGCAAGACTTTTTTCTGGGCTGATTTTAAGTGCTGATTACAGATATTTCATCAAAATTGTGGTTAGAAAGATTTTAAAATTTTAAATTTTTTTAAATTGATTTAAAAAGGGTTTAATACTACCTTCCTGCACTTGCAAGAGTTCTTTCTGGGCTGCTTTTTAGTGCCGATTACAGATATTTCATCAAAACTGTAGTTTGAAAGATTTTAAAATTTAAAATTTTTTGTAATTGATTTAAAAAGGGTTTAATACTACCCTCCTGCACTTGCAAGACTTTTTTCTGGGCTGATTTTCAGTGCTGATTAAGATATTTCATCAAAATTGTGGTTTGAAAGATTTTAAAATTTTAATTTTTTTTAAATTGATATAAAAAGGGTTTAATACTACCCTCCTGCACTTGCAAGAGTTTTTTCTGGGCTGCTTTTTAGTGCTGATTACAGATATTTCATCAAAATTGTGGTTTGAAAGATTTTAAAATTTTAAATTTTTTTAAATTGATTTAAAAAGGGTTTAATACTACCCTCCTGCACTTGCAAGAGTTTTTTTCTGGGCTGCTTTTCAGTGCTGATTACAGATATTTCATCAAAATTGTGGTTTGAAAGATTTTAAAATTTTAAATTTTTTTTAAATTGATTTAAAAATTGTTTAATACTACCCTCCTGCACTTGCAAGAGTTTTTTCTGGGCTGCTTTTTAGTGCTGATTACAGATATTTCATCAAAATTGTGGTTTGAAAGATTTTAAGATTTTAAATTTTTTAAAATTGATTTAAAAAGGGTTTAATACTACCCTCCTGCACTTGCAAGAGTTTTTTCTGGGCTGCTTTTTAGTGCTGATTACAGATATTTCATCAAAATTGTGGTTTGAAAGATTTTAAAATTTTAATTTTTTTTAAATTGATTTAAATAGGGTTTAATACTACCTTCCTGCACTTGCAAGAGTTTTTTCTGGGCTGCTTTTTAGTGCCGATTACAGATATTTCATCAAAATTGTGGTTTGAAAGATTTTAAAATTTTAAATTTTTTTAAATTGATTTAAAAAGGGTTTAATACTACCCTCCTGCACTTGCAAGACTTTTTTCTTGGCTGCTTTTTAGTGCTGATTACAGATATTTCATCAAAATTGTGGTTTGAAAGATTTTAAAATTTAAATTTTTTTTAAATTGATTTAAAAATTGTTTAATACTACCCTCCTGCACTTGCAAGAGTTTTTTCTGGGCTGCTTTTTAGTGCTGATTACAGATATTTCATCAAAATTGTGGTTTGAAAGATTTTAAAATTTTAATTTTTTTTAAATTGATTTAAAAAGGGTTTAATACTACCCTCCTGCACTTGCAAGAGTTTTTTTCTGGGCTGCTTTTCAGTGCTGATTACAGATATTTCATCAAAATTGTGGTTTGAAAGATTTTAAAATTTTAAATTTTTTTAAATTGATTTAAAAAGGGTTTAATACTACCCTCCTGCACTTGCAAGAGTTTTTTCTGGGCTGCTTTTTAGTGCTGTTTACAGATATTTCATCAAAACTGTGGTTTGAAAGATTTTAAAATTAAAATTTTTTAAAATTGATTTAAAAAAATTTAAAATCTTTCAAACCACTGTATTGATGAAATATCTGTTATCAGCACTGAGAAACAGCCCAGAAAAAAGTTTTACACGTGCAGGAGGGTAGTTTTCAACCCTTTTTAAATCAATTTAAAAAAATTTAAAATTTTAAAATCTTTCAAACCACAATTTTGATGAAATATCTTTATCAGCACTTAAAAGCAGCCCAGATAAAAGTCTTGCAAGTGCAGGAGGGTAGTATTAAACCCTTTTTAAATCAAATTAAAAAAATTTCAAATTTTAAAATCTTTCAAACCACACTTCTGATAAAATATCTGTAATCAGCACTTAAAAGCAGCCCAGAAAAAAGTTTTACACGTGCAGGAGGGTAGTATTTAACCCTTTTTAAATCAATTTAAAAAAATTTAAAATTTTAAAATCTTTCAAACCACAGTTCTGATAAAATATCTGTAATCAGCACTTAAAAGCAGCCCAGAAAAAAGTGTTGCAAGTGCAGGATGGTAGTAAAAAACCCTTTTTAAATCAATTTTAAAAAATTTAAAATCATTCAAACCACAATTTTGATGAAATATATTAATCAGCACTTAAAAGCAGCCCAGAAAAAAGTCTTGCAAGTGCAGGAGGGTAGTATTAAACCCTTTTTAAACGAATTTAAAAAAATTTAAAATTTTAAAATCTTTCAAATCACAGTTTAGATGAAATATCTGTAAACAGCACTGAAAAGCAGCCCAGAAAAAAGTCTTGCAAGTGCAGGAGGGTAGTATTAAACCCTTTTTAAATGAATTTAAAAAAATTTAAAATTTTAAAATCTTTCAAACCACAGTTTAGATGAAATATTTGTAAACAGCACTGAAAAGCAGCCCAGAAAAAAGTCTTGCAAGTGCAGGAGGGTAGTATTAAACCCTTTTTAAATCAATTTAAAAAAATTTAAAATTTTAAAATCTTTCAAACCACAGTTCTGATAAAATATATGTAATCAGCACTTAAAAGCAGCCCAGAAAAAAGTCTTGCAAGTGCAGGAGGGTATTATTAAACCCTTTTTAAATCAATTTTAAAAAATTTAAAATTTTAAAATCTTTCAAACCACAGTTTAGATAAATATCTGTAATCAGCACTGAAAATCAGCCCAGAAAAAAGTCTTGAACGTGCAGGAGTGTAGTATAAAACCCTTTTTAAATCAATTAGAAAAAATAAAATTACAAATCCAGATTCCTCTTGACGAGGCATTGTCACTACTACGCAGTTTTTACAATTGCGGTCACTCTTAACATTTGTGCTGATTAGAGACAGTAGTGATACCTAGAATCGTGTCCGAGATCGCTAAGATCCGGAGCATGCGCATAAACATATTCATAGGATGTCGATGTTACTGGTAACACTGAAGGAAGTAATCGATAATTTTTTCGGGGACGAAATGTCCGGGGACGAAAATACCCTAAACCGTGTAAAAGATATTTTGATCACAGTGAGTTACCATTCATTCTCTGCTGATGCTTCCAGTAGTAATAATATTCAACTATTTCCTTCACAGACTTGGTTTGTAGCAACCTTTGAATTGCGGGAAACTTTTTACCATATATCTGTAAACCCCAAGCAAAACATCGCTGGTCTTCTTGAGACCAGTCCGAGACGCCGTCCGAGACAGATATCTTCGCCCTTAGAGGTTCAAAAAGATAACTGCACAACGCATCATCCACGTTGTAATTACACGCGTGCAATATGGATAGAGCTTTTTCTTCTTGAGCTGCATTTTGGGTTCTTAGAAGCTCAAGATATCCGTCCACTACCTCTTCTGGAAGCCTACTTGGGTCCCAGACCTTTTGGTCCGCATGGACATCACTGTCGAGAGTCATCTCAGGTATATCGGCTTGATAGTCTTGTCCAACACGAATAACTCCTATCTCTCGAGTACTGCAGGACTGCTCTTCACTGCTAAAGAAAAAAAAATATAAAAATGAGATGCAAATAAAGAAAAGATATTTTAATCAGGATCCAGAATATTTATTGAACTAAAACAATAAAATATTAAGTCGACTCCACTTAGTTTGATCACCTTTGTCCAAGGGTAGAATGATAACAATATCCGATTGATAAAATATAAGCGATTTGATACAAGAAAGTTTCAAACAGTGTAACACAAGTTTTGCATTTTATAGAATCACAACTATGTAGTCCTAATTGAAGTATTTAAAACGATTCCCTAATTTGTATTTTGCAACTTTTACATTCTGAAGGAAAAATATGAGAGTGGAACCTTTATTTTTAATATATTAATGATACATTTTGTACGTTTATGTATTAAAATTGTCTTTCAAGCAGAGAAAAGGGAGGTTTTTAGGGGATTTCATGAAATTTTGATAACATTAAGCGAAATGTTGATCACATGAAATGGCACATTTTACAATAAATTAAATGGGAGTGATCGGGACCGGTCACTTTTGATAATATAATCCGATTGATCACATTAAGCAGAGTTGACTGCATAATTAAAGAAGTTAATTCTCTTTATTTGTTAAAAAGGTTAAGTCCCATTTTCATGCAATACAATCAAGAGGGGGTTAGCATCAAGCTAGCCACTCCTCAGTTGACTGTGACTTTCAAGTCACACGTTCTGTAACAGTTCAGCTCATGGCCTCACCCAGTGAGGCTAGTTATACTGGAGTTTGAAAGTCCAACGACCTAGGTACTCCCTCCAAATCCCCCCTTGATTTTTTTGAATTAAGATTTCAGCTTCAGAAAATGTCATATAACACTGAATAGTAATTATCTCAAATTGTATTTATTTAAACAAAAATGCTTTTTAGTCAGCAACTTTAACAAGAATTTATGTATTTGATGAATTTTATAGTTTTTTTTTGTCTAATGTTAGATGATAATGTTTTTAGAAACAAATTTTAATGTTTTGAGAAGTAGGTAAGGTATAAAATAAAAAGGTACTTAAAAATGAAAATTATCAAATTATCGTAAAAAGTATTCTAACTTTCCATTAATAAAAAGTATCTATAAAACTAGGGATGATAAACATAAAGCATTTTAAAAAAATAACTACATCCAAACTGGTATACAAACTTCTCTTCCCCTGTAATTTCTTTTTCAATTAACAAAAAAAAAAAAAAAAAATAGAGTTTTTTTTTTTTGATGATTTGCTTTTTATGTTTTTTTCTGCTGTTTGATTTTATTTTCACAATCTACTTTCAAATATTAAATTAGTCACAATGAGTGAAATGATCTTGATAATAATTAAGTAACATAAAAATATACCACAGGGGTATTTTAACAGGTGCCCATTGTAAATAGTAAAACAAAAAATACCTCAGGGGAGAATGGCTCAGAGGTTCTGACACCTGGCTATCGTTTTGAGGTGTTTGTTCCTGGCTGATGGGCAAATCACAAGGTACCTCCATGGAAAAGGAAGAACTGGACTCCATCATCAATGCAAATGTCCTAAAAACAAAATTTATATCAAATTAACAAGTTTTATCTAAATGAGTTTTTTTTATTTTGAAAAACTGAAAAGAATTACAGAATACTAAACTAAACTCATTGGCGCAACAGCCCTAGTGGGCCAAGGCCTATAATGCCCCTCTTCGTTCTCTTGACGGTGGGGCCCTGGGGTGCAAGGCCTATGTCCCGTTTAGGTCAGTCCAACGCAAGACCCCAGTGTTTAGTTCCAAAGCACGCTTGGTCCTCAGTTTATCGACCCGCTGAAGGGATGAAAGGTTGAGTCGACCTTGCTCACCCTGGGACCCAGAAATCGAACCCCAGACCTGTGGCACAGAAGAGCTATGCGCTTTCACTGCGCCACCAGTTAAAACTTGTGTTTTATTTCTTTTGAAACAACTTCGGGGGTTCAAAAGTAGTGCTTTAACTCATTTTGAGTCAGCTATTTTTCACATACCAATGGAAACCTTGGGGGGTAAATTGCATCCCCTAAATGACGCCCATGTGTTTAGTTTACCCCCAGCCCCATTTTAAGCACATACTATTTAGCTTAAACAATACACTTTAAGATATTGCAGCTTAAGAAGCAACATGTGCTAAACTACTCCTTAAAACTGAGCAATTCTATGAAAGGATGATTTCCCAAGAACAGCGAGAAATGGCCAACCCAAACGATCACATAAAGCTCTTTAGAAGCAGAGTCTGGCAGCCTAACGTCGTAGCTGATTTAGTTTTTTTTATCCAAATATTCTTGGAAAGGGTAAGCCTTAAGGAGAAAAAAGGTTAATGTTCCGTAATCGGGAACCATCGCCAAGGAAAGTCGCCAAACTTGGCATTATTAAAAAATATTATTATTAAATATATATTTATTATTAAAAATATATTATTAAACAAATTATTAAAAAAGAGTTATTAAAAAATATCGCCAAATGACACGCCTCTAAACCAGGCTAACCTGGATGCGATACCTGTTCCAGTCAGATCTGTTATTATTTATAAGAAATTTATAAATTATTACTGGTGGTAAAAATAATCATCTTTGGAAAGTATTTACACTTGCTCAGTTTTTTTTTAAGTTTAAAATGACCACCAGTTTTATTTTTATGTTTTTTTATTTAGGTGTTTTAATCAGGTGCCGTTTAGTACTTGTTCCCCGCCAGCTTACCTTCAGCAAAAACACATGAAGAAGAATGCGGTTGATCTCAGAACCCCTCTTCGAATGCGGAATAATTGCTGTGGGGTGGGTAAAAGGTGTGGTAGTATTCAGAAGAAAAAAAAATTTAGTGATTTAGATGGTAGAGCAAAGGTTTCTGCTGTACTGTATATATTTTAAAAGTTTCACATATCATGTTTTTTTGTACAATAAAGCATAGTTTTTAGGCTAAAATATTTTTTTCGTGTTTTCACCTCATTTTTAGCCTATTTTCGGGTTATCCGCGATTTTCGCTCTCCGCGGTACCCTTGCCACCCAATTCCGCGGATAATCGGGGCTCTACTGTATACTTTAAAATTAAAAGTTGGCTTAATTATGAATATTTACCATATCAAAGAGCCTCATAAGTCAAGAACAACAATTTGAATTTAGAATGAAATTCTCAGTCAAAAATTTCAGTTCATTTTTTTTTAAAGTAAAAAATCTGAAATTTTCATTATAGTTTCAAAAAAGTAATAATATGCAGAAGAAAATAATATGCAGAGAGATCTAAGAATAAAAAGAAGATTGTTAGAAAAAATTCACATAAAATACATAGTTCCCACTCTTTTGTGAGGACTTTTTTCAAAGACTTTTTAAGGTTCATTTTAAATTTTTCATGAACTAACATAAAGGTGGAAGAATCATTTACGAGCAACAAAACTTTTTCTCTTTAGTACCCCTACTTCAAAAAACTTTCTTATAGCAAAGAATGCATTTAAATTACCATTCACATATAAATATTTAACAATTTCTTTTAACATTATCCAGCAATAATTCTTTCACATATGTAACCAAAAAGCCTTTGTTAGTTATAGTTTTAAAAACAGTTGCGAAAGGTTAAGAAAATATTTATTTTTTAAATACAAACAGTTTTTGTATTAGGATTAGAAGACATGTAGGTATTATACATTATTAGGAATTAGAAGACTGAATTATTCAGGTCATATGCTTTTTAAGTTCAATTATCAGATTAATTTAGTTACATAAAAGATTCCTAGAAGTTCAAATAATATGGAGGATATGAGGTACCTACTAGTATATTACAAGCAACACTTGAAACACACAGTGCAACTTGGACAATTTAAAGTGCTGAAGTGACTATTAAGAATGTTCTAAATGTCCAAATCATCAAATAAATTAAGAATTGATCGTCAAAGAACTAGTAACAGATTAGTGACAGAAGGAAGTAAATAAGTGAGAAATGCTTGCTTTGTTTGCCTCGTATCTGTCTGTAAGTAAGAGCTTCAAAGCTATACAGTCATCAGAAGGCTGATAATGTATGGATGAATTTTAACCACTCCCACAACATTTTTAGAAGGAGTGTATGCCAAATCATCCAAATTTGAAGTTAAAATTCTTTAAGAGATAAAATAAAATTAATTTTCTTGCGCACATTGAAATACAATAAGTTGATATGTATTTAAAATTAAAATCTTCTTAAAGACAAAAATTCGAACTGCTTGTTGATGCAAAATAATGAACTATTATCACAATGATTGGGAATTAATAAACCTGACTTTGATTAAAAAAAAATCTATCCAAACAAATTTTTTAAATTTTTACAAATAATTTTAGTGCTCTAGTAGTTACATAAATTTTGACTTTCAACATAACTTACCAGGAAAGCATATGCAAACAAAAGCATTTTATATTAACTATTTTTAAACCACATAAAAGTTTGATCTCAAGGTCTGTTTCTGTTCACTATTAAACAAGCTGGTTAGGTACAAAGACAAACTTAATTTTAATCAAAAATTAACTTTGCTACAAACAAAAAAATTTCGTTTCTTAATTATTAATTAAAATAGTAGAAATGAAAGAAGTTAAATTCCTGTATCCCTTAAGATTGTGTGTATACTAAATTAGAGTGCCCACCGAATTTTAGGAAATAAAGTTCCTGAACTTTTCCAGATTAATCTTGAAGTTTTCTGGTCAAAAAACTAGCTGTCCATAGAAATTTTTTAGATATTTTTTTTTTTAACATATATCTTTTGAAAAGCAAGAAATTGGGAACAGCTTTAGAAAGGGGCCACCCGCCGCCAAGTTTAACCACAGTTCCTAACTTTTCCAGACAGGGATAAGATTGGCAAAAAGTCTAAAAACTGTGCGAACGACAACTAATCTAATTGAGAATAAATCAGAAACTAATAATTAGTTAACATTAATTTCAACAATAAATTTATTTGTACAGTAGAGCCCTGATTATCCGCGAGTGCCACGAAAAAAAAATTTAGTGATTTAGATGTATTTTTAGTGATTTAGATGTAGATTTAGGTATAGTTTTAGTGATTTAGATGGTAGAGCAAAGGTTTCTGCTGTACTGTATATATTTTAAAAGTTTCACATATCATGTTTTTTGTACAATAAAGCATAGTTTTTAGGCTAAAATATTTTTTTCGTGTTTTCACCTCATTTTTAGCCTATTATCGGGTTATCCGCGATTTTCGCTATCCGCGGTACCCTTGCCACCCAATTCCGCGGATAATCGGGGCTCTACTGTATACTTTAAAATTAAAAGTTGGCTTAATTATGAATATTTACCATATCAAAGAGCCTCATAAGTCAAGAACAACCATTTGAATTTAGAATGAAATTCTCAGTCAAAAATTTCAGTTCATTTTTTTTTAAAGTAAAAAATCTGAAATTTTCATTATAGTTTCAAAAAAGTCTGAAAATCAGAATAAATCAGAAAAATCTCATCCCTGTCCAGATTAGTCTTGAAGTTTTCTGCTCAAAAAACTAGATATCCAAATAAATTTTTTAGATATTTCTTTCTTTTTGAACACTTCTTTTGAAAAACAAGAAATTCAAACAATCCAAGTGTTATGCGTACTAAGTTTAGGGTAAGAACACAATCAAAACAAAACTGCCTAAACACAGTATAATCTTTGGTGAAATATCGCTTGCATGGCTTCATTCTTACCCAAATTTGCAGTTAATTCCACTCATTTCACCCTGATAAACAACGAAAATCGGCTTCTTCACACATCACGGTGCACACATCACGGGCTACTTTGCTCAACTCATGTCTAATTATCATCTCTAGTGTTAATAAATTCGTCACATTCTCAATCTTTATAAGCATTCCTTCCATCATATCGGTTAATTTACAGTGATACTGTAATTACTGTATTCGAATTTATCAACAATAACAATCAACATGTTTTATAAACAATCCCTTCGTTGCCAAACAGCAGGAATAGTGTCGGAAATAGGTGAAAGACACTCAGAATAAGAACTTTCATTATTTTTCTTTTTTCAATTTTTAACACAAAATTATACAACCTTTATTTACGAAAAATATCAGGTTAATTGAGATATTTTTCTCTCAAATGGAAGTATGTTAAAAGATTTGCTTTTTAGTTATGCTAAAAAAATTTGTGACGTCATGATTCCTGCTGTTGGTAAATAAATTTATTTACAAAAGCAGAAATCATGACGTCACAAAAATTTTCGAGCGTATCTAAAAAGCAAATATTTTAACATAATTATTTTTGAGAGAAATCTAAGATTGTAATTTTAAGTCATGAAACATCCCCCCTCTTCAATGAAAGAAATAAAGATAGAAATTAATTTCTATTCCTCTTTTAAATATTTAATCCCTCTTTTAAATATTATAAATATCTTTCCTATGGGATAGAAATAAAGGAATTAAATTAAAAATAAAGGACGTCGTTCCAATTCACGCCATTTTACAGACATGTGCTTTTCCTTTCATTTTTAAAACTAAATTTAAACTTCATGATATACTTTTTCCAAATTTATTTTTGATATCAGCATGCAAAACTTTATTTAGATCAAAGAATAGTAAGACATGTAAATCTAGCCATTTTACCCACTAAAATTTACAATTTCCTTAATATGGGATCGAAGTTTTTATTTAATAAAGAATAATTAGAGGCCAACAATAATTAAAGGGATGATAATAAATAAATGAAAATTTAATTAATTCTTTAAAACAAAATTATTGGTTAGATGCTATCAATGGAAACGCAAAGGCCAGTTTCCTTCCCCCTCTTTTGCCATAGATAGGTACAATTAGAGAACACGTGTTAGGGTTACGTTCTGGAAAATTCGCGATACCTTTCGAAATGGAATTATATTTCTTTGAACATAAGTGCAACAACCTAACTACAAATGGTTAGTACTATATAATTGAGAAAGCTTTTTTTAATGTAATTCGTACATAGCGGCAAATAAAAATGTAGAAACGTATTTGTGTTTAACATTAAAATAGCGTGGTTCTAAATCAAACTAACATGTTATAAATCATTGTAAGAGAGCGTCATATGAAGAGGAAAGCACAATAGGAAGAGAGGCATCATATATTCACACATACAAAAAACTTAAAATTCAAATAAGAAACTTACAGAGATTGTGTCAAGAGAACTTCTAATACTAGACCTCGTGGACAAGAAAAGATGAGAAGACACGCGGTACCCTGGCGTCGCTAACACAGCGAGAGAGAAAATGGTTTAACGCACGAAGCTGCAGAGGCCAGACGACGAATGGACCGAGACTTGACCAGGGCCAGTTTATATAAGATTGCCTCCCTAACCGAATGGGCATGCGTCGATATCCGTGAAATGACCGTTTCGGCAAGAGCGTGGTTCCACTAGCACGTGGCCATTAAAGGGAAAATCATTGAATAGAGAAAAAAAGTTTTGCATGCTGATATCAAAAATAAATTTGGAAAAAGTATATCATGAAGTTTAAATTTAGTTTTAAAAATGAAAGGAAAAGCACATGTCTGTAAAACGGCGTGAATTGGAACGACGTCCTTTATTTGTAATTTAATTCCTTTATTTCTATCCCATATTATTGAAGAGGAGGGATGTTTCATGACTTAAAATTACATGTGTCTCTTAAAAATAAGTTTTGAGTATTGTTGTATTATAAAAACATGCCATCACTTAAGACTGACAGTTTTAAGGATTAAAAAGTACTATTCATAACTTTTAATACATTTTTCCAAATTTGAGAAATAACCTGAAAGTAAACATTAGGTTGCCAGCCCCCGGTACTTGTTAATTATTTAGATCAAAGAATAGTAAGACATATAAATCTAGCCATTTTACCCACTAAAATTTACAATTTCCTTAACATGGGATCGGAGATTTTATTTATTCAAGAATAATTAAAGGGATGATAATAAATAAATGAAAGTTTAGTTAATTCTTTAAAACAAAATTATTGGTTAGATGCTATCGACTGGAAATGCAGTAGAAAGACCAGTTTCCTTCCCCCTCTTTTGCCATAGATTAGAGAACACGTGTTAGGGTTATGTTCTGGAATATTCGCGATACCTTTCGAAATAGAATTCTATTCCTTTGAACATAAGTGCAACAACCTAACAACAAATGGGTAGTATTATTTAATTGAAAAAGATTATTTTAATGTAATTCATAAAGAACGGCAAATAAAAATATAGAATTATATTAGAAAATATAGAAATATAGAATTAATTAAATTAGATTTGTGTAAAACAATAAAATAGCGTGGTTCTAAATCAAACTATAACATGTTATAATTCATAGGAAGAGAAGCACAAAAAAAAACTTAAAATTTAAATAAGAAACTTACAGAAATTGTGTCAAAAGAACTCCACAAAACCTCAAAAAAAGATGAGAAGACACGCGGTATACTGGCGTCGCTAACACGGCAAGAGACAAAACTATAACACCAGATGCTGCAGTGGCAAGACAACGAACCGAATGAACTCGGACTAGTTTATATAAGATCGCTTCGCGCATGCGCAATGAGTAATGCGCATGCATCGATATCCATGGAATGACCGCGGTCCACGTGTCAAAGCGTGGTTTCACTCCTCTTATGGACGCCATTATAGAGGAAAATCATCGAATTGAGAAAAATTTAACAAGTACTGGAGGCTGGGAACCTCTAATGTTCATAATTATTTACTTTGAGGTTGTTTCTCAAGTTTAAAAATATGTATTAAAAGTTATGAATACTTTTTAATCCTTAAAATAGTCAGTCTCTAGTGATGGCATGTTTTTATAATACAACAATTAACAATACTCAAAACTTATTTTCCCCACAGTACACAGCAGGGCTTAAATTCTAACCAAAGAAGTACCGGAGCGCTACTATTTCAGCATTACAAATATTTACTGATTAATGAATAAATATCAGTAAATATTTACTGAAAACCAAGAAGTACCGGAGCTCCGCTTCGGTGCAATTTAAGCCCTGGTACACAGAGAAAACGCTTTCACTTTTTAAAGAGTCTTTAAAGTCCCGGGTTGAGTAAATAACTCGTTTGAATTGAAATAATCCCTTTATTAACAAGTGAAAAAATAGCCTAATGAATATAGTGAAAGTCTTTGCAACATGGGAATACATGGGAATTTTATGCTATAGTGGTGGCTGATCCATAATGTACGGTTGGATTGCTCAAATGTCGAAAATTAATTTGTATGTGCATTGTGGAAATAAAATATTTATTTTTTTTTATATTTATTTATGTAGTGAAAGTTTTTGCAATATGGGACATTAATTTTAAGTAAGGACAAAGCAGGAAATTTTTGCCAGCAATGGACTTGGGTGCTATTAGAACACGTGTTAGGGTTATCTACTTTCTGAATATTCGTACATTCCATCACTGAATATCCATTTTACCCACTAAAATTTACAATTTTCTGAATATTGGATCGGAGTTTTTATTTAATAAAGAATAATTAGAGGTCAACAATAATTAAAGGGATGATAATAAATAAATGAAAATTTAATTAGTTCTTTAAAACAAAATTATTGGTTAGATGCTATCAATGGAAACGCAAAGGCCAGTTTCGTTCCCCCTCTTTTGCCATAGGTACGATTAGAGAACACGTGTTAGGGTTACGTTCTGGAATATTCGCGATACATTTCGAAATAGAATTCTATTCCTTTGAACATAATTGCAACAACATAACTACAAATGGTTAGTATTATTTAATTGAGAAAGATTATTTTATGTAATTCATAAAGAGCGGCAAATAAAAATATAGAAACCTATTTGTGTATAACAATAAAATAGCGTGGTTCTAAATCAAACTATAACATGGTATAATTCATAGGAAGAGAAGCACAAAAAAAACTTAAAATTTAAATAAGAAACTTACAGAAATTGTGTCCAGAGAACTCCACAAAACCTCAAAAAAAGATGAGAAGACACGCGGTATACTGGCGTCGCTAACACGGCAAGAGACAAAACTACAACACACGATGCACTGCAGAGGCAAGACAACGAATGAACTCGGACGCAACCGGACTAGTTTATATAAGATCGCTTCGCGCATGCGCAATGAGTAATGCGCACGCATCGATATCCGTGGAATGACCGCGTGTCCGAACGTGGTTCCACTCCTCTTATGGACGCCATTAAAGAGGAAAATTATCAAATTGAGAAAAATTTAACAAGTACCGGAGGCTGGGGAACCTAATGTTCATAATTCTTTACTTTGGTGTTGTTTCTCAAGTTTGGAAATATGTATTAAAAGTTATGAATACTTTTTAATCCTTAAAATGGTCAGTCTCAAGTGATGGCATATTTTTATAATACAACAATACTCAAAACTTATTTTCCCCACACATAAGTCCCGGGTTGAGTACTTAACTCGTTTGAATTGAAACAATCCCTTTATTAACAAGTGAAGAAATAGCCTAATGAATATAGTGAAAGTTTTCTTACAATTAATTTTTAAGATTTTAAGTAAGAATAGAGCAGGAAATTTTTGCCAGCAGAGGACTTGGGTGCTGTTAGAACACGTGTTAGGGTTACCTATACTTTTTTGAATATTCCGCATCACGTTTCGGAATAGAATTCCATTCCTTTGAGCATGTGTTCTGGAACCTTATTACGAATGGAGTGGTTAGCATTTATTTAATATTGAAAATGTTTTGAGTAATTCATAGTCTGGCTAATAAAATATTAAACCTTTTTGTTTTTAATATTAAAGTACTAAGTTCTAAATCAAACTATTCTATTTTGAATTGTAACTGAATTTGAAAATTTAAAATTATACTCTTATTGCAGATTACTTAAATAAAACCTCATTTTATTTTTAAAAATGCTTTCATTCTAAAATGTTCCTAGCTGCATCAAATATCGATAAAATGGCTCTCTAAAGGCAAATCATAAAGCAACTTAATTCGAAAACTTAGGAAAATAAAACCTATTAAATTTAAATGACAACTTCAATATTGAAGATTTATTTTAATTTTTTCCCCCACAAACGCTCTTTCAATAATACAACAATATTCCAACCTATTCTTCCCACAGAACACAAGAAAAAGTCAGGGGTTAAGTGTACTACATAACTCGTTTGAATTGCAACAATCCCTTAATTAACAAATGAAAAACTATCTTAATGAATCTAGAGAAAGTTTTTGCAATATTGGACATTTATTTTTAAGTCAGGGGAGAGCATGAAATTATTGCCAGAGGACTCTGGAAATTTATGGGTGCTATTTTTACACCAACACACATTTTGATTTAGGTAAGAGTATTTAGTATTTGTAGAACGTTTCATTTTTATCAAATATTGTTTTTTTTTATATTATTTTGGAATATTTTTCTTTATCAGGGCTTGATTTATTTTATGTATACAAAGATAACTAGTACACAGCAGCCAGAACTCACTAAAACCCTGTACTTAACGTATATGGATGTAATTTACAGCACATATTAAAAGCATAAGAAATTAATATTACAGTAGAGCCCCGATTATCCGCGGTGCGGATTATCCGCGAGTGCCACGAAAAAAAATTAGTGATTTAGATGTAGATTTAGGTATAGTTTTAGTGATTTAAATGGTAGAGCAAAGGTTTCTGCTGTACTGTACATATTTTAAAAGTTTTACATATCATGTTTTTTGTACAATAAAGCATAATTTTTATGCTGAAATAGTTTTTTCGTGTTTTCACCTCATTTTTAGCCTATTTTCGGGTTATCCGCGATTTTCGCTATCCGCGGTACCCTTGCCACCCAATTCCGCGGATAATCGGGGCTCTACTGTATATAGATCATTAAAATACTTTGGAAGTGCCCAATTCATAATAATTAATTCATATTAATAGAATAGCAATATTGATTTTTATAACTTGCTGTGATCCTTGCCAATCCCAAAATACTGCCATTCAGTGCTATTGCACAGGTTTGCACATGCCACAACGTGCAGAAAATCGGCCCACGTGTATAACCAAAGCCACGTGTTAGAAGCTCCCCGCTCCTTCCCATTCTCTGCAATAAAACCCCTTTTTCTCCTTGCAAATCTTTTAACATAATTCTTTTTGAGAGAAATGTAAGAGAGACATATAATTTAAAGTCGTGAAACATCCCCCCTCTTCAATGGTATGGGATAGAAATAAAGGAATTAAATTAAAAATAAAGGACGTCGTTCCAATTCACGCCGTTTTACAGACATGTGCTTTTCCTTTCATTTTTAAAACTAAATTTAAACTCCATGATATACTTTTTCCAAATTTATTTTTGATATCAGCATGCAAAACTTTATTTAGATCAAAGAATAGTAAGACATATAAATCTAGCCATTTTACCCTCTAAAATTTAACAATTTCCTTAACATGGGATCGGAGTTTTTATTTAATCAAGAATAATTAAAGGGATAATAATAAATAAATGAAAATTTAATTAATTCTTTAAAACAAATTATTGGTTAGATGCTATCGACTGGAAGCGCTGTAGAAACACCAGTTTCCTTCCCCCTCTTTTGCCATGGATAGGTACGATTAGAGAACACGTGTTAGGGTTACGTTCTGGAATATTCGCGATACCTTTCGAAATGGAATTATATTTCTTTGAACATAAGTGAAACAACCTAACTACAAATGGTTAGGGTTAGTACAATTTAATTGAGAAAGCTTTTTTTTTTATGTTATTCACACAGAGCGGCAAATAAAAATGTAGAAACGTATTTGTGTTTAACATTAAAATAGCATGGTTCTAAATCAAACTAACATGTTATAAATCATAGGAAGAAAGCGTCATATGAAGAGGAAAGCACAATAGGAAGAGAGGCATCATATTCACACATACAAAAAACTTAAAATTTAAATAAGAAACTTACAGAGATTGTGTCAAGAGAACTCCTAATACTAGACCTTGTGGACAAGAAAAGATGAGAAGACACGCGGTACTCGCTAACACAGCGAGAGAGAAAATTTTTTTAACGCACGAAGCTGCAGAGGCCAGACGACGAATGGACCGAGACTTGACCAGGGCCAGTTTATATAAGATCGCCTCACCAACCGAATGCGCATGCGTCGATATCCGAGGAATGACCGTTTCGGGAAGAGCGTGTCCGAGCGTGGTTCCACTACCACGTGGCCATTAAAGGGAAAATCTTGAATTGTGAAAAATTTAACAATTACCGGGGGCTGGGGAACCTAATGTTCATAATTCTTTACTTTGAGGTTGTTTCTCAAGTTTGGAAATATGTATTAAAAGTTATGAATACTTTTTAATCCTTAAAATAGTCAGTCTCAAGCAAGTGATGGCATGTTTTTATAATACAACAATACTCAAAACTTATTTTCCCCACAGTACACAGAGAAAACGCTTTCACTTTTTAAAGAGTCTTTTAAGTCCCGGGTTGAGTACATAACTCGTTTGAACAGGCCCGTGCTGGGTACGTTCAGAGGGCGGTGGACAAAGGGTGAAAGGGCGCCACCAAAATAATAATTAGTAAACCTAAAATCTTACTTTTCTGTTAAGATTGGCAATGTTTCACAAATTCCTTTTCTCAATGCAAAAAAAAAAATAAAGCAATACTGCTATTTGAGATAGTTTGATTGTTTTTTATTTTTAATATTTTATTTTTGTGAAATTTGAATTTTGTTGGCTCATTTTGAGCCCCTTCGGATGATTACACCAAAAGAGGACAACTCCTTGTAAGTCAGAGAATATTTAAGGAAAAAAGTTTATAATGGATTTCGAAAATTCAAAGGGGCTTCGGGGGTCCTCCTTCAGAAAATTTTGGAATTTTTACTCCTAAAAGTACTATTTTGACTCATTTTGAGACCCTTTGGGTTACACCCGGAGGAAAAAAACTTTCAAGGAAAAAAACAACATAAAAATTTGTGTAAATTTCAGGGGGGTTGAACCCCTAAACCCCCTTTGGATATGGCCCTGCATTCGATACTTCTTTCTATTGACTAAGGACGGCCCTTAGTCAAGCAACTACTTGTTTAAATAACCAGTGGCATGGCGCAGCCAGAAATTTCTTCTAGGGGAGCCCAAGTCTATTGACAAATACTGCAAAAAATCCCCTCCCCCAAGATTCCTGGCAAATGCAATATTCTGAGGTGCACGTAATATACAGATTTTGTGCAACAATATGAGGGAAATTAAAAAGGGGGGTCTGGGGGCTCTTAGAAATTTAATGTAAAGAAGTTTCTTTTAGAAATTTTAATGTTAAAAGTAGTCATTTTGAGATATTTTGGGTTACAAATGAAGAGGGCCTCCTGATAAGCCACCAAATTTCTATGAAAAAAAAAACTATAGTTAATAAATATACATCAAAATTTTGGAAGAGGGTTTGGGGGTCCTCCCCAAGAAAATTTTTAGAATTTGACTCTTAAAAGATATTTTTAACTCATTCTGAGACCCTTTGGGTTATCCCCCCCCCCAAAAAAAACAACCGCTCCTCCGCTAAAATAAAATTTCGCGCTAACTTGCATAAAAAATGGCGGCCTGAAAACACCGCCTAGTTTTCCACTATCAAGGTTATGTGGTATTACTTTTTCGCTTAGGGATCCCCTAGTGAAAAAAAATACTACCTTGACTTAACACTTTCAAGGATATTGCTGTTTTGATTAAGGGCGCCCATTAGACAGTTTGAATAAGAGTGCCGTAATAAAAATGCCATGCCCTGACAACTTCAACGTGTTTAACTAAGGGATTCGGATTCGGTGCCTTGAAAATTAACCACCTTGCCTTGTTAATATATGATTAATCTTTAAGTAAAGGTGCCCTAAAAATTCATAACGAAATTTGATGTTAAGGTAAAATGAGGGAGGGAGGGCGTTAAAAAAACTTCTTGACGCCCCCATGCTTCAGACCTGATGAAGTAAAACTGAATTGTAAAATTGCTAAGTTATAGTTTCATAAAAGTAAGGAGCCCAGAGAAAACATTGAGAAGCACGAGTATTAACAAAATATGTAAAAAATTGTCTCTTCAAAAGGGCGCCTGAGCAAAGGGCGCAGGGGGACACGTCCCCCTGTCCCCCCTGGCCAGCACGGGCCTGCGTTTGAATTGAAACAATCCCTTTATTAACAAGTGAAGAAATAGCCTAATGAATATAGTGAAAGTTTTTTTACAACATAGGAATTAATTTTTAAGATTTTAAGTAAGGAGAGAGCAGGAAATTTTTTCCAGCAGAGAACTTGGGTGCTTTTAGAACACGTGTTAGGGTTACCTACTTTTTTGAATATTCCGCATCACATTTCGAAATAGAATTAATACATTCCTTTGAACATGTGTTCTGCAACCTTATTACGAATGGAATATGGTTAGCATTTATTTAATATTGAAAATGTTTTGACTAATTCATAGTCTGCCTAATAAAATATTAAACCTTTTTGTGTATAATATTAAAATACTAAGTTCCAATCAAACTATTCTGTTTTGAATTTCGCTCAGCCTTAGGGCGAGCGCGCACGGGCGACTTTTGTCACGGTGACAAAGAAAAAAACAATGTTGCTAAGGCTGTTGTTAGGGGCGGGACATAGAAGTATCCAATAGCAGCATTCGCACATGACATCACTGGAGGATAAAAACAACGTTGCTAAGGCCGTTGTTAGGTAAAGTCATGTGATTGAAAATGCTCTATTGTTTTCTAATGATATTTTTGATACTAGTGGTACTGGTCGCCGTGACTTTAATCACTCGTGCGCGCCCGGCCTTAATTTCAAAATTTTCTGTTCTCATACTAACATAGCCTTTAAACATCAGATTAACACAGAAAAACTGTAAAAATTTGAAATTTATACAACTTTAAAAGACAAAATGAAAGGTTGCGGACTCTACAATTACCGTGAAATGACCCATCTACGAACTTCTAGATTTAGTGTATTTTTTAAGTGCGTACTTCATAGTCACCACTAAAATTATTAGAAAAAATGTTGTAAGTTAACAATATTCTACAAGTAAGTCTAACGTGGACACTACACCATCGTCACCGTAAGTTCAGCATTCTTCCTTTCTAGTACAGTATAATCTTGAAATTAGTTTATTTTTATTGTTACCCCAAAAACTCGCTGTCTCGAAATTATTTTCGGGACCCTTCGATATTGAGGTTTATATAAAGCTAATAGGATATTGGGATACATTAAAAAAAACTGTTTCTTCATGGTCCGGAAACATTATTTTGCCATTATATAGAGGCTTGGTAAGGCCTCATCTCGAATATGCTGTTCAGTTCTGGTCTCCATACTTAAAAAAAGATATAAGATTTAGTTGAAAGGGTTCAGCATAGGGCTACTAAATTGGTCATGGGCTCCATGTATCAATAAAGAATATAAATCTAACGGTATCTGCGCTGAAAGCCATTCTCCGAGTCCGCATGCGGCCCTCGTGCCCTCTTTTTGAGGACCGAAAAGTCCTAAATGAGTTAAAAAGATTGGGAATGTTTCTCGTTAAAAATGCTTTCTTATATAAACTTTTAAGGTAATGCAGGCGAATTCTCATGTTTAGTTTATCAATTACAAATGTAAATTATCGAAGAGGCATAGCTTAATAGTTTTATTAGTAAAGTCAAAAATATCAAATTTTCAGTGAAATTTGTTATGCATAAACTTGCAGTACACGTATTATGAAATCATGTTTCTTAGTTAATTCTGCTATTTATAATTTGTTTTCAACAAGAGTTAGACAGACAGTGGGAAATTTTTTGAATGATCTTATGGCTAATGCTTAGCTGAATGATGTTTTCTGTCTCGTGGTAAGTTGAGTCGGTATAATTAGGCCCGCACAACCCTTAAAGTTGTTCAGGCCTGTGCTAGTTGAAATAATTCTAATCAAAATGAAACTTTATGCTAGCTTAAGCCTCATTCAGACTTATAACTTTTTATATTCATCATTTTGGAAGAATCATCCAAACCAAAGTGAAAAGTGCAACTTGGTGTTTCACTCTCTAACTTTTCTATGCAAACTAGCAATTCACAGCTGAGTGAATCACTCAGGATGAACTTCAGTGAAAGTGAACCAGTGTGAATGAGCCTTTACTTAAGTCGATAAGTTACTTATTTGAGAATTTCCTTCAAATTATCATTACTGAGGAAGTCTATGAATTTATCATCTTAATTGTTCCCAAGTGATAAAACAAGCCACAACCTCCAATATTGATCAGTTGTTGACTCTGTCGCCACCACACAGTTGTGTGTAGACTCTTACTCACCACTAAAAAAATCAGATATTGCTTGTGTTTTTTCGGAAAGGGGTTTATGTAACTCCTAAAACGTGCCTTCCACAATTCAAAAATGCGCGATGCTCAGCCATCCTCCGAGGAAAGAAAAGCAATAATTCTTGTCCTAAAAGCTCTAACTTATGCTCTTCTAGGATTACGACCGGGACATACCGTGTCCCGGTCAGGTGCTCTGGGTTTACGGCGGGACATATGATGTCCCATCAATAAAGCTTCTAACATAATTGCTGTTGTTGATACATTGTTATGGGATAGTTTATGCGTCTTTTAGACAGAAAAGTTATTTCATGGTAATAATCACTTGGAGGAGAAATAACTGTTCCCGGTAATGATGGGGAGCACTAAACTGATTTTTTTGCCGTATTGAAAGTGTTAACTTAGATTATAAAGGAATTTCGATTGATCTTTTGGCCTGAGGCAAATTAAATTGATATAATTTGGCCCGCACAACCATCAAACAATCATGAAAAAGATATTGTGCAGTATCCAAACTCCAATGTAAAAAAACTGCGTTGGAGTTTGCTCCTTATTGCTTCAAACACAGTGGCGTAGTCAGGTAAAAAATTTCGGAGGGCGACAGGGCCCGATTAAGGCAAGTCCGGGCCCAAGGCCCAGGTGCTTTTAGAGGCCCCCTTCACGAAAAAAATGTATAAGAAACTGCGTCATTGGGTTACTATTGCTACATATACATATCATATAATACAATGCTAACCTAGAAAAAAATTATACACCGCCCCTTTTTTATTTTAGTTTTAATGCACTTCTAGAAAAATAACTTTCTTATAATTTTTATGTATAAAATTTTATCGCATGAAATTTAATGTTTCTTGAAAAAAAATTATTTTCAGACCATTTGGGGGCCCCCAAAAATCATGGGCCCAAGGCCCGGGCCTTGCAGGCCTAGGCAGTAATCAGGGCCTGGAGGGCGATATTGATACTATTTGGGATAGTTTTAGTGGTTTTCTACTGTCCAAAAAAGGAAATTTTCAGAGTTTCGCTGGGGGATACATCCCCTAATCCTCCCTCTGGCTACGACCCTGTCCAAACACATCAATTTTGAGATTGAAACTGTTATATGCTCTCCGCTTACTTAAGTTGATGGTAGGATTGTAACTTATTCGGGAACGAGAATATTCAATTGAATATTTTATTGAGGAAATTTAAAGTCACCACTTAAATAATTAGTGAAAAGTTCTTAAGTTAAGCATCTTTTCCATCTCACTTAATGGTTCCCTTCAAGGGCTGCCCTAGGGGATGTGACTGCTCTGCTCATGGGCTCACCCAGTGAGGCGGGAGTTAGAAGGTCTAACCGACCTAGGTACTAAAACAAAAAAGTATCTTCTTGATTTTAGTTTGAGAACGAAACAGTTAAAACTTGTGTGCTGATGGCAGCTATGAGATAATTGAGAATTTTCATAAAGGGGATTTTTTTTCTTAAGGAATTTTACAGTTACCACTCAAAGAATTAGGGAAAATTCTTTAAGTTAAAATGAGAACGCAAGGGCAGTGGTTCAGTTTCACATATCTAATCACCACTTAAAAAATTAAGTGAAAATTAAGATATTCCACACTCAGGGGGGAATCGAAGATTCCGAAGGGAGGGTGGGAAGCTACAACAATTGCCACTTTAAGACTCTTAAAGTTTATTCAGTTTCCGTCGAAGACAGAAGGGATAGAGACTTGGATTATGCAAAATAAAGATGGAATCTTAGAAAAATAGTACTATTTTTAAGAATTTTAACAGTTACGGTTGCAGTTAAGAGTCCAAGTAAAAATCGTTAAGTCCCCCCGTGGATGCGCAGGAAAATTTATAAATGCCCAACTGCATTTATGTCCGAGTGCTATACCCGGGGAGAAGGCTCAGACTCGAACCAGGGTTCGATCTGAGGGCCTTTGGGATGGCAGACTGGCGAGCAAGTACACCAAGCCATCCGTTCCTGCAGCTATGACAATCTTTTAATTAATTTGAAGTTTATATTCCACCATGTATTTAGAAATTTTATTTTACTTTTTCTAGTACAGATGGCGCCAGCATCGTGTGACGTCAGTCTTCTAATTAATTTAAAGTTGATATATTTCCTCAAAAATAAATAAATAAAATTATTGCAATAGTTAATTCGGCACCCAGTGTTTGAACCTACAACCATCAGCTCTGCAACCACATGCCTCAGACCTCTCGACCACTGAGCAGCTGAACATTGTGTGTTGTATCTTTTAGCTAACAGTATTTTTGGAAATAGTTTTGAAAATAACAATGTTGAATTATCTCCGAATTGTCCGAGTGCTATACCCGGGGAGAAGGGATGGCAGACTGGCGAGCAAGTACACCAAGCCATCCGTTCCTGCAGCTATGACAATCTTTTAATTAATTTGAAGTTTATATTCCACCATGTATTTAGAAATTTTATTTTACTTTTTCTAGTACAGATGGCGCCAGCATCGTGTGACGTCAGTCTTCTAATTAATTTAAAGTTGATATATTTCCTCAAAAATAAATAAATAAAATTATTGCAATAGTTAATTCGGCACCCAGTGTTTGAACCTACAACCATCAGCTCTGCAACCACATGCCTCAGACCTCTCGACCACTGAGCAGCTGAACATTGTGTGTTGTATCTTTTAGCCAACAGTATTTTTGGAAATAGTTTTGAAAATAACAATGTTGAATTATCTCCGAATTGTCCGAGTGCTATACCCGGGGAGAAGGGATGGCAGACTGGCGAGCAAGTACACCAAGCCATCCGTTCCTGCAGCTATGACAATCTTTTAATTAATTTGAAGTTTATATTCCACCATGTATTTAGAAATTTTATTTTACTTTTTGTAGTACAGATGGCGCCAGCATCATGTGACGTCAGTCTTCTAATTAATTTAAAGTTGATATATTTCCTAAAATAAATAAATAAAATTATTGCAATAGTTAATTCGGCACCCAGTGTTTGAACCTACGACCATCAGCTCTGCAACCACATGCCTCAGACCTCTCGACCACTGAGCAGCTGAACATTGTGTGTTGTATCTTTTAGCCAACAGTATTTTTGGAAATAGTTTTGAAAATAACAATGTTGAATTATCTCCGAATTGTCCGAGTGCTATACCCGGGGAGAAGGGATGGCAGACTGGCGAGCAAGTACACCAAGCCATCCGTTCCTGCAGCTATGACAATCTTTTAATTAATTTGAAGTTTATATTCCACCATGTATTTAGAAATTTTATTTTACTTTTTCTAGTACAGATGGCGCCAGCATCGTGTGACGTCAGTCTTCTAATTAATTTAAAGTTGATATATTTCCTCAAAAATAAATAAATAAAATTATTGCAATAGTTAATTCGGCACCCAGTGTTTGAACCTACAACCATCAGCTCTGCAACCACATGCCTCAGACCTCTCGACCACTGAGCAGCTGAACATTGTGTGTTGTATCTTTTAGCTAACAGTATTTTTGGAAATAGTTTTGAAAATAACAATGTTGAATTATCTCCGAATTGTCCGAGTGCTATACCCGGGGAGAAGGGATGGCAGACTGGCGAGCAAGTACACCAAGCCATCCGTTCCTGCAGCTATGACAATCTTTTAATTAATTTGAAGTTTATATTCCACCATGTATTTAGAAATTTTATTTTACTTTTTCTAGTACAGATGGCGCCAGCATCGTGTGACGTCAGTCTTCTAATTAATTTAAAGTTGATATATTTCCTCAAAAATAAATAAATAAAATTATTGCAATAGTTAATTCGGCACCCAGTGTTTGAACCTACAACCATCAGCTCTGCAACCACATGCCTCAGACCTCTCGACCACTGAGCAGCTGAACATTGTGTGTTGTATCTTTTAGCTAACAGTATTTTTGGAAATAGTTTTGAAAATAACAATGTTGAATTATCTCCGAATTGTCCGAGTGCTATACCCGGGGAGAAGGGATGGCAGACTGGCGAGCAAGTACACCAAGCCATCCGTTCCTGCAGCTATGACAATCTTTTAATTAATTTGAAGTTTATATTCCACCATGTATTTAGAAATTTTATTTTACTTTTTCTAGTACAGATGGCGCCAGCATCGTGTGACGTCAGTCTTCTAATTAATTTAAAGTTGATATATTTCCTCAAAAATAAATAAATAAAATTATTGCAATAGTTAATTCGGCACCCAGTGTTTGAACCTACAACCATCAGCTCTGCAACCACATGCCTCAGACCTCTCGACCACTGAGCAGCTGAACATTGTGTGTTGTATCTTTTAGCCAACAGTATTTTTGGAAATAGTTTTGAAAATAACAATGTTGAATTATCTCCGAATTGTCCGAGTGCTATACCCGGGGAGAAGGGATGGCAGACTGGCGAGCAAGTACACCAAGCCATCCGTTCCTGCAGCTATGACAATCTTTTAATTAATTTGAAGTTTATATTCCACCATGTATTTAGAAATTTTATTTTACTTTTTGTAGTACAGATGGCGCCAGCATCATGTGACGTCAGTCTTCTAATTAATTTAAAGTTGATATATTTCCTAAAATAAATAAATAAAATTATTGCAATAGTTAATTCGGCACCCAGTGTTTGAACCTACGACCATCAGCTCTGCAACCACATGCCTCAGACCTCTCGACCACTGAGCAGCTGAACATTGTGTGTTGTATCTTTTAGCCAACAGTATTTTTGGAAATAGTTTTGAAAATAACAATGTTGAATTATCTCCGAATTGTCCGAGTGCTATACCCGGGGAGAAGGGATGGCAGACTGGCGAGCAAGTACACCAAGCCATCCGTTCCTGCAGCTATGACAATCTTTTAATTAATTTGAAGTTTATATTCCACCATGTATTTAGAAATTTTATTTTACTTTTTCTAGTACAGATGGCGCCAGCATCGTGTGACGTCAGTCTTCTAATTAATTTAAAGTTGATATATTTCCTCAAAAATAAATAAATAAAATTATTGCAATAGTTAATTCGGCACCCAGTGTTTGAACCTACAACCATCAGCTCTGCAACCACATGCCTCAGACCTCTCGACCACTGAGCAGCTGAACATTGTGTGTTGTATCTTTTAGCTAACAGTATTTTTGGAAATAGTTTTGAAAATAACAATGTTGAATTATCTCCGAATTGTCCGAGTGCTATACCCGGGGAGAAGGGATGGCAGACTGGCGAGCAAGTACACCAAGCCATCCGTTCCTGCAGCTATGACAATCTTTTAATTAATTTGAAGTTTATATTCCACCATGTATTTAGAAATTTTATTTTACTTTTTCTAGTACAGATGGCGCCAGCATCGTGTGACGTCAGTCTTCTAATTAATTTAAAGTTGATATATTTCCTCAAAAATAAATAAATAAAATTATTGCAATAGTTAATTCGGCACCCAGTGTTTGAACCTACAACCATCAGCTCTGCAACCACATGCCTCAGACCTCTCGACCACTGAGCAGCTGAACATTGTGTGTTGTATCTTTTAGCCAACAGTATTTTTGGAAATAGTTTTGAAAATAACAATGTTGAATTATCTCCGAATTGTCCGAGTGCTATACCCGGGGAGAAGGGATGGCAGACTGGCGAGCAAGTACACCAAGCCATCCGTTCCTGCAGCTATGACAATCTTTTAATTAATTTGAAGTTTATATTCCACCATGTATTTAGAAATTTTATTTTACTTTTTGTAGTACAGATGGCGCCAGCATCATGTGACGTCAGTCTTCTAATTAATTTAAAGTTGATATATTTCCTAAAATAAATAAATAAAATTATTGCAATAGTTAATTCGGCACCCAGTGTTTGAACCTACGACCATCAGCTCTGCAACCACATGCCTCAGACCTCTCGACCACTGAGCAGCTGAACATTGTGTGTTGTATCTTTTAGCCAACAGTATTTTTGGAAATAGTTTTGAAAATAACAATGTTGAATTATCTCCGAATTGTCCGAGTGCTATACCCGGGGAGAAGGGATGGCAGACTGGCGAGCAAGTACACCAAGCCATCCGTTCCTGCAGCTATGACAATCTTTTAATTAATTTGAAGTTTATATTCCACCATGTATTTAGAAATTTTATTTTACTTTTTCTAGTACAGATGGCGCCAGCATCGTGTGACGTCAGTCTTCTAATTAATTTAAAGTTGATATATTTCCTCAAAAATAAATAAATAAAATTATTGCAATAGTTAATTCGGCACCCAGTGTTTGAACCTATAACCATCAGCTCTGCAACCACATGCCTCAGACCTCTCGACCACTGAGCAGCTGAACATTGTGTGTTGTATCTTTTAGCCAACAGTATTTTTGGAAATAGTTTTGGAAAATAACAATGTTGAATTATCTCCGAATTGTCCGAGTGCTATACCCGGGGAGAAGGGATGGCAGACTGGCGAGCAAGTACACCAAGCCATCCGTTCCTGCAGCTATGACAATCTTTTAATTAATTTGAAGTTTATATTCCACCATGTATTTAGAAATTATATTTTACTTTTTGTAGTACAGATGGCGCCAGCATCATGTGACTTCAGTCTTCTAATTAATTTAAAGTTGATATATTTCCTCAAAAATAAATAAATAAAATTATTGCAATAGTTAATTCGGCACCCAGTGTTTGAACCTACGACCATCAGCTCTGCAACCACATGCCTCAGACCTCTCGACCACTGAGCAGCTGAACATTGTGTGTTGTATCTTTTAGCCAACAGTATTTTTGGAAATAGTTTTGAAAATAACAATGTTGAATTATCTCCGAATTGTCCGAGTGCTATACCCGGGGAGAAGGGATGGCAGACTGGCGAGCAAGTACACCAAGCCATCCGTTCCTGCAGCTATGACAATCTTTTAATTAATTTGAAGTTTATATTCCACCATGTATTTAGAAATTTTATTTTACTTTTTCTAGTACAGATGGCGCCATCATCGTGTGACGTCAGTCTTCTAATTAATTTAAAGTTGATATATTTCCTCAAAAATAAATAAATAAAATTATTGCAATAGTTAATTCGGCACCCAGTGTTTGAACCTACAACCATCAGCTCTGCAGCCACATGCCTTAGACCTCTCGACCACTGAGCAGCTGAACATTGTGTGTTGTATCTTTTAGCCAACAGTATTTTTGGAAATAGTTTTGAAAATAACAATGTTGAATTATCTCCAGATTAAAATAGTTATTTTGGTCATCAAGCTATGTCATCTACTGTTCTTAGTTGATCGCAATTTTACTCCCCCCACCACTATCAATTCGTTTTATCTCCTTTTGTTTATTATATATAGTATAATTAATCTTTTTAACATTTTTATGTTGCTGCTAGAGGATTGCTTACCTTACTTCCAGGACCCTAGGAGATGTTGGTTCCAAATAAAAGCCATGAGACGGACTTTTGAAACACCCTGTATATTTCATATTATGAACATGTTTAAAATTCTAAATCATTTATAAGTAAAAAGAAAAAAGATAAGGTAAAAGCAAAATATTTATTTTTATACATTAAAATAGTTGACAAATTAAAATTAACTAAAGTAAATAAAATTACTATAAAAATAGTAACAAAAATATCACCAATGAACGAATATATTCACACATGAATTTAAATCATAACAAAAGTGCTCTACTATTCTGATTCATAACAATGATGATTACATACAATGAGAGTAAAAAAAATGGCTACAAAATATCAGCAGATGATTAAAAAACATCCTACAAAAGTGCTCTACTATTCTGATTGATACCAATGATAATGAAATAAAAATGAGAGCAAAAATGGTAACAAAAATATCACCAATGAATGAATACATTCACACATGAATTTAAATCATAACAAAAGTGCTCTACTATTCTGATTGATACCAATGATAATGAAATAAAAATGAGAGCAAAAATTGTAACAAAAATATCACCAATGAATGAATACATTCACACATGAATTTAAATCATAACAAATGAGAGTAAAAAAATGGCCATAAAATATCAGCAGATGATTAAAAAAACATCTTACAAATAGGCTCTACTATTCTGAATGATACCAACAATGATTAAGTAAAATGATAGTAAAAAAATGGCTACAAAATATCAGCAGATGATTAAAAAAACATCTTACAAAAGTGCTCTTATATTCTGTTTAAAGCAGGGCATTTAGCAGCTTCAAGCTTCGAAAAAAAAGGACTCAAGGACCAAAAATTCAAAGAAAAGGAACCTACTACGTATTTTTAAAAATCTGTTTTCTGTGTCTGCTATAATAAAGTTATAACATTCCACATTTTAGCATAGTCATAGGCATTTTAGCATTTTAGTGATTTTTCAATTATGTAAAATAAAGTAAGCATTTCATTGGTATGTTAGACACAAAAAAGTAAGAATTTGTAAACTTAAATGTAAATATTTACATATAATTACACAATTTTATGATTAATGATTGGAAAGCCTGGGGAGGGGACAATCAGTCATTTGAATGAGAAAAAAAAACTCAAAAGATATTTTTTGCCCATTCTATCTTGTAAACAGTGGAAAAGTGAATTAAGATTTTCTTTTTACTATATTGAAATAACATTTAAAAACCTATAATTAATATTTCGGGGGGGAAGGGACTAAAAGAATCAATTTTTTTTTAAATAAGGGGGCAAAAGAGACTAAAATATAAAAAAGGGAATTTAAGGGACCACTGCTATATGCCCTGCTAAATTCCTACACAAGTGCATAAATAAAATGAGCCTAAAATTGTTTTCAAAAATATCAGTACAGATGAATTCAAATCAAAAGTACTCTCAAGTATCAGTACTCAAAATCAAAGTACAAAAGTACTCTTCTATTTTAATTATGTACCAGCAATGAAGTTCCCGCACTACGAAGGTTTAATTTATAGAGATTGGCTAGACTCCTGCAAGAGCTGAAATAAAAAATGTTTAAGTATTAAAAAAAAATGCATGCATAACTATCAAGAGAGTAGTATTAAAAAATTTCTTTACTAACATAGCAAGGTTGAAAACTGATTCTTAATGAAAAATGTAGATATAACCTATATTTGAAATTTTCTAACTGAGGTGAAATTTCCCGAGTTAATAAGTATTATTGGGACATATTTTTATGGAATAGAGACAAAAGTTCCAAAATTTATTCTGTGTTCAGTTGAATGGTAATAAACTAGCCTTATATTTTCAAAATTTCAATATAAAATGGAACCTTAGAGAAATAAAATTAAGGGTTACAGTAGATTGTCATATAACAAAAGTAATGTGCCTTGTGTTGTAGGAATTCACATTTTATGAAGTTGTATTGAATGGAGAAAAATATTTTTTATTGTAAAATGATAACACAAGATCAGGCCATGAAACAGTACCATTATTTGATTCAGGCATTTAAAACCCCAATTATTTCATTTTGCATCTTGTTTATCTTTTCTCCGAGGAAAATTCCAATTGTATGTCAAGATTCAACAAAAAACTTAAAGATTAAGAAGAGGTGGCCAATTCCTACTTTTGTACACAAATTCCACCCACACACAGTAGGACAACTGAAGCTTTCCAGAAAAGTTAAGATTTAATTATTGTTCTTAGTATAGTTTTAACTTAATGTGTTACCTACAGCCAGTGGCGAATCCAGGATTTTTGTCTGGGAGGGGCTGAGTTTCAAATGTCTTAACTCCTATTATGTAAGACTTTTTATATGGTACTAAAATACACTGCAAAAAAACTGTGATCTTAAAGACCCATCTAAATAAGGTACAAATTTTTTAACTGAAAATAATATTTTTTATTTTTACTTACATGATCATTATTTAAATTTGAAATCATTACAATAAAATTTGTAATTCTCGGCTCTTTTGGCTTAATTTATCTAGCGCTTCAGCGGTTCTTAAACTTTCGATCTCCGCGGCCCCCCCCTTTATGTAACAGCCAGACCTCACGTCCCCCCAAGATTTAAACACCCAGAGCAGTAACCAGATTTGAGTTCAGGGGGGGCGGTTGACTCAACGTTATTCCTGAGGTACCCCCTGATGTTCCACATTAAAATTTTACATCTACTTGAAGTAGTAATGGGGGGGTCGGGGGTCTTCCCCCGAAAAATTTTGAAAATTTGCCTCAAAAAGCTACTATTTTAATTAATTTTTGACATTTTTTGTTGCACCTAAAGGAAGCTGCTCCTTGTAAACCACAGAATTTTCAAGGAAAAAAAATTTAAATCAAAGTCAAAACTCTCAGGGGGATTGATGGGGGTCCTCCCCCAGAAATGTTTTTGAAAATTTGCCCCCTTCAAGTGGTGTTTTACCTCATATTAAAATCTTTGGGAAGTACTCAAATCAAAGGTAACTTGAGTGTTCCCCAGGGTTACTCGCGGACCCCCTAGGAAGACGCTGCGGACCCCCGGGGGTCCGCGGACCACAGTTAAAGAACCGATGTAGCTCTTCATTAATATTTTTATCAACACCATAATAAAATATTCGGAAATTTAATGAAATTTCGAGTTTATTTTTATTTAAAAGGTCACCTTCACATCAAAAAATGCAAAATAAATTTTAAATTTTTGCCTTTTTACGGGTTTTTAAACTTAAAATTCGGATTCAGCAATGTAAAAAACATATAAATTCAGTCATTAAAGCACTTCCATAATTTAATTTATGAATTTAAAAAAATGATTGAATTTCCGATTGATTAACATCTGGGAAGAGTTCGTTTTGGATGTAAGACTAGTGTTGCATAGGCTGGAAAAAACCCGGTTTAAACCCGGGAATAAACCGGGTTTTTTGGGAAGGGAATTTTGAAAATTTCCGGGATTTTTCGGGAATTTTGACCTTTGACACAGGGGAAGGAAAAAACATCTAATCTCGGTTAAGAAATCTTATTTATGTTGAAATTAATAAGTAATAATTACATAATTAATAATAAGACAAATATTAATAAGTTTAAAAATAACAACTGTTGAGAAAAGCAATGAAAATTTTAACCTTAAGCCTAAAGATGGCCGTCTTTGTTTATGTTCAAAACTTCCTCAAAATTTCCAATATTCCCCAAAATTGCCGGGTTTTTTCCCATGTTTCAAAAACTGCGGGAATTTTGCATCTCTATGTAAGACGCGATAGTTTTATTCTCCCCCTTCACAAAAAATAATAATGTAGGGTACATTATGAATAGACAATTAAATTCTCTTTCACATTAGATAAAATTTGTGTTGATAACGTGAATATTTTTCATTTTGTAGACGCTAGAAGCGCACGTTTTTCACTTTTTTTTTGTGTAAAGACCAAAAAATCGCCGTTTTTCAGCACACTCTAGCGGCAGAACCACTCTTCAGAAAATCAAATTTAAGTAGTGAAATTTTGTTTTCTTGAAATTATGTGAATTGAGATTATGATCGAGAAACTTGTTTTTGAAATATAAGCAAAAAATCGAAAATTTTTGTGATTTTTGAATATGAAGACGACCTCCCAAATGGGAGCAAATATGATATTCGTAATCAGCGCCTTCAAAAACATAAAACCGGCGAAAAAACCTTCTATATAATTGTTTTGAAAAAAATTCCAAATACCTACCTACGAAAATTTTTTCAAAAAATTCAAAACCTACCTAATGACTAGGGTTACAGACCCTGAAGAATAATGATTCTGCAAAAAAAAATATCCCGGAAAAGTAAGTCAGGGAATAATCATATTTACTACCAAAATTTAAAAAAAAAAGTTATTGCAATTTTTAACTACGTATACCAAAACTGGGATGTCTTGGTTCTGGGGGGGGCTGCAGCCCCACAGCCCCCCCTACTGGATTCGCCACTGCCTACAGCTCATGCTAAATATTTGTGGTATTGGGGGCTAAAACTTTTGAAATCTAGTCTTAAAAATAGTTGTCAACCTTTGTTTGGACATCTTAAGCCTCCTCATAGAATTTCCAAGAAAAAAGCCATTAAAACAGCAATCATTAGTTTTTTCTTTGAAAAATTTCTCTCAGAAATAAAACCTTGGATCGTCTTTTTAGTAAGAAACTGTTACTGCCAGTAAGAAAATACATGCCTAAATACGGCTTTGACTGTTTTAAAACTTTAAACAACGATAAACTGAACAACAAGATTTACGTGTAACATGCAAATAGTATTACATTATTTTCTTCAAGACAGAATGGAATTGAAAAATCAACCCCTAGGTAACTAAGAAATAATGACACTAGCATTGATTTTAATAAAAAGGTATAATCTAATTCCGTCCTGGAAAATTTCAAAAATTTCGGAGTGTTATCACCAGAAGATTTGAGTAGAATGAAACTGAGTTTAGTGGTTAAACATTGGTGGAACATACCTTTCGAGCTTTCACCTCAGCCCTACACTCTGCCATAAACTTCCGGATCCGGATCCATGTCCTTCTGCGATTTTCCTCGACCGTTTTCCTTTCCTCTTCAGTTGTTTCATCAACACTTCGATCCGAGGGACTGGATTTCTCAACACTTCGATCCGAGGGGAGGCTTTTCTCCTTTCTGTAAAAAAATAGTTTTGCATGGTAAGATTTCTGTCATAAGATTACAGGAGGAGAACATAGGCGTAACGAAGGGGGGGTTATTGGGGTTGTAACCCCCCGCGCCCCCCCCCATTACATCGACGGTTTCTAAAACATGAAAAAAATTCCCTTTACACGGAAAGCGGTTCACAAGGAACTGTTCTTTTAGGATGTAACCCAAAGGGCCTCAAAATGAATTTAAACACTACATTGAGACGAATTTTTAAAAAAAATTCTGGGGGAGAACCCCCAAACCCCCCTCTAAAATGTTTACGTCTGTTATACTGTGTCAGAAAAAGTTGAAGTTAAAGCCTTGAAAGTTAAGCCTCTTAGATAAAGTTTTCCCTTCAGGAGTTTTGCAAAAAAAATTGTTTACATTATACCTATATTATGAGACATTTTTAAAAGGGAGTAATATGATGGAGGGGTTGACTGGTCGGAGTAACACCCCCCATGAGTCAACTCTAGTTACGCCACTGGTGGAGAAAGGCGCTATTTAACTACCAGGGTTCATATCAAACCATTTAATAACAGAACTTTACTGATTTAAAAAACTATACTCTATTAAAAACTATCACTAGTGTTAAAATTTTTAATAAACATTTGAATTTAATAATTTAGAGCACGCGTAGAAAGGGAGATATTTTTATTTTTATTTCTTGAAATTTCAACTGAATGCACATTAATAATTTGGTAATGCGTTTTACGCAATCTGGTCTATAAATTTATGCACATATCACACAAAATCTATCCTTTAAAATAATAGAAAAAATAAATTGAAGAATATATTATGCTTACACTTTTCCAGCTTCCAGCATACGAGCTAGGTAGCTCCTGCACACATCTGAACAGTAGACTCCTCTGCTGTAAAACAAGGCAGAATCTCCAACAACTATAAAAAATGGCAAAAATTTAAAAAAAAAAAAAAAAAAAAAAAAAAAAAACACCACACCCACGATAAAAACCAAATGACACTTCAAAACAGATAGCTTGAAATAGGACATTAGGAAAACGGGTGAAAAAAACATGCAAATATCATTCATACATGATGTGCCTTTAAATTTATTTATGAAGCTGATTTTTATACAATGTATATCATTAGCTTTCTAGAATACGTAATGAAAAAACTAATAATGCAACTTCCAAGTAAACATGAAAAGGAGTTATTTATATCTTACTACATCTTGTTACCCATCTTAATGTAATAAGAAACATGCCAGCTGTTTCACTAATTAAAACCATTAAAATTCAATGAGAAAATTAGAGTTATTTTTTAAAATGTTCAAACACACATAACCCTAAATTTAAAAAAAAAATTGTGAAAAATCCTTTGACATGCATTAGGGTAAAAAGAGTTTATCAGTTTTTATTAAAGCTTTAAAGGGGTGACACAAAATTGCCAATAATATACTTGGCAATTAATTATTTTACTCGAGTCAAATGAGCAATAATACAAGAAACAAACAAAAAAAAGTGGACAGCAGAGAAAAATCAGTAAGACAGCATTATAAAGTATTAATTTTTCATGAAGTTAGTTAACATATATAATTTTGACCCTTGAAATTTCTAGAAAAAAAACACATTGTATTTTGTATTAGCAAAATCACACATACCTAAGTTTCCACATCTTCCGCACGGAAGTTTGGATGGAAGTGGATCCACTGGAGGCTGATTTGGCTTCAGGTTTACTTTGCATTTAGGCTTATCTGGGGAAGAACACAAACCAAAGTTTAAAATACATAATTTTGGAGCATCATAACCCTATTTTCTATAAGGAATGCTGAAGATTAAAATGAAAAAATGGTTAGTGAAGAACAGACTACTTACTTTTTAAAGCTTTCTTGGATACTTCTTTGGTATTCTGGACCGGCTGCTGATTTGGCTTCAGGTTTTCTTTGCATTCAGATGTATCTGGGGAAGAACACAAACCAAAGTTTAAAATACATAATTTTGGAGCATCATAAGCCTATTTTCTATAAGGAATGCTGAAGATTAAAATGAAAAAATGGTTAGTGAAGAACAGACTACTTACTTTGGAAAGCTTTCTTGGATACTTCTTTGGTATTCTGGACCGGCTGCTGATTTGGCTTCGGGTTTTCTTTGCATTCAGATGTATCTGGGGAAGAACACAAACCAAAGTTTAAAATACATAATTTTGGAGCATCATAAGCCTATTTTCTATAAGGAATGCTGAAGATTAAAATGAAAAAATGGTTAGTGAAGAACAGACTACTTACTTTTCAAAGCTTTCTTGGATACTTCTTTGGTATTCTGGACCGGCTGCTGATTTGGCTTCAGGTTTTCTTTGCATTCAGAAGTATCTGGGGAAGAACACAAACCAAAGTTTAAAATACATAATTTTGGAGCATCATAAGCCTATTTTCTATAAGGAATGCTGAAGATTAAAATGAAAAAATGGTTAGTGAAGAACAGACTACTTACTTTGGAAAGCTTTCTTGGATACTTCTTTGGTATTCTGGACCGGCTGCTGATTTGGCTTCGGGTTTTCTTTGCATTCAGAAGTATCTGGGGAAGAACACAAACCAAAGTTTTAAATACATAATTTTGGAGCATCATAAGCCTATTTTCTATAAGGAATGCTGAAGATTAAAATGAAAAAATGGTTAGTGAAGAACAGACTACTTACTTTTCAAAGCTTTCTTGGATACTTCTTTGGTATTCTGGACCGGCTGCTGATTTGGCTTCAGGTTTTCTTTGCATTCAGAATTATCTGGGGAAGAACACAAACCAAAGTTTTAAATACATAATTTTGGAGCATCATAAGCCTATTTTCTATAAGGAATGCTGAAGATTAAAATGAAAAAATGGTTAGTGAAGAACAGACTACTTACTTTGGAAAGCTTTCTTGGATACTTCTTTGGTATTCTGGACCGGCTGCTGATTTGGCTTCGGGTTTTCTTTGCATTCAGATGTATCTGGGGAAGAACACAAACCAAAGTTTAAAATACATAATTTTGGAGCATCATAAGCCTATTTTCTATAAGGAATGCTGAAGATTAAAATGAAAAAATGGTTAGTGAAGAACAGACTACTTACTTTGGAAAGCTTTCTTGGATACTTCTTTGGTATTCTGGACCGGCATCCACAGCTCAATCTGTTTTAGCATCTGTTAAAACAACAGTAATTAACATTTCCATGTATTAAACGCTTCTAGAGTGCAAAATGAGAAAGTTTAATAGGTGATTGATGAAATATAAAATAAAGGAAAATTAAAAATGGACAAACCACTACACTAATGTGGCCACAGAATGGCTCTCTCTGAGTGCTATTGACTCGATGAGGATTAAACAGGGTTCATACTCTATCTAAGATAGTAAAATTCAGGAATCTTTAAGTTTTTCTGGAGTAGTTTTTCAAAAAGATTAGGACATAACGTGAATAATTATTAACCTTACAACTTTAAATATCACAAGCAGAGTGAGTTCAGAAAGAATTAATGAACCAAGAAGTGCAAAAAAGGTTAGAATTTTGTTCTTTCAACAGTATTTTAGTGATTTAAAAAAACAATAAATTCCACCAAATTGTTATTTAAACTTCCTTTTACTCTTGCATAAATAAATTTAAGGGAAAATTCAGGAGAAAAAACTTAATCTCCAGGATTAAACTTAATCCAGGATAATAAAACAAATTTCAGGAGGCGTACGAACCCTGGATTAAATGTTACATTGGCATTGCATAATTATGGAAAGTTTTGGATCCATAGTACACTTGAAAGTGTGGGGAAATTGAACAAGACTCCAACATAAATATTGAAATTTATATTGGTATCAAGATAGGGTTGAAGGGTCAGGGGGCCGTCCCTAAATTATGTCATGCTTGGATGGGATTCTTTAATCTGTGACAAGGGAAAAATAGAGGTTTGAAAAACTGTACATCACACATTAAGAATTTTAAAAACAACTTAATAAAAAAAAGTCCTAGAAAATGTAGTTTAAATGACATTATAAATTCACACTAACAAAATAATAGTTTGCTTCGAAATTATAAGGTGGGAAACTTGAATCACAAATTTGGTCCCAGATTCTTACCAACCGTACTCCAAACTTATTATTGGTAGCAGAGCATGACATATAGGGGAGGGAGAGGGTCAAAAATGGGATGGCCCCAAGTCTTATTTGAAATTGTGGATACAATTCTCTCATAGCATCACAATTTTACCACTGTGTAAAGTTTCAGAGCTCAAAGAGTTTTAAAAAGATTGAAAATTGAGCAATGATATGATTCCATGCATGAAAACACAAGCATTAAAATAAAGCTTTACTTGTTTAGTTTCTTACCACTCATAAAATATAAAATGGTAAAACGAAACATTATTGGTTGAGGTACTTACAACTTTATTCGTCATTTTTTTCGTTGCGTAATCAACATGGAAGCGAAGAAGACGATCCTTTTTATACTGCCTCAGAGCTTCTTCAGCCATACTCTCTGAATAAAAGCCAACAATCCTGAAAGGAAATATTCATGTTATCTTTTTGTAGTAGATAAATTTCAGTTATCAAAACAGCCTTGTTCAAAAACTTTTAAATTCAAAGAGGTTTATTTCCTTAAGAAAGTTTTGAATGTTCAGCATTACCCCGCTCTTACGTGATGGGTGGAATTGAGAGACAATTATGTCGGTTGAATTTGAGTAAGCCAGGGTACAATTTTTCATTTGAATATGTTCAAAAAGATTGAAAAAGTTCAAAAGTAAATTGATAAAGTTATGGAGAATTCCTCTCATTGCAGAGATAAACACATTGAGTAGGTTGTGCAAATTCTACCTAAATTTTACTGTTAAATTTAGAAAAATAACCAGAACAAAGAAATATGAAATGGAATGAGACATCCACGCTAGGTGCAAAATGAAAGGTAAATCAATGCAAACATTACAAAACATTTAGAACGCAATTATTTTGGAGCATTAATAGGGTTTCATAAGCCACTTTTTATCTGATCTAAGATTTTAATCATCTGATTTTTACAAATTCTTACTGAAATGGCAGTTAGTTGCTATAACAAAAAACTGTTGTGTTTGGAGTCACTATAACAATTAGAAAGTAATATTATTCCTACGATAAAATTATTAGCATTATAACTACTGGCCATTGTAAAATTTTCTTAAGGGGGTCATTATAAAGAATGATTCTTTCAAATTAGGTAGAGATAGTTTTTTTAGGATAGTTCATCGTGAAGTAATTCTAGGGTAGTGCAAGTCAAGGTACTCATACTAATTTCACTAATAGACTACGTATTCAGTGGAATAACTTCGTAAAAAAAGAATGCATAGCTTACCCCGCTGTGGTTAATTCCCCTTCTTTAGGGGGAAATACGCAGATATGCTTGACTTTCCTACCCCTTTGGCTCATCAGAGACAAGATTTGGTCCTGTAAGAAAATAAATGGTTATTTTATGCATAAATGTCTGAACTTATGTACAGTTGAAACAGCTAGAAAAAGAATATGAATTGAAATCTACCTATTATGCTAACATTTTTTAAATGCCTAAATATTAAATTCCTTTTTTAAATTACAAAGTTCCCTTCAAGTTTCTCTCTACTATGCTTAAACCTTTTAAATGAGTCCCTAAATATTAAGTTTCTTTGAAATTAAGTCAGGGATATTCTAAGAAGACTTAAAAAACATTAAAAAATACCAAAATAAAAATATTATAATAGTTTTAAAGTACATTTCTATAACCAGAAGTCTGTTTAGAAGAAATTTGGGTCCGTTATCGGACCCTTCACAATATATTTCGTTGTGAAAACGGAACCTCCACAAAGTATTTTTGCCTTAAAACAGACCCTTTTTTTTCATAATACTTCGAATATAGGACCCTATTTTCACAAAAACAGGCTCCTGGCTGAAAAAACTAATTTAACGCAAACTTCAAATTCACAAAATTATGAGTAGATTTTCACAATTTTTTCGAAAACCGGACCCTTCACAAAAAGTCTGAATGACCCTTGATAGACTTAAAGGAACATTATAGGACTTACCTCCGTAAACTGCACCGGAATATTCTTAATGTACAGTTTCGTTAGATCATGGGTAACAGCCCTGAAAAAATAAGAAAATGTAAAAATATGCTCTAGATCTAGAAGATATGAAAGCACACAATAATAAAAGGATGAATCACTTACATTTGGGGATCCCTATAGCTATTAAATGTTCCATTATAAAAATCTTCCGCCATTGGGTCCCAATCATCCAAATACGAAAAGTCACTGAAATTTGAAAAAGAAATTTACAATCTGAAAACTTTCACACAAATATGTAACATGAAAATTAATTCTAAAACAATATTCTTTTAAAAGGGACTCGAAAGTAGAGAGAAGAAAACCTTTTAATGACTTTCAAGTGAATTATTGGGAATTATCTATTCTTAAATACATCTTTCATTAATGGAAATGCTTCTTAATGTCTTAAATTTAGTAAGCTGTAAATGCTAAAGGCTATTCTTTCCTTTGTTCATATTTGCCATGACATTAACAAAAGGACTAAAAAGAGTATTAAACTATTTCTAATCTTTAGTAAAACAAATAGTGAACAATAGAATTTTATAAATTTGGTTGAAATTGAAATTTTAAAAAAAAGTTATGTCATTAAATTGTGAGAAGGGATTGAAAATTTTGATTGATTGAATTTTGGAAAGAAAAATTGTATACTTACTCCATGTCTGTACTTAGAAAATAATATGCAGAGAGATCTAAGAATAAAAAGAAGATTGTTAGAAAAAATTCACATAAAATACATAGTTCCCACTCTTTTGTGAGGACTTTTTTCAAAGACTTTTTAAGGTTCATTTTAAATTTTTCATGAACTAACATAAAGGTGGAAGAATCATTTACGAGCAACAAAACTTTTTCTCTTTAGTACCCCTACTTCAAAAAACTTTCTTATAGCAAAGAATGCATTTAAATTACCATTCACATATAAATATTTAACAATTTCTTTTAACATTATCCAGCAATAATTCTTTCACATATGTAACCAAAAAGCCTTTGTTAGTTATAGTTTTAAAAACAGTTGTGAAAGGTTAAGAAAATATTTATTTTTTAAATACAAACAATTTTTGTATTAGGATTAGAAGACATGTAGGTATTACAGAGGCGAATCCAGTAGGGGGGGCTGTGGGGCTGCAGCCCCCCCCCAGAACCAAGACGTCCAAGTTTTGGTATAGTTAAAAATTGCAATAACGTTTTATTTTTTAAAAAAAATTTGGTAGTAGGTATTACTTTAGGGAGCCTGATTTCCTTTTCCGAGATATTTTTTAGCAGAATCATTATTGTTCAGGGTCTATAGCGGCTGTACACCACGCGATTTGCGACACATTTTGACAATAAGTCAAATAATAAGTTTGACTAATAAGAAACCTCGAAAACTGTCGCTATTGCAGCAAATCGCGTGGTGTTAAACCGCCATAACCCTAGTCATTAGGTAGTTTTTTTTTTTCAAAACATTTATATAGTTAGAAGGTTTTTTTTCGACGGTTTTATGTTTTTGAGGGCGCTGATTACGAATATCAAATTTGTCCCATTGGGAAGGTCGTCTTCATATTCAAAAATCGCAACATTTTTCGATTTCTTGCTTATATTTCAAAAACTACTAGTTTCTCGATCATAATCTCAATTACAGAGTTGAAGTAAACAAAATTTCACTGCTTAAATTTGATTTTCTGAAGAGTGGTTCTGCCGCTTAGAGTGTGCTGAAAAACGGCGATTTTTTCGTCTTTATACGCAAAAAAAAGTGAAAAACATGCGCTTCTACCCTCTACAAAATGAAGTTACCATGCCATGGGCCAGAGGCGTATATAGGGGGGTTAAAGGAAGGGGCCCAGCCTCCCCTCGAAAGTCGGACTAAGTGGATAAAAACGAGTTAATTGCTGTTTTTAAGGATCAAATTTTCAAAAATTTTATGGGGGAGGAACCCCCAGACCCCCTTTTTACTTGGATTTCTATACTGCCCACAGATTTTTTACGTCCGAATTTTCAAACTTATTTCATATCAGTTTTAAGTCTCAAGACAGCTTAAGCTTAACAGTACTAGTTTTAAAGATATTATTTTTAAAAAATTTATATCCCAGGGAGGACCTACTTTAAATTGAATATTCCATCTAACAGCCCTCACCCACAAAATTGCATTAATCCGCCACTGAACCCGAACTAAATTGGCAAAATTTGAGGGGTTTTTTTTGCATTTTTTTGATGTGAAGGTGACCTAAATAAACTTGAAATTTCCATAATTTAATTTATGAATTTAAAAATTGATTAAATTTCCGAATATTTTATTATGGTGTTGATATAAATATTAATGAAGTGCAGGACAAATTAAGCCAAAAGGAGCCGATAATTACAAATTTTGTTGTAATGATTTCAAAATTAAAATTTTAATAATGATCATGTAAGTAAAAATTTAAAAAAAATTCTGTAAAAAATGTGTACCTTATTTATTATTGATAGGTTTTTAAGGTCACAGTTTCTTTGCAGTATATTTTAGTACCATATAAAAGTCTATAGGAGTTACGACATTTGAAACTCAGCCCCCCCCAGACAAAAATCCTGGATTCGCCACTGAGGTATTACATTATTAGGAATTAGAAGACTGAATTATTCAGGTCATATGCTTTTTAAGTTCAATTATCAGATTAATTTAGTTACATAAAAGATTCCTAGAAGTTCAAATAATATGGAGGATATGAGGTACCTACTAGTATATTACAAGCAACACTTGAAACACACAGTGCAACTTGGACAATTTAAAGTGCTGAAGTGACTATTAAGAATGTTCTAAATGTCCAAATCATCAAATAAATTAAGAATTGATCGTCAAAGAACTAGTAACAGATTAGTGACAGAAGGAAGTAAATAAGTGAGAAATGCTTGCTTTGTTTGCCTCGTATCTGTCTGTAAGTAAGAGCTTCAAAGCTATACAGTCATCAGAAGGCTGATAATGTATGGATGAATTTTAACCACTCCCACAACATTTTTAGAAGGAGTGTATGCCAAATCATCCAAATTTGAAGTTAAAATTCTTTAAGAGATAAAATAAAATTAATTTCCTTGCGCACATTGAAATACAATAAGTTGATATGTATTTAAAATTAAAATCTTCTTAAAGACAAAAATTCGAACTGCTTGTTGATGCAAAATAATGAACTATTATCACAATGATTGGGAATTAATAAACCTGACTTTGATTAAAAAAAAAAATCTATCCAAACAAATTTTTTAAATTTTTACAAATAATTTTAGTGCTCCAGTAGTTACATAAATTTTGACTTTCAACATAACTTACCAGGAAAGCATATGCAAACAAAAGCATTTTATATTAACTATTTTTAAACCACATAAAAGTTTGATCTCAAGGTCTGTTTCTGTTCACTATTAAACAAGCTGGTTAGGTACAAAGACAAACTTAATTTTAATCAAAAATTAACTTTGCTACAAACAAAAAAATTTCGTTTCTTAATTATTAATTAAAATAGTAGAAATGAAAGAAGTTAAATTCCTGTATCCCTTAAGATTGTGTGTGTATACTAAATTAGAGTGCCCACCGAATTTTAGGAAATAAAGTTCCTGAACTTTTCCAGATTAATCTTGAAGTTTTCTGGTCAAAAAACTAGCTGTCCATAGAAATTTTTTAGATATTTTTTTTTTAACATATATCTTTTGAAAAGCAAGAAATTGGGAACAGCTTTAGAAAGGGGCCACCCGCCGCCAAGTTTAACCACAGTTCCTAACTTTTCCAGACAGGGATAAGATTGGCAAAAAGTCTAAAAACTGTGCGAACGACAACTAATCTAATTGAGAATAAATCAGAAACTAATAATTAGTTAACATTAATTTCAACAATAAATTTATTTGTATAGTAGAGCCCTGATTATCCGCGAGTGCCACGAAAAAAAAATTTAGTGATTTAGATGTATTTTTAGTGATTTAGATGTAGATTTAGGTATAGTTTTAGTGATTTAGATGGTAGAGCAAAGGTTTCTGCTGTACTGTATATATTTTAAAAGTTTCACATATCATGTTTTTTGTACAATAAAGCATAGTTTTTAGGCTAAAATATTTTTTTCGTGTTTTCACCTCATTTTTAGCCTATTATCGGGTTATCCGCGATTTTCGCTATCCGCGGTACCCTTGCCACCCAATTCCGCGGATAATCGGGGCTCTACTGTATACTTTAAAATTAAAAGTTGGCTTAATTATGAATATTTACCATATCAAAGAGCCTCATAAGTCAAGAACAACAATTTGAATTTAGAATGAAATTCTCAGTCAAAAATTTCAGTTCATTTTTTTTTAAAGTAAAAAATCTGAAATTTTCATTATAGTTTCAAAAAAGTCTGAAAATCAGAATAAATCAGAAAAATCTCATCCCTGTCCAGATTAGTCTTGAAGTTTTCTGCTCAAAAAACTAGATATCCAAATAAATTTTTTAGATATTTCTTTCTTTTTGAACACTTCTTTTGAAAAACAAGAAATTCAAACAATCCAAGTGTTATGCGTACTAAGTTTAGGGTAAGAACACAATCAAAACAAAACTGCCTAAACACAGTATAATCTTTGGTGAAATATCGCTTGCATGGCTTCATTCTTACCCAAATTTGCAGTTAATTCCACTCATTTCACCCTGATAAACAACGAAAATCGGCTTCTTCACACATCACGGTGCACACATCACGGGCTACTTTGCTCAACTCATGTCTAATTATCATCTCTAGTGTTAATAAATTCGTCACATTCTCAATCTTTATAAGCATTCCTTCCATCATATCGGTTAATTTACAGTGATACTGTAATTACTGTATTCGAATTAATCAACAATAACAATCAACATGTTTTATAAACAATCCCTTCGTTGCCAAACAGCAGGAATAGTGTCGGAAATAGGTGAAAGACACTCAGAATAAGAACTTTCATTATTTTTCTTTTTTCAATTTTTAACACAAAATTATACAACCTTTATTTACGAAAAATATCAGGTTAATTGAGATATTTTTCTCTCAAATAGAAGTATGTTAAAAGATTTGCTTTTTAGTTATGCTAAAAAAATTTGTGACGTCATGATTCCTGCTGTTGGTAAATAAATTTATTTACACAAGCAGAAATCATGACGTCACAAAAATTTTCGAGCGTATCTAAAAAGCAAATATTTTAACATAATTATTTTTGAGAGAAATCTAAGATTGTAATTTTAAGTCATGAAACATCCCCCCTCTTCAATGAAAGAAATAAAGATAGAAATTAATTTCTATTCCTCTTTTAAATATTTAATCCCTCTTTTAAATATTATAAATATCTTTCCTATGGGATAGAAATAAAGGAATTAAATTAAAAATAAAGGCGTCGTTCCAATTCACGCCATTTTACAGACATGTGCTTTTCCTTTCATTTTTAAAACTAAATTTAAACTTCATGATATACTTTTTCCAAATTTATTTTTGATATCAGCATGCAAAACTTTATTTAGATCAAAGAATAGTAAGACATGTAAATCTAGCCATTTTACCCACTAAAATTTACAATTTCCTTAATATGGGATCGGAGTTTTTATTTAATAAAGAATAATTAGAGGCCAACAATAATTAAAGGGATGATAATAAATAAATGAAAATTTAATTAATTCTTTAAAACAAAATTATTGGTTAGATGCTATCAATGGAAACGCAAAGGCCAGTTTCCTTCCCCCTCTTTTGCTATAGATAGGTACAATTAGAGAACACGTGTTAGGGTTACGTTCTGGAAAATTCGCGATACCTTTCGAAATGGAATTATATTTCTTTCAACATAAGTGCAACAACCTAACTACAAATGGTTAGTACTATATAATTGAGAAAGCTTTTTTTAATGTAATTCGTACATAGCGGCAAATAAAAATGTAGAAACGTATTTGTGTTTAACATTAAAATAGCGTGGTTCTAAATCAAACTAACATGTTATAAATCATTGTAAGAGAGCGTCATATGAAGAGGAATGCACACTAGGAAGAGAGGCATCATATATTCACACATACAAAAAACTTAAAATTCAAATAAGAAACTTACAGAGATTGTGTCAAGAGAACTTCTAATACTAGACCTCGTGGACAAGAAAAGATGAGAAGACACGCGGTACCCTGGCGTCGCTAACACAGCGAGAGAGAAAAATGGTTTAACGCACGAAGCTGCAGAGGCCAGACGACGAATGGACCGAGACTTGACCAGGGCCAGTTTATATAAGATTGCCTCCCTAACCGAATGGGCATGCGTCGATATCCGTGAAATGACCGTTTCGGCAAGAGCGTGGTTCCACTAGCACGTGGCCATTAAAGGGAAAATCATTGAATAGAGAAAAAAAGTTTTGCATGCTGATATCAAAATTAAATTTGGAAAAAGTATATCATGAAGTTTAAATTTAGTTTTAAAAATGAAAGGAAAAGCACATGTCTGTAAAATGGCGTGAATTGGAACGACGTCCTTTATTTGTAATTTAATTCCTTTATTTCTATCCCATATTATTGAAGAGGAGGGATGTTTCATGACTTAAAATTACATGTGTCTCTTAAAAATAAGTTTTGAGTATTATTGTATTATAAAAACATGCCATCACTTAAGACTGACAGTTTTAAGGATTAAAAAGTACTATTCATAACTTTTAATACATTTTTCCAAATTTGAGAAATAACCTCAAAGTAAACATTAGGTTGCCAGCCCCCGGTACTTGTTAATTATTTAGATCAAAGAATAGTAAGACATATAAATCTAGCCATTTTACCCACTAAAATTTACAATTTCCTTAACATGGGATCGGAGTTTTTATTTAATCAAGAATAATTAAAGGGATGATAATAAATAAATGAAAGTTTAGTTAATTCTTTAAAACAAAATTATTGGTTAGATGTTATCGACTGGAAATGCAGTAGAAAGACCAGTTTCCTTCCCCCTCTTTTGCCATAGATTAGAGAACACGTGTTAGGGTTATGTTCTGGAATATTCGCGATACCTTTCGAAATAGAATTCTATTCATTTGAACATAAGTGCAACAACCTAACTACAAATGGGTAGTATTATTTAATTGAGAAAGATTATTTTAATGTAATTCATAAAGAGCGGCAAATAAAAATATAGAAACCTATTTGTGTATAACAATAAAATAGCGTGGTTCTAAATCAAACTATAACATGTTATAATTCATAGGAAGAGAAGCACAAAAAAAACTTAAAATTTAAATAAGAAACTTACAGAAATTGTGTCAAAAGAACTCCACAAAACTTCAAAAAAAGATGAGAAGACACGCGGTATACTGGCGTCGCTAACACGGCAAGAGACAAAACTATAACACCAGATGCTGCAGTGGCAAGACAACGAACCGAATGAACTCGGACTAGTTTATATAAGATCGCTTCGCGCATGCGCAATGAGTAATGCGCATGCATCGATATCCATGGAATGACCGCGGTCCACGTGTCAAAGCGTGGTTTCACTCCTCTTATGGACGCCATTATAGAGGAAAATCATCGAATTGAGAAAAATTTAACAAGTACTGGAGGCTGGGAACCTCTAATGTTCATAATTTTTTACTTTGAGGTTGTTTCTCAAGTTTAAAAAAATGTATTAAAAGTTATGAATACTTTTTAATCCTTAAAATAGTCAGTCTCTAGTGATGGCATGTTTTTATAATACAACAATTAACAATACTCAAAACTTATTTTCCCCACAATACACAGAGAAAACGCTTTCACTTTTTAAAGAGTCTATAAAGTCCCGGGTTGAGTAAATAACTCGTTTGAATTGAAATAATCCCTTTATTAACAAGTGAAAAATTAGCCTAATGAATATAGTGAAAGTTTTTGCAACATGGGAATACATGGGAATTTTATGCTATAGTGGTGGCTGATCCATAATGTACGGTTGGATTGCTCAAATGTCGAAAATAAATTTGTATGAGCATTGTGGAAATAAAATATTTATTTTTTTTTATATTTATTTATGTAGTGAAAGTTTTTGCAATATGGGACATTAATTTTAAGTAAGGACAGAGCAGGAAATTTTTGCCAGGAATGGACTTGGGTGCTATTAGAACACGTGTTAGGGTTATCTACTTTCTGAATATTCGTACATTCCATTACTGAATATCCATTTACCCACTAAAATTTACAATTTCCTTAATATGGGATCGGAGTTTTTATTTAATAAAGAATAATTAGAGGTCAACAATAATTAAAGGGATGATAATAAATAAATGAAAATTTAATTAATTCTTTAAAACAAAATTATTGGTTAGATGCTATCAACTGGAAGCGCAGTAGAAAGACCAGTTTCCTTCCCCCTCTTTTGCCATAGGTACGATTAGAGAACACAAGTTAGGGTTACGTTCTGGAATATTCGCGATACATTTCGAAATAGAATTCTATTTCTTTGAACATAAGTGCAACAACATAACTACAAATGGTTAGTATTATTTCATTGAGAAAGATTATTTTATGTAATTCATAAAGAGCGGCAAATAAAAATATAGAAACCTATTTGTGTATAACAATAAAATAGCGTGGTTCTAAATCAAACTATAACATGTTATAATTCATAGAAAGAGAAGCACAAAAAAAACCCTTAAAATTTAAATAAGAAACTTACAGAAATTGTGTCCAGAGAACTCCACAAAACCTCAAAAAAAAGATGAGAAGACACGCGGTATACTGGCGTCGCTAACACGGCAAGAGACAAAACTATAACACCAGATGCTGCAGAGGCAAGACAACGAATGAACTCGGACGCAACCGTACTAGTTTATATAAGATCGCTTCGCGCATGCGCAATGAGTAATGCGCATGCATCGATATCCGTGGAATGACCGCGTGTCCGAACGTGGTTCCACTCCCGTTCTGGACGCCATTAAAGAGGAAAATCATCAAATTGAGAAAAATTTAACAAGTACCGGAGGCTGGGAACCTAATGTTCATAATTTTTTACTTTGAGGTTGTTTCTCAAGTTTGGAAATATGTATTAAAAATTATGAATACTTTTTAATCCTTAAAATGATCAGTCTCAAGTGATGGCATGTTTTTATAATACAACAATACTCAAAACTTATTTTCCCCACAGTACACAGAGAAAATTAATTATTATTTTTTAAAGAGTCTTTTGAGTCCCGGGTTGAGTACATAACTCGTTTGAATTGAAACAATCCCTTTATTAACAAGTGAAGAAATAGCCTAATGAATATTAGTGAAAGTTTTTTTTACAACATAGGAATTAATTTTTAAGATTTTAAGTAAGGAGAGAGCAGGAAATTTTTGCCAGCAGAGGACTTGGGTGCTTTTAGAACACGTGTTAGGGTTACCTACTTCCTGAATATTCGCATCACATTTTGAAATAAAATTCCATTCCTTTGAGCATGTGTTCTGCAACCTTATTACGAATGGAATATGGTTAGCATTTATTTATGACAGTGGCGTATATAGGAATTTATTTCGGGAGGTGCCCAAAATTACTCCCCAGCCCCTCCCCCACATATTTAATAGGCCCAATGTAGCTTTTTAGGTGATAACTTTGGTTCTAAAAACTTAATATAGGAAAAGAAAATACAAGTACCAAAGGGGGGTCTGGGGGTCCTCCGCCAGAAAATGTTTGGAAGTTTGACTAAAACAAACAGGTTTTTAGCTAGTTTTTGTACACTAAATCCGAATTTTGGATGTACATTTTTATGAACTTAATATTTAAAAGGTTATTAAAATAGAGTTCCAAGTACAAAAGGAGGTCTGGGGTCCTTCCCCAGAAAATTTTTGGAACTTTACCCCTAAAAACAGGGTTTTTGGATATATATTTCTTGGTTGGATTTTGATTTTGACGAACTTATTATAATAAAGTTGTTAATAATAAAATTCCAAGTACAAAAGGGGGGTTTGGGGGTCCTCCCCCAGAAAACTTTTTGAAATTTGACCCTAAAATACAGTGTTTTAACTTGTTTTGGTACACCTAGTCCAAATTTTGGGGGGAGGGGGCGAGGGCCCCCTCGGCCCCCCCTTATATACGACACTGATTTATGAGTGAAGATATTATGACTAATTCATAGTCTGGCACTGGCTAATAAAATATTAAACCTTTTTGTATCTAATATTAAAATACTAAGTTCTAAATGAAACTATTCTATTTTGAATTGTAACTGAATTTGAAAATTTAAAATTATACTCTTATTGCAGATTACTTAAATAAAACCTCATTTTATTTTTAAAAATGCTTTCATTCTAAAATGTTCCTCGCTGCATCAAATATCGATAAAATGGCTCTCTAAAGGCAAATCATAAAGCAACTTAATTCGAAAACTTAGGAAAATAAAACCTATTAAATTTAAATGACAATTTCAATATTGAAGATTTATTTTAATTTTTCCCCACAAACGCTCTTTCAATAATACAAGAATATTCCAACTTATTCTTCCCACAGAACACAAGAAAAAGTCAGGGGTTAAGTGTACTACATAACTCGTTTGAATTGCAACAATCCCTTAATTAACAAATGAAAAACTATCTTAAGGAATCTAGAGAAAGTTTTTTGCAATATTGGACATTTATTTTTAAGTCAGGGGAGAGCATGAAATTATTGCCAGAGGACTCTGGAATTTTATGGGTGCTATTTTTACACCAACACACATTTTGATTTAGGTAAGAGTATTAGTATTTGTAGAACGTTTCATTTTTATCAAATATTGTTTTTTTTTTTAATATTATTTTGGAATATTTTTCTTTTTCTTTATCAGGGCTTGATTTATTTTATGTATACAAAGATAACTAGTACACAGCAGCCAGAACTCACTAAAACCCTGTACTTAACGTAAATGGATGTAATTTACAGCACATATTAAAAGCATAAAAAATTAATCTTACAGAAGAGCCCCGATTATCTGCGGTGCGGATTATCCGCGAGTGCCACGAAAAAAAAAATAGTGATTTAGATGTAGATTTAGGTATAGTTTTAGTGATTTAAATGGTAGAGCAAAGGTTTCTGCTGTACTGTACATATTTTAAAAGTTTTACATATCATGTTTTTTGTACAATAAAGCATAGTTTTTATGCTGAAATAGTTTTTTCGTGTTTTCACCTCATTTTTAGCCTATTTTCGGGTTATCCGCGATTTTCGCTATCCGCGGTACCCTTGCCACCCAATTCCGCGGATAATCGGGGCTCTACTGTATATAGATCATTAAAATACTTTGGAAGTGCCCAATTTATAATAATTAATTCATATTAATAGAATAGCAATATTGATTTTTATAACTTGCTGTGATCCTTGCCAACCCCCGAAATACTGCCATTCAGTGCTATTGCACAGGTTTGCACATGCCACAACGTGCAGAAAGGCGGCCAACGTGTATAACCAAAGCCACGTGTTAGAAGCTCCCCCCTCCTTCCCATTCTCTGCAATAAAACCCCTTTTTCTCCTTGCAAATCTTTTAACATAATTCTTTTTGAGAGAAATGTAAGAGAGACATATAATTTAAAGTCGTGAAACATCCCCCCTCTTCAATGGTATGGGATAGAAATAAAGGAATTAAATTAAAAATAAAGGACGTCGTTCCAATTCACGCCGTTTTACAGACATGTGCTTTTCCTTTCATTTTTAAAACTAAATTTAAACTCCATGATATACTTTTCCCAAATTTATTTTTGATATCAGCATGCAAAACTTTATTTAGATCAAAGAATAGTAAGACATATAAATCTAGCCATTTTACCCTCAAAAATTTACAATTTCCTTAACATGGGATCGGAGTTTTTATTTAATCAAGAATAATTAAAGGGATAATAATAAATAAATGAAAATTTAATACATTCTTTAAAACAAATTATTCTTTAGATGCTATCGACTGGAAGCGCAGTAGAAACACCAGTTTCCTTCCCCCTCTTTTGCCATGGATAGGTACGGTTAGAGAACACGTGTTAGGGTTACGTTCTGGAATATTCGCGATACATTTCGAAATAGAATTCTATTTCTTTGAAGATAAGTGCAACAACCTAACTACAAATGGTTAGGGTTAGTACAATTTAATTGAGAAAGCTTTTTTTTATGTTATTCACCCAGAGCGGCAAATAAAAATGTAGAAACGTATTTGTGTTTAACATTAAAATAGCGTGGTTCTAAATCAAACTAACATGTTATAAATCATAGGAAAAAAGCGTCATTTGAAGAGGAAAGCACAATAGGAAGAGAGGCATCATATTCACACATACAAAAAACTTAAAATTTAAATAAGAAACTTACAGAGATTGTGTCAAGAGAACTCCTAATACTAGACCTCGTGGACAAGAAAAGATGAGAAGACACGCGGTACCCGCTAACACAGCGAGAGAGAAAAATTTTTTAACGCACGAAGCTGCAGAGGCCAGGCGACGAATGGACCGAGACTTGACCAGGGCCAGTTTATATAAGATCGCCTCACCAACCGAATGCGCATGCGTCGATATCCGAGGAATGACCGTTTTGGGAAGAGCGTGTCCAAGCGTGGTTCCACTACCACGTGGCCATTAAAGGGAAAATCTTGAATTGTGAAAAATTTAACAATTACCGGGGGCTGGGGAACCTAATGTTCATAATTCTTTACTTTGAGGTTGTTTCTCAAGTTTGGAAATATGTATTAAAAGTTATGAATACTTTTTAATCCTTAAAATAATCAGTCTCAAGCAAGTGATGGCATGTTTTTATAATACAACAATACTCAAAACTTATTTTCCCCACAGTACACAGAGAAAACGCTTTCACTTTTTAAAGAGTCTTTTAAGTCCCGGGTTGAGTACATAACTCGTTTGAATTGAAACAATCCCTTTATTAACAAGTGAAGAAATAGCCTAATAGTCCAGGCAACGAATGCTCAAAAAAGGGTATAGAGGGAAATTCTTGGAGCACAATTTTTGACTTCGGAACTTTGTTTGGACTAGTTAGGAGGTGAACATATCAAAAGTCCCCGCCCGTAGCCCTGCCGCCAAAGTGAGGGGGGGTGTTTGAAAGTCTCATTTTTCAGTTTTTGGATAATTACTCATATAAAATGCATCCCCATGAAAAAGTTTCAATTATCTCTTTTAAAGGAGATAAAATTTGCAACCATTTAAGACCATTCCCACGTTTATACGTCCAATTGATCCCGAGTTACATCCCTTCAAAATTGAGAAATTTTTCCCAAAATTCGAAAATTTGAGAAAAAGTCGTTTTTAAAGCAATTTATTGCTATATTACACATTTAAAAGAAAATTAAAGGCTATAACCTTATAAGGCACGTATTTAGCTTTAATTTAAGCCCTGAACCAAGTTTGTGAGATCAATAGTTCTCATGCTATCTTAAAAAAAAACATTTAAATTGGGAAAATGGGATTTTCCCAGTAGTGCAGCCTACAGGTTTGTAGGTACAGTAAAAGAGAAGAAAAGTCGTAAAACATGAAAGACAAGACCACTCTAAACAAAATAAAAGCTGATTAAATTTGCTACAAGAAAGTCCCCGCCCGTAGCCCTTATGCCGGAGGTAGGGAGGGTGTTGGAAAGTCTCATTTTTCAGTTTTTGGCTTATTACTCTTACAAAATGCATCCCCACGAAAAAGGTTTAATTATCTCTTTTAAAGTAGATAAAATTTGCAACAATTTAAGACCATTCCCATGTTTATACGTCCAATTGATCCCAAGTTACATCTCTTCAAAATTGAGAAATTTTTCCCAAAATTCAAAAATTTGAGAAAAAGTCGTTTTTAAAGCAATTTATTGGCTATATTACCCATATAAAAGGAAAGTAAAGGCTATAACCTTATAGGGCACTTATTTAGCTTTAATTTAAGCCCCTAACGAAGTTTGTGAGATCAATAGTTCTCACGCTATCTGAAATAACAAATTGGGAAAATTGGATTTTCCCAGTAGAGCAGCCTACAGGTTTGAAATAATATAAGACTTCACTAGAATAATATAAGAACTCAAGAATAACAAGAATAATATAAGAACTCACTGAAAATTTCAGAATAAGCTCTCTATGATGTCTATAATCAACCCTGAAAAGTCCCCTGAAATCCCCAGCGGGCTTCATTCCAAAACGGCGGATCAAAGATGGCTGCCAAGCAATCAAGTTTTTTTGCCATATCTCAGTCAAAAATAAATATTTTTTAATTCTGTAAAAAGTAATATACTTAGCAATAGAACCTCTTGGAGTTTCTCTCACTTTTCCCAGTGAAAGAATCGTATAAATATGGTTTAAAAGGGGGTAATCGTCGCCAAATGGATTTTTTTTTTCTTTTCACCTAATTTGCCCCCTATCTTCACCCACATAAAAATCCCCAAAAGGAATCGATATAAATTCATAAGTACTATAAATAAGGATTATTTCAAAACAAATTTTTTGAAAATCCGCTTATAATTCTTGCTTGCTTGCTTGAAAACTTGATTGCTTGGCGGCCATCTTTGATCCGCCATTTTGGAATGAAGCCCGCTGGGGATTTCAGGGGACTTTTCAGGGTTGATTATAGACATCATAGAGAGCTTATTCTGAAATTTTCAGTGAGTTCTTATATTATTCTTGTTATTCTTGAGTTCTTATATTATTCTAGTGAAGTCTTATATTATTTCAAACCTGTAGGCTGCACTACTGGGAAAATCCAATTTTCCCAATTTGTTATTTCAGATAGCGTGAGAACTATTGATCTCACAAACTTGGTTCTGGGCTTAAATTAAAGCTAAATAAGTGCCCTATAAGGTTAAAGCCTTTAATTTCCTTTTAAATGTGTAATATAGCCAATAAATTGCTTTAAAAACGACTTTTTCTCAAATTTTCGAATTTTGGGAAAAATTTCTCAATTTTGAAGGGATGTAACTCGGGATCAATTGGACGTATAAACCTGGGAATGGTCTTAAATTGTTGCAAATTTTATCTACTTTAAAAGAGATAATTGAAACTTTTTCATGGAGATGCATTTTATAAGAGTAATTAGCCAAAAACTGAAAAATGAGACTTTCAAACACCCCCCCTCACTTTGGCGGCAGGGCTACGGGCGGGGACTTTTGATATGTTCACCTCCAAACTAGTCCAAACAAAGTTCCGAAGTCAAAAATTGTGCTCCAAGAATTTCCCTCTATACCTTTTCGTTGCCTGGGCTATAATGAATATAGTGAAAGTTTTTTTACAACATAGGAATTAATTTTTAAGATTTTAAGTAAGGAGAGAGCAGGAAATTTTTTCCAGCAGAGAACTTGGGTGCTTTTAGAACACGTGTTAGGGTTACCTACTTTTTTGAATATTCCGCATCACATTTCGAAATAGAATTAATACATTCCTTTGAACATGTGTTCTGCAACCTTATTACGAATGGAATATGGTTAGCATTTATTTAATATTGAAAATGTTTTGACTAATTCATAGTCTGCCTAATAAAATATTAAACCTTTTTGTGTATAATATTAAAATACTAAGTTCCAATCAAACTATTCTGTTTGGAATTGTAACTGAATATGAAAATTTAAAATTATACTCTTATTGCAGATGATTACTTAAATAAAATCTCATTTCATTTTTAAAAATGCTTTCATTCTAAAATGTTCCTCGCTGCATCAAATATGGATAAAATGGCTCTCTAAAGGCAAATCATAAAGCCTATTAAATTTAAATGACAATTTCAATATTGAAAATTTATTTTGATTTTTTTTCCCACGAACGCTCTTTTTATAATAGGTACAACAATATTCCAACTTATTCTTCCCACAGAACAAAAGAAAAACGCTATATTATTTTTTTTAAGTCAGGGGTTAAGTGTACTACATAACTCGTTTGAATTGCAACAATCCCTTAATTAACAAGTGAAAAACTAGCTTAATGAATCTAGTGAAAGTTTTTGCTACATAGGACATTTATTTTAAGTAAGGGGAGAGCGTTAAATTTTATTGCCAAAGGACTCTGGAAATTTATGGGTGGTATTTTTACACCAACACACATTCTGATTTAGTACGAAGAGTATTAGTATTTGTAGAACGTTTCATTTAAATCAAATACTGTTTCTTTTTTCATTATTTTGGAATATTTTTCTTTTTTTTATCAGGGCTTGATTTATTTTATGTGTATGTTATGGGCAAAGTGATTAATCGGGCATTATTAAGAATACCCGGAGTGGAGGAGGGCAAAGTGATAAATTTCATACATAAATTCCACTGAATTTATCACATTGCCCGGGCATTATTAATAATGTCCGGATTTATCTTATTGCCCGTAACATATACAAAGATAACTAGTACACAGGCAGAACTCACTAAAACCCAACCCTGTACTTAACGTATATGGATTAACTTACAGCACATATTAAAAGCATAAGAAATTAATATTATGTTTTCATTAAAATACTTTGGAAGAGCCCTTCACATAAAAATTTAGAGGTTAAGTCATATTAATAGCAATATTGATTTTTATAACTTGCTGTGATCCTTGCCAACCCCCAAAATACTGCCATTCAGTGCTATGGCACAGGTTTGCCCATGCCACAACATGCAGAAATGCGGCCCACGTGTATAACCAAAACCACGTGTTTGAAGCTCTCCCCTCCTTCCCATTCTTTGCAATACAACCCCTTTTTCTCCTTTGAAATTTTCTTGACCTTCGAATGGAATGGTAGGCATTTACCCAGGGCCGTATCCAAGGGGGGGGGTTAGGGGTTCAACCCCCCCCCCCGAAATTTTGACATCAATTTTTATACTGCTATTTTTCTTGAAAATTATGTCTCATAAGGAGCCATCCTCTTCGGGTATAACCCAAAGGGTCTCAAAATGAGTCAAAACCCTACTTTTAAGGGTAAAATTTCCAAAATTTTTCTGGGGGAGGACCCCCAAACCCCCTCGAAATTTTGAAATTAAGTACGGTTTATCCTTCAAACTTGTGTGATTTACAAGGAGTGGTCCTCTTTGATGCAACCTTAAGTGTTGTAATATGAGTTAAAATGCCACTTTTAAAGGCAAAATTCAAAAATTTTTCTAGAGCAGGAACCCAAAACCCCCTTAACATTTTGCCATTTATTACAATATACCTTCTTTTTACCTTGAAAATTCGGCCCATGTGCCCATCTGTCTCTTTGATAAGTTGAAGGAACAGCCAAATGTTCGACCATATGATACTCCTATACTGGACTACAATAAGAGTCCAATTCCTGTCATAGGCGTGTGCACTCTCCTCTGCCAAAGCAAATTTATCAGAAACCCCAAGAGAAACAATGGTTTTCTCAGCCTCCCTTAATTCATCAAGGCAAAGATCACCTTTTACTTTACTCTGATGCTGACAGTTGTAAAGAAATCTCTTTATCCATGCTACTGTATGTACAATCTTTTTGTACTCTGAAAAATGCGAACCCAACAGCCTTGTCACTTCAAAATTCATCATTGAAGTGGTTACACTTTTCTTTCGTTCACAGTTTACTTCTTCTTCATCAACGAGTTCTTCAGATGAGGGCCACCTTTCTCGAGGCAAGTATAACCACTTGGGTCCCTCCCACCATCGCATTTGTAATAACTTTTTGGCTGAACATCCTCGGCTGGGTATATCAGCAGGGTTCATTGAGCCAGGAACATGTCTCCAAGAATTAATACTCGTAAGCTCTCTAATTTCACTCACTCTGTTCTGAACAAATATTCCCCAGGGCTCATTTCTCTTGATCCAGGTTAAAACAGTGGTTGAGTCTGACCAGAAATATACTTCATCACATTCTATTTCCTTTAAAATAGTAGTTGAAAGACGCGAAGCTATGGTTGCTGCCAAAAGTTCAAGTCTTGCGATGATGATTTCTCCTTTTCCTGTCGGAGCTACTCTGCTTCTTGCTTGCACTAATTGAACTTGAACACAACTTGCTGATTCTACTCTAATGTACACAACCACAGCATATGCCAGTTTAGAAGCATCACAAAAGAAGTGTAAAGAACAGTTTTGTGCTCCACTTAGTCCAAAATATCTTGGAAAACATATTTTCTCTATGTACAGTACACCTTCAATCCATTTTAAAAATTTTCTTTTGGTATTTTGATCAACCTCATCGTCCCAACCAAGTTTCGTCTTCCAAATATTCTGAAGAAGCAGTTTGGGGATCAAGGCAAAAGGACAAATTATACCCAAAGGGTCAAAGAGCCTATGTGCTGAAGAAAGAATGGTTCTTTTGGTTATTTTATCAAGTTTCAGTTCTTTTATGCAAGCAGTATTTACTTGAATTGTATCTTCTTTCTTATCCCAGACTAATCCAAGAACATTAGTAGGTTCTGATGTGTCTGCATTTAAATCGGTTTGCTCCCACCCTCGGAGATCAAATTTTCTACTTGCCATAATTTCAGTAGAAATTCTTCTAAATGTCTCTAATTCCTTTGTGTCCTTGACACTTGTCACACAATTGTCCTCATAAAGTTTCTGGATACATTGATTCCTTCTTTTGGATTTGTCTTAAAATACAATCCAACAAATATCTGATAGTTGCGGACAATAGGAAGGGGCACACAACTCTGCAAAAGTTTTTTTAGACAATCTTCTTTAAGCCACAAAAATCTCAGGTAATTTCGATCAGCAGTCCAATTTGTAAAAAAGCCTTTCGAATATCTGCAATGACACCAATCTTCTCGGTTCTAAACCGCATCAAAATACTTGGTATAAACTCAATGAGGTTTTCACCCTTTTCTAGACAGTCGTTTAAACTTGGAAATCCTTTTACCTTGGCAGAAGCATCAAAAACAGGCCTTATCTTGGTTGTGCTATTTTCCTTTAGCACTGGCCGGTGTGGTAGATAATGAACATTTTCTTCACAATTATAATTTACTTCCTCCATTATGCCTTCTTCAAGCCACTCGTTAAAAACATTATCATACTGCTCATAAATGGATTGTGACTTCAGCCGTTTGACAGTCGAATTTAATCTTCTGCAAGCCACATCATAGTTTGATGGCAAAGGGACATGATCTTCTAACCAAGGCATGCTAACCTCAAAACGATTGTCAGCATCAACTCTGTGATAGTCTTTAAAAAATGTTTCTGTACAGCATCTTGTAACTCCTCTTTGGATCTTTTAGCAGAAGGATCAGTAATTCCTAACACATCTAATGACCATAGATGACTAACCAGGTATCTCAGTTGAAAATAGTGAAAGGGAAGAGTGGGTTGCACCAGAATTATTCTTCACGGGTATCTTACCCATAAGAGTCCATCCCAGAAGTGTTTCAACAGCGACGGGACCTTCTTTCAAAACTTTTAAATTTCCAGTTAAAAGCTTGCCTGCCACATCAGCTCCAAGTAATAGTTTAATTTCACTGCCCACTCTAAGAGACCTAAACTCACTGTGGTGAGAACTGTGGTGATTATCACAAAAAAGGCACATCTTCTTATCTTCAGGTCGAACAAATAGTTCAGATGTTGAAGGTATCTGTGGGTATTTACCAAATTTTGGATTTGGGTTTTGCTGCTTACGGCCATATTCACCATAAACTCTAACCTAAACTTAAGTTGGGAAACCGAAGAAAAACCCGTTTTTCTCGGGTCAGAGATAAAAATCCATTTCACCATCGAAAAGTAACCACAGATTCACAACCTGAGTTCGGGTTCAAGTTAAAAAACATAACCGAGCTCAAAGCTAGGTTATACTTCAGTTGAAGCCGTCCGCGCATGCCCAGAACCCGATTTTTACTTGTTTGCACTTTGCAGTGTATAATCAATGGTGGAAAATCTGCGCAAAATTGCATGTGTTGAACGCTTAGAATTCCTCGAAAGATTAGAGAAAAGAAAACAAAGAAATTTCAAAGAAAGGAAAGACTGTTTCTTAGACTAACTAATCTGACTATTTTAAGGTAGTTTCAATAATTATAATATATTTCATGAACTTAAAAACTCTTCAAACAATAAAAAAACTGCTTAAACTACATAATTCTTGGTTAAAAATTAGAATATCATTTACTTCAAGTAGCAGTTGTGCTGCCATCTATAAATCAAAAAGCTAAATGAAATCACTTGAACTCCAGACTTTTTTATACTGCATTAATATAAACTTTAATCTTGTAAAACAACTTTTTTACAATGAAAGAAAAAATATTCCATCATAACAAGTACCCAATGATGAATATTTTAATGAATAAAATATTCATCCATAATCGTACGATCGTACTAATAGATTTAAGATGGCGGCGAAAAGCCTCGACCGAAAAGTTTCGACCAATGAGGATCGATCAGCAATCTGTGGTCAAGTAACTTAAAGTCAAGTAACCGGAGTGGAAAAAATATTGGTGAAATGGGAATTGAACTTGGGGTTTCAGTTAACCTAAACTCAGGTTTCCTAACCTGAGTTATTAAAGTCAGTTTAGGTTTATGGTGAATATGGCTGTAAAATTGCCTTCCACAAATTATTTATTCACCGGATCGAGGAAGCTGGTGTAGATGAGGCCTTCAAATAACTGCAATAATCTTTGACATATATAAAATGGATTTTATTATAAATTTAGGGAAAGTTAAAACAAAAGGGATAGCATTTAGAAATTGTACACTCTCAATTCAACGTCCTAAAACCAAACTACTGCATTCAAATAATTTTCCATCATCCTCTTCAATAGTTGCCAAACTTCCTTCCTAAATGATAAATGTAAACACTACTATGTGGTTTACTAGAGCCATTTTTCACACTCCCCACCTTGAGTTTGAGCGTAATGACTGAAAACTCAAAACTCAACGCAGGGTCCTTGACTGACTGAATTGAATTGACTGACTTGAATGACTTCTGTTCTCCACTCAGCTCGACAGTCCATACGGCTCCAAACCGCTCAATGTAGTTGTCACTTCCAACGGATACAGTCTTTTTACTGGTCTCAGAATCGCTCCAGCTTTTGTTTTTACCAAAGCCACCCGTGGTATGTTGTCCTTGCCTGGATAGAGTTGTTGTATCTTTCCTAAATTCCAGTTCACTCGTGGGTTATTCTCCTCTACCAAGACGATTTCTCCTTCCTTCAGTGGTTTTTCTCTCTTAACCTTCCGTAGTTCTCGTAACTGTCCGAGGTACTCGACCCTGAAACGCTTCCGCAGATTCTGGCTTACTTCTAATTGATATGCTCGCCTCTTTTTCAATTTTTCCTCATCCATTTGGTCTAACTCGGGTACTCCTACTTCTCTAATTCCTTGCAAGAACATAGATGGTGTTAAAGGGGCCAAATCATCCGCATTTTCGCTGACATAAGTTAGCGGTCTGGCGTTAATAAGACTTTCACAATCACATAATACAGTATACATTTCTTCGAGATTCATTGAAGTCTTCCCTAAGGTTTTTCTTAAAATTCTTTTAAGTAAACCTATCAACCGTTCCCAGAAGCCTCCCCACCATGGGGCTGATGGCGGTATGAATTTCCAGGTAATCGGATTGAGTTCTTTGATGACTTGCAATTTTTCTACATCCACTTTTTGGAGTAAACGGGCTGCTCCTACGAAATTGGTTCCATTGTCAGAATAAATGACTGAAGGTTTCCCTCTTCGGGCTATAAACCTCCTCAGTCCAAGTAGGAAATTTTCGGTAGATACTGACGTTAACAGTTCTAAGTGTACCGCTCGATAAACTGCACAGGTAAATATCAGAATCCAGGCTTTTCCTTCCTTTAAATGCAGGGGACCGGCCAAATCAAGTCCGATTATCTCGAACACATCTGCATCTCTTACGCGATCGGAAGGCAAGAGCCCTTCCGAAACATCCACTGGCTTGGCACTAAACTTTCGACAAATAACGCATGCTCTAATTATTTCCTTGACAGTTTTTCTACTCTTTAATATCCAATAATTTTCTCGAAGCTCATTCATAAGCATCTGAACCCCACAGTGTCCGATACATTTGTGCTTATACCTTATTAGGTTCTGTACAACTGGGTGGTCTGAAGGGAGTATTATCGGTAATCGAAAATCATGATTATCATCTCTCAAAAGGACTTTAGTCTTTAATCTTAAGAGCCCTTCATGGTCTTTCATGAGTTGGAAGGAGCTAAGTCTTTTATCACATTCATTTTGAAAAGCCTCTTCTTGTACTTGTCTCAACACGAGGCGTTCTGCTCCACATACTTCTTCAGGGCTTAACTCGCCTGTAATTCTCATCTCTGTGGTTTTCTTCAGGTTTGTTACAAATCTATTCATCCACGCTGTGATCCTGACAATTTTTATATAAGAGGAATAGCGATTATAATATTTTTCCTCATATTTCATCACTGTGGCAGACATGATGGTTTTCTTCTGCTCGGAATAAACTACCTCCATGTTTGGGCAAGTTCTCGATCTTGGCCAATCTTTAGGGGAATTCTTTATCCATTCAGGTCCATTCCACCAACGACTGTTGAGGAGATACTTCATCGAGCAACCCCTGGAGGGTAGATCCGCTGGGTTCATTACTCCCGGGACAAATCTCCATGCGTCTTTGGAAGACAGTTTTTTAATTTCACTGATCCGATTCGAAACAAACGTTCCCCAAGGACCCTCTTTCATGATCCAATATAAGACGTCCATGGAATCTGTCCAATAAGTTGTGTCTATTCTTTCCATTTTCAAGTCTTTTTTCACGGTATCAGCGAGTCTGGCTCCAATCGTGCAAGCCAATAACTCTAATCTCGGGATAGTTGTTCCTTTCAGTGGAGCAACTTTTGAGCGAGCCTGAATCATCTGACAGGTTACTTTACCTTCTTTTTCTACTCTAAAAAAGACACATGTGGCATACGCTACTTGCGAAGCGTCACAAAACACTTGAAGGGAAACTTCAGCGTTTGGCCAGTCTAAGTCGGAAATTCTCCGTGGAAGGTAAAGATCTTTTAGCTTATGAAGGTTCTCTTTCCATTTAATAAATTTTCTCGAAATTTCACCAGGTAATTCCGAATCCCAGGTAGCTTCAGTTCTCCAGCACTCTTGCAAGATCAATTTAGGGATTAAAGTGATTGGACAGGTTACCCCAATTGGATCAAAAATTCGATGGGCCGAGGAAAGAATCGTTCTTTTGGTCACTCTTGTTTCTTTGTCATGAGGTTCTTTGTATGGAATACTCAAGGTGTCCTCTTTCGTGTTCCACAAGATGCCAAGCACTGGGACCTCGTATGCATCTACTTGGGAATTCTCTGCTACTTCCTCCTTTTTTAAGTCATCTTCATAACTATAACGCCAGCCACGCAAATCAAACTTTCCCAAAAACAACAGCTCTCTGGCCTCTCGTTGCAAAGCTACAAACTCTTCCACCGTGTCAACACTAGTAACACAATTGTCCACGTACATTGAGTCTTTTAATTTAGCCGCAGTCTTTTCTAGATGAGCAGGAGCATTATCTAAAAGGTGGTTTAGTACTGCAGCCAACAGAAAGGGACTACAGGTGATACCAAACACAACTCGGCAGTGTCTGTATACAATAACTTTCTCTGGGTTACCACCTTCCCACCATAAAAAGCAAAGGAAATTCTTGTCATTTTCACTTAGAGCGATTTGTAGAAAAGCTTTCCGAATGTCGGAAATAACCCCTATCTTTCCTAAACGAAATCTATTCAACATTGTAGGTATCATTTCGATCATATTTGGGCCCTTTTCTATGCAATCATTCAACGAATAGTGATTCCCTTGTCTAGCTGAACCGTCAAAAACGGGGCGAATCTTCGTGGTAGAGCTCTCTTTAAAAACTGGTCTATGAGGCAGATAATGTAGGATCTTCTCTCGTTCTAAATCACCGGACACTCTTTCGATAATTCCTTCCTGCTCCCAATCTACGAACACCTGCTCATAATCCAATAACTTTTCCGACTTTTTTAAAGATAGCACAGTATTCCTTAATCTTCTTTCGGCTGAAAATCTATTATCTCCGAGCTTTTCATGTCCTATCCAAGGTATACAAGCAATGTACCTGCCCTCCTTATCTCTCGATACTGTGTCTTCAAAATGCTTCTTAGCAAGCTCCTGTAGTTCCAATTTAGATACCTTATCACTCGGATCTGCAATACCCAATGCATCTAAATCCCATAGATCGGATATTTTTCTTTGGTTAGTAAGAAGGGAATGGACTATTAGTGAAGTTCTCGGGGTCGATTTCTCTGATACTTCCAATTTCCCCATGACCGTCCAACCCAACTTCGTTCTTATTGCCACGGGACCTCCTTGTAAAGGCAAAAAATCCCCTGTCCAGAGCTGACCGGCAATATCAGCCCCAACGAGTAGATCGATTCGTTTCGCGCAACTTCCATTTTCCATCACATCGCTAATCGCGATTTGATTTCTCTTTAGCTCTTCTAGCACAGCAGGACTTTGTAATCTGGGAAGATCTTGACATATTTTCGTCTGCCCTAAGGCTTCAAAGTTGCCCTTAAAATCTCCCTTCACACTCCCCAAAACAACCTTGTATCTTTTATGTTGACTTTCACGGGTTTTTAAACCCCCAAATAAACAATGTGACAGGGCCTCAACTCCTTGCACTTCGCATCCCATCCTGCAAGCGATAGCTTCACTTATATAGGACTTTTGAGAACCCGTGTCTATTAGAGCTCGAATCCGTAGGTTTTTCCCTTTACTAAAGAGATTAACGGTCAACGTCTGCATTATAATTTCAGACGAACAAGTCTTATTCGCTAATACGCAGGATTTATTGTCCCCATGGTCAATTGGAGTCGCAGGGAAAATGTCCTTTTCGGGGCACATTATTACGAAGTGCCTCTTAGAGCATTTGTTACACCTTATCATTTTATTACATTTAGGAGCTATATGCCCCGGTTTAAGACAGATGAAACAACAACGCTTCTGAGCTAATAATTGTCTTTTCTCGGCCACAGTCATGCAGTAACCCTGGCTGCACTCATTCGACCAATGCGGTTCGTCACAAAAAATGCACCTGTCCTTAAAGTTTTGTTCCTTAACCAAAAGCTCAGCGGCCGTGAATTTGGGTTTGCGAACATCCTCTCTTCCTTGGGTTTGTTTCCTGCCCTGAGACACGGTTTTCTCCACTTCTTGCCGATATACAGCTGTTTTTTCCCTGTGCTCTACTTCTTCTTTCAAAAATGACAACAGATTGTTTATCTCTCCTTGATCATCCCTTCCACTTCGCTTTCGATTAAAATCAAGGATGATATCTTCGGGTATCAACTGGGCTAATACAGTAAACAGGAGATTACCGTAACTTTTCGTCTCTACTCCTAGAACCTCTAAACATCGAACTTGGCTCATGCATGTTTCATAAAAGCTACGTAACTCTAGTATACTGGACGTCTTGTTTAGCGGATTCAAATTTAAGAGTTTCTTCATGTGGGAATTGATGGCTATATCTTTTTGGTCATACCTTTCTTTTAGTATCTGTAACGCGATCTCGTAATTGTTTTCTGTGACTATTAACCCCTCTAAAGATCTCAACGCGGTACCCTGTAGCAACATCTTTAAGTAGCTGAATTTTGATATTTTGGTCAAATTGTGGTTTAGATGAATGGCGGACTCAAACTGGCTCCAAAACTCGGGCCATCTTTCAATGGCCCCCTCAAATCTAGCAATTTCCAACTTGGGCAGCTTCACTTGACTATTATTAGTCCTCAATTCATCGTTCCTTCTAAATCCCTCTTCCCGTAGCGAGTTACCGAGTTCGGAGTCCTTGTCACTAACAACCGATGATAGTGAATCCTTGTCACTAACCACCGATGCTCGTGAATCCTTGTCACTAACAACCGATGAACTATCATCCAAAGAAGCAATTCTCTTCTTGGCTGACCTGATAACTCTAAAAATTTTTCCTTCGTATTCATCGGCTGTTTCTCTTTCGAACGTGAATTCCTCCTCGCTGGTTAACTCGTCTTCAAACTCCTTATCGAGAGCTATTAAAGAGTCTCGTCGGTACGTGAGCTCGTCCACCCATTCCTCTAATTTGTCCCACTCAATTTCTTCCCTCTCTACCGCCTCTTCTATCTTTTTAATACATTTGGAGACGGCGGTTCGTGCCACGGCTCTTTTGGCTTTCAATCTGTGTTTACGATCCATATTATTACTTAACGACAAAAAGATAGAAATTTCAATTATTAAATCACCGTTTAAAGATTATTTTTCAACTATTTATAGGAACTATTTATCTTACTCATAGAGCTTCCTCGAATCCCGGCAGGGATGCCATGTAAAATTTCCTTCCACAAATTATTTATTCACCGGATCGAGGAAGCTGGTGTAGATGAGGCCTTCAAATAACTGCAATAATCTTTGACATATATAAAATGGATTTTATTATAAATTTAGGGAAAGTTAAAACAAAAGGGATAGCATTTAGAAATTGTACACTCTCAATTCAACGTCCTAAAACCAAACTACTGCATTCAAATAATTTTCCATCATCCTCTTCAATAGTTGCCAAACTTCCTTCCTAAATGATAAATGTAAACACTACTATGTGGTTTACTAGAGCCATTTTTCACAATGGCCGTTAGTATTCCTGAACGGTCTCTTTAAAACAGCATCATTTGCATTTTTTAAAAACGACTGGGAAGCAATGTCCACTCTTTCTTCTGCTTCAACTTCACCCTCCAAAAACTCTAACAACGAATCCAATTCAGTCTTTTTCACCACTTGAGTAGTTTCATCGTCAGGAACCACAGGGTTGGTTGACCGTCTTAAAACCGTTCGATATCTTTCCCAGGCATGCAGGACTCAACAAGGGGAAACAACATGGCAGCATACTTTTCCCTGGTCACCCCCAACACTTCTAAAGCTCTAAGCTTAGCTTCAAGTTGATCATACAACTTTCTTAAAGAACTTTTTCCTAACTTCTGCTTTTGCAAAACAATAGATAATAAATCTCTCACATATAACTGAATCAACAATTCCTCTTTACCATATCTTGACTGCAATTGTTTTAAAGCTTTGGAATAGCTTTCTCCACCCGGTGGAAAACTACTAATCAATTCCTCAGCACAGGAACCTTTCTGCATTGCCTGACTGAGATACAAAAATTTATCATGATCATCTAAGTTCACATCTCCATCTATTTTCTTGAATTGACCCCAGAAATGTAACCAATTTTTCAAATTTCCATCAAACGTTGGCAGTTTAATTTTTGGATAATGCAATAGCGATTTTGCTTGACCCACTGAGCTACTACACACAGACATGTTTTCTACGCCCTCTAAAAATCTGCTTAATTCTTCCAGTTTAAACTCAAAAGCTCGGTACCTGTCAAGATATGCTTCCGATTCATCCAGTTCTTTATTAATTTCGTCTTCATCACGAATTTCACTCAAAAATTCTTCTCTCACTTTTTCTTCGGCTAACAGCAGCGATTTTCCTTTTTCCGAAATAAGTTTCAGTTTCAGTAATTTCTGATCAGAAGTCAAGTTCGTTTCAGATTTCTCAAATTCATTGCACGCTTGTGTAAACAATCGGCGATGCTGTGTTCTGGTTTGTCGCAATCACAGAGTACTAGAACAGAGAGTCCACGGCCATAGGCCGTAATGGAAATCGAAAATTATGACAGCTTGTTACAGGTTGGGAGAATTGTGGCGCTGGGATCGCACTAAACTCACTAGCGTTTGGATCCAGTCTGAATCGTTCGCCGGCTGCCTATGGGAGATCGAAAACACCTTTTTGCGCATGCGCTGAGTTTTAATTTGGCGAGAGATTTAAGCGGCCGGCATACGTTCCAGACTCTAGTGTGGCGCCCTCACATCAGTAACGCATTTGAAAATAGCCTCGTGGACCCTCTGTTAGGATATTTCTCTGTGGTCGCAATCATGGAAGTAGGAAGATAGGGAAGTGCCGTAATAAGTTTTTCCCGTGCCAATGATCGCAACGTTTGGGGGAGCCACTTGCGCGGCATATTTGCTTCCTTTCTAAAGCCGCTTCGTCTTCCTCAGCAGAAAAAGGGATAAATAAAATTATCAACCAGCTTGAAAAATAATTTTTAATGGCAATTGGTCCCATTTCTGAAATAGGTTTACGTAAAAATTAACTTAATTACTTTAATTAAACTATGCATACTATAATTAAATTACTTTATTAAACATTTTTAAAAATTGTTTTAAAAACCCAAAATTTCTAACTAAGTCAAAGTGGCTTTAGTAAGTAAGCATATGTCTGTACCCATCGTCTCCTCTCCTCTCTGATCAACTCAATCAAGAAAATTTATGCACACGTGGCTCCCTCTAACGAAAGAATTCGCACACATAGTACTCTCTATATACTCAATAATAAGCTCTACCGTTGCGATCTTTGGCACGCTGGAAGTACATTAGCGAGATGAGCGAGATAGACCACGGCAGGGCAGTTCCCTATCTTCCTACTTCCATGGTCGCAATAATTCCATCTCAAACAGAAGTGAGTAATCACAATCAATCTCACCAGCAAAAGTTCAGAGTCCTGTCGCGGACGCCATATATCTTAAAATAAGATCTCAACAGTTCAAATCAGAAGACTCTGAGCTAAAATTAATAAATTAATCAGGAACACAGCAAAAATAATCACCAACACAATTTAACAAAAAAAGAACACACATTTATTTACAGAAACTATGGACGAACTACAGCCGTTGCCACACACCGACAACATCAAAACAAACAATGAAAATAAACTAGCAATATCACTAGTAATATCTGATACTGTGAAAGCAACTTTTGAAACACCCTGTATATCAAATTTTTGATATGCATTCGTATTTAAATCAGGAAAGGCTGTTTTTTAGAAGATTTGATTATTCTAGTTTAAATCAATGTATTACTACTTAGGGTTTTTTAAATTAAATCTTAAACATATGGCTTTCAGTCTGTCTTTGAAGTACACAAAAACTTCTCAGTTTTTACTTCATCCTAGTACATTGTTATTTTATCGCTATGCTCTCTATATTTAGTATAAAAAGAAATGTAAAACTAGAAGAAATTTCTACTGAATGATCAATCGCTGGGCAGTAACCTCAATGATATTTATCTATAATCTCAACCATGTTAGAGAAGTTTGATGTTTTTGCTTAAACAAAACTATTATCCTATGCTATGTTTTTGGCGTTTTTAAGTTTTGCAAAATCTAAAGCACACATTAGTATACTTTATATTAGAATTTGTTGGTAATAAATGCTTGTAGTAGGAGGTCTTTCATGTGCCATGATTAATATAAAATTGAGCTTCAGTCTCACAGCTCTTACAACAGCTTGGTAATTGTTATCTTAATTTATACAGTTACAAGTCCTTATAAGTTTTACTCTTAGTAAAATTCCTGTTTGAATTTAAGGTCGTCTTTTCAACAATATTATAACAATTATCTTGTTAATTTTTGTGAACTATGTTTGATTTCAGAAGTAGGAAAACATAAAACTGGGTGAGGTTTGTATTTGAATGTTTATTGGGAACATCAATTACAAACTTTTCTCGGTTAACCGGTTCATCAGAAGAGTGTTCAACTGAAAAATAACTATGTTGTGATATTTCTAACATTTGGTATCTCAAACAGTTTGACGATATTAAGCGGGACAGATGACATAATATTGTACCAAAATTTTGCTATAATTTGTTCAAAGTTCAATCTTAAATTTCTGTTTATCTGGTGTTATAATAAAACTATCGCCAGAAAAAAATGTAAATCTGTGTATTATTGAAGTTTTTTCTTAAAGTTTCTATGTTGGCAAATTGGTCAACGCCTTAATAAACAAGTAGTACTCAAATTTTTATGTACTTGTATTTTAACTTTATTTTGTATAGCGAGAAATTTTAGTAGAAAGTGTGATAAGACACGTTCAAAACTGAAAAATAATAATTATATTTTTTTGTTTAGTAAAATTCCCATTTGAATTTAAGGTTTTTTTTATCAATATATTGTTATAATTTGTTATTTTTTATGAAATATGTGTTGATTTCAGGAGAAGGAAACTGGATGCCACATTTAAATTTACTAACCTTCAAACAAGTTTTTGGTTGACGGCTTTAACATAAAACTGGGTGAGGTTTGTTTTTGAATGTTTGTTTGGAACATCAATTACAAACTTTTCCCGGTTAATAGATACATCATGTGGAAAATATTTACCTACCAATGTCTTAACTCCTTATTATTTGTAATATTCATTCACCTTATATTTGTTCATTACTGTTTTTCTTAAAGATATTCATTTGTAATAAAATTTAGAACTACTGTATTGTGTTTTCTTTGGGAATTCAATTTGTTACAGACAGTATTATATACTCTCAATGACTAACATCATCATACCAAAAACCTCCATTTCTTTCTTTGGACATACAGAATTTGCCTTAGGGGACATTCATAAATTATGTGAGGTCAAAAAGGGGGGAGGGGGGTCGATTAAAATCTCACGTCAACTTTTTAAGTTAGAAATTATACGATTTTCTTTTTTTTTAAGTATGAGAAAGGAAAATCATTTTAAAAAAGTTGTAGGTAAATCTCACGTGGGGGGGTCCAGATTTTGGAAAAAACACCTCATGTAATTTATGGATGTCCCCTTACGTTAGTTTCTGTTCTTATGTTCTGAATTTTAAATAATATACTATTGTTTCTCTTTATATATTTTTGGGCCTTATTGCTCAAGATGCAAAAATTATTTCATCATTGTATATAAAACCAGTTTTTACTCTCTGATTTTTTTAAATCCAAACTTTTCCACCTATATAGTAACACTGGATCTTAAAATCATCTCGAAAATAAAGGGAATTTATGAATGAAATTTATCAATTTGCCCGCCTCCACTCTGGACATTATTAATAATACCCAATTAATCACTTTACCCGTAACATATATATTTCGATTATTGGCAGCAGCAAAATCGCCCCCCCCCCAAACCGAGGCTCTGGATCCGCCACTGACCATTCGAAGATCAAGAAAATTTCAAAGGAGAAAAAGGGGTTGTATTGCAAAGAATGGGAAGGAGGGGAGAGCTTCAAACACGTGGTTTTGGTCATACACGTGGGTCGCATTTCTGCATGTTGCGGCATGGGCATGGGCAAACCTGTGCCATAGCACTGAATGGCAGTATTTTGGGGGTTGGCAAGGATCACAGCAAGTTATAAAAATCAATATTGCTATCAATATGACTTAACCTCTAAATTTTTATGTGAAGGGCACTTCCAAAGTATTTTAATGAACTACATAATATTAATTTCTTATACTTTTAATATGTGCTGTAAATTATATCCATATACGTTAAGTACAGGGTTTTAGTGCTTTCTGCCTGCTGGGTACTAGTTACCTTTGTATACACAAAATATATCAAGCCCTGATGAAAAAAAAAAGAAAAAAACTTTCTATAGATTCATTAAGCTAGTTTTTCACTTGTTAATTAAGGGATTGTTGCAATTCAAACGAGTTATGTAGTACACTTAACCCCTGACTTAAAAAATATAATATAGCGTTTTTCTTTTGTTCTGTGGGAAGAATAAGTTGGAATATTGTTTTACCTATTATAAAAAGAGCGTTCGTGGGAAAAAAAAATCAAAATAAATTTTCAATATTGAAATTGTCATTTAAATTTAATAGGTTTTAATTTTCTAAGTTTTCAAATTAAGTTGCTTTATGATTTGCCTTTAGAGAGCTATTTTATCCATATTTGATGCAGCGAGGAACATTTTAGAATGAAAGCATTTTTAAAAATGAAATGAGATTTTATTTAAGTAATCATCTGCAATAAGAGTATAATTTTAAATTTTCAAATTCTGTTACAATTCAAAATAGAATAGTTTGATTTAGAACTTAGTATTTTAATATTAGATACAAAAAGGTTTAATATTTTATTAGCCAGTGCCAGACTATGAATTAGTCATATCTTCACTCATAAATCAGTGGCGTATATAAGGGGGGGGCGAGGGGGCCCTGCCCCCCCCAAAAAAAAAATTGGACTAGGTGTACCAAAACAAGTTAAAACACTGTATTTTAGGGTCAAATTTCAAAAAATTTTCTGGGGGGAGGACCCCCAAACCCCCTTTTTGTACTTGGAATTTTATTATTAACAACTTTATTATAATAAGTTCATCAAAATCCAACCAAGAAATATGTATCCAAAAACCCTGTTTTTAGGGGTAAAGTTCCAAAAATTTTCTGGGGAAGGACCCCAGACCCCCTTTTGTACTTGGAACTCTATTTTAATAACCTTTTAAATATTAAGTTCATAAAAATGTACATCCAAAATTCGGATTTAGTGTACAAAAACTAGCTAAAAACCTGTTTGTTTTAGTCAAACTTCCAAACATTTTCTGGCGGAGGACCCCCAGACCCCCCTTTGGTACTTGTATTTTTATTACTAACAACTTTTCCTATATTAAGTTTTTAGAACCAAAGTTATCACCTAAAAAGCTACATTGGGCCTATTAAATATGTGGGGGAGGGGCTGGGGAGTAATTTTGGGCCCCTCCCGAAATAAATTCCTATATACGCCATTGTCATAAATAAATGCTAACCATATTCCATTCGTAATAAGGTTGCAGAACACATGCTCAAAGGAATGGAATTTTATTTCAAAATGTGATGCAAATATTCAGGAAGTAGGTAACCCTAACACGTGTTCTAAAAGCACCCAAGTCCTCTGCTGGCAAAAATTTCCTGCTCTCTCCTTACTTAAAATCTTAAAAATTAATTCCTATGTTGTAAAAAAAAACTTTCACTAATATTCATTAGGCTATTTCTTCACTTGTTAATAAAGGGATTGTTTCAATTCAAACGAGTTATGTACTCAACCCGGGACTTAAAAGACTCTTTAAAAAGTGAAAGCGTTTTTTCTGTGTACTGTGGGGAAAATAAGTTTTGAGTATTGTTGTATTATAAAAACATGCCATCACTTGAGACTGACCATTTTAAGGATTAAAAAGTATTCATAACTTTTAATACATATTTCCAAACTTGAGAAACAACCTCAAAGTAAAGAATTATGAACATTAGGTTCCCCAGCCTCCGGTACTTGTTAAATTTTTCTCAATTTGATGATTTTCCTCTTTAATGGCGTCCATAACGGGAGTGGAACCACGTTCGGACACGCGGTCATTCCACGGATATCGATGCATGCGCATTACTCATTGCGCATGCGCGAAGCGATCTTATATAAACTAGTCCGGTTGCGTCCGAGTTCATTCGTTGTCTTGCCTCTGCAGTGCATCGTGTGTTGTAGTTTTGTCTCTTGCCGTGTTAGCGACGCCAGTATACCGCGTGTCTTCTCATCTTTTTTTGAGGTTTTGTGGAGTTCTCTGGACACAATTTCTGTAAGTTTCTTATTTAAATTTTAAGTTTTTTTTGTGCTTCTCTTCCTATGATTTATACCATGTTATATTTTGATTTAGAACCACGCTATTTTATTGTTATACACAAATAGGTTTCTATATTTTTATTTGCCGCTCTTTATGAATTACATAAAATAATCTTTCTCAATTAAATAATACTAACCATTTGTAGTTATGTTGTTGCACTTATGTTCAAAGGAATAGAATTCTATTTCGAAATGTATCGCGAATATTCCAGAACGTAACCCTAACACGTGTTCTCTAATCGTACCCATGGCAAAAGAGGGGGAAGGAAACTGGTCTTTCTACTGCGCTTCCAGTTGATAGCATCTAACCAATAATTTTGTTTTAAAGAATTAATTAAATTTTCATTTATTTATTATCATCCCTTTAATTATTGTTGACCTCTAATTATTCTTTATTAAATAAAAACTCCGATCCCATATTAAGGAAATTGTAAATTTTAGTGGGTAAATGGATATTCAGTAATGGAATGTACGAATATTCAGAAAGTAGATAACCCTAACACGTGTTCTAATAGCACCCAAGTCCATTGCTGGCAAAAATTTCCTGCTCTGTCCTTACTTAAAATTAATGTCCCCTATTGCAAAAACTTTCACTACATAAATAAATATAAAAAAAATAAATATTTTATTTCCACAATGCACATACAAATTAATTTTCGACATTTGAGCAATCCAACCGTACATTATGGATCAGCCACCACTATAGCATAAAATTCCCATGTATTCCCATGTTGCAAAAACTTTCACTATATTCATTAGGCTAATTTTTCACTTGTTAATAAAGGGATTATTTCAATTCAAACGAGTTATTTACTCAACCCGGGACTTTATAGACTCTTTAAAAAGTGAAAGCGTTTTCTCTGTGTATTGTGGGGAAAATAAGTTTTGAGTATTGTTAATTGTTGTATTATAAAAACATGCCATCACTAGAGACTGACTATTTTAAGGATTAAAAAGTATTCATAACTTTTAATACATTTTTTTAAACTTGAGAAACAACCTCAAAGTAAAAAATTATGAACATTAGAGGTTCCCAGCCTCCAGTACTTGTTAAATTTTTCTCAATTCGATGATTTTCCTCTATAATGGCGTCCATAAGAGGAGTGGAACCACGCTCTGACACGTGGACCGCGGTCATTCCATGGAATTACTCATTGCGCTTGCGCGAAGCGATCTTATATAAACTAGTCCGAGTTCATCCGGTTCGTTGTCTTGCCACTGCAGCATCTGGTGTTATAGTTTTGTCTCTTGCCGTGTTAGCGACGCCAGTATACCGCGTGTCTTCTCATCTTTTTTTGAGGTTTTGTGGAGTTCTTTTGACACAATTTCTGTAAGTTTCTTATTTAAATTTTAAGTTTTTTTTTGTGCTTCTCTTCCTATGAATTATAACATGTTATAGTTTGATTTAGAACCACGCTATTTTATTGTTATACGCAAATAGGTTTCTATATTTTTATTTGCCGCTCTTTATGAATTACATTAAAATAATCTTTCTCAATTAAATAATACTACCCATTTGTAGTTAGGTTGTTGCACTTATGTTCAAAGGAGTAGAATTCTATTTCGAAAGGTATCGCGAATATTCCAGAACATAACCCTAACACGTGTTCTCTAATCTATGGCAAAAGAGGGGGAAGGAAACTGGTCTTTCTACTGCATTTCCAGTCGATAACATCTAACCAATAATTTTGTTTTAAAGAATTAACTAAACTTTCATTTATTTATTATCATCCCTTTAATTATTCTTGATTAAATAAAAACTCCGATCCCATGTTAAGGAAATTGTAAATTTTAGTGGGTAAAATGGCTAGATTTATATGTCTTACTAAATAATTAAAAAGTACCGGGGGCTGTCAACCTAATGTTCTTAATTTCTTACTTTGAGGTTATTTCTCAAATTTTGAAAAATGTATTAAAAGTTATGAATAGTACTTTTTAATCCTTAAAACGGTCAGTCTCAAGTGATGGCATGTTTTTATAATACAATACTCAAAACTTATTTGTAAGAGACACATATAATTTTAAGTCATGAAACATCCCTCCTCTTCAATGGTATGGGATAGAAATAAAGAATTAAACAGGGCTTAAATTCTAACCAAAGAAGTACCGGTGCGCTACTATTTCAGCATTACAAATATTTACTGATTAATGAATAAATATCAGTAAATATTTACTGAAAACCAACAAGTACCGGAGCTCCGCTCCGGTGCAATTTAAGCCCTGGAATTAAATTAAAAATAAAGGACGTCGTTCCAATTCACGCCGTTTTACAGACATGTGCTTTTCCTTTCATTTTTAAAACTAAATTTAAACTTCATGATATACTTTTTCCAAATTTATTTTTGATATCAGCATGCAAAACTTTTTTTCTCAATTCAATGATTTTCCCTTTAATGGCCACGTGGTAGTGGAACCACGCTCGGACACGCTCATGTCGAAACGGTCATTCCACGGATATCGACGCATGCGCATTCGGTTAGGGAGGCAATCTTATATAAACTGGCCCTGGTCAAGTCTCGGCCCATTCGTCGTCTGGCCTCTGCAGCTTCGTGCGTTAAAAAAAATTTCTCTCTCGCTGTGTTAGCGACGCCAGGGTACCGCGTGTCTTCTCATCTTTTCTTGTCCACGAGGTCTAGTATTAGAAGTTGTCTTGACACAATCTCTGTAAGTTTCTTATTTAAATTTTAAGTTTTTTGTATGTGTTTTATTTGCCGCTCTGTACGAATTACATTAAAAAAAGCTTTCTCAATTAAATACTAAATAGTACTAACCAGTGGCGTATATAGGAATTTATTTCGGGAGGGGCCCAAAATTACTCGCCAGCCCCTCCCCCACATATTTCAACTGTCCAATGTAGCTTTTTAGGTGATAACTTTAGGTTCTAAAATCTTAATATAGGAAAAGTTCTTAGTAATAAAAATACAAGTACCAAAGGGGGGTCTGGGGGTCCTCCCCCAGAAAATTTTTGGAACTTTATCCCTAAAAACAGGGTTTTATCTTGTTTGACTAAAAAAAACAGGTTTTTAACTAGTTTTGGTACACTAAGTCCGAATTTGGATGTACATTTTATGAACTTACTATTTAAAAAGTTATTAAAATAGAGTTCCAAGTACAAAAGGGGATCTGGGGTCCTTCCCCAGAAAAGTTTTGGAACTTTATCCCTAAAAACAGGGTTTTATCTTTTTTTTGGAACACTTAGTCCGAAATTTGGACACATATTTTTTGGTAGGATTTTGATTTTGATGAACTTATTATAATAAAGTTGTCAGTAATAAAATTCCAAGTACAAAAGGGGGGGTTGGGGGTCGTCCCCCAGAAATGTTTTTGAAATTTAACCCTAAAATACAGTGTTTTAACTTGTTTTGGTACACCTAGTCCGAATTTCGGGGGGGGGGCAGTGCCCCCTCGCCCCCCCTATATACGCCACTGGTACTAACCATTTGTAGTTCGGTTGTTTCACTTATGTTCAAAGAAATAGAATTCTATTTCGAAATGTATCGCGAATATTCCAGAACGTAACCCTAACACGTGTTCTCTAATTGTACCTATGGCAAAAGAGGGGAACGAAACTGGCCTTTCTACTGCGCTTCCAGTCGATAGCGTCTAACCAATACATTTATTTATTATCATCCCTTTAATTATTGTTGACCTCTAATTATTCTTGATTAAATAAAAACTCCGTTCCCATATTAAGGAAATTGTAAATTTTAGTGGGTAAAATGGCTAGATTTACATGTCTTACTATTCTTTGATCTAAATAAAGTTTTGCATGCTGATATCAAAAATAAATTTGGAAAAAGTATATCATGAAGTATAAATTTATTTTTAAAAATGAAAGGAAAAGCACATGTCTGTAAAACGGTTGGTCCTTTATTTTTAATTTAATTCCTTTATTTCTATCCCATAGGAAAGATATTTATAATATTTAAAAGAGGGATTAAATATTTAAAAGAGGAATAGAAATAAATTTCTATCTTTATTTCTTTCATTGAAGAGGGGGGATATTTCATGACTTAAAATTACATGCGTCGCTTAGATTTCTCTCAAAAATAATTATGTTAAAATATTTGCTTTTTAGATACGCTCGAAAATTTTTGTGACGTCATGATTTCTGCTTTTGTAAATAAATTTATTTACCAACAGCAGGAATCATGACGTCACAAATTTTTTTTAGCATAATTAAAAGCAAATCTTTTAACATACTTCTATTTGAGAGAAAAATATCTCAATTAACCTGATATTTTTCGTAAATAAAGGTTGTCTAATTTTTTGTTAAAAATTAAAAAAAAAAATAATGAAAGTTCTTATTCTGAGTGTCTTTCACCTATTTCCGACACTATTCCTGCTGTTGGCAACGAAGGGATTGTTTATAAAACATGTTGATTGTTATTGTTGATAAATTCGAATACAGTAATTTTGAATTTCACTCTTAATTAACCGATATGATGGAAGGAATGCTTATAAAGATTGAGAATGTGACGAAAGTGGTAAATGAAGTGAATCCGGGCCGCAGTCTACTTTGGCGATTTTTTTGGCGCCAAGTATGACGCCAAAACACGGGTTTGAGAATACGACCATCCGACCAAAATGGCGGCCGTTGATCGGATTTTCAACTGCGAACTAAGCAAGAAAATATCGCTAAAAAGAGCGATCTTACCTTCTAAAGTTTTTGCCTTTTAGGGGCTGTTGACGTCGGCTGATCATCATCGGATGGATCGGAATCAACAATGTCCGATGCTCCGGCGGTTGAGGTCGAAGGACCACCGGACGCAGGAGTAGGATCCACTTCCTGGGGCGGATACAATTTACCGCACATCTCAAAGAATGAAAGCATTTTGTCTGCTGGTGAGACGGAGCTCTTCATCCAAACGTACTCAGCAAGATAAGAATCAAATTGATGCTTTACCTTGTTGGTACCTCGGAAGCCCCTTTTCACTGCACTCCAAGTGCCTTCAATTGAATTAGTGTGCGCCCCAGTAGCCGGGTCCTTAAAAGTATACTTGTGATTAACTGAGAGATGCACAAAGCCCTTGTGAGAGAGACATTTGTACGACCCCCCAGCAATCAGAAATTACAGTAGTCCCCGGAAGAATGCAATCGGTTATGATTTTGAGCAAGGTTTCCGCACTGCGGTTTTCCACAGGGGCAAAAAAACAACGGCCTGTTCCCCGTTCATATCCGCCAAAGACCCATTGCCCCTCCACCCTTTTTCCTCTCTTAAATTTTCGTTTCCCAAACTTGCTCTCATCAATTTCCACCACAGTCCCAGGCCCCCCAATTTGTGGCATACCAGAAATAAAAATCTCCAGACAAACTTCTCTGCAGAAGCTTGCCCAGTGTGTAACGGTCGAGCGAGCAACCTCACACTGGTGTGCAATGAACCCCAGTGACAACCAGTCACTGGGTGACAACCAGTGACCCAGTGACCCCAGTGACAGTAAACCCAACAACAACAGATTAAAAGAATTTTGGTGATTGGGAGATTGCTCCCAGAAAACCACGTCCCCAGCCGAATGGATCGTTTAACAGTTGATCTCGTACAGCAACACCTCCAATAAAGCTTGTCGGTGGAATCTGTACGGGGAGCGAGCTGCATAGGCTTAGTACACACAGGACAAATGTACTTGCTCCCAACTAACACGTAATCCTGACAGAATTTTATCACCGAAATGGGATCTGTGGTGTCCTCCATCATACGATGATATGTCCTCATGAGACTTATATCACCAAAAGAGGAAATCGCCCGAGACGCACTTGCAACTGCCATAACACTTGACTACAGTCGAAGAATCACCAGAAGACAAAATCAAACAATCCTTGAGAAATGCAATAAATTGGTACCTGAAACCCCAGCAATGGACCGTTAGGGTAAACTCCTTTGTCCGCGTAACACAAAAAATCGCGACGAAAATTCACGACCTTCTCATTGAGAATCCAGAGTGGTAAAGAAATGGCAAAGCGCAAAAAGCATTAAAATCAGTTAAACCTAATTAAAAACAAGCTAGGTCCAATCATTTTCAAAAAGTAGAGGAGCGATTGTATTACGAACGCTATGGGGTAGGCGGCAGGCCCGTGCTGGCCAGGGGGGACAGGGGGACGTGTCCCCCTGCGCCCTTTGCTCAGGCGCCCTTTTGAAGAGACAATTTTTACATATTTTGTTAATACTCGTGCTTCTCTATGTTTTCTCTGGGTTCCTTACTTTTATGAAACTATAACTTAGTAATTTAGCAATTCAGTTTTACTTCATCAGGTCTGAAGCATGAGGGCGTCAAGAAGTTTTTTAACGCCCTCCCTCCCCCATTTTACCTTAACATCAAATTTCGTTATGAATTTTTAGGGCGCCTTTACTTAAAGATTAATCATACATTAACAAGGCAAGGTGGTTAATTTTCAAGGCACCGAAGCCCTTAGTTAAACACATTGAAATTGCTAGGGCATGGTATTTTTACTACGGCGCCCTTATTCAAACTGTCTAATGGGCGCCCTTAATCAAAACAGCAGTGAAAGTGTTTGAAAGTGTTAAGTCAAGGTAGTGTTTTTTTTTCACTAGGGGATCCTTAAGTGTTTTCAGGGCGCCCTTTTTTATGCAAGTTGGCGCGAAATTTTAAAAGCTCCGCTTTAAATTTACTGCGGTGATTTTTCATGCCGCTCTTGCTCTTTGTTTAATATTTCGAATTTGCGAGGGCGGGGCGGTGTTTTTTATAGTCTGTTCATTTAGAACTGGCGCCTGAGACGAAATGTATTAGAAGCAGTTACTATTGTAATTATCATCGAAAGCATTTTCTTCTGCAATGACAAGGCAGCCGAAACAGAAGTAGTTAAAATACTGTAAAAAAATCGGTCACTGAAGTTGTGTGATGACCGTTATGAAGCATATTGATCCTGTTTCAGGCGCCAATTCTAAATGAACAGACTATAGACGTCTTTCTTCATGCACGTACCAGAAAATGCAAGGGCACAACACTGATTTTTTCTTGGGCCTGTAATGAAACACGTTAAAATTGCAAGGGCGGGCGTTAATTTTTTTAGGGCGTTCTTATTTACAGAGGCGCAGCCACGGGGGGGGGGCAGCTGTGCTTTTTTAGATCGCTTTTTTAGACCAGCTTTTTTAGATCGTGTATTCTTTTGTAGAAAATTATGAAAACTTGGAATTCCCTTCAAGATTTCTCAAAGTTCATATCAGAATGTTCATCATTCAGCGGCCCAACCTGGGGGAGGGACCGAGTTCGGAACAAAAATAGTACCTCATTTCCACTATTTTCACAAGGAGAACATCTGTGCAAACATTATATTGTTGATTCACTGATAACGGTTCTGGAGGGAAGCATACAGGTGTGGAGAGGGTTGTTGAATGGGCGTGGACAGTAGAGATAAGGGAAATAGGGCAATAAACGGGCTGCTGAGCAGTTGGGGGGGTCTAAAGCTTTTGTTAACTCCTCTTTTTACTCATCCTTTAGTTTTCACTTTATTTACGAGAAAATAATTTTAAAATGAAATTTCAATAACTAAATTTTTTAAAACTACAGCTTTTTATGCTCTTGACCAGTTGCTAAATTGTTTCTAAATCTATTTTGGTGTCTTTATCAAGCTTTCATAAAATATTTTACATTTAATATTGTAACAGAATATAAAAATCTCATAAAATTAAAAATATTTTATATTGTAAAAATAATTTTTTCATGCCAGAAAAATTGTTGTACGTTAACCTAATAAAATATATACAACTGAATTATATATTTTTTGCATTGACGAATTGCGTATAATTTTTATATTATTGCTATTACTACTAATAACAGAGTCATGGACAGGGCCGTGCGGTGCTATGAAGCAGAGAGGCGACCGCCTCAGGCGCCATTTTAAAGGGGCGGCAAAATCCGCCTGACATTTTTAACCCCAAGCACCAAATATATTTCTTCAAAATCTTCATTTGAAAATAACAATTAATTTTTTTACCAAATGTTTTATTTAAATTTTAAACTATGTTAATCATTTCTTTGATTGTAAGCTAATTCAAAAGCAAAATGTAAAACTGCTTCTATAATTTCATATACTGTTGTTCCCCTACCCCAGTTAGTACTACCAAAAGAGCATTCATGTACACGTGAAAATTTGTTATCTGTAGAGTCTGGAATGTTATTTTAAGATATCAGTGGTCTCCAGGTTGCTAACTAGACGCGGAATACACGAAAGAAATTTAGTGATCAATCATTTGATTGTTTGGACATGGGTTGACAGCTAGCCAGGGGCTCATTTCCTGTTCTCCGAGGGGGTGGAGACATGCTGATTGTACATCCTTTCATTTGGAAAATCGACCACTCCAACCCCTCATATTTCTAGGTATTTTACCAAAATATTACTCTTTTAACCACTTAACTGTTACTTTATTTTGGCGTAATAGGTCTAAAAAAAGCATATTTTTCAAAACAATATTCGAACTTAGATTAATTAACTCAAACCAAAAACATAATCAAAACTCATATAAATTATGAATTTAACATTATATTTCCGTTTTAAAACTTAGCGAAAATGCGGCACTTTTACTTAAAGTTGGCTTTTTTCCGAACATCGTTTTCAACCGGAAAGCAGATTTTACAGGAAAGGATGGTAAATAAAATGTTTTATGAAGTGAATTCTTTATGTTTTATTCAAAAAATACACTTTTATGTGATCAGATATCAATCGCAACCTATCAATCTCATTTTAATAAGCAAAACGTTCCAACATCCACGTGTTGTGGCTCGGCTCGGTTTGTGGATATTGAAAATAAAAGAATGTTTGTACTAGCTGGTTTTCGAGCAATAAAACAGCTGCAGTGGAAATTGCACCCCGTGATGGCAAGAAACTGGTGTAGAAACATGCTGCCCCGACCCCTTTTTCTTAGAAAGGAAGGGCCAACCAAAGCATAAAGGAATGCTTGACCAATTTGTCCTTCACGGTTAATTTTAAAACTGATAAGAGTAAAAAAGACTCCTATGGACAAGTAGAGACATCTATGTAGAAAAAGAGAAACTAAAACCATGAAAAAATCAGGAAAAAACTTAGCATACAAAGCGAGAATCAACAGACGGAGCGCCGTTGGACCTTGCCCGAGCACCGTTCGGGATAATCAGAGAAGTACCTCTTGCGAGTGCCCGAGCGGTGCTCGGGGCCTCGGGCAAAACAGGCAAACGGTTAAGTGGGGTCACACACAATAGTGGTTAGGTTGAAAAGGTATGGGTTATTTCATTTGGTTGGTGAGACAATACTTGAAGGATTTACGATTAGCCCGAGGTTCACTGTTTTCATGAATTTTTGAAAAATTTCTGAACTAACTGAAAACTTATCATCTGTAGCGGAGCTGGAGGAGCCAAAAATTTTCTTTTATGGTTCAAATTTTAAAACATTTCTGGGGTGAACCCCCAAGCCCCTATCCAAAACTGATGTATGTATATTTAATTAACTGTGCTTTCTTTTTCTTGGAAAATTATGTTACATACAAGGAGCGTCTTTTTTTAGGGGGGGGGGTAACCCAAAGGGTTTCAGAATGAGTTAAAGATTTCTTTTAAGTGTCAAATTGTAAAAAATTTCTTGGGGAGGACCCCTAAACCCCCTCCCAAAATTTGATGTATATTTATTAACTGTAGTTTTTTTTCCATAGAAATTTGGTGGCTTATCAGGAGTAGTCCTCTTCATTTGTAACCCAAAATATCTCAAAATGACTACTTTTAACATTAAAATTTCTAAAATTTTTATGGGGGAGAGCCCCCAGACCCCCCTTTTTAATTTAACTCATATTGTTACATAAAATTTTTATATTACGTGCACCTAAGAATATTATGTATCTCAAATAGCATTATTGCTTTACTTTTTTGCATTGAGAAAGGAAATTTGTGAAACGTTGCCAATCTTAACAGAAAAGTAAGATTTTAGGTTTACTAATTATTATTTTGGCGGCGCCCTTTCACCCTTTGTCCACCGCCCTCTGAACGTACCCAGCACGGGCCTGGTAGGCGGTTTTAAAAACCACTTAATTTTGAGAAATAAGTGTCATTAGTATTACGAAGGCTGTGGAGGAGGCGGGGTTGAAAAAGGAGAAACTGAAACTGAGTGTTAGGGTTGCCATGAAGAAACCGGTGGGGTCCGAGATCCTCTACGAGCAGCTGGAAAAAAGGTACACCAGAATTGAACCGTTATCGCCACATCCGTCCGCCAAATTTGGCGATAAAAATCTGCGGCCCGGATTCGCTTCATTAACCTACATTGTTTTCCTCTTGAAAATTCTACCGCTTACAAGAAGCGGTTACCCTTTGCGAAGTTGTTTTAAATGAGATAAAATACAAGTTTTAACCATCAGTGGCGCATTATCTGTAGGTTTCACAGTTTTTCAAAATAAAAAAACTCATTTTGATAAAACTATTTAATTTGATATAAATTTTGTTTTTAGGACATTTGTATTGATGATGGAGTCCAGTTCTTCCTTTGCCATGGAGGTGCCTTGTGATTTGCCCAGCCAGGAACAAACACCTCAAAACGATAGCCAGGAGGTGTCAGAACCTCTGAGCCATTCTCCCCTGAGGTATTTTTTGTTTTACTATTTACAATGACACCTGTTAAAATACCCCTGTGGTATATTTTTATGTTACTTTATTAATTATGAAAATCATCTCACTTGATATCACCAATATTTAAAAGTAGATTGTGAAAAACATAAAATAGGTCTCTGGCCCATTTTGAAATTTTACTCAAATTTACAGAATGGTGACTAAGGTGGTATCCTGGTAATAATTAAAGGTTCCACTCTCATATTTTTCTTTAAGAATGTAAAAGTTTCAAAATACAAATTAGGGAATTGTTTTAAACCAGACATGGGCAAACTTTTTTAGGGGTGGGCCGGATAAAATACAAAAAAATATCTGGGCGGGCCGGAGACAAAAAAAATAACAAAACAAATTTTTATGAGTGATAATTTTTAAAGTTGATTTTTACAGCACACACAACCTATATGAGAGTTTTTTTAGAGAGTTAGGGAAAAATTTGGAAAAAAAGTTACAAAATTGATCGTTCTTTAAAAGTGTAGGAAGGCGCATGTGACAGATGAAACTGTGATTCTAAACGTTTTTCATAATCTGGTAGAAATTAGGATGAGCTGATTCGCAGTAGTGTAGGTGGTCATATAAAAACAATTTGTCTCATATGTAACTGTAGGGGTTATTCAAAACCCTGTCGCGGGCCGGATCGACTCGTCCGAAGGGCCGCACTTTTTTGCCCATGACTGTTTTAACACTTCAATGATAATATAGGACTACATAGTTGTGATTCTATACAATGCAAAACTTGTGTTACACTGTGTTTAAAACTTTCTTGTATCAAATCGCTTATTTTATCAGTTGGATATTGTTATCATTCTACCCTTGGACAAAGGTGATGATCACATTAAGTGGAGTCGACTTAATCTTTCATTTTTTTTTTTGGTTCAATAAATATTCTGGATCACCCTGATTAAAATATATTTTCTTTATTTGCATCTCATTTTTATATTTTTTTTCTTCCGCAGTGAAGAGCAGTCCTGCAATATTCAAGAGATAGGAGTTATTAGTGTTGGAGAAGGCTATCAAGCCGAAATACCTGAGATGACTTTCGACAGTGATGTCCATGCGGACCAAAAGGTCTGGGATCCAAGAAGGCTTCCAGAGGAGGTAGTGGACGGATATCTTGAGCTTCTAAGGACCCGAAATGCCAATGAAGAAGAGAAAGCACTCTGGATTTTGCATACATGCAATTACAATGTGGAAGAAGCTGTGAACAGACAACGTTTTGCACCTAAAATGATGATAGGATTTGACTCAGACTGGTCCGATGCAGACCGCAAATGTTTCGAAAGAGCTTTAAGAAAATGTGGGGAAAATTTCCACGCCATTCAAAAAAAACTACGCTCGAAATCTGTTAAAGAAATAGTGGAATTTTATTACTACTGGAAACATCAGAGAATGCACAAATGAAAGGTAACTCACTGTGATCAAAATATAACTTTTACTATATACCTGTACACTCGTTTCTATGCATTTGAGTCTTTATATATTTTGTTTAGTGTCAGACTGTACAAAGCTAACTTGTTGATAGTTCAGCTATGAAATTTACGGGGTTTTATGTAATCTGAAGTCTGCAATGTTAAATAAATTAATGGTAACTCACTGTGATCAAAATATAGCTTTTGTATACCTGTACAATCATAATTGTTCCTATGAATTCGAGCCTTAATACATTTTGTTTAGTGTCGGATTGTACAAAGCTAACTTGTTGATATGGTCTGCAACGAGATTTTGTCGCTTGGCAGCCCTAGGAGAAACGGGACTCAGTACTTTTTTGGGGGGTGGTGGGAAGTGGGATTGGCCTACGCACGCCCGCCAACTTATTCCTCCCTCCAGAAACTATGCCAAAGTTGATGTTCCAAAGAATTGCGGGTTTCGCGTTCTTTTCTTTGAGACCTGTCTTGGTGGTGTAACTTAATTTTATTAGAGGTTAAACTTAAAACTGTTAAGCGACTGTATGCATGTTATATTTAATAATTATTTCCATTAAAAATAAGTTCAATCGACTTTTCTACTTGTGATAGGATATATCATTAAGTAGTGCTGTCTTTAAAAAAAAAAACACTTTTTTATTTTCCTTCATAAAAGTTTTTTTAAAATATAATTAAATAAAAAAAAAAGTGTTGTAACGGCTCATCCTTCCCAACATTTTAGTGCCTAGTACTTTTAATTCCAACTCTGGTTACAATTTGGCAGACAATCAATAATTAAAAAAAAAAAAACAATTTTCCTAAACAAAGTGTCATCATAAGTAAACGTCCTTAGATAAAGGGTTAAAGAATGATTACTTTTCGTTGCACATCTAATATTTTTTTTTAATTCTTTCGTTTTACATTGAGAACATTTTCTTATAAAGTACGATTTTAATGATTACTAACCAAACCACAACATATCAGCTTTTTTTTATTAGAGAAGTTCATTACTTAATCTTTCAATTGCATTGATGTTATGAGTTCACGGAAATAGGACAAAAACAAAATTAATCCGGAAATATCATTGCCTTTTAATAAAATAATAAAGTCCCACTCGTTTAAAGGGATGTTTAATTTTTTTATTAAAAAATTAACTAAAATTACCAATTAGTAGTAATCGAGGCGTATGATACATGTTTAAAAGCTATTTTTCAGAGCGAAATACGAATATTCTTTTTAAATTGAAAAAAAAATCAATTAAAAGTTAATGTTAATGATGTTAAAGAGCTTATGTCAGTTAAAAAATATATTTTGTTCACTCTTTTAAAATTTGAAACTTTACGGCAACAGTGAAGGCCCCCTCCCCCATAAACACATAGAGGTCCGTATTCACCTAAAGGAAACATTTTATTTTTAAGAGGTAATTACATTTTTTTCAAAAAGTAGGATCATTTTTCGATTCTTGAAAGTATAGGCTACGCGTACAATTAAGTTTCAAACACTTTTTTTAAAAACATCTAGGGGAAAAACCTGCTTAAAAGTTGAATAGGCTGTTCATGGAACTTTCAAAAATTGTTTAAAAATATTAATAATGCGATTTCAACTACCAAAAGTAATTGTGCACATAGGCCTGTTTCTGATCTTGCTCATAAAGCAAAAATAGGGAAAGTGCGATCAAAATTGAAGGCTGTATTAGTCGGAGAAAATTTCCCATAGGATAACATGGAAATCGTTCAAGGGGGGGAATCGGGTAAGAGGACTCTTAACGGTGCGGTGGTCAGAATACCAAATCAAGCAAATCAATGTTTGTTAGAGGTTGCCAGAGGCTCAGAATACGACCGTTAGCATAACGTTACAAAACTACAATTTGAATTGCTTCAAACAAAAAAAAGGTACAGATTACAGATTGATACATTACCTAAATTATTTTTATTAAGTATTTAAAATTTTCACATAATTGAAAAAAAAACTGTGAAATTTCTTTGCTTAAATTTATTAAGTATATGTTAAATTAAATTTTTACAAGCTTATAATCAGCTTACTTCAATTGCATAGTACTTATCTGATAACCAACTGACTTATCCCCCTTCACAAAATTCATACTACAAACCAATTTGGTTACATGAATATCTTGTACCCTTTTTCCCAAACCATTTGATTTAAATTTCTGTTTGGAATCAATTTCAGATCAAATGTTATGATTATAGCTTTTATAAAATATTTCTAAATTTCCATCAACATTTTCAGCAGCATGTGATAAAGATTAATTTAAATAAGCTTGAGTTGCTACGATTAGAAAGCGAGGAGAAACTTTTCCGCGTTAAAAAGCCTCAATGCTAATTGAGGGAGACGCGATGATGTCCGATCTCGGGAAAGTTGTTTTTTCCGCATTGCGATCGGAACACGGGGGAAGCAAACTTACCGGGTGAGCGCACGCCAAGACTTGAGGATGAATCCGAAAAAGATTTGCAAAAAAATTTAAATTTCACTCAATAAAAGAATAAAAAGTGATAAAATTGTAAGAACAGGGATTAGGAGATGGTTTTGAAGTAAAAAGATATTAATTAGAGAAAATCGTTTAGTTTGCGAATGTTTTGCATTTTCATGGATAGTTAAGTGGAAAGAAATGCAAAATCCGGAAAATTTTCTGATCTATCCGTACAACCGTAAAACTAGACAGAAATCCGTAAATTTTACGGACAATCCGTAAAAGTTGGCAGGTATGACATATGTAAGTATTTCATTTTCTTCTTAATGCAAAATAATGCTTAGAATTAAACACTGCTTCAACACAAATAAAATTTTCAGCTTTTAACTTAAAATACAACCTACAGGAGGATGATTGTAAGTATTGACAATAAGGCAAGAGTAGGTTAAATGATGGCAGGATTTTTTGTTTGTTTAATAACATAAGGAATTCAGGAGTGATTTTCTCCAAATGTTAACTATGCAACACTTAGGATACAGAATAAAAGTAAACATATATGTAATTAAAAGTTTAAGGAATTTTTCATCCAACTTTTAATGGGTATCCAAGAGTTTCATTTTCTTCATGTTTAACCAAGGCTTCCCAAACTTTTTCATGCTTCGACCCCTTGAAAGAATCTAGAATGTGCCATCAGCTCAACCCCCTACCTAAAGTCCACTTGGGTCGTCTAGTTTCAGAACCAGACAAGTTACTTTTTTCTAATTTTTCAGGAACAACAAAAAAACTAAACAAATTATTAATTTTCAAACAAATTATGCTCTAACAAAATCCTTATATTTAAGATGATGGTAGGAGATGGTTACATTTATCAACATGTATAAGCTTAGATTTAGTTGGAGCACTTTTCAGCATAAAAGTTTTAAAGCAGTCTTTTTTGTCACAAAATTAGTGTTAGTCATGAAATATTAGATCCATATTATTTTAAAGCTTAAAACTTGGCCATTTGCTAGATCTGTATTTTAACAATCAGAACATAACATAACATACACTGAAAAAAAAAATATCTATCTGGTTTTGAAACTAGATGACTCACTTTATTCTTTTAGAAAATTAATGTTTTTCTTTTCTATTACTGATGAAAGATTCATTGAAAATGGGAGGATTTATCATAACTCAAATTATTTAGTTTTTTCTCTTAATATAACTAAATTTCGTATATAACCACTAAAATTTTGGGAAGGAGGGAAAGTAAGAGATAATATTAAAACAAGAAATAGTTGAAAACAAATTTATTTAAAATTGTAAACTTCAGATGCATAAAACCCCGTAAATATCACAGCTGAACTATCAACAAGTTAGCTTTGTACAATCTGACACTAAACAAAATATATTAAGACTCAAATGCATAGAAACAATTATGATTGAATAGGTATATAAAAGTTAAATTTTGATCACAGTAAGTTACCATTAATTTAGTTAACATTGTAGACTTCAGATACATAAAACCCCGTAAATATCACAGCTGAACTACCAGCAAGTTAGCTTTGTACAATCTGACATTAAACAAAATATATTAAGACTCAAATGCATAGAAACAATTATGATTGTATAGGTATATAAAAGTTATACTTCAGATACATAAAACCCCGTAAATATCACAGCTGAACTATCAACAAGTTAGCTTTGTACAATCTGACACTAAACAAAATATATTAAGACTCAAATGCATAGAAACAATTATGATTGAATAGGTATATAAAAGTTAAATTTTGATCACAGTAAGTTACCATTAATTTAGTTAACATTGTAGACTTCAGATACATAAAACCCCGTAAATATCACAGCTGAACTACCAGCAAGTTAGCTTTGTACAATCTGACATTAAACAAAATATATTAAGACTCAAATGCATAGAAACAATTATGATTGTATAGGTATATAAAAGTTATACTTCAGATACATAAAACCCCGTAAATATCACAGCTGAACTATCAACAAGTTAGCTTTGTACAATCTGACACTAAACAAAATATATTAAGACTCAAATGCATAGAAACAATTATGATTGAATAGGTATATAAAAGTTAAATTTTGATCACAGTAAGTTACCATTAATTTAGTTAACATTGTAGACTTCAGATACATAAAACCCCGTAAATATCACAGCTGAACTACCAGCAAGTTAGCTTTGTACAATCTGACATTAAACAAAATATATTAAGACTCAAATGCATAGAAACAATTATGATTGTATAGGTATATAAAAGTTATACTTCAGATACATAAAACCCCGTAAATATCACAGCTGAACTATCAACAAGTTAGCTTTGTACAATCTGACACTAAACAAAATATATTAAGACTCAAATGCATAGAAACAATTATGATTGAATAGGTATATAAAAGTTAAATTTTGATCACAGTAAGTTACCATTTATTTAGTTAACATTGTAGACTTCAGATACATAAAACCCCGTAAATATCACAGCTGAACTACCAGCAAGTTAGCTTTGTACAATCTGACATTAAACAAAATATATTAAGACTCAAATGCATAGAAACAATTATGATTGTATAGGTATATAAAAGTTATACTTCAGATACATAAAACCCCGTAAATATCACAGCTGAACTATCAACAAGTTAGCTTTGTACAATCTGACACTAAACAAAATATATTAAGACTCAAATGCATAGAAACAATTATGATTGAATAGGTATATAAAAGTTATATTTTGATCACAGTAAGTTACCATTAATTTATTTAACATTGTAGACTTCAGATACATAAAACCCTGTAAATATCACAGCTGAACTATCAACAAGTTAGCTTTGTACAATCCGACACTAAACAAAATGTATTAAGATTCGAATGCATAGAAACGGTTGTACAGGTGTGTAAAAGATATTTTGATCACAGTGAGTTACCATTCATTCTCTGCTGATGCTTCCAGTAGTAATAATATTCAACTATTTCTCCCACAGATTTGGTTTGTAGCAACCTTTGAATTGTGGGGAACTTTTTACCATATATCTGTAATGCCCAAGCAAAACATCGCTGGTCTTCTTGAGACCAGTCCGAGACAGATATCTTCGCCCTTAGAGGTTCAAAAAGATAACTGCATAACGCATCATCCACGTTGTAATTACACGCGTGCAATATGGATAGAGCTTTTTCTTCTTGAGCTGCATTTTGGGTTCTTAGAAGCTCAAGATATCCGTCCACTACCTCTTCTGGAAGCCTACTTGGGTCCCAGACCTTTTGGTCCGCATGGACATCACTGTCGAGAGTCATCTCAGGTATATCGGCTTGATAGTCTTGTCCAACACGAATAACTCCTATCTCTCGAGTACTGCAGGACTGCTCTTCACTGCTAAAGAAAAAAAAAATATAAAAATGAGATGCAAATAAAGAAAAGATATTTTAATCAGGGTGATCTAGAATATTTATTGAACTAAAACAATAAAATATTAAGTCGACTCCACTTAGTTTGATCACCTTTGTCCAAGGGTAGAATGATAACAATATCCGATTGATAAAATATAAGCGATTTGATACAAGAAAGTTTCAAACAGTGTAACACAAGTTTTGCATTTTATAGAATCACAACTATGTAGTCCTAATTGAAGTATTTAAAACGATTCCCTAATTTGTATTTTGCAACTTTTACATTCTGAAGGAAAAATATGAGAGTGGAACCTTTATTTTTAATATATTAATGATACATTTTGTACGTTTATGTATTAAAATTGTCTTTCAAGCAGAGAAAAGGGAGGTTTTTAGGGGATTTCATGAAATTTTGATAACATTAGGCGAAATGTTGATCACATGAAATGGCACATTTTACAATAAATTAAATGGGAGTGATCGGGACCGGTCACTTTTGATAATATAATCCGATTGATCACATTAAGCAGAGTTGACTGCATAATAATTAAAGAAGTTAATTCTCTTTATTTGTTAAAAAGGTTAAGTCCCATTTTCATGCAATACAATCAAGAGGGGGTTAGCATCAAGCTAGCCACTCCTCAGTTGACTGTGACTTTCAAGTCACACGTTCTGTAACAGTTCAGCTCATGGCCTCACCCAGTGAGGCTAGTTATACTGGAGTTTGAAGGTCCAACGACCTAGGTACTCCCTCCAAATCCCCCCTTGATTTTTTTTTAATTAAGATTTCAGCTTCAGAAAATGTCATATAACACTGAATAGTAATTATCTCAAATTGTATTTATTTAAACAAAAATGCTTTTTAGTCAGCAACTTTAACAAGAATTTATGTATTTGATGAATTTTAGTTTTTTTTTGTCTAATGTTAGATGATAATGTTTTTAGAAACAAATTTTAATGTTTTGAGAAGTAGGTAAGGTATAAAATAAAAAGGTACTTAAAAATGAAAATTATCAAATTATCGTAAAAAGTATTCTAACTTTCCATTAATAAAAAGTATCTATAAAACTAGGGATGATAAACATAAAGCATTTTAAAAAAATAACTACATCCAAACTGGTATACAAACTTCTCTTCCCCTGTAATTTCTTTTTCAATTAACAAAAAAAAAAAAATAGTTAGAGTTTTTTTTTTTTTTTTTTGATGATTTGCTTTTTATGTTTTTTTCTGCTGTTTGATTTTATTTTCACAATCTACTTTCAAATATTAAATTAGTCACAATGAGTGAAATGATCTTGATAATAATTAAGTAACATAAAAATATACCACAGGGGTATTTTAACAGGTGCCCATTGTAAATAGTAAAACAAAAAATACCTCAGGGGAGAATGGCTCAGAGGTTCTGACACCTGGCTATCGTTTTGAGGTGTTTGTTCCTGGCTGATGGGCAAATCACAAGGTACCTCCATGGAAAAGGAAGAACTGGACTCCATCATCAATGCAAATGTCCTAAAAACAAAATTTATATCAAATTAACAAGTTTTATCTAAATGAGTTTTTTTATTTTGAAAAACTGAAAAAAATTACAGAATACTAAACTAAACTCATTGGCGCAACAGCCCTAGTGGGCCAAGGCTTATAATGCCCCTCTTCGTTCTCTTGACGGTGGGGCCCTGGGGTGCAAGGCCTATGTCCCGTTTAGGTCAGTCAAACGCAAGACCCCAGTGTTTAGTTCCCAAGCACGCTTGGTCCTCAGTTTATCGACCCGCTGAAGGGATGAAAGGTTGAGTCGACCTTGCTCACCCTGGGACCCAGAAATCGAACCCCAGACCTGTGGCACAGAAGAGCTATGCGCTTTCACTGCGCCACCAGTTAAAACTTGTGTTTTATTTCTTTTGAAACAACTTCGGGGGTTCAAAGGTAGTGCTTTAACTCATTTTGAGTCAGCTATTTTTCACATACCAATGGAAACCTTGGGGGGTAAATTGCATCCCCTAAATGACGCCCATGTGTTTAGTTTACCCCCAGCCCCATTTTAAGCACATACTATTTAGCTTAAACAATACACTTTAAGATATTGCAGCTTAAGAAGCAACATGTGCTAAACTACTCCTTGAAACTGAGCAATTCTATGAAAGGATGATTTCCCAAGAACAGCGAGAAATGGCCAACCCAAACGATAACATAAAGCTCTTTAGAAGCTGAGTCTGGCAGCCTAACGTCGTAGCTGATTTGGTTTTTTTATCCAAATATTCTTGGAAAGGGTAAGCCTTAAGGAGAAAAAAGGTTAATGTTCCGTAATCGGGAACCATCACCAAGGAAAGTCGCCAAACTTGGCATTATTAAAAAATATTATTATTAAATATATATTTATTATTAAAAATATATTTAAGTTTTGATAAAATCAGCTTCATTCTTACCAAAATTTGCAGTTAATTCCACTCATTACACCCTTAAAAATCACGAAAATCAGCTTCTTCCAACATTAATTAAAAAATAATTAACTTTTTTCACTAATTTTCTAGATGTTCGTATATCACAGGCAACTTTGCTCAACTCATGTCTAAATGCAACAGCCGTGCCAAATTTATGAAGTTTCGTTAAGAAAAGATTTAATAAATTCGTCAACTTCTCCATCCTTCTAAGCATTCTTTCCATCACATCGGTTAATTTACAGTGAAATTCGAAATTAGGCACTCTATTCGAAATTACTGTATTCCAACAAAATTCATAACAATAACAATCAACATGTTTTGTAAACAATCCCTTCGTTGCCAACAGCAAGATTAGTGTCGGAATTAGGGAAAACAACACCCAGAATAAGAACTTTCATTATTTTTCTTTTTTCAATTTTTAACACAAAATTAGACAACCTTTACGAAAAATATCAGGTTGATTGAGATATTTTTCTCCCAAAAAGAATTATGTTTAAAGATTTGCTTCTTAGATAGCCATGACGTCACTTGCTTGTTTGGAAACGTTTATTCCATCCGTGATTGGTTCCGTACGGAATTACTTCCAATCACGAATGGAATCAACGTCACACTAATATCATTTATTCATTTTATGTTATTTAAGTTGATTGATAATAATTTATAAGAGAAATAGAACTACTTTAAGTCATAAAAAATCCCCCCTCTTCAATGGTATGGGATAGAAATAAAGGTAGTAAAGGAAATAATCCCCACTTGAAAAGCTAATGTAATTAAAATCAACCCAGCTTTTCCCTTGTAAGTTAAGGGAAGCGTAGTAGAAAGACCAGTTTCCTTCCCCCTCTTTTGCCATAGCAGGTACCGTGTAGGGTTACGTTCTGGAATATTCTCGATACATTTCGAAACAGAATTCTACTCCTTTGAACATACATAAGTGCAACAACCTAACTACAAATGGTTAGTACTATGTAATTGATCTACTATTATTATTACTATTACTATTATTATTTGATTGTACTATTCAATTGAGAAAGATTACTTAAATAAAGTCTAATTTATTTTAAAAATAAGGAGCTTTCATTCTAAAATATTCCTCGCTGCATCAAATATCGAGGAAATGGCACAATAAACGCAAAACATAACGATGAGAACAAGGCTAATCCGGCCCGGGTCCAAGAAGGACCCATTCGGAGGTCAGGAAGTTGAAGACGCCGCAACAGCAACCCAACACAGCCCGATGAGAACCACGGGAAAGGCATACTACGGTCTCCGCGGGGTGATACACGGGGAATCGAGACCCCCGACCACCCCACTCCCAGCCCTTGAGACTACAAAGTTTCGAAGCGGCCGAGACGTGGTAAATTACTTTTCCCTTAGGTTGCGGAGAGTCTCCATGTACGGAGAACCCCCCGGTCACCCGTGGGTCAAAAAACGCAAAACATAAACCAACTTAATTTGAAACATACCGAAACTGTAAAAATCGAATGAAAACAAATTTAATCTATGATAGACTCTCAAATTATGATATCACAAAAAGCTGTGAGCAGACTCGAAAATAAACATGCTTTCCTTATTTGTAGAAACATGCGGTACAGTTTCAAATTCAGACACATCACACATGACAGTAATTAAAAGAGAATTTTGTATCAGTATCATGATAAAACCATAGTATAAAGTTATGCAAACACTAAAAAAACTTAAAATTTAAATAATAAACTTACAGAAAGATTTTCCAAGAGAACTCCTTTAAAACTTTAGAAGACACGTGGTTGGCGTCACTAAAGGCTAAAAAAACTTTTACACTGCTGTAGCGAAAGCAAGACAGCGAACGAACGTAGACTTGACTAGAGAGCCTAGACTTGACCAGCACGAGTACAAGATCGCTTCCCCAACCAACCGAATGCGCATGCGTAGATGTTAGTGCTCAGTGGCGGCTCGTGAGTTAATTAATAGGGTGTTCACACCTATTATATAAAAATTAAAATTTACAAAATATCTAGAAAGAGAAGGGATGATGGATCAATATACATAAATCTAACTTCTTTTAGTAGAAACTATGGCGCAGGAGATGTTGTTCGGGGAAGTATATAAATACGTGCTCGTAAAACAGGAACAAAAACAATTTTATTTAAAACTTAACAAGTGGTTAGTTAAAAACATTATGGTAGAAAAAGGTCGTGGTTGTATACAACATTGTAGCTGGCTATTTATACAATTGCTATTTCGATTTTGGTTACGATTAGGATTACAATAGTTTGCATATGATAAAATCAGATAAGGGTAAAAAGTTAAAGTACAAAAAATAGAGTTAAAAGTTCGAGTCCCACATGACTCCCTCCCCAGTCCTTTGGACGATGAAGCACTACGTTTTCCAGTGGACACGGCGTCCTGAGCGAGTTGTTGAAACGGTGTGGGGTTGAACTCCTGGATCGATGTCCGGTGACAATAGGTAGGCGGGTTGTAGACGATCAATGGACACAGTCTTGGGTTGGTCGTTTATCTCCACCTCGAAGAACTTGTCTGTTCGTCTCAGCACCTTGAAGGGTCCGGAGTAGGGTGGGGTCAGGGGTTTTCTATAAGCATCGTTCCTCATAAACACGTGAGTTGATGAAAGCAGGTCTTTACTGATGTAGATGCCCCTGGAAGTATCATGAGAAGCGGGGGTAGGCCGGAGATTCCGCATGTTGAGCCTCAGGCGCGCAACGAAGTCGGAAGCCGGAACAGGATCAGAGCTGGAGTTTCGCAGGATCTCCCCGGGTAGGCGCAGGGTAGACCCGTAAACTAACTCTGCTGGTGAGGCTCCTATATCTTCTTTCAGCGCACACCTGATGCCAAGAAGAACAGTCGGGAGGACCTCCATCCATCTCTCGGTACTGTGACTCATGATGGCAGCTTTGAGCTGACGGTGAAAACGCTCGACAGCACCATTGGCAATAGGGTGGTAGGCAGTAGTTCTCGTGCGATGAGATCCTAAAAATTTAGCAAAGTTATTGAAAAGAGAACTGTTAGACCCTCGGTCGGTTGTTACTACCTCAGGCACTCCGTAGCGAGCTATCCAACCCTCGTAAAATGCTTGAGCTGTAGTTTCTGTCGTCTGGTCACATATAGGAAAGGCTTCAGGCCATCGGGTGTACCGGTCTATGCATGTTAACAGGTACCGGAAGTCCCTAGATGAAGGCAGGGGTTCAACGATGTCAAGGTGTACATGGGAGAACCTAGCAGATGGTAAGTCAAACGTCGACAAGGGAGCTTTAGTGTGACGCTTCACCTTCGATTGTTGACAGGCAATGCAGGCTCTGCACCAAGTCTTGATATCCTTATCCATCGCATTCCAGACAAACCGCTCCCTGATCAGCTTCAAACAGGGCCTATAAGCTGGATGAGAAAGACTGTGCAAAATGTTAAAAACTATTTTTCTAAAAGATTGAGGAACGTATGGTCTAGCTGAACCCGTAGAAATGTCACAAAACAAAGGTTTGGATGACATGAATTTAGTGGGGATAAGTTTCAGACACGTGTCCGAATCCACCAAGGAACGCATTTCCTGGTCGGATTCCTGAGCGGAGGCCATCTCATCGTAATCTATACTAGAGGGCAAGGTAATCTCAGAAATCCTTGATAGTGCATCTGCAACACTATTCGCATCACCAGCAACGTACCTTAAATCAGTCGAAAATTGACCTATAAATTCCAGATGTCTTGTCTGGCGTGGAGAGCATTTGTCAGGCTTTTGCCTAAACGCATAGATCAGCGGACGGTGGTCCGTAAAGATGGAAAAACCTCTACCCTCCAAAAGATACCTAAAATGCTTAACAGCAGCGTAAATCGCTAACAATTCCCTGTCGTAGACGCTATAATTGCTTTCGGCCTTGTTTAACTTACGTGAGAAAAAACCAAGTGGCTCAACTCGTTCATTGACCTTTTGCTGCAATACAGCACCTAAAGCAATATCAGAAGCATCTGTAAATAAAAAAAGCTCTGCGTTAGGAACTGGAAAAGCTAGCAAAGTGGCATTTGCCAACATCTCCTTGCAGTCAGAGAAAGCTTTCCGCGTTTCTTCAGTCCATTCAATGAGACTCTTGTCATTCTTCTTCTTCTTGCCAGCAGTTAGAGCATGAAGAGACGACTACGTACCAGAGGCGTTCTTCAGAAACTTGTGATACAAGTTCGTCATGGCCAGGAATCGTCGTAAATCTGAAACAGTATTAGGCAAAGGAAATTCGGTTAGAGCTTTGATTTTATCTGGCAAGGGAGGAATTCCATTTTCAGAAACTCTAAAACCTAAGAAATCGAGCTCTTTCTGCCCAAATACGCATTTGTTTAGATTTATTACAATACCATATTCCTGCAACCGACTGAAAACTCTGGCAAGATCTTCTTTGTGGGTAGCTTCGTCGTTCGAGGCTATGAGAAGATCATCAATGTAGGCAAAGACGCAATCAATACCTCTAAGCACTTGATCAATGAACCTTTGGAAGCTCTGAGCTGCATTGCACAAGCCAAAAGTCATCTGACAGTATTCAAAGAGACCTATTGGGGTAATTACTGCTGTCTTGGGAATATCCCGTGATTCAATGGGGATTTGATGAAAGGCTTTCACCAGATCTACTTTTGAAAAGATAGATTTACCTGCTAAGCCTAAGGCGAAATCATGAATATGAGGCAGAGGGTATCTGTCGGGGACAGTAACGGCATTGAGTCGCCTAAAATCTCCACAGATCCTCCATTCATTGTTTGATTTCTTGACCATATGAATCGGGCTTGCCCAAGAGCTTTTAGAAGGTCTGATTATTCCCTGTTTCAGAAGACTTTCAAACTCTTTCTTTAAAAAATCTAGTTTTTCTGGCGATAGCCGCCTAACTCTAGAAAAAACCGGTGGGCCACGAGTCTCAATACAGTGAGTGACTGTATGCAATTTAGCATTGGTGTTAGACAAGGGCTGTAAAAGCAGAGGGAACTTGTGCAATACTCTTTGGAAAGGGCAATCGTTACCTATGAGGGTAAGACCCAAAGAAGGGCCAGAATTAACTGTACCTTTCTTAGATAGTGAGGTTAAACTATCCACTAAACGGCGGTTTTTAATGTCCACCAACAACCCATACTTCCCCAGGTTGAAATTTATGCTAGTATTTGTTTGCTAGACTAGCAACCATTGCTAGATACAAGCAAAAAAACTAGCAAAAACTAGCAAGTATCTTTGCTAGTACTACCAAAGCCACTAGCAACCCATGGTGTGTATTGACCCATACTTTTTGCTAGGCTAGCAAAAAAAAACTAGCAAGTGATGCTAGTTTCTATTGCTAGCCTAGCAGAATTTAAAAGCATAGTTTGCTAGCACTACTACCATCTGTTGCTTTTTTTCACTATTTCTAGTATAGATACTAGCACCCGTTGCTATTTTTCTGCTTTTACTAGCTTATTTTTCTAGCATGTGTTGCTTGTTACCAAAATTTCTAGCATGATTGCTAGCATCCATTGCTATTTTTCTGCTTTTACTAGCTTATTTTTCTAGCATGTGTTGCTTGTTACCAAAATTTCTAGCATGATTGCTAGCATCCATTGCTATTTTTCTGCTTTTACTAGCTTATTTTTCTAGCATGTATTGCTTTTTACCACAATTTCTAGCATGATTGCTAGCACCCATTGCTATTTTTCTACAATCTTTTGCTTTATTACTGCTACTAGTATGATTACCAGCCCCCGTTGCTTTCCCCCAGCTAAAGTAGCTAGTTTTTTCTACCATAATATACAAGATTAACATTTAATATTCATATTCAGGCATATCTTTAACACTTAAAACAGTACTTTAATACTTCTTCTGCTGTTCTAGAATAAAATTTATTTTAATGTATACAGATTTTATTACTACACACTTTACTTTTTAATATATCTATAATTTTAACATTTTTAGAAAAATTACATATAGTACCATAAACTCATTTCTATACCATAAACTTAATCATTTAATTTAAAGTATATGCACTATGAGCAAAAAAACATTTAAATTAAAAATATCTATTAAAATTTTCTTTATACTTTAATTTTATAAAAAAGCTCCAAGTAATATTTAGTTTAATTAGAAAAATACAAATTAATTTAACTTGACATAAGATTTCTTCAAAAAATATTACCAAACAAAATTAACAACTTAATAATTCCTAATTTTGTATATACCTACTTTCTTTTACTAAAAGTAAAAATGCCTGCTTTTTTTCATAAAAGTTTATTATTGAAAGTAAGAAAATAATTTTGGTGAGAAAGAAAACATTATACACTTCCAGAGAAGGAACTTACTTTGTATTCAAAGATGAAGCTCATTCTTATTTCATGAATTCCAACAACGAATTTAACACATCTTTTTACCTTGGATTGGAATACTTAACAGTATATTTGATTTTTTTATTACTTATTATCAATCAAGTTTCATTAAATTAAATTCTCAAAGGAAATTGATACCAACAAAAATACGACAAAAACTTTTAATTTGCACACATTTTACATAAAAAAAAAACAACTCTTTGCAGTTTAATTCATTTAAATGTCTTGACATATGATTTTTTCATTTTTATAAATTGCAAAACATTGGCATCATTACTTATAACAATGTATTATGTAATTCAAAAACCAATAAGAATATCATAATGTACCAAAATTACAGCAGCTATTATTGTCCTTTAAATAAAATAATTTTAGTGTAAAATTGACAAACAGATTTTGATGGATTGACTAAAGTTTTATAAAAATAATGTAGTCTCAATGTTAGGTACTGGCGAACTGTGCTTAGTAGGAGTCCATCTATCTCGACGTATAGCATTGGGCCAGAGCTTTCTACGCTTTTTATTCTTGTTGAAACTGGAATTTAAGAAACAACAAATTTACAAAATGCAAAAACTTTGTAGAGATCAGATATAAATATGAATACTTATAGTAACTTATACGTTATTTGGAACCAAATTTATGAGAAAAAAACACGAGAGCTATTACTTTATAGAAGGTAAAGCTATATTCTCTCTTATATTTTGATAAAAAAAAGACAAATTATTTTTTCCCAAGCAACATGAAAAATATTATTTAACCTAAGTCTCATAAAGGCTTGAGCGCCTATGAGACTTGAGAGGAGTATTTCAATGGGGGAATATAGGGACTAGAGCCCTTACAGCCCCTCGTAGAACTGTCACTTTTTTGAAAAAAAAAAAAAAAAAACAAGTTTCTTTGAATATAACTTAATTTCAACGGTACCAATATAATGTTACATAAAAGTCATTAATTTATCAAGGTTTGTAAAAACAAGATTATAGAGTATACTTAATTGTGGGTGAATAAGGAACAAAAGTATACTCTACTCTTGAAACATAAACAAGTCAAATCAAAGATATTATTGCGTAACATAATAGATCATTTGAAGTAAATTCATGAAGGGAATTTAAAACCCTGTGTCATATTTTTGTAGACTTAGTTGTTAAGTATTTAGTTTGTCGACTACCAAGAACAGTTTACACCCTATAGTACAATTTCTTAAACATAGTTAATTAATCAGAATACCAAACAATTCAGTGGTCTGTCTAGGATTTTTTAAGAGGTACCTATTTTGTGAAAATTTAGAGCTAATTTGTGAAAAAAAATTTTGAAATTTGTGAAAATTTAAGTGCAAAATAACATAAAACAAGCACACAATTTAGTAAACATTAAAAACAAAATAAAATTTAGTCTAGAATGGGTAAAAATTTAACAACTGAGAGAATATAGCTTAATAGGGAACTCACTTTCAAAAATGTATTATGTGAAGGTACTTTATCCTAAAACTGAATTTGTGAAAGTACCTATTTAACAAATTATGAATTTGTGAAGGTACCTATAAACAGTAGTAAAATTGTCCTGGACAGACCACTGCAATTACACCTTAATTAGGAAATTTAATTGTTAAGCATGTAGGCATGTTGTGTGGGGTTATAAGTAATCAAAATTTTACTATAAATATAAAAAAATGAAAATTACTATTTATAGTAACAATAACATATTACATAAATAGTACACAAATGTCTCGAACTTTTAATACCTCAAATATCTTTCAAGTATGCAAAAATTTTCCCTTTTAAATAAAGGACTAGTTAATTTTATGGAAGAAATCTAGTTGTCACCAAAACAAACTTCATTTTTTTGTTTTAGAGGTTATACAAGTTAATTTAAATAAAATTCATAAATTGAATACAAGAATCATGCATGAAAAGAGAAACAATAGTTATTTTTCATTTAATTATAGTAAAAAACAAACATTTACGTTGAATAAGTTCTAAAAGTAACTTAGCACACATAACGAAGTAAAAATAACTTACTTGTGAAATGTTATCCCACGTAACTTCTTGGCAGAACTAATACTGCATCCGTATGCAACGCAGGATCCCATACTTCATTAATCACAATTCCATCTTTCAATTGTTCATTAAAACTTATTCTATCAGAGGAGAGAAATACAACAGCACACAATTGCACATAGAATGTTTTCGTCAAACCAAACCAATATGGCGGACCGGTTACAGTGAAGGCTTCAGTCAATCTCCGGCGCCGGCGTTTCCCCTCCTGTGTAAACAGTGACTCATACGCATACTCGCATACCACGCATAGCTCCATGTTCTGGAAAGCCTGGATCGTATCGTAGTGTGATCGTAGTTCGAAGGGTCGAATTTTTTAATATAAACTAACCGATATTTTGGCATATTGCTTATCAAGATAGAAATGAACGTAGTACGCGAACATTTTGAAATTGATTCGAAAAAAAAAATGTATTTTACTGCAAGAATATTCAATAGACATTTAACTTTTACTAATACCAGTAACTAAATTTAACAACCAATAATTACACGCTATTTTTAGACCATGTTAAGGACCCCAAATTGGTTTTATACCTTCAGGGCCCCTTATATTTGATCGACCTAAGCTAGCAAACAACTACCATAAACTAGCAAATCAAGGTACCTAGCTTTCCATGCTATGAAAGTAGCAAGAACAGCTAAAAAGCATAAGATGCTTGTAACATAGCATGGCATGCTGGCAAGCAGGACCGTATTTCTGGGAGGGCACATTTCAGGATACCAAAAACGCATTGAAGGATAATACTATGAAGAGTGAAAATAAATTTATCAAATAATGAACTGTTTAAAATCTATATTATTTAACTTATAAAGTTTTTATGTGAATTTTTGCTCAGACCACTTGGATGAAAGATTATTAAATTTTTAGACTCAAATAACAAATTATTATTTTATGACCATTATGGGACCCCCCAAATTGTTTTTTTTTCTGCCCCCTGGACCCCTTCTATTTGATCAACCCAAGCTAGCAAAAACTAGCATAAATTAGCAAATCAAGGTACCTAGCTTACCATGCTATGATACTAGCATGAAGTGCTAAAAAGCATAAGATGCTTGTTACATAGCATGGCATGCTGTTGAAACCTAAGCTAGTATACTAGCATCCCATGCTAGCTAGCAAAAACTAGCAAGAACTAGCTTAAAAACTAGCATACCTAGCAAAAACTAGCAAGAACTAGCATATTTTCTTTGCTTGTACTAGCATAAATTTTAACCTGGGTCTCCAAGAAGTCCGCACCTAGGATTGGGTGGGACACATCAGCGACTATAAAAGTCCACTCAAAATGGCGTCGCAAGCCAAGGTCTAATGAAATGGCTTTAGTACCAAAAGTTCTAATGGGCGAACCATTTGCTGCGTATAACGTTAAACCTCTACTGCTTTTAGTAATGGAGTGAGATTTCCCCGAACAACATCTTCTGCGCCATAGTGGTGACCGTGTGAATTTTAGAATGCTGATTTTAAAATCTTTGGAGTTTCATCATCGCCATTGAGATGCTGGAGCATTTTCATATTGGGTGAGTTTTAGCCGTGTCTCTGTTTCCATCAGGTTCGCGGTCGGGTTTCTGAGTGTTGGCCGTCTTAGTGATCTCATTTCCGTTGCATTGTACCGAATAGTATCAACAAGATGGTTAAAGAGGACCCCAAGGTAACTGAATCCAAACTGCCTAATGCAGACCCTGAATTATCCCCAGTTTCAGTAAAGGCACCACCCTTTTGGGACCATGATCCTGAGACATCCACAAAACATCTCTTTCTTGGTTAATTCACACCCGCACATCCATTTATATTTGTCATAAATGTCATCTTTAAATTCTCTTTTAAAGTCCCTATCTTTTCCTTTTGTAATTTGGACAATGGTGAGATGAGGTGTTGGTCTTAAGTTCTTTTTTCCAGCGGCAATTGGGAAAAATAAATATGCTTTACCTCAAACATGGAAATTTTACTTAACGCCATTGCTTAAAAAGCATCCTAATTAATAACAAAAGTATTAAAATATTTTAATGAAAAGATTATATTATATTTAAATTATATATAAAATTATATTATATTTAAAAAGTGCTCTTACTCGTACTTTTCAATTAGCCGAAAAAATCAATACAATCAGACGTCAAAAAAGAAAGCTGTGCCTCAAAAGTGAAGGCCTCGGCACACTAAATCTGTGCGTACGGGAATCTAAAATGCGAGGACGTAAGCTCGACATTCTAATGGCGAACAGTCGGGGTTTCTTCGGAATATCATATTTTTTACGCTCACACGTGCGAAATAGGAAAGATAAATAAGAGTTCATTCTTTTTTCGATTTCTTTCGCATTTCCGGTAGTAAATTTTTCTTATTGAGTAGAGAAGGGGGAGGGGGAGAAACATAATTCTAAGTATAAAAAAGAAATTGAGAATATATTTCCATTGATATTTATTCATCTTTTTTTCGAATTTTGTTCTACTTTTTCTGTGGGTGTTCACGTGCTCCTGTGCTCCTATGGACGAGCCGCCACTGTTAGTGCTAGTGCTAAGAAGCGCGTGAACTCCAAAGGTTGTTCCATTTCCGCTCATGGGCGTATCCAAGGGGGGGGGATTGGGGGGGGGTTTGACATCAATTTTTATACTGCTATTTTTCTTGAAAATTACTTCTCACAAGGAGCGGTCCTCTTCGGGTATAACCCAAAGGGTACTACCCGAGTCAAATGAGTCAAAACCCTACTTTTAAGGGTAAAATTTCCAATTTAAGGGTAAAATTTACAGCACATACTAAAAGCTTAAGATGTTAATATTATGTAGTTCATTAAAATACTTTGGAAGAGCCCTTCACGTAAAGATTCAGACGCTTTGACGCGGTGGTGTAAATCCGCCATAAGTCATATAAATGAGTATTTCAAGGCAACTAATGACTAAACATTTTGCGTCTTAATAGGTCTTTTATAAATAGCTTTGACTTATAGCATTCATAGTTCATTCATAAATTTCCAAAAATTTTCTAGGGGAGGACCCCCCAAACGCCTTTTTTACTTGGATTTCTATACTTACCACACATTTTTTTACGTCCAAATTTTTAAAAATTAATGTGCCCCCTTCTCACCTATTTTTAAACTTATTTTATATCAGTTTTAAGTCTCAAAGCAGCTTTACAGTACTAGTTTTAAAGATATTATTTTTTTTTAAAATTATCTCCCAGGGAGGACCTATTGTAAATTGAATATTCCATCTAACCGCCCACAAAATTGCATTTATCCGTCACTGATGGCAAGTTAAAATCTAAACACGGCGCATGTTAAGTGATGTCCGAAAAACCACCCATGAAAAGCCACGTGTTTCCCTGTTATTCGCGTTTAAAGAAGTTGGTTTGAGCCTTAATGAATTTTCTTTTTATGTTTTGACATTTTTGAAGCAGCCCATTGAGATTTCTAAAGCTAAATAGTGGGCCGTGAAAATTCTGGTCTAGGGTTGCATGTGTGCCCATTGAGTTTGCCATCCCTTCTTTTTTCTCATGTTCAGAACTGTTTTTTTTTCGGCCCTGTGCTAAATTTTTTTTGGCCACCCCCTAATTAACCTATTTAATTTTTTAAGATATTTTTTACCTTAATTCTTATATCAGAATCAACGTATTTGATTTCATGCCGAAAAAGTCCTATTTTCTACAAAATTGAAGACTGAAGAATTATTCTGTCATGAGAAAATTTGAAAGACAGATCCTACGCTTGACACCTGCTTGCCCATCTAAAAACAAAGAATCTAGCCTCCCTCCTTACATGATTATGAAAGAGAAAATTTTTTAAATAAAAATTGTGGAATGAATAATTAAAAGGGGGTAGAGCAACCTAGCAATTATTGATTTGTATAACTTGCTGTGATCTTTGCCAACCCCCCAAAATACTGCCCATTCAGCCATTCTGTGCTATTGAACAGGTTTGCACGTGCTACAACGTGCAGAAACTTGGCCCCGCCCTTCCCACGTGTTTGAAGTTCTCCCCTCTTCCCATTCTTTACAAAACCCCCCCTTTTCTCCTTTGAAATTTTCTTGACTCCAGCCGCATTCACAACAGCCATTCTACCGGAGGAAAGGCAGAGAAAACCGGTTCTTCTTCCACCGTTCACTTCAATAATATATTCTCATAAATACTATTCAATCTATTTATAAATAAATTTAAATAAAAGGTTTTTTTTTTAATTATCCAAACTTAATAAAAGTTCACTTTGAAATCATAAGTTTGGATACACTTCAGCTAAAATAAAAATGTTGTGCCCCAAGTTTTTTCTAGTAGTCTTGTGCAAGATAATAGTCGTCGATACACACGTGACAAAGAGGGGAAGGGATATGAAGGGTGGGGGTCAAAAATGTTGAAAAGGAAGTGTGACATCACAGGGGCGGATTAAAGGGGGGGGCTGAGGGGGCGACCGCCCCCCCCCCCGAGAAAACCCCCTAAAAGTAGTTTCAGAACACTTTTTGGCATGCTAAAATTCAAAAATTTACCGGGGGAGGACCCCCGGCCCCCCTCTTCTTTCTTTGCATATAGAGTAGTTTAAGTCGTTTTCTATGATGATAAGATAGAAGTTTTTATTCAGGAGCGTATCCGATGGGGGTTCCCTGGTCCGGATCCCCCATTGGGCCTGACCTTAAACTTTTTAGACCCTACTTTAGGTGTTATAATTATGATTAACCACTCAACAGAGGACGTCTATACCCCTCAAAAGTGTCTGAAAACACTTTGGTGCTTGTTAAACTTTAAAAAATTTAGGGGGAAATCCCTAATACCCTGCCATGGGCCAGAGGCGTATATAAGGGGGGTTAAAGGGGCCCAGCCTCCCCTTCAAAAGTCGGACTAAGTGGATAAAACCGAATTAAAATGCTGTTTTTAAGGGTCAAATTTCCAAACATTTTCTGGGGGAGGACCCCCAGACTCCCCTTTTTACTTGGAATTCTATACTGCCCACACATTTTTTTCGTACAAATTTTTTTAAATTAATTTACCCCCTTCTCCACTATTTTTAAACTTATTTTATATCAGTTTAAAGTCTCAAAACAGCTTAACAGTATACTAGATTTAAAAATATTATTTAAAAAAATTATATATACAAGGGAGGACCTACTGTAAATTGAATATTCGATCTAACCGCCCCCACCCACAAAATTGCATTAATCCGCCACTGCATTATCAGTTATGGACAGTAGGGTGTTTCAAAAAAATTTTTTTTTGAATTTCCCAGATGCCCCCCCTCAAGTTGTTACAAATACTAAAACATTATTACCTGCAAATTTTCAGGTCTCTAGGACGATTTTTGACCCCCGCGCCCTTCAAAAGTATGTTTCCCATGTTAAAGTATAGGGAAAATATTGAAAATATCGTCATTTTTGGTTCTTTTCAATTTTACGAGCCTGAACGCAGTCAATATCGAATTAAAACCTATACATCATGTTTGGAACATCATTTCCTCAAGATCCTATCGGAAAAATATTCCATGGCACCTACTGGGGGGTAGTTACACGGGGGTGAAAAGCAAGCTTTCACCGAAAAACGAGGATGCTTGCCGGCGCTTGCGGCGGGAGCTGGATGAAGGCCTCTCATGGGGGTCCAGACTCATAGAAACAGAATAGAACGAGGTACCTTAGGAAAAAGGTTCAATAAACACTTAAATAGGCTTTTATCCAGGTCCCTCCACAAACGCCGGCGAGCATAACCAGCACCCGCGGCTAGAGTGCCTGTATGGGGAAGAGTGGCGACAATTCAGGCTCGCGCACGCTCGGAAGCCCGTTGGGTTGCCAAAGAGAGATACTAAACTTAGCCATGCTGGCATCTTTATCGCTCCTTTGGCATACACTCACGGCGGTTTTCAACACTAAAATTCGGGATTTTTCTTCGGCGGCGTTTCGTTTTCCAATTCCCCCGTGATTTCTTTTTTAAAAAATACAATTAGGTTTCAATTCGCAGTTTGGGGTTAATTTAAGAAGTTTAAACTTCTGGAAGAGTATTAAAAGTTTTTGATAACTTAAACTTAAAACATTACTCAGAATTTAATGTTTTTTATTAGTCGAGATTTAGGGCAACTTTTCTGCAGAAATCTTTATTATAAATGCTGAAATATAACTAAATAGGGTCAAGATGTTTAGCCTACTAAGAGCTTAAGGCCAGTTAGAGCAATTTTATTTCTTTAATCTTTGGGTTATAAATTATACTTAAGGAAACTCAAGATTCTGTTATTCAAATAACAATCCACGAACTAAACTTAGAGACATAATTAGTAAAATTTCAATATGTTCTTTAAAGTAAAAAAAGTAGTAAAAACACAAGTCATCTAAATTTTATAAATCAGTTATTTTATTTAAAAAAAAGTCGAAAATTTTACACAATTCATATCAAATAAGAGTAATTGTTAAAATGTTTAACTCTTTATTTCAAGGCACAACAAATTTTACATAGTTTTCTTCTTTCCGGATTCTTAGGAAAAACTTTCAGAGCAAAACCCTGCTCTGATCTAATTGAGCAGTTGAATGCTGAACAACCAGGTATCTATTAAAATTAAAGTAGATATAATAATTAATAAAATAAGGTAACATTAGATTTTAAGAAATGCAGTTTTTACGCTTTGAAAAAGAAATTTCAAAATTGATACTTTTGTATTTTGTATTAATGCAAGCATGCTGAAGAAGTCTGGCATTTTTGTATATAGTTGATTGAAAATTATGCAAAACAACAAGATAACATTTATGGAACTGTGCTAGCAAATGAATATACAAGAGATTAAGCAATTATAACATACTATTTACATTTTAAAATAAAACTTTAAAAAGCTAGAATTTTAATCAATCAAGCTTACACAAATGTAAAATTTCAAAAATTAACTTTAAAAGAGTAACCAGTTCAAATCTGAATTAATTCTCGCAAAGCAATAACCAAGTATGTAAACAAGGATTGTACACATTGGCGAAATGGCGATAAAAAAGCAACGCCAAACCTCTATACCACATGGCCGTTGTTTACAACTTTAAAAAATGCATTTATTTCTCATTTATGTGACATTAAACAACAAAAACACAATATATAGCATAAATGATCAATTGTGAGTGTATTTAAAGATTTTACAGCAGTTATTTCTCGTTAAAAACGTTACGATTACTTCATCGACTGCTTCATAGCCAGCGACGTAAAATAATGGACAAAAGCAAAATAATAAGACACTTTAGGAGATTAATTTTGGTTAATTATTAAACTTGAAACATTTCTTAATGAAAATATCAAGGTTTCCAAATGATACATACCTTTATTTGAAGAATTTCGGCGATTTTTTAGGACCTTCTCGCATCTCCCATGTTAAGTCTATGGGAGCGTTTACCAAAGTGCCTGAGGGGGTAAACGACCAATCAGATTTCTCTTTCGGTTGGCGCCACTCTTCACTATCTAGGCACTCTACCCGCGGCTACCCGCGGCAAGCATCCTCTTTTTTCGGTGAAAGCTCGCTTTTCACCCCTGTGTAACTACCCCCCAGTAGGTGCCATGGAATATTTTTCCGACAGGATCTTGAGGCAATGATGTCCCAGAGATGATGTATAGGTTTTAATTCGATATTGACTGCGTTCAGGCTCGTAAAATTGAAAAGAACCAAAAATGACGATATTTTCAATATTTTCCTTATACTTTAACATGGGAAACATACTTTTGAAGGGCGCGGGGGTCAAAAATCGTCCTAGAGACCTGAAAATTTGCAGGTAATAATGTTTTAGTATTTGTAACAACTTGAGGGGGGGGGGGGCATCTGGGAAATTCAAAAAAAAAAAAAATTTACCATAGACTTTCGAAACACCCTAATGGACAGGGGGCAGTCCCTAAGTGAAGATCCTACAGCATTCAGAAAGGAGTGGAATATGTTAGAATATGTGACAATTTTTTGTATTATATTTTTCCAGTTTTAAAAGCAGGATCTGAATTTAAATGTAGATCCATATTTCTTAAATCAAAAAATAAAATGGGGAAAGAGCCCGATTATCTCTTTTTATTTTGTACATAACAAACACTACACAGAAGTTTGTCAGCATGATAAAGATTCAAGTCACATCTTCATTTTCATAAGAAAGCTATTATGTAAGTAATTAAAATAAATGTTAAACTATAAAGTTTAAAAATTCCACAGACCCCCCACGCTTCTCTCCACTCCACGGACTACCGATTGGAAACTACTGTTTAAAATGATTAATTATTTTTATTTATTTAAACTCCCCGCTGGAGCAGTGGTAGGATGTAAAATTTCCATAAAACAGCAAAAATATCGCACACGCGTGCGGTGAAATCGAAACCACACGAAACATTGGAGTGAAAGTTAAAGTTAGAAGTTTAAAATTATGAAGACGTGTAAAAATAACAATGATGAAATTAAATTTATGAAAATATAATGGACGGTTAACCGATGTAAACAACAACAAACAGTCCGACATTTTTAACTCTAGTGATAGTTCCGGTGTATCCCTCCGCTTATGTTTTCTATGGGAAAAAGGCGTAAACAGGCTCATTTTCTCAAATAATTTTTGATTAAAGTACAGTTTTAAATGTTTTCCAAATAGTATCATCCATAGGATAATGATGAGCTTAGTAATTTCGTTCAGCTTTCTATCCATTAACTTAATCACAAAAAATATTATTAGATTAACTTTAATACGAATGGGTTGCTAGATTTTACGATTATCGCTCAATTTGGCGGTATTTACGTTTTGTTTCTGTAGTTTCGTTACACGAGTATTTTGGTTATTTAGTTGATATCTTGATTATTTAACTTGAAATATATGCTCATAGATGTAAAATACCTAGTAAATATCTCAGTATATATCCAAAAAATAAGTTTTTACATATGTAAATAATAAACACTGGCGCACATTGGCGGTTGCTGGCGCTCTGAAAAGATGCCAAAATGTAACCCGGAAGTGCTTAAAGACTCATTTTCACTACCGCCCTCTATACTGAGTTTGATGGCTGCTAACCATCCATTATGAAGGCAAAAATATTAAGGATAATTTAAATGACAGCTGATATTATAAGTCCGATAAAAATTAAAAAATTAAAAACAAAGCAAAGCCTCATGTAAAAAAAATATTCAAAGCTTCGAAGTGGCAGCAGTGGAAATCGTTTATGAAATGAAGAGAAAAAGAAAAACAAAACACAAACATCGAATCCAGTTTTCTGCTCCGAAGGTAGAAACGGCTTACTCAAGAAAATTCAGTAATTTGCCGATGAAAGCAGTTTGTTTTTTTAAATAATTTCACACCGGTATGCGTATTTTGTTAAACAGAATGCAATCTTAAGTTACCATATAAGTCCTTAATTAGAATAAACATTAGTGGCATTGGCGTAAAATTATGCTAAAAGTGAGTTAAATAGTCTATTTTGTGAATAAAATGGAATCTGCCAACGATATTTCTGATAAACAATCCATACAGTGGACTTCATTAGCCATCAGTCATGTTGAGTATCAAACCGGTGAGTTGGTTAAAGCTGTGTGTGTCGGAGTTTGAAAAAAATGGTTTCTTAGTTTAAATATTCTTTCTATCATTAATTTATTCATTTCTTGATATGTATCACGTTGATTGGATAATTTCTTTCCTAGAAATTTGTAGCTAAAGAGTAGGTACTCTAGTTTTAAAAGTTAAGTTTCACTTAGACTAAGATGATGTGTCAATAAAGAAAGTTCAATAACCTTTAAAGTTAATTATATAGTAAAGATTAAAGCCTCTATAATGACCTTTAAAAATAAAATATAATCTTCATTACATGTACAGTATAAGAATGCATATTTCTATTGGATAAATATGTTAAGTATCAATGTTATTTTATATTGATAGATATCTGGTATTTTATTAATATTAACAAACAAAAAGAGTTAAATTTATCTCAAACTAACCAATCAAGAATAATCTGATAAGCATAGTTTTTTAGATAATGTGGGTTTTTCGAAGTGATTTTCATGGGTTACTAGATCAGGAAATAATGTTATCATAAGTTATGTATCTTTTCCCTTTTAAAAATAGAATGTAAGTTCAAAATATCTGTTGCGTTCAGCCTCTACTTTATGAGTAGTAAAACATACTTTTGAAACAAGCTGGAACTGTTAAACTCTTGTACCTCTCTAAAAATTGCCAAAGATGTTGCTAGACCTTAACTTCGTGACCATAACATTTTAAGTAGCTTTAAAATGAATCTTCTCAATAATTTTCACTCTAAAACAGATTCTTTTTGTGCTTTTCTATTAATTTTCCTTTGTTATTTTATTCTTCATATAAACTTTACAATATCACCAAAACAGGACCCTATTTGCACAACAACAGTACCCAGGCTAAAAGAACCGATTGAACACTAATATGAATTTACAAAGTTATGAATAAATTTTCACAATACCACTAAACCAGAACCTTTCACAAAGAGTCTGGACAGATCCATGACTATGATAGTTCATTTGGTTTTAGCTCATAGTTCTTGGTATTCATTCATTGCTTTTATCATTAAGTATAATTTGTATTCTAGGTGACTGGTTTGGTAAAATTTTGGCTGTAACAAGTCTGTGCCCACTAGCTTTGGTTATTGCTTTTGTGACTCTTATATTGTTCAGAAGAGATCTACATACTGTAAGTGATATTTTAAATGTTTCATAATTTTTTTTATATATTAAATTGGGAGGTTGAATACATTTATGCTGTTTTTCCTTGGAAAGAATTGGTTTATTTTGAAAATCCTAAATAGACCTAATTATTAAAAGGGTACTTACGTATTATCCCGTTGACCGTGACGCTTAATCCGAAAACTTATCAAATCCCATTGACTTTACTATTACTGTGCCGCTGAATTAGACGGCCGCTGAACGGTCGACGGGATAATACGTAAGTACCATTAAAAGTAATTGCCCATTGCTTGGCACTATTTCCCCATCTTTTTGGCATTATTTGAGTTTCTCTGTTGGAGAATTAACTGGTATTTTTAGTCTATTGAAGAATCTACTCATTTTTCGGCCTCTCCATAGAAATAGAAGTGCTAACTCAGTCAGCCCGTGCAACATCGAATAGAACTAGTGGTGGTCTGATGGGGCAATGTCTAGTAAATACAGTGGGTAGGGTAAGACTTCACTTCCCATTAAAGTGTTTCCATGTAGGTTTTTAGCAGTGTGATGAAAAGGGGTCAAGAATTGTCATGCTGCAAAATCGTTGAGTCGGCTCAAGCTCATATTGTTGGCATTTTTGCTTTAATGCTCAGAGATCTAACAGCATACATACCTACAAAACTAAAAATACAAATCTTAGTCTAACTCTATGGCAGCAATACATGGAAGCTAATCAAACAGCAAAAAAAAAAATCTTGATGTCTTTCAAACCAAATGTTTAAGAAAAATGCTAAAAATATACTGGCCAAACAAAATATCAGATTCAGACCTATATAAACGCACCGATTGCAAACCCATAACTGCAATAGTAAAAAAGCTCAGATGGTCATGAATAGGACATGTTCTTAGAATGTCAGCAATAGACCCAACAATGTGGTGCCCTAATGGAAAAAGGAAAAGAGGGTGTCCAAAACTAACCTGGCATCAAATGGCTGTACAAGAAATGCCTTTCTTTCTTTTTACACATCATGCTATTACAATTAAAATTTACTGAAAACATTTTTTAATGATGCAAAAATTTTACTTTGAGTTTCTTCATTTTAATTTCTATTTATACTTTCTTTTTAGATTACATTCTTTGGTGGTACAGCATTGAATGAGTGCATAAATTGGATATTGAAGCATTCTATCAAGGAGTTACGACCTTGCCATGGTTAGTATATATGTAATGTATTTTGTTTCCTTACTGACCTTCCTTCTACCTTCCTACCTCCTTTACTACCTTCCTTGTTTCCTTTCCTTTACTGTCAGCCATATTCATAGCCATCAGCATCGGTGTTGAATCCTTGGTCAAAGAAGGATTCCACCAATCAGAGTCAGCAAAAAGCTAATTTTTCTTTCTTTAGCTTCTAGTTAACACCGATGCTGATGGCTGTGAATATGGCTGTAAATGTACAGTGCTATGCATTGTACACTAGAAGTGAAACATTGACAAGTTTCACTCCTAGTGTAGGGCTATTGTTTTACAACACTTAAGCAACTTAAATTTAATTATGTAACACAGTCCTCATAAAAAAAAGTTTAGTGACTTTAGAATCTTTCCTTCCCTTTCAAAGTATAACTTTTGAGATTCTTTCAGGGATAGACTATAGGGTTTTAGTTTAACTGAAATACAGTCTTTAGACTTCATAACTGCTATGGTAGAAAAAATAAATTTCTTCAGTTTTGAAATGTTTGGAACACATACTTAAACACCAATCTAAAAATGTTTTTTACCCTATTTTGAAAGTTTAGTTTTAACTTTGCCTTAATTGTATTTACTTATTGTTTGTGTTTTCTTATTTAAGGACGAGAAATCCTGTATTCTGAATATGGTATGCCATCTAATCATGCACAGTTTATGTGGTTTTTTGCTACTTACATGGCATTCTTTTTGTTAATCAGGTAAGACTACATAAATTCACATAGATGTTAAAAGATGCTTTTGATATGCACCTGTTTAGATTTGTTAAATGTACTATTTTTTTTATCAATAATTTGAACTCTAAAAGCTATTTCTATACTATTTACAGTTAAATTAGTGTACAAGAGACCACAAAACTCTATACTTTACTGCATTAGATGCAAAATTTACTGGTTTTTCTGATATTTCTTCATTGTGCTTTTTAAGGGATTAAATGTTTTTTAAAAGCTCAAGTGTTTAGTCTTGTCTATCTGTGTGTAAGGAATTTAGAAATTGGTTTTAAATTAACTTTCCAATAAGTTAGACTTGAAATTTTGAACATAGCTCAAATCTGGATCTATTTGGTTTGTAAATTTTTATTGAAATGTTACTTATGCTTCTGTGAAAGCTACATTTCTCCTTAAAATTTTGTTTGTTGATGTCACAATTCTTGTACCCCCCATCCCCCTTGTCACAAAGTGTCACAGATTGACAACCCCTCTACCAAGCGGGACATCATTTATGAATAAGATCATATATTGTGTTTTTATGTAATTTGTTTAAGCATGTTGTTTACTACAAAAGATCCATACAGTACTGTCTATCTATCACAAGTTGAGCTCTTGCTTACATTTCTGTTGTCGAGGCAACAGGACTCTCCTCATTTTCAACAGGGGAAATTGTTGCATTGAATCACTAGTCCCCTTTATTCATTATTTTAACAGTTCTCTAATCCCAGCCTTTAACATATGCAGACAACTGCATTAATTCCTAGAAAAAGTCTGCTTGTGATTGCCAAAAATTCTGCCAATAATCCTCCATTTGTCATTAATCCCTGCCAAATCATAATAATACGGTTTATCCCTATTTAAAATGAAATTATCTTAATTCTATAGCAACTGCCACAACCAGACAACTAGGTGAGAGCTCAACTTTTGGTAGACAGACAGTTCACAGGAACATGAGATTAAGCCCATAACTACTCTTTTATAGAGTCAATACTTTCAACTTTTTTTTTTGAGTAACTAAGGTTCTTTATGTACAAATAGAACATTGGGGATAAAATGTTCTATGTATACCTAACTTTGCTGGAAATAATAGCAAGTAATTATTAGGTTTTTATGTATTTAAAAAACTATGTTTTCAAATCAAATCTTATTCCCAACAATAACAATTCAATGAATAATTTAAATAGGGGAAAAATAATAAGGAAAAAAATACAAAAAGTAAAAGGAAAAAAGCATTGAATGGTTGTAATATCCCAATTATCACTTTTTAAAATAAAAAGTTAGATTGAGGTATTTTTCTACAGAATTTCAACTTATCTATGTTATGGAATGTAATGTGTTTTTACTTCTACCTTAGACTGCATCATGGGAACAGTATATATCCATTAGAGAATGCATGGAAGTATATTGCGACTGTGCTGGTTGTTTGTGTTGCTTCTGTTGTTACCTACAGTAGGTAAGAAATCAGTTATAAGTGTTAATTTTTTTTGTTACTTCTGTGATTCATAACACAAACCACAATAGAATAGTTCACAACAAAAACCATTTATTGAAAGTGAAGAAAAGCATAGTGAGAGTATATACCTCATTGGTAGAGTTGAGGTGAACAACCTCAAAGACCTTTAAAAAAAGTTGCTGTTAGGCAAAATGTTCTATTCCACAGGGCCGTATCCAAGGGGGGGGTTTAGTAGTGGCGGATCCAGGATTTGGTTTTGGGGGGGGCTAAGAATTTTCAATTGGGTTTCTCCATAAGAACCCAATTGTATCTTCTTGATTATCTTAATATGGAAAAGGTAGTGAATTATCCAGCTCCAACCACTAAAAGGGGGGGGGTCTGGGGGTTCTCCCCCAGAAATTTTTTGGAAATTTAAGTAAAAAAAACCCACTTTTCGTTTTGTTTTGGTACGCCTCATCCGATTTCGGATATAGATTTCATGGTAGAATTTTTGTGTTTTTACAAACTTAATATAAAACAAAGTTGTAATAATAGAGTTACAAGTACTAAGGGGCTCTAGGGGTACTCCCCTAGAAAATTTCTGAAAATTTAAGTAAAAAAACCCACTTTTTCTACTTGTTTTGGTACACCTCATACGAATTTCGAATATAGATTTTAAGGTAGAATTTTTGCGTTTTAACAAATTTAATGAAAAATAGAGTTGTAATAATAGAGTTACAAGTACTAAGGGTGTCTGGGGGTCCTCCCCTAGAAACTTTTCAAAATTTAAGTAAAAAAACCCAACTTTTTCAACTCGTTTTGGTACGCCTCATCCGAATTTCGGACATAGATTTTATGGTAGAATTTTTGCTTTTTGAAAAGCTTTATATAAAGTAGAGTTGTAATAATAGAGTTACAAGTACCAAGGGGGTCTGGGGGTCCTCCCCCAGAAAATTTTTGAAAATTTGACCTTAAAATAACATGGTTTTAACTCATTTTGGTGCATGAAATTCCATATTATATAGTGTAAAATTTTTCATTTTGGGGGGGGCTCAAGCCCCCTAGCCCCCCCCCTGGATCCGCCAGTGGGGTTTAGGGGTTCAAACCCCCCCCCCCCCGAAATTTTGACATCAAATTTTATACTGCTATTTTCCTTGAAAATTATGTCTCACAAGGAGCGATATCCTCTTCGGGTATAACCCAAAGGGTCTCAAAAATGAGTCAAAACCCTACTTTTAAGGGTAAAATTTCCAAAATTGTTCTGGGGGAGGACCCCCAGACCCCCTCGAAATTTTGAAATCTATTAAGTATACGGTTTTTCCTTCAAACTTGTGTGATTTACAAGGAGTGGCCCTCTTAAATGTATCCTAAAGTGTCTCAAAATGAGTTAAAATGCCACTTTTAGGGGAAAAATTCAAAAAATTTTCTGGAGTAGGAACCTAAAAACCCCCTTAATATTTCGCCATGTATTACAATATACCTTCTTTTTACCTTGAAAATTCAGCCGCTTACAATGAGTGGTGCTCTATGGGTGTAAACTAAAGGGTCTCAGAAATGAGCTAAAACACTCTTTTGAGGGGCAAATTTCCAAAAATTTTCTGGGGGAGGACCCCCAGACCCCCCCTTTTACATAGAATTCATATTGTTTATACAATTTTGAAATTTAGTGCATCAAAATTTCAATCCAGAGTTGTCATCTAAAACTTAGCATATAAAAGTACCTGTAAGGAGGTACCTCAGAAAATATTTGAGTCAAACCCCCCCCCCCCGAAACAAAAGTCTGGTTACGGCCCTGCTATTCCAGGTTACTGGTCGCCACACTTCTTTTTGGTGCTATTGAAAGTTTTGTAAACTAGACAGTAACATTTTCTTTCACCAATGTAAATATCTGGTTTGGATACCTTGTCAAATGTTCCTCAGCATTAAAATTAATGTACTCAAGTAATTTGTAAACTTGGGACTTTTATAATATTGTATCCTTAGTTCACAGCAGTGGCCCAACATACATTTAAGTAACTTAGTAATATTCCTTTGCAAATATAGTACCAAACCATTGTAACTAATTTCAATAATTATCATTTTAACAAAAACAATGATTAGGAAAGTAACAAATAAAGAATTAATAAGTAAGTTTTAGAAAGAAAACTTGTGTAGTATATTTCTTGATTGAATGTAAAAAGGCACATAATTTACATTAAACTTCTAATTAGTTGTATCAAAATACACAGACCTATTTAATTCATGAATCTTTCTCTTCAGCTTCTTATTCTAAAGATCTATTTAAAACAAAATGCCACTGGAATACTATTGGGGTGTTAACAACTGGCTGAAATTATTTCTGTTGTGGTCTTAGCCTATTTTCGGTGGTCTCTGACCAGTGGACCTCTCTGGGTTTCAAACATTGCTTTAAAAGATTACTGATGCATTTTGATTAATATATTTTTCTTTTTTTGCAGAATATACCTACAATACCATACGTGGAACCAAGTTTTATGCGGTGCCATTTTGGGTATTGTCCTCGCCTGCCTTTGGTTTCTCATTACACAGTTCACATTAACTCCTTTGTTTCCCATCATTGTTGCATGGTAAGTGGTGGCTCTTTTCTCATATTTCTCAAATACTTTGTACTAAAATTAAAGTTAAGGTTCACAGGGTTCCAACTTATTCACTATACCAAATATTGGGTCTTTATTATTAGTATTATAAAGCTGTGTTTAGGGCCTTTTTAAAAGCAATTTTACTTCTTGATCAAATTAGTTTTTGGTTGTGTTTAAAATTTTGAGTTAAATTGCAGTTCTAGCATTTTATTTTATCTTTTATTTGATGGAGATATCTTAAGATAGGAATATACACACACAAATGTTTTAATTGCAATGCTTATTTACATTTTTAATTTAATTTATTTCAAAGTTTGACTTTTAAAAAAGGGCTCAAAAACAGCATGTGATGTCACTCAATCAGAGAGAGAGAGAGAGAAACTTGGGTTTAAACAATGGTTTAGGATTCAAAGCCATTGTTGATTTTTATTTTAAAGTAGGGCCAAAACAGATCTGATGTCATTCAATCCAAAACAAGTGAAAAGGGATTGTTGGTCTTTGTTTTAAAATATCGAATTAACTAAATTTTTTTGAAACTTTGCGTGTTGATTTTTGAATTTAAATTTTTTTTACTGGAAAATGCATTTTTTTTGTAAATGTACTGAGTGCTAACTTTTTTGTGAGGTCTATGTAGTAGACATGATAGCCAGAACTCAAAGGGTAAATTTAAGAATTGTGTATGAAAAAAACAGTGGGGGATTCAGCCCAGCTCCAAGGGGGCATATTTATTGGTTGCTTAGGTGAAAATGGAACAAAATGTTGGCCCTTTTCATACAGTGTCTCTTAAACCTCTGTTTGTCTACAAAACAATCCAATGGAACATTGAGTTGCTGAAATTCTGAATATAATCAATCAAAACCTTAAATCTATCATTGAAGTGTGGTATTTGTTCAATGTGGTAACACTATGCTCAAATCAAAAGTAGGGTCTGGGGTCCATCCCCTAGGAAGTTTTTGAAAACTTGACCTCATCCCAAGAGAACATTTATATCTGTGCTTGAAAAATATGGCCTTTTTGGAGCCACTAAAAACATAAGTAAAATTAGGGCCTTGATGTATAAAGTCAAGCAAGATGAATATGTATCAAAAGGTGCTGTTAGAAAATGATGTTTTGATAAAGTAATGCTGAAATCAATCTATCATTATGAAGATTAATAAGTTTGTGACACTCAGTTTTAAGGATTTGAATTTTATGGGGATCTTAAGACTATTTTTTGTTAAAAAAGGAGGTTCAAAAAATGGATCTGGATGTAAAGAATTAGAAAATGATGTTTTGATAAAGTAATGCTGAAATCAATCTATCATTATGAAGATTAATAAGTTTGTGACACTCAGTTTTAAGGATTTGAATTTTATGGGGATCTTAAGACTATTTTTTGTTAAAAAAGGAGGTTCAAAAAATGGATCTGGATGTAAATAGGGGATTACATCTGAATGAAAGGAAATGTTAAATAACATTGATTTTGTTAATCATGAATGTGATTGACCAACAGGAAAAAAGAGAAAATCTAAAAATAAGGCAAAACAAAGTGCAAAGAAGCTTGCAAAAATAAGTAGGATTTTTGTCTCAAGTACAAGGGTGTGTAGTGAAATGGGCCAAAATAAAATAAAGATCTTCAAACTTCTGATCCAATTCCTCTTATACATTCAAAGAATTTTAGTGTTCATATTGTATTTTAGAAATTACAATTTTGTTCATTCTGATAAATTAAAAAAAGATAGTCACACACATGATAGCTGTGAATAGATGGAAAATTTTTTGAACCCCCCCCCCCCTCAAAAACAGTGGAAGAATATCATCCATGGGTTAAGGCCTGTAAATATCATTAGAAGGTGTTGAATTGCTGAATTACCACAGCTACTTGAGTTTAAAAACTAAACTAATTAAGTTTTAATACTTAAGCATTTTTCCCTGGCTGTATATTTTTAGAATTTTAAGTCATCAGAGTGGAAAAAAATTGATTAGGTAACTTAATTTTTAGAGCTTGTACATCTTTTGCTTTCAGATCTTAAACTAATCTCTTGAATAGGAAAATCCCTTATTTGAATCTTCTTTGATGATCTATTTGTTATTTATAGTGTGGTTAAACAAGCTTTTTATTGATCTGTTGAGTTCATGTTGATCAGAAAAGTTGCAGAACAGATTTAGAAAGTCCTCCAGTTGCCATGTTTGACCACAGCTCCCACATCAACATGATTAAGTGTTGTCAGCATAGAGATCTAATAGTAACAATATTCTACTAATTACTATTATTTTAGGATCTAATAACATTAACAATTAGATCTCAATGGTTGTCGGTCATAATTTGAGGTGTGGGTAAACATGGCGGCTGGAGGACTCTTCTTAAAGCTGTACCAAAGTTGCTAACATGAAACAAACCCCTTTCAGGCCTATTAGTGAGTTCCTGATGTTGCGAGATACTACACTCATTCCAAACGTCATGTGGTTTGAATATACGTCCCATCGAGCAGAATCCAGGTGAGTTAAATATTTTACATCTGCTAACTGCTAGTTTAAAGACAAAATAGAAAGCTGCTTCAAAATGTTATCTTTTCCCCTAAATATAAGTCTTAAATATTTAAGCCTTAAATATTTTGTTTATGTGAGGTAAATATAATTCTGGTCTGAGAAAATTTATGTCAACTGTGATTTTTAACACCCACAGCTTTTGTTTCTGGTCGTTTTTTTAAGTTGTGAAAACTTTTTTTGCTTTTAGAAACTTGTTAAGTTATTTATTTACTTCTGCCAAACAGAAAAGTTCCAATTACATGGCAGGGATACATGAAAAGAGTACAGACAAAAAACACATTGCAGCAAAAAGACAAAAAAGCATCCTACTTATAAAATCCTTTCTTAATTTAACAAAAGAATAAAAAAAACAAACCACTTGAAACAGACATACCATTCACCTTTCTAAAAAACTGAAAAATTGGTTGATCTGCAAGATATTCCTTACGTTCAAAGGGACCTCAAAAACAAACCTATTTTGTAGTATTGTATTGCGGAACATGAAATTCCCGCAATAACATTGGACAATCAATAGTATTGCTTAATAAATTGTAGAAAAACTTAATGGACTACTTCACTCTAATGTATTAAAAAGGTTTTTGCTTCTAAGATGCTCAAGACAGTCAAAAGACAGTTTTGAATTATTGGATAGTGAGCAGTGGCTAATGCCAGAAAAAATTTTTGGCGGGAAATAATAGAATCTGGAGGTGTATGGATTAAATTTTTCTTTTCTCTATGAAAATTTCTGACTTTCAGGGGGAATATATCTCCAAATCCTTCTCACTATGTCAGTGGATAGTGGAGTCTAAGTACTTTTGAGTGCAGCCAAAAATACAAAAAGCAATGATAGAAATCTCATTGTGTGCTAAGGATGGCCAATATTCATGATTAAATGTATTCTTAATAACTGTAAAGCTTTTATTTGTCATCTTCATATTGAATTCAACACAAAGTTTGTGCCCTCCCATGGTTTATTGTATAAATGAATTATTTAAGATGACACTTTCTTACTAAGTACTTTCACTATAGCCCAGGAATTTTAGGGTTTAATGACTCATTAGGTACATATATTGGCTGACAATATCAGGATAAGCTCTCTATGATGCGACCAAATTTGCAAATTGCAAATATGTTGCATCCTGATTTGTGACCAAACCAGAAAAGTCTAAAAATCAACAGCAGGCTTCCTTCCAAAATGCCAGATCAAAAATGGCCTCCTTTTTAACCCACATCTCTAAAATAAATATTCTTCAGTTCTGTGAAAATAATTATATTCTATGGTAATGTAGTTTTGAATTTATGTTCAGTTTTTTATGATTAAAAATATTTAAACTAAGCTACTAACAAAGTTTACTTGCTTTGTTTAGTTTTAGATAACAAAAATTGACTTCTCCCACTACTCCTATTTGTTTGTCTACAAAAGAATACCTTTTTTTTTTTTACGAAAGAATACCTTTTATTGACCTTTGTTGTGCATTGGTCGAATATCTGGCTTCTTAAAACTGTGTTAGAAACCACACATTCCTAAATAAAGCTTATATTGTTAAGCATCTAATTAACTGAATGGACAATAATTTATGATTTGCTTTGTTTTCTAACTTTTTATTTATTTGATTCAAATGTTTTCAACTTTTTATTGAATGTTATTTTTTACATTGCTTGTGTTTTACTCATATTCAAGCAAAAATGAATCCAGATTTCACACGAATCGATTATAACTAAAACAATTCAGGTCAAAGTAAACAAATGTTTCTAGAGCTTGATAATTTTAGCTACCACTCTGGTTTTAATTAAGATGTAAAAAAGCAGGATTCATGGTAAATTTTAAAGTTTTGTTAAAGAGTATTGGTTAGATAAAATAAAGCTATTTATTATTTAACTGAACACAAATAAATGTTATTGAGTAATGGTTATACCCTTTTTTTTTCAGAACAAGACAGCGAAAACTTGTGTCCATGAAATCTCAGTGATTACGTTCAGCTCAAATTTTTCCATAATCTTACCCTGTTTTCAAGTTATACAAACTCTGCCACTGAACCTTGCTTTTTTACTTTTGATTTCATTTTTATTTACAGGCGCTTATTAAGGATATTGGTTTTGTTATCCCATTAACATGTGATTCTGGTTGTGTATCTATCTGGTCCTGTTCAACTGAGATTTTTTTAGAGGCTTATCACTCATTGTTTTAAATGTATATTAACACAATTTAATAAATTTAATGCGTTTATACATCAGTTTTAATGTTTGAAAATAATACTACTGCATAACGTTCTGCATTTTTTGTGGAGCCAGCCTTACAATGACTGTTGAATGGTAAGCTGTGAACTGTTTTTTATTTTTTTCATCTTTTAACACATTATTAAATCTTAAATGTTGTAAACATAAATGCAATTTACAAGTTTCCAAATTTCTGTACTCAGAACTTAATTTTATTTTGTCCATAAAGAAATTTATATCTGTTCCAGTACAGCAAAAACTTTTAATTGGTTTGAAATAAATTCTTTGTTTTACACTCAAAATTTTTAATCCCTAATGTTTTTTTTTACAAGGTTATTAAAAAGTCAATGTTCACTACTCTGGTAATTTCAGTACTTGAAAATCAATAGAAACAATGTCAAACTTGGAAATCTATGTAAAATTTTCAAGAGAACATTTAAAAAAACTTTCAGATATATTTATTGATATAACAGTAAGCTACAGATTTTGCAAACACTACTTCTTGGTAATTTTTGTCTTTGATCCAACAACCACTTTTTATCCATTATTAATACTGGTAATTAATTATTGCACTTACATAAATACTCATCTTAACTGATTTTTTAAACAAGTATTCAATAATTAGGTCAAGGATGTGTAAAAAAAAGACTTTCATCACAAATCAATAACAATTTTCATTTTCAACATTTATTCGATAAACAACTGTCAGGCATAACTGGTTAAAAAGTAATTCATAATTTTCCAACAAACTGACCGATATAAAAAGTTTTACAACTTGGCCTTCTGACTCAGGTTGAGAACGTCGTGCATTTCGGTTAGGCTGTCCGTCAAGGCCTTCATGAAATTGCTGGAGTGAGTTTCAGGGCTGCTATTGCACGCAGAAAGGCCGAAATTGATGGAGGAGTTTCGGGGGTTGTAGCAGCACCCGTACCCGTCAGGAACTAATGGACCGTAGCACATAAATGCATCGACTGCTGATGGCACCTGTAAGGGATTTAATAATGGGATTTATCAGCATAGATCTTTCCTTAAAGTCTTATACTCATATGAAAGGAATAACCTAATTTAGGATTAAACATACATCAGGATAATATTGTAGAAGGCTTAAATGGTAGAAAGATTATTTGTTTTGGATAAAATATTTACAAAATATTTGATGTGCTCCTGTTGAATGGAAAGGAATCTTGTGTTTTTTTTTATACAAGCAAGGCAATGTCTACTAACTTCATAGGTTCAGATGAGTACAAGTTAAGAATGTCTTTAAAAAAACTAATCAGCAAATGACAAATTTCTACAATATTTACGACTCAATCCTGATAAAAACTTCATGGAAATAGACATATGGAAAGTGCCTTACAATTCTTAAATGAATTCACAGAAATATAAAAAGAAAAGGTTTTCCCTTTTTATTGAAACAGAACATCACAAATGTTGAATGAATTCTGGGTTTTAAATTTGACTGACCAGATCTGACTACTGGATATTTATAGAAAGTAATTTTGAATATAATCATTAGAGGAGTTTAAAGGGACAGGTAAATAACCATAGGAGATGTTGGTTAGCAGAGTGCAGTTTTGTTGATAAGTATAGGTTAAAAACTACTTTTTAGAATTTTAGAAAAGATTAAGTTGCCTTGAGATTTTTTTTTTAAATTATACTTAACTTTTCTTTTAGTGATATAACATCCTATTGAGTTCCTCTATCTCAAGCAGGGCAGTAACCAGACTTTTTTTTCCAGTTTAACAGTACTTAAACTTTTAACATATAAAAGTTTTAGTTTATAAAAGTTTTAGTTGATTTGATAGGATTTTAATTTTGGTGCACTAAACTTCAAAACTGTGTAAACAATATGAATCCCAAGTAAAATAAGGGGGGGGGGATCCTACTCCAGAAAAATTTGTAATTTTGCCTCTAAAAGAACTTTTTAACTTGTTTTAAGACCTTTTAGGTTACATCAAAAAGGACCACTCCTTGTAAGTCACAAAAATTTCAAAGAAAAACCATACATAATAGATTTGAAAATTTTTTGGGGTTTCTCTCCCAGAAAACTTTTGGAAATTTTACCCTTAAAAGTAGGATTCTGACTCATTTTGGATTAGAATCAAAGAGGATTGCTCCTTGTAAGTCACATAATTTTCAAGGGCAATAACATTAAAAGAATTGATTACAAAATTTTGAGAATGTGTTTGAACCCCCCCCTTGGAATATGGTCCTGATCTCAAGTGCATAAAAATAACTGAGGTTGACTAAGAAATATTAAGAATAAATAAGATTGAAATTTTACAAAGAAGGAAGTGTTAAGCAATGTAAACTAAAGGGTCATTGGATACATATCAGTAACACTTTATCTTATTTTGAATGAAAAGTCTGAAAATTGCTTGAGGACCCCTGTCTGGGAGCACTTAACACAACAGTTTAATTTGACTTAAATAAAAGAAAAATCACCTGACTAGTGGACAATTTGAAGTGTGTGCTCGCAGTGTATCCCGCATCCATGAAAAACTCGGGAATGTTCATGCTGTTCTCGAGGGCGATCTTTTTCAAACCCAGGAGCATCCGGTCGATTCCCATTCCATTAACGGCCTGAAATGGATGAACTTCAATGCATATATAAATCAACACAATATATGAATGAAAATTTCTATCTCATTTGTTTTAAAAAAAACTAAATGTTCAAATGTTGAATTTTTAAACTGACTTGTGAGCTTATGTAATAAGAAAAATTGAAATCATTAGGACAAGAACCAGGAATTTCCACTTTCAAACCAAGTTTATTCAGAGGTCGATTCACCAATTTAGCGCAATACACTTCCAATCATTGTTGCCTTTAAAATGCAGATCTTTGCCTGTTGACAGGTATGGCCCTGGGCTTCATTTCAACTTTCTTAGAGACTTAACTGGGTGAAAACAACGGTGTGGTAATAGATCTTTAATGTTGAGGGAAATCAATAAGTAGCTACATTTTTAAAAAAATCTTAAGGAGGTTGATATTGTCTGCTTGAAATTTTTTAAACACTATTACAAACAAACTTTCTTATGCGCAGAAAGCTCCTAGTAAAGATACAAGGGTTGCTTTTTTGACTCCTGCATTTATCCTAACCTACACAAAGTTTATACAGCAACCCTAAACAAGCCAAGATATCTCTAAAATTTATCTAAATAGTAAATTCTAATTGAAAATGGAGATACCTGGTTCTTCCCCCAATGGCATCAATTATTTTAATGAAAGCTTTAAATGAGGAGCCTAGAAGCCAAGGGGTACAAGTCCAGTTTGGTGCTATATTAAATAAAGGGGGTCACTCTTCCTGGCGACTTTTTTGGCACTATTCTCAGCATCATAATCCAGTCAGTACCCAGTATATACGCAGGGTTGCTTGAAAATGAATTTATCGCCCTAGTTGGCAATGCAAAAAATTAAGTGGCACCCGGTAGTAAGTATGAAACCTAACTAAACTTGTACCCCTTGGCTTCTCTAGGCTCATCAAATGTATCAATTTAAGCATTAAAAACAAAGTAAATCTCACTAGAAATGAAATAATTTCCCAAGTAAAGAGAAGCAGTTAGTCTCTTCACGGTTAATAACAACTCTACAAACGCAGAAATCCTTATAAAGAAACCAAAAATAAATTAGGCACCTGTAAAGTATAATCCTTGTGAGTATCCACGGCCGATCTCAGAGCGGCTGCCTTGGTGTGAGGCTGAGCAGATGCGTCGGTCATCAATTTGCAGAAATCCAACGCTTCCGTCGACGCCGAACGAATAATCTCGGTGCGTCCGTGGAGGAACTTTCGAGAAGACCCCGATTCGTAGGTGGCTGCTATTTCATTGTGGATCCTGAAAAAAGGCAATAATCAACGTCTCAAAAACTGCAAGGTGATTGGGGGAACATAGTAATAATAGTACTGTCTCTCTATCACAAGATGAGCTCTCGTTTACATTTCTTAGATCCATTTGTTTAGCATTGTTTCTATAGCAACTAACTACCACAACCAGGCAACTAGTCCAGAGCTCATCTTGTGATAGACAGACAATAATGCTAATTTTAAGATCAGAGGAGTACTTACTTGTAAAATGCCAGCTGGATTGCCATTTGTATGAAGCTGTCTGGACTGAGTCTCTGAGATTTGATGAAATCCTTGCCGTATGATTCGTAAGTGAAGCAGGACATTTCCAGGTCATCTACGAGTCTGAAATGTAGTAAATATAGTTGAGGGAAGTATTTGTTTTCATTTGTTTATACATGCATCAAAACCTTAGCTTATGAGTTGAAATTTGTAAATAAGTGAGACAAGGTTTTTTTGTGAAAATCCATCAATTTCAAAACCATAGAATACACAGGGTGGCTACAGAAAACTTATTTTGAAATTCCCTGATAATTCCAGGTTTACTCTGATAAACTGGTATGATTTTCCCTGATATCTTACAAGTATATAGTAAATTGTGATCTAGAAATAGGGTGAATGACTGTAAAATTGAGAAAGAAGGAAAATCCGAAGTCTAGCCTGAATAAGGAGGGTTTGAAATTCTGGTCAAGCAATAAATGATACTTTTCCCAGATTTTTATGACAAAGGAACCCTTGGAAGTTAATTTTTGAACATTTGCAACCACGAATTTATATGCATTTGAGATTTTATTTTATAGGAAGTAGAATGGAAATCAGACTTGCCAACCTCTGAAAGTCAAAAATCAGGAGATTTTCCATAGAAATCGGGAGAAATTTTTATCGATGTATAGCCCATCGCAAAAAAATTATAAAAAGATAATATGTGCTCAAAATAAAAATTTAACCTTTTTAAAACCACACAACCATACGTTTTCGCAATCGCACTGTCCGGGAACATTTTTCTGAAGAGAGCTCCGGAATGGTCCGCCACACTGATCGGTAAATTATGCTCCAATAAGAATGTTGTAAAAAGGCATTCAGCATTAATTACCGTCTGATCATTCTGTACTACAGAAATCTTATGGTTATTTTCCACACATTTCACATTTTCCTTATGCATAATTCGAAAAAACCAGGAATTCCGAAAAAAAGCGGGAGAAAACGGGAGATTTTCGGGGAAAATCCGGAGGGCGGGAGGAGAGAGAGAAAATCCGGAGTCTCCCGCCAAAATCCAGAGAGTTGGCAAGTATGGGAAATGCACATTTAAAGGCTTGAATATCTGAAAAGTCTTGAATTTCTCTTAGAAACTAGGCAATTTTCAAAATTTCCCTGATTTTTCCAAGATAATTAGAGGTTTTTAAGTTTTTCCAGATCAGTGGCCACCCTGACTACAGTTTGGAAAATTAGAGTTAAAATAGTACAATTTATTGCTGGTTTTACCAAATTAAGAAAGTAGAAAAAAAATCAATTGGTGACATCATTTGAAAAATATAAACAAACTGAAAGAAAAAGACTCCAAAATAATTTACTTTTGGAGATCATCTTCAGCTTCCTTAATGTCGTTCATGGTATCATCCGAGAGTCTGAACCTCAGTCTCGTGGGTTCCGTAACAGATGCAGATGGCAGCCACTTGTTACCTTTCGTCTTCTCCCTAATGGTGAAATTTGCAATAAGAAAATATATAAACAAGGGAAAAAACTATTACTTTAAGTGCTATTACTTTACAACAAATCCATCTTTGAATCACTAAATATAGTTAGACTAAGACAACATAACATTGTTTTAATTGATAGACTGGATTGATTTATCGAAAAACATACATTAATAGTTATTAAATACTGTGCCTAGAAGTTGCTTGCTTTATGGAGCTTTACTCCCCTTTTTGGGTGTACTAAAGAATAAGTTTCAAATATTATACATTTTGATAAATTTTGGAACTCACTAGAAATTGCTTGGGGCTAGCTAAAAGTGAAAAGTCTGAATGAGCCTTAACTAATAAACAAAAGGTCAGCCACTCACAGGTAATTGACTATGTGGTCCATCATCTGTGTGATTGGGGGTCCCTCTGCCGGGCTGTGCTCATAGGTGAGACCCACAACGCCATCACCACCAACTATAAACTAAAGCACAAAATTACCCACTTTTTAAAAAAAATTACAATTCACAGCATTTTTCTCGGATATTTCTTGCTTTTTTTTGAACATGCATTTTCAATAGCTTAATTTTAATAGCAAATTATGACACCTACACTACATATTGATCATTATCCAGGCATTCTGTATGATTTTCAAGGGTTTTTTTTTTTTTTTTTTTTTTGCAAAATTAAGCAATTTTCCCTGTCTTATTCTCTGACTTATTGGGTGAAATTAAAATTCCCTGGCATTTCCAGGTATTCCCTGACCAGTGGGAACCCTGATGTCACTATATGAGCAAGATATTCTGTAAACTATCAACTAACAGCTATCTTACCTGTATGGTTTTATCGTACCATCGGTTGCCAGCATTCTCGTTGGGACCTCCCCCGTGAATGGTCTGCAGAGCCACGTGAGTTTTCCGGTTGAGGTAGCCTCTGTCAGGAGCTGGCTTGTCAAGGCACAACAGGAAGATCGACTTTTGAATGGCATCAATCGACTCCTTATTCATAACATTGACTGAAAGTAATGAAAGAATTCAATCACAATGGTTCCCAAAGTATGAATGAATAATGAATGAATGAGTTGGGGTGGCAGCAAGAGCCATAGCACTGCGACCAAGGGTTGTACTGTGCCTAGTTTTGTCTTAAAGGTTTCAAAAGTAATCGGTAATGCTCTCCCGGAAGCCATTGAAGCCTTCTAGGAGGGGGAGCGGTGATCAGTTGATAGAAAATTGGGGGCATTGACTATATATTACTTTGAAATCATTGATAAATTGATATTTTTTGTGTTATAAACATTAATTTAAAAGCCCTTAACCTTAAAATCAAATTTTTTTAAACTAAAATTGAAAGATTTTGGACTCTTTGTTTACCTATGGCTTGGGATATGAGCAGCTTTAGTCATTTTTTTTAAGCAGGAAACAGAAAAATTTCAGATATTCAATTCGGGGATAAGAAATTTCCTTTGGCCATAACAAAGGTGGAGATGGAGGTATATGCCCCAGGTGTCACTCAGAGGGAAGATTTTCAGAATTGAGTGAAAATGCTATTTTTTAAGTCAAACTTTAAAAAATGATGAGGGGATGATCCCCAGCTAATATAGGTTGGTATAAAAGTCTACCATATTATTCAAAACATAAACAAAAATTTGTAAAGGGGGTTATAGAAAATATTTCTACTTAAAAAGGGGGATGGTCCCAAAAAGTTTGGGAACTTGTGGTTTGGCACAACAAAATATGCTTCATGAGAAGTAAAGACTGTAAGTTTGAGTGGTTAACAAACTAATAATGCTACCACAAGCAAAACATTTTTAAACCCTTAAAAGCTGTTAAATTTTGATTTTTACACATACAATATCAACAAGGTCCATTTGCAATAACAATGAAAAATAATGAAATGCTATTGTGTAATTTCAATTTTCTGATTAGTCAGTCTGATTTTCAAATGATCATTCTTAAGACAGTATTATAAAGATTCTAACTTTATAGCACATGTATTTTGATGCATTCTTTTTTTCTTGTGAAGGTCCTTAATTAATTAGCTAAATAGTGTTAAATACTTTGATCTTTTCTGTTCCTAAATTTGTTCTCTATTTCCTCTCATCCCCAAAACTCTACAAATGCAAGTTTTATATAAATATCTTTATATCAATCAAAAATTCTACAGAGTGAATTTTTCATTATCTTTGTATCTTAACAAGTTTCATATACACTTTTTTAAATAGTTAAGTGAAATAATACCTTTTTAAGTTTAGAAATAATTATATAAACATATGATAAGTCTAGAAATGTTTTGCACAAATTGGGATCTTGCAATTTAATAATACTAACATTTTCTCTAATGTAACAATGAATGAAAAATAATGAAATGCTATTCTATAATTTCATTTTACTGATTAGTCAGTCTGATTTTCAAATGATCATTATTGAGACAATATTTATGTATTTTGATACATTTTTTTCTTGAGAAAGTTTGTAATTAATTAGCTAAATACTGTTAAAGATATTTTTGTGAAATAATACTTTTATAAGTTTAGAAATATTAATACATACATGTGTAGAAGTCTCTATATATTTAATAATACTTACATTTTCTCAGTCTTTTGTAAGCTTTTGCCCATGTGTCTCTATCTAATGTAGTCAAAATACCTAATGGACTTTTTTCAAAGCTCGATTGGGCAACAAGGCTATGGAATTGGGCTAAAAGCTGACTCTCGTTCAGAGGCCGGCCATCTTTACCATACACATCCACACTGAAGTACTGCAAGATAATTTATGAAAAATTTAAATGCACCAAATAAGATAATAGAACCTGTGAACTATAATACATCACAACAAGAAAACTAATTGTCTTATTGAATGACAAACTAGTTCATCTGAAAGTATGCTAAAATAGTCTAAGAAAAACATAACTAATTTTTTTTATGATTTGGAATCATGCTTTTTGAAACATACTAGGATTTTTCTAAATGAATAAAAGAAACATCAAAATTTCATGCAGGTTTTACATTAAAATTTCAAACTTTCAAGTTCAAACCTGTTATTACACAAAGGTTTCAAGACAAAAGGGAAAGAATAAACATGTTAATTATTACAAATATGCATCGACCGACTTACAAGTTTGTGGACCCAGGGGCAAAACATCCATTTGGGGGCCCCCAACATGTTTTAAAATAATACCTGAATTTATCTGACTTAAAATAACAAAATCAATAATATTTAATCCAAGTGTAAACACTGCGTAAAATGTATTTATTTGAAATATTTATAACCTCAATATATTGATTTTAAATTCATTAGTTTGGAAATTTGTTTTTACACTCTTTCTCATTTTCTTGGCTTTTTAAGAGTGTTTTTGAAATGGGAGCCCTGATTACCTTCCCAGAAATCAGGATCTGCAAATATGGAACTACAAGTATCAACAAGTAGCACTCTTAAGATTTTCTTCTTTGGAATTAAAAAAAATCAATGTTCTTCACTCACATGATTGTTGTGTGCCACTGCAATGTGCTTTGGTTTATTTTCTCCCTCGCCGTGAAACACCAGGCTGTCTTTAGGGTACCCTGGTATGCGACAAGTAGAAAATATCTTGCAATACTGAGACATGTCCAGAGGTTGCCCACCCATTTTGTCAAGGGGCAAAGAGTAACTGAAACAGAAAACAACACAATTTACTGTTTGTCTATCACAAGTTGAACTCTCGTTTACATTCCTGTTCCCAAGGCAACAGGACTCGCCTCATTTTCAACGGGGGAAATTGTAGCATTGAATTACTAGTCCCCTTTGTTTATTATTTTAACAGTTCACTAATACCAGCCTCTAACATATGCGTGCAACTGCATCAATTCCAAGAAGATGATGACCATGCTGTGATCACCAAAAATTCTGCCATTAATCCTCTGTCAGCTTTAATCCCTGCCAAATCATAATACAGTTTATCCCTATTTAAAATGAACCTGTCTTGTTTCTATAGCAACCACTACAACAAGACAACTAGGTGAGAGCCCATCTTGTGGTAGACCAAGGCTAAACTGGATCGGTTAACTGTGTTATATCAGGCTTGGACAATGAGTGAAAAGCGATGTTACGGATTATGTCTCTAGTGAGCCATACGTGGCCAGAGCCATCTATCTGTCATTCATGGCATTTTTTAATAAAATTGCCGACTCGTCACGCTTGAATTGAGACTCGCGCATGACCAACGATGTGGCAGTGCATTGTGACTAGTGGAAAATGACTAGTAGTGAACCTCCAATTTTATTTACACAGACTATAGATCATTAGAAACCTACAAAAAATTAGCGATCAAACAGAGCTGACAAATCGAATTTGTTTCCCTCTTCAAACCGAAAGATTCCTTCTCTCCCAAGATTTTATCTCCGGGTGGCTGATTCTCAACTCTCATCCATGCGAGGTATATGCCGGCCAAAGAGCCGAGGCAAAAAGCACCAAGAACCCAACCCAATCAATCAACCAAATTTCCCTATACGTGGCCAGCGCTTTCAAGCGGTAAGATCTGAAAACTTCCAGTAACGTCAGCTTCTTTGATCTTTTCACTCATTGTCCAAGCCTGATATAACACAGTTAACCGATCCAGTTTAGCCTTGGGTAGACAGACAGTATGTAATAATGGTATTCAGACTGTATGTAAAAAATCAATTTTGGTTCATTTTATACTATAATTATAAAAAATAACCATTCTGTCCTGAATAAAAAATGGTGTTTCATGGATACTTAGAAAAATGGAAGTAGAAGGCAAGTAAACTTTCCTTACCTGTCTATTAAGCTCTTGAAATCTAAAGCTCCAGCCACTAAACGGGCAGCATACCTGAAATAAGAAGTTAAGAATTCAGCTATATTTGATTCCAGCAGATAACGGTTCATAGCTACCAATATCATAGCTGTCTAAAATGAAAATCGGAGTAACTCCTATAAAATCAGAGTACTTGGCAGCTATGATTTTTTCTTCATTGTCAGTTAGTTTGATCACATTTGTATACATTCAAAAGGAAAACTGGTGAATTATCCTTAAAACACATACATCCCCATAAGGCAACAATAGCACTGTATTACTTCAAACCAGTGCTGGAACAAAATATTTAGGGGGACTCACATGTTCCTTTTACACTCTTTTCATTATTTGGATCAAAACCCCCACATTTTGGAGTATGGCCCAAATATTTTAAGGGACTGGACCCTCCAATCTTAGCATTGCTTTAAACACAAGGTTTGAAATTAATAAATGTAATGGCTTTTTTAAGAAGTTCTTTTCTGACATTAAGCAATAAAGTAAAAAATCAATATCTTCTTGTACTAACTAAACAGATTAAACAACATAAAGTATAGACTAGAACATTTACTTGAAGACATAAATTTAAAATCTAACTGTATATAAAATGTAATCAACGTAAGTTATTCACCTTTAAGTATGTAATACTTTACCTTAGTTGCCTTTCTACCGTGTTGAAATCTTTGATTGGAAACACTAAACCTGGACTTGAGTACAAAACGAGAGGCATTCTGAATTCTAAATATGCACAGTCTAACCACCAATCAGACAGCTGTAACATAAATAATATTTATTATTCTTAAAAGTGAAACTTTCAAACAGAATTGGATAATACAGAAGCATATGCCAAGTGCAGAAAATTTTATAATTTTGCAGAAAATCTTTTAAAACAATTTAAATTTTTGATAAATAAATTGATTTTTCCGTACTACTGTTGCTTAAGAAGCATTATTAGATTATTTAGGTTAACAATGGGTCTGTTATTATGTTTTAAGTCGAAATTCAACAACAAAACTTAAATAGTTTGCAGAAAATATTTGAAAAACTTTTTGTGTGCAGAAAGCTTTTTGTTTTTATCCAACTATGCTTTCAAAACTCAAGGTGAAGGGTCTAAGTGTTAAGATAAAGACTAATGTCATATTGTTAAGGTGGGCACAAATTAGAGCTGAGCGCTGTAAGCGAACAGCCGAGAACGGCTGACAAGTTCTGCGGCCACCAATCAGCTCCGAGCTCCGAACCAGTAATCAGCTGTTCGCTTACAGCGCTCGGCTCTAATTTGTGTCCACCTTTACCTAAATTTAAACAGATGTTAATCTTGAACTTGGAACTAACAATACTTCAATTAAATTAAATGTCCAACTGTAGATGAAGAAATATAAGAGAGGGTTTAGAATATATTAGTTGAATAAATCTGAATGATTAAAATGAAAAGAAATGGTCAATAGTTACCCAGTTTTCAGTTTTTTTGGCTCGTTCTTTCAGTAAATTATGTAGCCTCACTCCTAACCCACCAGGTTCACCAAATTCCTTCACAACCTGTTTATAAGTACAATAACCATAAGCACAATTGTATTTCAGTCATAAAAGAAGGTTAAAAACAAAATAAGTCATTAATTTAAAAATTTCCAAGTTAAATAAAATTTGTCTTTTGATGGTTTCTTTTCAGAATATCAAATGAAAATTTTATGTCCCCATAGAAGAAGGTAAGTTTTTGTTTAATATTACTTTAGGTAGCAACTACTACTTACTAACTCGGAGTGTCTCAGCCTTTTTTTTTTTACTTGTCTAGAAGGCTATGTTTTACTCACAATAACTTTTGTGAAATTTTTTTGTGCTACTCATGCCTTAAAACAATGGCAAATTATTTTGGTTGCTAAAGATTATAATAACACCAAATTATTGGTGATCCTAATAATACAATTATTTTTTAATTTTCTGTTTGATATTTTAGGAAAAAATTTCTGAATTTTGATGCCAAAATAGCTCTGTGCTCTTTCATATGGAGGCTAAGGTGGACAAAAATGTAGGTACTACCATAAGAACTGTCTTCAAAAATTGCAAGTTTGGACTTTAAACTATCTTTTAATAATTTTCCCCCAGTCTAGTAGATTTAATAAAAACCCTATAAAATATCATATGAACAATTAAATAGGTCCTTTAATTTTAAGTTAAAACTGTATCTGTGTAACACAGGCTTAATTCTTGGCAAAATGTGCGATGTTAGTTCTAAAATTTAGCACAAATTGCTGCCGATCGGTCAGCCGATTTCATTTAAGACGGAATTCCGTTCACAGAACTTTTAAGGCACAATTACCTCCCCAGGACTGATGAGTGATAAAAAACTTTGAATATTGGGTTAGTACTTTCCAAAGTATTCTATGAAAGTTTAAGAATCGAACACCACTTTGAGTAAGGTATTAGCACTTACCTTGGCAGTATTCTGATACTCCTCTTCGTTGAGAAGGGGCCTAACGGAAAGGAGGTACTTCTCCAACGAGGGGTGGAGGGGAGGAACGGGAAGCCTGGGTAAGGTCTGCTGGTGAGTGAGGTACTCCTGCATTTTGCGAGAGCTGCCGGTCGCATACGAAGCCGCACAAGCCCACTGCTTAGTCCTGAATGTCTCCACTTGCTTCACCTGCAATTTTAGGAATATATGTGTAGTGATGTTTTCGTGAAATTTTAAGTGAGCTCATGGTTTGGGATGAAAATAAAGAAAGTAATTACTTGGACCCCCCCAGACTACAAACTTACTTCAACCCCCCAGATGTTAATATACCTATTTGGCTAAGGGAAAGACAACCTTTTCTGGGATTCACAACCAGGGGTTCATCCAGTTTTTTTTTTGCCAGGGACCTATTTTAGGAAATTTATGAAAATTAAATGGATTTTTGTGAAAATGAAGGGCCTGTAGTCTAATCACAGTGTTTATAACTTTTGGAATGGGCCCAAAACTCACAAATTCTATCCCAAAATGATAGAAATGTATTCTGAAAATGATTTTCGAACCAAATTTGATCTTTGGGCTTTCATGAAATTTGATTGAAATTTTGTGAAGGGTCCTTTTTTGAAGATTAGAATTCTGTGAATGGTCCTTAAATGGACCCATTTTCTTTCTAGATGAACCCTTGACAACATTATTTAATATTAATTCCAGAATTCTCATCCTATAAAATAACTCTTTAAATGATCATTTAACCAAATAAAAGAGTAAAAGTTAAGTAAGTTGGTGAAGTGTATCTTCTAGAGCAGGCTTGCCTCCTGGGGTGCATGATGCCCCCTGGCTCTTTTTTTTACTTGAAAAGTTTTAAATTATTCCAAAATTTAAATTGATTGGGGAAACTTAATTCGATAGGTGAAATTTGTTTATGTTAGACTGTTCAATTCATCTATAGTAAAAAAAAATGCAAATTATTGAAAAAAGAAGCTTGGATAAGTTTTATGAAAACCTAAAATGTTCAAAAATATATTTCATTGAAGTTGTTATGTACTACTAATTTTGTTTTGAAAACACATAATTTTGGATTTTTTCTCTGTTATTCAACTATCTATTTTATCTTTGTATCATGATCTTTTAGCCTGCAGCAAATTATGGAATAATTAGACCTAAATCACTGTTTAATTTTTCCAGGGCTGATTTAGATAGCATAAAAATTAATTTTTTTTTTCAGATCTAGTACATCTAAAATTATTACTTTTAAAATTTGATGTAACACAGCAACATTGAGAACAAGAAACCAATCAAAGGTTAACTTGTCAGTCGAAAATCATTAAACAGAGATTAGATAACTTATTCTCAATAAGACCACTTTAAAATAATCAAGGGCGGGTCCAGACCAGATTTTCGGGGGGGGCCATGTCAAAGTCGGAGGGTATTACATTCGAAATTTTCAGTGCCTCAGAAAAATTTTTGAAGAGTGCTTGCTTTCAAGCAGCTTTTTAGGGGTTTATAGTAACTTAGAGGATATCCAGGGCCCGTACCATAGTTTTAGAAAGTGGGGGGGGGGTGAAACATTTTTGTAAGGCCATAATAATACTTGTGTTCGCGAGGTGTTTGGCTCCCAACTTTCCGAGTATAACATAAATAAAATGCGAAACTTTGTTAAAGTTATAAAGGTTTCTTCAGATAATGCTAGCTCGAAAGCAAATGTGGGGGGGGGGTCTGGGGGTCCTCCCCCAGAATTTTTTTTGAAATTTGGCTTCAAATAGAAGTTTTTCTACTCATTTTTGTACTTTTGGTATCCATTGGATAACACCTAAAGAGGGTAACTTCTTACACTCCTAAAAGGAGAGGAGAGAAACAAGTTCAAGGAGAAAACAGTAAATAAGTAACCATGAGAAATTAATAGGGGGTCTGGGGGGTGTTCCAAGAAATTTTTTGAAAATTTGCCTCTAAAAATAAAGTTTCAGCTCATTTTAAAAGCATGTAAACCACAGAATTTTCAAGGATGAAATTATAAATAGATGCCCAATTTTGAAAAGGGCCGGGGGTCCTCTCCTGAAAATTTTTGCAAATACGCGTATTTAAACTATAGTATTACCGGTTTGAGCCCCATCCAATGTTAGCTGAAGGGGGGCTAAGCCCCCCCCCCCCAATATTTTGTGATGTTTGGATATTTTCTGGTTTGGAATCCCCTTCAAGAGCGGTTATTTGGGGAGAGGGTAACCCACAAAAGGTCTCAGAATGTGTTAAAAATTTCTTTTACAGGGTTCCCACTCTTTGAAAAGATTGAAAATCAAGGACTTTTCAAGGACCTCAACAAAATTTTTCATGGACCTTTTTTAAGAGACCCATATAAAAATCCTAATTCTTCTGAAGCAATCGCGATGTTTCCAGAAACAAGCTTACTCTTTAACTTTTTTTAAATTGATCAAGTGCCTCAATTTCTGACTATGCACACAGAATACAAGTTTTATAATAAGATTTTAAATAATATAAAAAGTAATCAAAGATTAATTTAAATATTTCATGCAAAAACCGGGAACTGCGAAAAGGAATCGTAGATGAATTTGAGATTGAGATTCAAGGACCTTTAAGGACCTGGACCATTTTTCAAGGACCTAAATTTAGCGAATTAAGGACTTTCAAGGACCGTGGGAACCCTGTTTTAAGGATCAAATTTTAAAAATTTTCTTGGGGAGAGACCCCAAACTTTGGAATTAAGCTGAAATGCTACTTTTAACAGAGAAATTTCTAAAATTTTTCTGGGAGAGATCCCCCAGACCCCCATCTTATTTCGAGCTCGCAATAATTACACAAAACTTTTACATTAAATGCACCTCAAAATATTACACCTTGGCGATATTTAAAGGGACATGTAACGAAATTTAATCTATACATCTGATACAAAATTAGGTAATTAGGCACGTAAACTTAATGGTTGTTTCTTTTAATTTTATGTGTTTTTAATGTCTTGTACTGGCCCTCCCCCCCCAATATTTTATAAAAGTTGGCGCCTATGAATGTCAAAATATTAAAGGGGGGTTTGGGGGTTCTCCCCCAGAAAATTTTTTGAATTTTAACATTAAGAAAGTGTTTTTTAAGCTATTTGTTAAGGTTTCTCGGGGGGGGCCATGGCCCCCAGGGCCCCCCCCCTGGACCCGCCCCTGAAAATAATAGTCTTAAATGTATCAAAATTATTTGAGTGAAGTTTCTTCTAGAGTTGTCAAGGCAAAACTTAATCATACTAAAAGTTTTACTTACTAGAAAAATTTTATGGCTGAAACTTTATTGGTTTTATATGAAGAGGCAATATTAATATTTTGATAGGTACTGTAAACGGAGAAGTTTGCTTTTTTGACACAGATTAAGATTACTTAAGTTTGTTTATCTTATCAACGTTATCTACGAGAAAATAGCAAAAATATATTTCATAATTTCTAACGATCAAAGTTAGCAGTTGTTCTCCCGAGAAACATTGAATAAAAATAGGGTATAAAAAACTGGTTTTATAATATTTCCGGGTTTGATGAAGAGCCAATAAAATTCCTTCTTAACTTATGTAATGTGTTTTTTAAAGATCCTACCCATAGCATCAATAAAAAAAAATTACCAATACTCTGGACAAGCGAAGAACCATTTTTGAGAAGCTTTACTCAGGAACAAGTGATTTCATTAATTAGGAAATTATTTATTCGGTTCTGGTTTTGTCCCGTCTGTCTGCTGTCCACATTATTTACTAACATTCCAACGCCATTCAAGTTTGTTGATGCCATACAACCAAGACCCTCTATATAATGGCCTCACAACTCGGACGGGTGACGTCACATTTTCCGCCACCTTTGACGTCACATGCAAAACGACGCCATGTTTTATAATTCATTTTCCGCCACCTTTGACGTCACAGTGACGTAGTTGTCAGGCTTTGTATATAGAGGGTTTTGATACAACTAATTAATAAAAGGTTTATCACGACTCGAAGTACTTATAGATGGCGCTTTGCAAACTAACCACAATGTTTGGCGGACACATAGGTTTCGAAACGTCAATAGAGCATTCGCACATGACGTCACAGGCTTGTGACGTCAGAGGCTTGGATGACAGACAGTATGATGGAAAACTATAGGATGCACATCGTTTATTTGTTTACTTTTGATGTGAATTTTGAAAAATAAGGATGTTTTATGTTTTTCTCCAAAGTTTACTTTAAAGTAACCTTTATTTACTCTAAAATGGCATCTCTGCATATTATAAGTCATTCAATAATACTACATTTTATATTTAGCAGTGTTCTAATTGCTGAAACCATTTCTGCCAGTGTTCTAATTGCAAGTACCATTCGCAATGCTACTAACATATTTTAAAATTCTTAATTATTTATTAATTATTCAATATTTAGTTTCAGTAGCATATTATAAGTATTTTACAGATGTATCGGACTCGCATATTGTTCTAACAAATGTAAACAAAAACATGTCACCTCGTAATAAGTCTTTTTCTAAATTTAGCTTACCATTAAAACACAAAAACTTATGCACTTACCTTCAATAAATATTATTCTTTCGTTCCGGTCTTTAACCGAGCCTAAAGAATCTTTTTAAATGAACTTTTTTTATAAAAACTAAATGCAGCGCATATTCTCTATGGGAGCCTAATGTTAAAGAAAAGTTGTCTATCCTCCAAGCCAGCTTGATCACGTGATCGGAGACACGTGATTGAAAATGCTCTATGTTCACGTATTTAAATTAATTTTATGTTGTAACCAGCTCCTCAGCTCCTGTACTAGTACTCATTACCAAGAGCGAGAGCTAACGTTTTATTGTCCCGTGCTCGCGTGTTTTCAGTGAGTTTTTTCAAAATGTTTTAGAAAGAGAGAGATCAAAATTCGTATCAATAAAGTTTGTCCGTCTTTTTACTGGCCTGTAGTTTTATTTCGGAAAATAACCCCAAGAACCTGAGGTTAAGAGAGACGGGAGAGTTCAGGACGGAAAACTCCCGTTACAAATTGGCGCCCAACGTGGGGCTTTTCAACCTACAGTTCCAGTAAAAGTGGATTATCTAGTTCAATCATCTACTCAGACTAAAGATAAGTGAAGTCATCTACCAAAGATGAATTTTATGGTTATTGTTATTTAAGTCATCCTGACTTATAATGTTGAGTGTAGAGTTTTGTTAAAGTACCAGTATAGTTACTGAAGGATTAGTTTCCTAACTTTGAAGAAAAGCAGAGTTTTAGCATTAGTAATATTTGAAGGTATTAAGGGTCGTATAGGAAAAATTAAATAGAAATGGCATACTTCGGAAGAGGGAAGAAAATTGATATGATAGCGTTATGTGAAGAATTGGAGCTGGATGTAAGTGAGAAGATGACAATGGTAGAGCTAAAAGACTTTGTCGTAAAATCAAACGGATACGAGGAAGACTTTATCAGAGAGTTGTATCTCAATCTAGTAGAAGAAAGGAAAACCAAGGAAGCCAACCAGTTTGAGTTATTCAAGTTACGGCTTCAACTGGAAGCCCAGCCTCCCACCGCAATGTCTTCTGAAAGTCAGATTTGTCCCACACGGATTCTTGACCAAATGGGGAAGCGTGCTCCATCAGAAACTTCAGAAACTGGGGAGCATTTCTTCGACACATGGAGTCGGTGGGCCGCCCCAGATCATCTGGTGGAGAGGTTGGATACATGCGACGGCTTGAGAGGTCACGGAAATGATGCACAGTCGTCTGCTGATGCCAAGAGGTTTCAACCGAGGCGAGGGGAATCACCGATGGATTTCCCGGGAAGCGATTGCGATAGAGCGGCGGATCGGCAAACTCCTGCATGCATTCCCTTTAACAGTAGGTGGGATCCAGGGGTCCTCAGTCAAGGTAGGCAGGACTCCTGTTGCGGATGTGGAGCGCCCGGTTGCATCGGGGCAGATTGCTCCGGTTGCTCAAAGGGAGAAGAAACAGAAGTAAGCTGCATCCCACGAGAGTCTACCACAGTCTCTGCTAGGAGCATGGCCCCTGTAATCAAAACTGGCCAAACTTGCTTACAACTAGGGGGAGAGGCGATACCTCAATATCGAATTTCTACAGTCCGACAGGAAGTTGGAGAAGTCATCGAGAGGGCACAACCGAATGTTGACCCTGCGTATCGAAGTAATCCTGTTCATCCCTGGCGGGAGCGACGTAGACCACCACCCTCATCTCATCTAGAAACGTTTTCCCGACGGCGACCACCACCATGGCCTCACCTAGAGATGTTTCCCCGACGGCGACCATCGCCACCCCTGCCATCCCGACAAAGACTACCACACCACCAAATCCGTCCACCCGACGACTTTCACCAGCAGCAGAGCCGTCAACCTGGCGACGTCATTCCTGGTATCCAAGCCAAAGACAGAATTTTGTAACCAGCCTCTCGAGGACGTATGAGACTGGTTAAGGGGGAGCTTGTAACCAGCTCCTCAGCTCCTGTACTAGTACTCATTACCAAGAGCGCGAGCTAACGTTTTATTGTCCCGTGCTCGCGTGTTTTCAGTGAGTTTTTTCAAAATGTTTTAGAAAGAGAGAGAGATCAAAATTCGTATCAATAAAGTTTTTCCGTTTTTTTACTGGCCTGTAGTTTTATTTCGGAAAATAACCCCAAGAACCTGAGGTTAAGAGAGACGGGAGAGTTCAGGACGGAAAACTCCCGTTACAATGTGGATTTTTTTTTACTCATCGAAATATTGCCGAAGGATATCATTAAAACCGCCCGAAGTAAAACTTTAATGCATAAATAGCAAGAAACTGGCCCTTTTTTTAATATTGGGTGCAAGTTTAGAACTGCTGATGCGCCAATTTTAAGCGATAAAAGCAACCCTAATACAATGGTAAAAGTGCCGTTAAATAGCAAAATTTGCCGGTGAAAAGCCAAATCTCGCCAACCATCAGCAGTTGTGAACTTGCGCCCGAAACTGAGCCTTGACCCGTATTCCAAGTTGTCAAAAGCTACCACAAGAGGACGAGCTTTGGGCTGAAATCGCGAATAATTGGTAATAAAAAATTTAATTGGAATTAAAAATTAGAAAATTGACAAAAGTATCTTTCTATAATAGTAATTAAAAAAACTTTTTGACCTAAGCATTCCTCAAATAAAGAAAATACTAGAATCCTTGCATAGAATGACTAGACGCGATCCCAGCGCCGAAATTCCCCCAACCTATGCAATATTTCATGCTTTTTCGATTTCCATTACGGCCTATGGCCGTGGACTCTCTGTTCTCTAGTACTCTGTGGAGGCATGTCCAGGCCCGCCGACAGGGGGGGGCAAAGGGGGCACTTTCCCCCGGGCCCGGGGATTTTCCCAGCCCTATAGGGGCCCGTAAAGAATCTCCATCTTGACATACACTACTAAACGTTCTGAAACAAGAATACCCATTCATAGATTTTTTCCCCAACTACCCTTCTTCCTGAGAACGGGCCCCGGGCCCCCCTCCTTCCTGGAATGCAATCTCCAACGTTTCGAAACTCAGCAAACTAAGATAATTACCACCTGCAAGCTGCAATACATTCCAAGAATTGTCACAAGATAAGGCACGGACACCCCCCAACCCTGCATGGAAAGGTCTTTCGTTAGCCAAAACAAACAGGAAATGAGCCTTCCTCTTGACCGACCCCAGACACAGAGGACAGTGGAGAAGTTTCAAGCCATTTACCCATGCAGACATGTGGATGTAGAAAGCGTAGGTTCCGTTAAACGTGTATCATCTGTTTTTAAAAATCGTCTATAATTTTTTTTTAAATTAATAAAATTTTTTCCCGATTGTTTCAAAGTTATCGTTTGAAAAAGTTTTTAACGATAGTCTTCTGAGATAGACCGTACGTCTAGGTGAGTTGTATTCATTTTTTAAGCATAATACACATTTCAGCTATCAAATACAGTTGAAAATATTATACGTATTTGTATTTTTCTAGTTGTTTCTGTCTCTTGTTTTACATAATATGCTAGAGGGTTTTAAAGGCATTGCTGTTTGTTTAATTTTCTTTTAAAAAATGGAAATTTTCGATAATGAAAAGTTTTATAAACCATAAAAAAATTTACTTAGAGAACAAGAAAATTTATTCCATTATTAAATGAAAATAAAATTGAAGAATCGGTTGAAAATAGTATACGTATTTTGCATTTTACTAGGTTGTTTTTGTCTCATGTTTTGTATATATTGGTTTTGGGGGGAGAGGTTTAAAGGCATTGCTGTTTGCTTAATTTTTTTTTAAAAAAAGGAAAATTTTTGACAGTGAAAAGTTTTATAAATCATTAAAAGAGAATTTATTACACTATTAAATAAAAATAAAATTTAAGAATCAATGATTTTTAAATTGTATTAAAAATTATAGTATATGATGTCTGTTATTAAGGCTGTCCCAAAATTAATTAATACCTTTACAAAATTAATAAAAAATATACTAAAGGAGATAAAAACATACGGTTTGTTGCTAACTACTCTTTTAGCCTGGGAGTTTTTTATCCGAAATTTCATACTCCACAGAGACTTAAAAAATTAAGGGTTTAGGAATGTTTCTTATTCAAAAATCCATATTATGCTTAATAAATTGCTTAAAAACAATTTTTTTAACACAATTTTAACTAGAAAGAAGGGTTCAATATAATTTTTATTCGATTCTTGAATTATTAATTATTTCAGATTTTAATAAACTTGTATTTTTACTCTATTACTAAATGTCACAATACAAATTGTATTGTACAAGTTTACAATACAAATTGTATTGTAAACTTGTATTTAATAAACTTGTATTAGAAATAGTAATTTGGGCTATTGTTTTTCCATTGAGTTCATATTTTTCTAAAAACGGCTGATTAAAACAATTTTTTTTATGAATTTGATTAAATTTGGATTCTTCCATTAGAACTGTTATTTAATGCGTTCTAATCTGAATAGAACAATAAATGTTCTTGGTCTAAAAATACCTTTTATATTAATCATGAATGAACTGTTTTTTTAATGAATAAAAATTAAGATGTTTTACAAAAAGTTTGATACAGAAAAGTTTAAGTGTGCATTTTTAAATTGGATTAAAGGTGTAATAATTAATTTGTTTGTTTCATGTATACAGTGCGAAAAAAGTGATTTTTCTAAGCTTTAAAGTTATTTTAATTTTCTAGAAAAAGGAGGTGTGAATTAAAATAAACTATAGTGAACTATAGCTGTTATGGTGTAAGTTTAAAGGTCAAGGATAGAAGGAAGCTGAATAGTACTTATTCTAGACTAGATCCTGTTAATATAAAGCTAAGGTAATTATTTAATAATTGTTTCAGTAAAACTATTTTGGAAAACTATATTGGAAAATTTGGAATTAGTTAAAAAATTGTTTATAAAATTACAACAGAGCTAGGTATGATTATCTCCATTCAATATATCTAGAGGAAAGCTTCCCAAGTGAGAGATGGCACTTTAATTATATCAATTTATTGTTATGTGATAAATGATTCAGTAAAACTTAAAAGTGGGATTTTGTATATTATTTACCTCCTTGAGAGAGAGATTCGAAATTCATAATACTTGTTTATGAAAAAAACCCCTAAAAATTTGTATTTTAATTAAAATTCAAAATGTCCCTCATTTGCGATACGCGTCTCCTAATATGAGAGTATTTAATGTCATGAAATGGTCTTAAAAGTGTTGTTAACATCCTAAAATACATCCATTACATACTTAAAATACATTTTAAATGTCACATCTTAAAAGTGAATTCATAGGGAAGAACGGGACACATTCCCACAAAAATAACATTTTTGACTACTTCTCCATATATTTATAAAATATTGAAACAAAAACTGATTTATTCATAAGTTTACAGCATTCCTGAAATTTAATATAGTATTTCTTAAATCAGATAAAAACTTAGCGTAAAAGTTTTCTAAAAGCATTAAACAAAATATTCTACAGCTGGTTTTAAAAGAACTTTCATAAATAAATGCATAAAAACAAGACTAATATTAAAGAATATTAAATAAAAACACATTTTAGACGGAAAACAATAATTTTTAAAACTTATCAAATTTCTATCATATCAGTTAAAACTGGAAAAATTCTAAAAGCTTTGAATTTTAAGTTTAATACTAAAATTATTTTAACTAATTAAGCTTAAAGTACCTTAAAATACTATATGTAAAGTCTGAAAATGCGTTCGAAATAAAAAAAAAAGAATTGGAATGGATTTTTAAACTGTTCGAATGTTCCTCTAGTTTGAATATAGGTTGGTGCTGGCGTTCCTGACTTCCAAAGGTTTCAGGTAAGATATTGAAATTTTTTAGAGAAAACCATTGAGGCGCTTACAATGAGCTAAGTCCAACATTGGAGTTAGCTCGATGTTCCTCCAAGTGCCTCAATTACTTAATATGTGTGTGTGCAATAACTCTATGGTGCAAAGTGATTCTTTCAAAACAAATGTAGTTTGAAATAGTTAGTTATTGTATTGTTCAAGAAACTACTACCTATTGTACTAGTTCCATGAAGAAAACCTACCTAGGAAGAAAAGAAATACTCGAACAATTATTTAGATTTCCACAAAGATTGAATACTTTGAACAACTCTTAGTATAATAAATTAATGTATAGTGGTCAGATATGTGTACAGTTTCGTTTTAATTATGTCAAAAGTGATAGATATATGTAAAAATGTTATGTCTAATTAATTTTAAGGTAGTACGTAAAAGTAAAGAGGGCCCGGGACTGTCGTTGCCCCGGGCCCGCTGTGGCTCTCGGCGGCCCTGGGCATGTCCACAGAGTTACAGAACAGAGAGTCCATGGCATTAGGCGATAATGCCATAGCGGGCGCCTGGGGTTTGAATCAATGCTTAGGCATGGATGTTTGTGTATACGTACAGTACTTAACTTCAAGGGGTGGTCCGCAACTTAACCGAAGTATTGTGCAACTTTATTGAAGTGGTCCGCAATTTCCGTGAAGTTCAAGTTACGGACCACCCTCGTTAAGCTACGAACCATCCCATGAAGTTACAGACCACCCTTGAAGTTACAGACCACCCCCGTTATATGAAACAACTTCTAAAGAATGTGTAGAATCAGTAGTGTTCGGCACTAGTTAACTAGAACTAGTTGCAACTTGTAGTTAACTACCGATCAACTAGTAGTTTAACTAGTTTTAGTTTAAAGTAGTTCAACTATTAGTTTAACTACTTTTTTAATCAACTACTAGTTAAAACTACTTTCAAATTTTCAACTACTTCAAAAAATGTTTTTTTTTTTAAAGATATTTAAAATTTTTATCTAAGGTAGAGTATTCTAATACCATAACCAGAAATAAAGACCATTTTTGAGCGAAGTATAAACGTTTTTTGTGACATAGATAAGAAATTGCCAAACAGTAGGTAAAGAAATTAAATAAACTAGTTAACTAGTAGTTAACTACTTTGGGAAATAGTTAACTACTAGTTGCAACTAGTCCCAGAAAAAAATAGTTAACTACTAGTTACAACTACAATTTTCCAGACTAGTTACTAGTTGGTAGTTAACTATTTTTTGACCACTAGTTGTCGAACACTAAGAATCAGTCAGTTTTTATCCTGATTCTGTAACTCTATTACAACCGGACTTATGAAGGTTTAAATAACTTTTTCCAACAATGATCCGATTCACCCCACTGATCCGATTCACCCGCCCGTTTTACGGTGTATTGATTTTATTTGCCAAAATCCTCACGTAACATTTCTGCATTGTAATAGGCCACTTCTCTAAACTTGAACTTAAAACGGTTGAATGAGGAATAAACAAGAAAAGTCAATTTGGTGATTTGAAAAAATGATCAGCGCGTGAAACAGCTAATATTGTGAGTCATCGTAATTTCTTAAAATGACGTTTAGAGAAAGAAGGGAATTTTCCAGAGTGAAAATAACAAGATTTTGAAACGCGCTTACTTTGTTAGATTCAGGGGATTGTTTTGCAGAGATCATCTCACTTAATTACCGCGTAAGAATCCTATCGCGCGAGACAAAAGGAGTATTTAATTTACAGTAGTAGTCAGTACAGACCATTTGCACGGATCGCGATTTAAAACGTTTCGAGTAGCACAAGTGCGGACATTTGTTTTTTCTTTCGTCTTTGTGCCCCTTTCGTCTGTTTAACAAGTTCGTGATTTTTACAGTTATGAGTAGGTGAGTATATTCCCTTTCTTTGGTGCGTCTGGATCATTATTTACATCAGTTTTCTTGTTTTGCGTGATGCAATGTTACAATCACTAGTTTCAGAGGATTTTTTTTAAATAAAAAAAACTTTGTTTATGCTATTATAATTATGTTGAGATTAAAATATATGTATCCATTAATATTTTAAAAAAGAAAAAGAAATTTTTTTGCTAAACCTAAAAGAGTAATTAAGTTTAATATCACCTTGGGACACTCAGGTGTGGGGCACCTTGGAACATGTTAAAAGATACCCCAAAATTTTCAAAAATTAAAAAAAAAAAACATTTTTTTTATTAAAAAATTAAATAATTTAAAAATTTAGAGGATTATAATTTAGAAATTGGTGCAGAAATGTTTCTGGAAGGAAACGAAAAAATCAGTGATTTACGACATGAGAACAATGAATGAGGAAAAAAGTGAAAAATTTTGAATGTAAAATATTATTGTTGACCAATTTAAGATTCTTAAGCATGCTTTATCATAATTTAATGTGTTAATTTTATATTTTTTAAAATAAGGTAAGTTTTTATGTTATTATTGGAAGTTTCCCAAGGTGGGCCACTAGTGGGGCACCTTGGGACATTAAAAGAGGGTTTTTAAATTTGTTATTATGAATTCCCTAAAAGAGATAATTGGTCGGAAAAATTTTTATTAGATGCGCAAAGAACTATATTTAATATATTAGCAGCGTTTGAGTAAATATAACGGTATAAATAAGTTAGAAAAATAATTGAGGAAAAAGTGTCCCAAGGTGCCCCACTCTCCCCTACTATTTGAATTATTGTGAAATAGCGTTCTGTTGTTTACTAGACTTACATTGTTACATGACTATCAAATCTATCCAAGAAATTAATTTGTTTAAAAGTGCTAGAGAAAATCTCCCGTGTGAATTTGAGGGGAGATTCAGCAAAATCTCACCGAAGAGGAGGGAGTGGTCAAAAATTTGGGACCCCCCAGTAAACGTAATTTATGGACTTCCCCTATAGCCCTATAGCCCTATGCCCGAAATTCGGATTAGGTGTACTTTAACAAATCGTTTTATAGTCAACTTTCTAAAAATTTCTGGGGTCTGGGGGGTGGGTGAGCAGACCCCCCTGTGGGTTCTTGGAACTCTATTATTCACAACTTTTTTAACATTAAGTTGGCTTGTTTCATTTAATATCAGATATTAAAGTTTTGAAAAGTCGTTGATTAAAAAATATTCAGGGTTCCGCAATCATTAACAGCAAATTTGGGGGTTCCATTTCCAAAATAGTTTGGGAACCACTGTCCTATAGTCACAGAGCTGTTTTATGAGTTAAATTCGTTATCCGAGCTTTGAGATAAATTTCAAACCCTTTATTTTCAGGAAGAGTGTCTTGAGCAAAGATAGCTTGAATCCAAACTTGAAAAACGTTTCGTTTCCGTGGCCTTGTAAATCAGAGCTGAGAGGAGAGGAGATTCTGGAAGAAATTAAAAAGGCAAGTGAAACATCAATATTTTAAATTCTTGGAAATATATTTCAATATGATAAAATAAATTGATAAGATACGCTCCAAACTTTTAACTGGTAAAATTTCATTGATAGAAACAACATTGGTAGAACAAACTCAATGCTAAATATCTCTTTAAAATCTTGATGTAATATTATATTTCAAAGGCTTCGGGTATTTATATTCGTCATGTATATTTATAATGATCCGAATTTTCAGTCGCACTTTTTGCAAAATTGGTGTAAAATATTATAAGTATTTTTAGGGTGCAATATAACCGTGGGTACCAGGTATTTCTATGTAAAAATCCTACAACCAACCTTTTTATCTGTTTCCTAACTTTTCAAAAAAAATTGCAGGGAGTCAAGTATCCTTTCAATGAAATCAGCAATTTAGACTCGGCCAATGCTCTTGGAATGGGCCAGAAGCCCTTGACTTTTTTCCAACAAGTTAGTATGTTGCATTGATAAGTTTTAGGTTTGTTTAAAACAGGGGTCGGCAAGTAATTTTAAGTGCGGTCCAAATAATTTAATTTTTTTATGTTATGTTAAACTTTATCGGCTTTGCGATCATTTTTTTTATGTAGGTCATTGCAGTGTGTACCAATAAAAATCTTCTGCAGTCCGACTCGTACCCAGCAGATGTGAAAAAACGGGCCAAAAATATTCTTGTCAACTGTAATGGAAACTTCATAGGTAAAGTTATTTTTATTACGTTAATAATCTATGGCAGTGGTTCCCAAACTATTTTGCTCGTGGAACCCCCCCAATTTGTTGCCAATGATCGTGGAACCCTGAATATTTTTTAATCAACGACTTTTCAAAATTTAATATCTGATATTAAATGAAACAAGCCAACTTAATGTTAAAAAAAGTTTTGATTAAGCGAGTTCCAAGAACCATCAGGGGGGTCTGTGGGTGCCCCCAGAAAATTTCTGGAAATTTGACAATAAAAAGAGGGGTTTAACTTGTTTTGGTACACCTAATCCGAATTTCGGACATACATTTTTAAGAATTTAATTTTTCTTATTTGAATATGCATTTTGATGAACTTAATATAAAAAACACCATTCTTATTTTCTTTAAGGAAATAAAATTTGTCACGCGGAACCCCTAAATTTTTTCGTGGAACCCCAGGGTTCCACGGAACCCACTTTGGGAACCACTGATCTATGGTGATATTTTGACAGTGGTTAGACGAATAAAACCAGATAATCCCGAAATTGTGCCGATGTTAATGTTTAATATTAAAGGTGTATGTTACAATGTTCTTTGAAAGGGCATCATTCATCGGAACTACTAGTTTTTCTTTTTACCTTACCATTTTTTTACCCACTTTCGTATACAAACAATTCCCACAAGGAAACTTCCCAGGCTAAACTCACAGAAATGGACGAAAATTTTGCAGACATAAGAAGATGACTCGAAACACTTATTGTGAAAAAATTAGCTGTGGAATTTCATTAGGAGAGGAGTAAATTAATATTGAAAATTGGGTTCTCAGTTTCCAAACTCATTCAGTTAGGGCGACTTAGGGTTGTATTAGTAGGGTTGCATTTGGCGTTAAAAATTAGGATTTTTAAAAGAATTTTTTCAGCTTTTCTACTGTAATTCCGCAGCTAATTTTTTTTCACAGTAAGTGTTTTGGTTCATCTATAACCCCTGTAAAATTAAATTTTCACCCATTTCTGTAAGTTTAGCCTGGGAAGTTTCCTTTTGACAGCAAAAACTTCTTCTTAAACGCAGGTTCGTACAGCGAAATCGAAGGTATTCCAGGAGTAAGAAGGCAGATAGCCAAATACATTCAGCAGAGAGATGGCGGCGTCCCTTCCAAAGAAAACGACATCTTTCTGACGAACGGAGTGACAGAAGGAGTTCACGTAAGTGACGATTTTCGTTGTGACCATCTCCAATTAAAAAAAATTAAAAAAAAAACTTCCGTACAAAAGTTTACATTGTGTTTGACATATGGGCAATATCTGTAAATCTTTCAGAAATTACCCATATTTTTTTACAGGAAAAATTAGTTCTTAAAATAATACAGTTTTTTTCTGCTCTCTTTTATTTGTTATTTAGCTGGTTTTAATCCACTCTTAATGGTCTCTCCCTTTGCCTATTCCTTGAAATTTTATAAACCCCTACCAGTTACTTGAAATTTTGTTGACACTGATGTGCTGGACCCCTATCTATGGTCTGAATAGAAGTCAACATAACTTGAAGGTCAAGGGCAATTTTCTAATGCAAATGTATTGCATGAAAAACTCCAGAACAGAAAGTGGATGCATAATTTATACTTAAATTTTCATTTTTTAAAGGTAGATAATAGTTTTAAACACCTCAGAGAATCAAATTCATGATTTCATATGAAAGCTTACATTTTATTAAAATAAATTGAAGAGAAATGTAGATTTTAGAAAGTGCATTGCGGGGAAAACTGGAGTTCAGCAAGCGAATTCTCAAGTTTGAACACTTGTAAAGGGGCTAAAAATCGCTCGAAGACAAACATTTTTGAACCTTTCTTATATATAAGAACATATTTTAATATTAGCATGTAAATATTTAAAATTTACGTAATAAAAAAGAATTGGAAATTTTTTGCCATGTTTTCATGGATTCGGCCAAAGGTGCGTAAATGCAACATTAAATTTAGGTAAACATTTTAAAGTTTATTAATTAAATTTGTTTTATTTTTATTTTATTTACAGATCTAGCAACCTTAGTCAATTATAAAAACGTATGATTGATCTTAAATGGAATAATTTAACATTTTAAAAAATTAGACCACGGCTTACTAGATACTTATACAGGCTAGCCGAGTTTTAAACAATGAAAACCATTTGACAACTTTTCCCGCTTACAAGACCTACCTATATTAAAGCCCTGGATGAAGACGTTACTTAAGTAGCGACATGAGTTCAATCGTCCGCCATTGTGGTGAAGTGCGCTATTCTCTCAAAAGTCCGCTATGAGGGAAAGGAGTTGCAATAGTTGAAAAAAAAATTGTTTCTTTTCCAACCTCTGCGAGAAGTTGGTTATTTTGAAAGAAATAATAAAAATTACTCAGGCTGTTTTATAACTTTAACTTTATTAGGGAAAACGATTAAAAGCATTGTTTATAGCTTTGATTTTAAGATACTGGATGAATATTATTGTTAAATTTGTATTTTTAAAGATATTTTGAATTAGTTTTTTGAGGCCACGACTTGCATATCAAATCTACTACATATGTATGTTAAAAAATTAATCAAAAACGATTAATGAAAACTTTGTTGTTTTTTTATAATGACCTGATCACTTTACAAAATCAATACGTGTTGATTAATTTAACAAGTGAGCATGATAAATGCAATACATAACTTGCGCATCATTACAAATATAATTCCGTAAAACTTGATTAGGATAAATATAATTAAATTATTTTAAACTTACCTCACAAGGTGTATTAGTATAAAATCTATCGCACTGGCTCTGGGCTTAAATACCATTTCACCACAATGGCGGCTGTTTACATGCGTGACTGTTAAACGCCCAATTAAAATCAAAAGCGGCAAGATCAGCAAGATCAAAGTATGTCGCTACTTAAGTAACGTCTTCATCCAGGGCTTTAACCTATATCACCCACCGCCTTCAACACTGTGGATATGCTTTGCCAGTTGGTCCAGTATTGCCATCTGGATTTGCAATGATTTCCGTACTCGGCTAGCCTGTAGATTTTTATATAATCTTAATACTAATTGAAAATAACAAATGAAACGTAAATTTAATTTTTAAAAAGGATCTATCCCATTTTCGGAAAAAGTTGCGTAAACGCATCATTTCAATAAACATTTTTTTATTAACACTGTGACGCATAGTTTTTACTGATTTAACTTTTATGCTATTTTTAAGTTTTCTGAAGAAGTTTATAAAATACATTAGTATTTAAATTGAAGTAACCATATATTTTCTAAGAAATTTACAAAATACGTCAGTTTTCTAACTTGAAACGGTTAACCTTGGCAGGGCTTACTATGTAGATACTTATACCAGTGATAAAAATAGAATAAAGATAAAAAGACGTTGTTCTTTTTATTATTACAAATAATGCTGAAGATAAATGCATTCAATTATTTTAATTTAAAGTCGTTTTACCTTAGGTACTACTAGATTTATTCGCTCATGTTAAGTCTCCCAAGCCTCCAGGTGTTTTAATACCAGTTCCAGAATTTCCCCTGTATAGTGCAGTGATAGCTGAACACGGAATTCATGGAGTAAGTTTTTTATTTTAATACTTGTTCGTCTTTATTTTTTTTTTTGTTCCCTCATGGGTAATTTCTCTTATAAGATAGAATAAGCTGAAATCGTTTTTCGATTGTTACCATATTTTTATTTCTATTATACAAGGCGTTTCAAAAGTCCCTTTCGCGGTTTTTATTTGGAGGAACCAACGTCTCCTAGGGTCATGGAAGTAAGGTTTACTCCTAGGTAAGTGACCATGGAGAATCCATTGAGATGAATTACAGCGCCCCTACCGGCAAAAGGAAAAAGTTTTAAAAAATTAATTAAGAAACTAAAGGAGGTAGAGCGAAAACTTCAATTTAAATATTGTTGCCAATGTTATGAAAAACTCAGCGGAAAAAGTTACATGAATATATCTTAATTACATTCAACCAATTCAAATTTTTCATATAAAAACGAGATGCAAGTGTTTATTCTAATCAAAAACAGACCAATAAATGAAATGAGGCATGCATTGTAGGTAGATTAAAGTTATATTTGTTTGTCCCTTTATTGGTCTGTTTTTGATTAGAATAGACACTTGCATCTGATTTTAACAGGAACCATTTGAATTGGTTGAATGTAAAAAATACCGGAATCGAACAATTGTATCGCTTTCTGCCCAGATATGCTAATTTTCATCCGTGATTTTCACCCCTTAGACCCCACTTGCGACCCCCCTTTCTATACCGATTCTTGTTCGTCTTGATGTGCCCTACCTCCCCTAGAAGTTATGAAACACTTATCTGAAACACTCTGTATATGTTCCTCTGTCATTATTTGATTGAGCGACCAATTTCTCGTAGGTGAAGTACTTTTTAAACGAAGAGACTGAGTGGAGTGTGGATATGGAGCACTTACAGAGAGCTGTCGATGAAAGTAGATCCGTTTGTGACCCCGTAGCTTTGGTTGTCATCAATCCGGGAAACCCGAACGGTATGTCAAACAAATTTCCAACTACAGTCGCTTAATGTGATCACTTTTGCCCAAGAGCAGAGATATTTTTAACTCCTCTGAGAGAGTATTTCACTCCTTGAAAATCGGAATTACTCTTTAAAAAAACTAGCCAGGAGTATTTTCACTCTTTGAATTTTTCACAAAGGTTTAGCTTAAAAAATGCACACCGTGGCTCCACCGAAATGAACAAATATTTTTTCTACTCAAAACACCAACTGATCTAAGCGGAGACATTTTTGCCCGACTTCTGAAAAAAGCCAATTGCCAAAAGTCACGACACCCTAATTATCATTCTTTTTAATTGTGTTTTCATGCAGCCATAGTATTTTTTTTTTTCATTTATTGTTATGATGCTTAGGGAGTTTGACTGCAGTTTCCGTGTCTCTGTATATGCAGTTCATGCTATTTCCCTATTTCACTCCTCATAATTAAATTTCACTCCTCCTAAAAAAGTCAAGGAGTATTTTTACTCCTCTAATAAAATCCTAGGAATAACACTGCCCAAGAGTATAATGATAACAATATCCGATTGATAACAATAAGCGATTTGATACTAGAAAGTTTCAAACAGAGTAACTGTTAGCTTTAAAATCGCAACTACCTTAATTGAAGTATTTAAAACGATTACCTGTTTTGCAACTTTGACATTCTTAAAGAAAAATATGATGAGAGTGGAACAAGTAACACTAATAAATTAAGGACTCATTTTTTTAAGATTAGGTATTAAAATTGGCTTTCAAACGGGAAATAAAGGTGCTTTTTAGAGGATTTAACCAGATTTTGGTAAATTGATCACATAAAACGTTACAATTTGCATTAAGTTAAATATGAGTAGTGTTCGGCAACTAGTGGTCAAAAAGTAGTTAACTACCAACTTAGTCTGGGAAAATCTAGTTGCAACTAGTAGTTAACTATTTTTTCCTGGGACTAGTTGCAACTAGTAGTTAACTACTAGTTAACTAGTCTATTTAATTTCATAACCTATTTTTTGCCCAAATTCTATTACATCTTTCTTATCTATATCACAAAAAACTTTATGCTTCGCTCAAAACGGCGATTTATTTCTGGTTATGGTATTTGAGTACTCTACCATGACATTGTAGTTATAAATAGCAGTGTAATGTTTGCATATTTTGATGAAAATTTAAATATTTTTGAAATTTTAAACAAAATTTTTTTTAAAGTAGTTGAAAATTTGAAAGTAGTTTCAACTAGTAGTTATTAAAAAAAGTAGTTCAACTACTAGTTAAACTAGTTTAAACCAAAAGTAGTTCAACTACTAGTTAAACTAGTTTAAACCAAAAGTAGTTCAACAACTAGTTGATAGGTAGTTAACTACTAGTTGCAACTAGTTCTAGTTAACTAGTGCCGAACACTGAATATGAGTGATCGGGACTGGTCAACTTTGATAACATTATCCGATTAATAACATTAACCATGATCACAATAAGCGGAGCCGACTAATGGCTGAAACATTTGATATTATTTTTGGTACTATTCAGGGGTAACAAAAACTTTGCAATTTCTGTTTTTCAATTAATCTAAATGTGTTTTATAAAATAGTTTATATGTTTCATGGGAGTAATAAGTTTAATTTTCATTTTAATTTGAAGCTTTTAGATCCTTACTTGTTTACTTGTGTTGTTATCATGTTTAAACTTATCAATAAGCTATTTCGAATAAAAAAAAGATTTTAGAGTATTTGTATATATACTTATACTTTGGTGGAAAACCCCGATATGGTGGAGTAATTTCGACTACCATTAGCGGTTTTTCATGCATTTGATTTTGGTAGAGCTTATCAATATGCGTACTAAATTCAATTCTAAAGAATCTTTCTTACTAATTAACTTTATATTTTATTTATGTTTTTATTAGGTACAAAGTTACTAAAAAATAAATCGTAACATAAAAGTGTTCATTACTCACTACTTTTAATATTAATATTTTTAAGAATTGTGTGTTGAACCATATATTTTAGTTTTAGTATGGTCTTGATACTACTTTTTCAATCTAAATAACATAACTTTCTTTAATTCTTAAATTTATTTTGAGCCTATTTTGAGAATTGTGTGTTTGGTCTTCCACCATAAACTTTAGTTTTTGTATTCTCTTGATGATACTACTTTTTCAATCTAAGTAGCATTACTTTCTTTCAAATTGATTTATTTTGAGCTTATTTTAGTTACATAAGTCCTGGCGTATAAGAGTAAAATTGACCGAATGAATAAAGATCCATTTCTGATTTGTTTCATTACAGGTTATGTTATGACTAGGAAGGATATAGAGGATATTATCGAATTTGCTAATAGAGAAAAACTTTTTATCATAGCGGATGAAGTAAGATGTGTTTTTTTGTTACAATATAGGTACTATGTATTAATTAATATAACGAGCTTTTAAAAGGAATATTAACTAACGGGTCGCTTTACTCCTTAATTCTTAAGAATACCTGCTTCAACTTTGCATTCCATTCTTTAATAATAGTAAAAGTAAAAACAAATGATAATAAAATTTAACTTTCCCCATTAACAAAAAATTTAGTGTCCATAATTAAACGACTCTATATTAGAGTTATCTCCTTATCTCAAGATGTATGAAGTTCTGAAATTTTTTTTTTTTTTTACAATCCGAATCTACATTATAATTATCCTGTAAATTAAATTAAAAACCGGTGTCGAATCAAAATCACGTTAAAGCTACTCTGCTCTTTTAAGCTTGTAGTACATATAAGTGGTATGATCTCTGAAGAAATGTATTAATTCTATAAACAAACGAATAGAAAAACAACTTCCGTAAAAATTTTTTTGCTCAAACAAATTCTCATTATTTCATTACATATCCCAGAAAAGAAAATTTCCAAACTTCTTGGACAATTTTTTTTTGTGTTGAGTACCTTAAAACGGGGATGGAATATTAGTAAATGCAACATTATTTTGTTCATATTTGCAATTATTCGAAATACATACTCCCTGTTGTATATAGGTTTACCAATACAACATCTACAACCCTGACAGCAGACCTTTCATATCCTTTAAGAAAGTGATGTACGAAATGGGACCACCTTACAGCTCCGTCGAGTTGGCCTCACTCATGAGTACGTCCAAAGGATTCATGGGAGAGTAAGTAAGCATAATGTGGTATTTTCACGCTTTGAGATTAAATCTTATTAAAATAGTAGATAAAAAACCATGAAGAATGACGTTTAAATGAAGTATTTTCGTAGCCTAGTTTCTGAGATGTAAATTTTTGAATTTCGTTTTGCGTTTAGGCGCGAAAACATAAACACTGTTGTTTAAATGCGCTGTGACGTCACTTTCAATAGAATCTAGTTTTCCGATCATTGAAAAACAGAAAAACACTAGTTTCGAGTGCGCTGTGACGTCAAATCTCTTTTTTTGATCACGTGATTTTACTAGTGTTTTGCCAGAAATAAAATAGAATTTTAAACTATTTAAAACGTATTTTTGAACTTAAAAATCTGATATTCGAGTGTTTTAAACTATAACGTATCAAAAAAGTGTAAAATTAAGCAAATTCTTCACTTATGCAAATACCTCATTCAGTGGGAATCTGGGTGTATACAACAGGTTGTTTCAAAAGTCCCTTTCACGGCTTTTAGTTGGAACCAACGTCTCCTAGGGTCATGGAAGTAAGGGGTTCCGTGGTTCCGTTCAAAATCCCGACAGTCAGAATCCCGACAGATCAGGTTCCCGACGACGAAATCCCGACAGGGTCAGAATCCCGACAGATCAAAATCCCGACAGGGTCAGAATCCCGACATGTCAAAATCCCGACAGGGTCAGAATCCCGACAGGTCGAAATCCCGACAGGGTCAGAATCCCGACATGGTCAGATTCCCGACAGGGTCAAAATTCCGACAGGTCAAAATCCAGACAGTGTAATGTCACTCTTGAGCCGTGAGAGCATGAATTATTGAATTTTTTTGAAATTTTAAATTTTTAAAATTGATTAAAAACTGGTTTAATACTACACTCCTGTGCGTGCAAGACTTTTTTCTGGGGTTTTTTTCAGTGCTGATTACAGATATTTCATCAAAACTGACGTTTGAAAGATTTTAAAATTTTAAATTTTTTAAAATTGATTAAAAAATGGTTTAATACTACACTCCTGCGCGTGCAAGACTTTTTTCTAGGCAGCTTTTCAGTGCTGACTACAGATGTTTCTTCAATACTGTGGTTTGAAAGATTTTAAAATTTTAAATTTTTTAAAATTGATTAAAAAATGGTTTAATACTACACTCCTGTGCGTGCAAGACTTTTTTCTGGGGTTTTTTTCAGTGTTGATTACAGATATTTCATCAAAACTGACGTTTGAAAGATTTTAAACTTTTCAATTTTTTAAAATTGATTAAAAAATGGTTTAATACTACACTCCTGCGCGTGCAAGACTTTTTTCTAGGCAGCTTTTCAGTGCTGACTACAGATGTTTCTTCAATACTGTGGTTTGAAAGATTTTAAAATTTTAAATTTTTTAAAATTGATTAAAAAATGGTTTAATACTACACTCCTGTGCGTGCAAGACTTTTTTCTGGGGTTTTTTTCAGTGTTGATTACAGATATTTCATCAAAACTGACGTTTGAAAGATTTTAAACTTTTCAATTTTTTAAAATTGATTAAAAAATGGTTTAATAATACACTCCTGCGCGTGCAAGACTTTTTTCTAGGCAGCTTTTCAGTGCTGACTACAGATGTTTCTTCAATACTGTGGTTTGAAAGATTTTAAAATTTTACATTTTTTAAAATTGATTAAAAAATGGTTTAATACTACACTCCTGCGCGTGCAAGAAAATTTTCTGGCCAGTTTTTCAGCGCTGATTACAGATATTTCATCAAAACTGACATTTAAAAGATTTTAAAATTTTAAATTGTTTAAAATTGATTAAAAAATGGTTTAATACTACACTCCTGCGCGTGCAAGACTTTTTTCTGGGCTTTTTTTTCAGTGTTGATTACAGATATTTCATCAAAACTGACGTTTGAAAGATTTTAAAATTTTAATTTTTTTAAATTGATTAAAAATGGTTTAATACTACACTCCTGCGCGTGCAAGACTTTTTTCTGGGCTGTTTTTCAGTGCTGATTACAGATATTTCATCAAAACTGACGATTGAAAGATTTTAAAATTTTAAACCAATTTTTAATCAATTTTAAAAAATTTAAAATTTTAAAATCTTTTAAACGTCAGTTTTGATGAAATATCTGTAATCAGCGCTGAAAAACTGACCAGAAAATTGTCTTGCACGCGCAGGAGTGTAGTATTAAACCGTTTTTTAATCAATTTTAAAAAATTTTAAATTTTAAAATCTTTCAAACGTCAGTTTTGATGAAATATCTGTAATCAACACTGAAAAAAAGCCCAGAAAAAAGTCTTGCACGCGCAGGAGTGTAGTATTAAACCATTTTTAATCAATTTTAAAAAATGTAAAATTTTAAAATCTTTCAAACCACAGTATTGAAGAAACATCTGTAGTCAGCACTGAAAAGCTGCCTAGAAAAAAGTCTTGCACGCGCAGGAGTGTAAGTATTAAACCAGTTTTTAATCAATTTTAAAAAATTAAAAATTTCAAACAAATTCAATAATTCATGCTCTCACGACTCAAGAGTGACATTACACTGTCGGGATTTTGACCCTGTCGGGATTCTGACCTGTCGGGATTCTGACCCTGTCGGGATTCTGACCCTGTCGGGATTTCGACCTGTCGGGATTTTGACCCTGTCGGGATTTCGACCTGTCGGGATTCTGACCCTGTCGGGATTTTGACCCTGTCGGGATTCTGACCCTGTCGGGATTTCGACCTGTCGGGATTATGACCCTGTCGGGATTTTGACCTGTCGGGATATCGACCTGTCGGGATTATGACCCTGTCGGGATTTTGACCCTGTCGGGATTTTGATATGTCGGGATTCTGACCCTGTCGGGATTATGAACCGTCGGGATTTCGACCGTCGGGAAACTGATCTGTCGGGATTCTGAGTGTCGGGATTTTGACCCACACCCGAAGTAAGGTCTATATCTAAATAAAGGACGATGGTAAACCCATTGAGACAGTTTTTAGCGTCCCTATAGGCGAAATAAGATATAGTTAAAAAATAGAAATTAAAAAAAAGGAGATAGAACGAAAATTTAATGGAGAAAAATAACAGAACGACACCTTTAAAACATAACAGAACGACACCTTTGAAAAATAAGAGAAACATCTTTGAAAATTAACAGATTGACATGTTTAAAAAATACAGAACCACATCTTTGAAAAAAATAAAAAAATAAAAAATAACAGATAAAATAAACAAAATAAAAAATAACAGAACCGCATCTTTGAAAATTAACACATTGACACGTTTGAAAAATAACAGAACCACATCTTTGAAAAAAAACCCAGAACGAAACCTTTAAAAAATAACAGAACGACAATTTTAAAAAATAACAGAACCACATCTTTGAAAAATAACCGAGCCACATCTTTGAAAAATAACAGAGCCACATCTTTGAAAAATAACAGAACGACACCTTTAAAAAATAACAGAACAACACCTTTAAAAATAACAGAACGACACCTTAAAAAAAACAGAACGACACCTTTAAAAAAAATGAAAATTAACAGATTGACACGTTTGAAAAACAACAGAACCGCATCTTTGAAAATTAACAGATTGACACCTTTAAAAAATAACAGAACCACATCTTTGAAAAATAACAGAACCACATCTGTGAAAATTAACAGATTGACACGCTTGAAAAATAACAGAACCGCATCTTTTAAAATTAATAGATTGACACGTTTGAAAATTAACAGAACGACATCTTTGAAAAATAACAGAACCACATCTTTGAAAAATATCAGATTAACAAGTTTGAAAAATAATATAACCACATCTTTGAAAAATAACAGAACGACACCTTTAAAAATAACAGAACCGCATCTTTGAAAATTAACAGATTGACACCTTTAAAAAATAACAGAACCACATCTTTGAAAAATAACAGAACCACATCTTTGAAAATTAACAGATTGAAACGTTTGAAAAATAACAGAATTGCATCTTTGAAAATTAACAGATTGACACGTTTGAAAATTACAGAACGACATCTTTGAAAAATAATAGAACCACATCTTTGAAAAATAACAGAACGACACCTTTAAAAAATAACAGAACCACATTTTTGAAAAATAACAGATTGACACGTTTGAAAAGTATCAGAATGACACCTTTAAAAAATAACAGAACTACACCTTTAAAAAATAACAGAACTACACCTTTAAAAAATAACAGAACGACACCTTTAAAATATAACAGAACGACACCTTTAAAATATAACAGAACGACACCTTTAAAAAATAACAGAACCACATTTTTGAAAATTAACAGATTGACACGGTTTAAAAATAACAGAACCACATCTTTGAAAAATAACAGAACGACACCTTTAAAAATAACAGAACCACATTTTTGAAAAATAACAGATTGACACGTTTGAAAAATAACAGGACGACATCTTTAAAAAATAACAGAACCACATTTTCGAAAATTAACAGATTGACACCTTTAAAAAATAACAGAACGATACCTTTAAAAAATAACAGAACGACGCCTTTAAAAAATAACAGAATGACACCTTTAAAAAAATAACAGAACGACATCTTTGAAAAATAACAGAACGACACCTTTAAAAAATAACAGAAGGACACCTTTAAAAAAATAACAGAATGATACCTTTAAAAAATAACAGAACCCCATTTTTCAAAATAAACAGATTGACATGTTTGAAAAATAACAGAACCACATCTTTGAAAATAACAGAACCACATCTTTGAAAAATAACAGAATGACACCTTTACCTTTAAAAAATAACAGAACGACACCTTTAAAAAAATAACAGAATGACACCTTTAAAATATAACAGAACCGCATGTTTGAAAATTAACAGATTGACACGTTTGAAAAATAACAGAACCGCATCTTTTAAAATTAACAGATTGACACGTTTGAAAATTAACAGAACGACATCTTTGAAAAATAACAGAACCACATCTTTGAAAAATAACAAATTGACACGTTTGAAAAATAACAGAACCACATCTTTGAAAAATAACAGAGCGACACCTTTAAAATAACAGATTGACACTTTTGAAAAATAACAGAACCATATCTTTGAAAAATAACAGAACCATATCTTTGAAAAATAACAGAACGACACCTTTGAAAAATAACAGAACTACATCTTCGAAAAAGAAAAGAACTACTACATCTTTGTGAAAAATAACAGAACGACACGTTTGAAAAGTAGCAGAACGACACGTTTGAAAAATAACAGAACCACAAACTTTGAAAAACACAAGACACCTTTGAAAAGGCATTCTTTCGAAGTATTTAGGTTATATCGAATTATCGTGAACTTTGTACTGAATAACTAAAAAGCCTAAATACTGTCTAAACTTGTTGGTAATTTTTATAAGTTTTCGTTTATCCTGAAAAAAAACCCCCTTGTTTCTATTTCATAGATGTGGAATACGTGGTGGATATTGCGAAGTTGTCAATTTGGACAGCGGAGTCAGAGATTTGTTGGACAGGCTTCTGGCAATAAGAGTTTGTCCTTCAACTTTGGGCCAGGTAAACCTTTTACACTTTCGTAATACTATTATGATATTAAGAATATCATTAGAATTAAAAATCCCAAGGTTTAAGTTGTAGGTGAAGTGTAAGATTTCTAATCACTAAAAAAATCATGCGACGAGACATTTAACCTACATTTTATGGGTTTGATCAGTGTAATCTGTTAAGTTTTACTCTTTTTTTTGTCCTAAGGATTTAACAACGGTCTTAGCAACAGTTAAAATCCCTGCAGAAGGTTAACAGTTACAGAAAGTAACTGGTCGTGGAATTTTTTTTATTGGAGCATTTGCAATCACGTGACCCCATACCTAACAACCGCCTTAACGACGGCCTTAGCAACAGTTAAAAGCCTTGTAAAAGGTTAACAGTTAAAAGAAAATAACTGGTCGTGACGTCACCTGAAAACACTATGGTTAATGGTTAGACTTTGAAGTTGGGCCAGAGTCTTCTTTCAAAGGTTCTATGTAAATAATTCCCTTTCAGGTATAAGAAAGTTTAAACCCTTCATGTTCTATTGATTTGGATTTGTTTTTAATAGGTTGTGATGTATTGCATTTGCTATCCGCCGGAACCCTGTGAACCGTCTTTTGAGCAATATGAAAAGGTAAGCTTCTTCAAATTTTTCAGTTACAAAAAAAAAAATTAGAGACATATTAAAAGTGGTAATCTAGAGCATGGGTCTCCAAACTTTTCAGCCCGAGGGCCTCATTAACTAAGAAACAGCAGTTTGGGGGCCGACTACATACTCGTGGTATTTCCGAGGAAAATTTACTTTGGGATATATATCTTCTAAGCGCAAATATCTTCTAAGAATGTCCTCTAAGAATTAGCCCCTTAAAAGTAGAATTTATTTTGAGACCATTTGGGCTATCACCAAAGAGGACCGCGCTGGATTTTCAAGGAAAAAACAGTATTAGTAGATATGAAAATTTCAAAAGAGGTTTAGGAGTCCTCCTCCCAATTTGTTTTTTAAAAATTTTATCCTTAAAGTAGTGTTTTAATCCATTTTGAGACCCTTTGGGCTACATTCGAAGAGGACATCTCCTTGTAAAACCCCTAAACCCCTTGGATATGACCGTGGGGTATACAAATGAAATTGATCACCCAAATGATCAAGATAATCAGGGAATTTTCCCAATTTTAATGGAAATCATTTGATGGGAGCTCGAAAATATAATTGTTTTTTTAAGTACCTACTATTTTTTTTTTTTTGATAAAAAAATAGTAGGTACTTAAATTCATTTTACTCTTCATTAATTCATTTAATTCATTTTACTCTTTCTGGATGTCTCATTTATTTTTTTTCCCAAGGAAAAGAATAATTTTCTCCACGACATGATATCTAAAGTGGAATATTGCCACAAAAAGTTCAACAGCTCGAAAGGAATGTCTTGTGCTAAAGTCAATTCATCCATGTTCTTTTACCCACGGATTCATTTGCCTAAAAAGGCTTTGAAAGAGGCAGAGGTAAGTTTAGCTCGTTTTTAGTAGAAAAAGACTGCAGAGTGATTGTGTAATTAAGGGCCGTATTCTGAAAGACAAACACGTAGAAGAAACGATCCCCAGACGGCACAGTAAGGGCCGTATTCAGAAACTTTACCACGATACGATAATGATACGATAACGATCAATTGGGGACGACCACTCTAGATCACTCTTCTAGCTCGATCGTCCGCTGCTCGGCCTCGCTGCTGCCTTCTATCGGAAAGATTTACAACTAATTATACGCTGAAACAAGAAAAATTTTACTAACACTAGATTTCCATTACTTTCGTAATATATTAATGTCTGAGGACTGTTTTTGGTAATTACCAAAGTACCTAATAATACTAATTACCAAAAACAGTTTTCAGACATTAATATATTGCGAAAGTATGGAAATCTAGTGTTAGTAAAATTTTTCTTGTATCAGCGTATAATTAGTTTTAAACCGAACCGTTTTTAACGAACCTGTATCGTTCTAGCATTAGATGTTATCTTCTAAAAGAAAAAAACTCCGTCATAAATGACATATTAATTCTGAAAAGGGAAAAGATAAAGCCGTTCAGAGAATACCATCCATAGGATCCAATCTGAAAAATAAAGTTGAAAATAGCATCTTTCTTCTCTGTCAATATTTATTCCTATATGATTCAAATCTACTTATTATATGAATAAATTAATATAAGCAGGGCCGCCGAGAGCCACAGCGGGCCCGGGGCAACGACAGTCCCGGGCCCTCTTTACTTTTACGTACTACCTTAAAATTAATTAGACATAACATTTTTACATATATCTATCACTTTTGACATAATTAAAACGAAACTGTACACATATCTGACCACTATACATTAATTTATTATACTAAGAGTTGTTCAAAGTATTCAATCTTTGTGGAAATCTAAATAATTGTTCGAGTATTTCTTTTCTTCCTAGGTAGGTTTTCTTCATGGAACTAGTACAATAGGTAGTAGTTTCTTGAACAATACAATAACTAACTATTTCAAACTACATTTGTTTTGAAAGAATCACTTTGCACCATAGAGTTATTGCACACACACATATTAAGTAATTGAGGCACTTGGAGGAACATCGAGCTAACTCCAATGTTGGACTTAGCTCATTGTAAGCGCCTCAATGGTTTTCTCTAAAAAATTTCAATATCTTACCTGAAACCTTTGGAAGTCAGGAACGCCAGCACCAACCTATATTCAAACTAGAGGAACATTCGAACAGTTTAAAAATCCATTCCAATTCTTTTTTTTTTATTTCGAACGCATTTTCAGACTTTACATATAGTATTTTAAGGTACTTTAAGCTTAATTAGTTAAAATAATTTTAGTATTAAACTTAAAATTCAAAGCTTTTAGAATTTTTCCAGTTTTAACTGATATGATAGAAATTTGATAAGTTTTAAAAATTATTGTTTTCCGTCTAAAATGTGTTTTTATTTAATATTCTTTAATATTAGTCTTGTTTTTATGCATTTATTTATGAAAGTTCTTTTAAAACCAGCTGTAGAATATTTTGTTTAATGCTTTTAGAAAACTTTTACGCTAAGTTTTTATCTGATTTAAGAAATACTATATTAAATTTCAGGAATGCTGTAAACTTATGAATAAATCAGTTTTTGTTTCAATATTTTATAAATATATGGAGAAGTAGTCAAAAATGTTATTTTTGTGGGAATGTGTCCCGTTCTTCCCTATGAATTCACTTTTAAGATGTGACATTTAAAATGTATTTTAAGTATGTAATGGATGTATTTTAGGATGTTAACAACACTTTTAAGACCATTTCATGACATTAAATACTCTCATATTAGGAGACGCGTATCGCAAATGAGGGACATTTTGAATTTTAATTAAAATACAAATTTTTAGGGGTTTTTTTCATAAACAAGTATTATGAATTTCGAATCTCTCTCTCAAGGAGGTAAATAATATACAAAATCCCACTTTTAAGTTTTACTGAATCATTTATCACATAACAATAAATTGATATAATTAAAGTGCCATCTCTCACTTGGGAAGCTTTCCTCTAGATATATTGAATGGAGATAATCATACCTAGCTCTGTTGTAATTTTATAAACAATTTTTTAACTAATTCCAAATTTTCCAATATAGTTTTCCAAAATAGTTTTACTGAAACAATTATTAAATAATTACCTTAGCTTTATATTAACAGGATCTAGTCTAGAATAAGTACTATTCAGCTTCCTTCTATCCTTGACCTTTAAACTTACACCATAACAGCTATAGTTCACTATAGTTTATTTTAATTCACACCTCCTTTTTCTAGAAAATTAAAATAACTTTAAAGCTTAGAAAAATCACTTTTTTCGCACTGTATACATGAAACAAACAAATTAATTATTACACCTTTAATCCAATTTAAAAATGCACACTTAAACTTTTCTGTATCAAACTTTTTGTAAAACATCTTAATTTTTATTCATTAAAAAAACAGTTCATTCATGATTAATATAAAAGGTATTTTTAGACCAAGAACATTTATTGTTCTATTCAGATTAGAACGCATTAAATAACAGTTCTAATGGAAGAATCCAAATTTAATCAAATTCATAAAAAAAATTGTTTTAATCAGCCGTTTTTAGAAAAATATGAACTCAATGGAAAAACAATAGCCCAAATTACTATTTCTAATACAAGTTTATTAAATACAAGTTTACAATACAATTTGTATTGTAAACTTGTACAATACAATTTGTATTGTGACATTTAGTAATAGAGTAAAAATACAAGTTTATTAAAATCTGAAATAATTAATAATTCAAGAATCGAATAAAAATTATATTGAACCCTTCTTTCTAGTTAAAATTGTGTTAAAAAAATTGTTTTTAAGCAATTTATTAAGCATAATATGGATTTTTGAATAAGAAACATTCCTAAACCCTTAATTTTTTAAGTCTCTGTGGAGTATGAAATTTCGGATAAAAAACTCCCAGGCTAAAAGAGTAGTTAGCAACAAACCGTATGTTTTTATCTCCTTTAGTATATTTTTTATTAATTTTGTAAAGGTATTAATTAATTTTGGGACAGCCTTAATAACAGACATCATATACTATAATTTTTAATACAATTTAAAAATCATTGATTCTTAAATTTTATTTTTATTTAATAGTGTAATAAATTCTCTTTTAATGATTTATAAAACTTTTCACTGTCAAAAATTTTCCTTTTTTAAAAAAAAATTAAGCAAACAGCAATGCCTTTAAACCTCTCCCCCCAAAACCAATATATACAAAACATGAGACAAAAACAACCTAGTAAAATGCAAAATACGTATACTATTTTCAACCGATTCTTCAATTTTATTTTCATTTAATAATGGAATAAATTTTCTTGTTCTCTAAGTAAATTTTTTTATGGTTTATAAAACTTTTCATTATCGAAAATTTCCATTTTTTAAAAGAAAATTAAACAAACAGCAATGCCTTTAAAACCCTCTAGCATATTATGTAAAACAAGAGACAGAAACAACTAGAAAAATACAAATACGTATAATATTTTCAACTGTATTTGATAGCTGAAATGTGTATTATGCTTAAAAAATGAATACAACTCACCTAGACGTACGGTCTATCTCAGAAGACTATCGTTAAAAACTTTTTCAAACGATAACTTTGAAACAATCGGGAAAAAATTTTATTAATTTAAAAAAAAATTATAGACGATTTTTAAAAACAGATGATACACGTTTAACGGAACCTACGCTTTCTACATCCACATGTCTGCATGGGTAAATGGCTTGAAACTTCTCCACTGTCCTCTGTGTCTGGGGTCGGTCAAGAGGAAGGCTCATTTCCTGTTTGTTTTGGCTAACGAAAGACCTTTCCATGCAGGGTTGGGGGGTGTCCGTGCCTTATCTTGTGACAATTCTTGGAATGTATTGCAGCTTGCAGGTGGTAATCAGGCCCGCCGACAGGGGGGGGCAAAGGGGGCACTTTCCCCCGGGCCCGGGGATTTTCCCAGCCCTATAGGGGCCCGTAAAGAATCTCCATCTTGACATACACTACTAAACGTTCTGAAACAAGAATACCCATTCATAGATTTTTTCCCCAACTACCCTTCTTCCTGAGAACGGGCCCCGGGCCCCCCTCCTTCCTGGAATGCAATCTCCAACGTTTCGAAACTCAGCAAACTAAGATAATTACCACCTGCAAGCTGCAATACATTCCAAGAATTGTCACAAGATAAGGCACGGACACCCCCCAACCCTGCATGGAAAGGTCTTTCGTTAGCCAAAACAAACAGGAAATGAGCCTTCCTCTTGACCGACCCCAGACACAGAGGACAGTGGAGAAGTTTCAAGCCATTTACCCATGCAGACATGTGGATGTAGAAAGCGTAGGTTCCGTTAAACGTGTATCATCTGTTTTTAAAAATCGTCTATAATTTTTTTTTAAATTAATAAAATTTTTTCCCGATTGTTTCAAAGTTATCGTTTGAAAAAGTTTTTAACGATAGTCTTCTGAGATAGACCGTACGTCTAGGTGAGTTGTATTCATTTTTTAAGCATAATACACATTTCAGCTATCAAATACAGTTGAAAATATTATACGTATTTGTATTTTTCTAGTTGTTTCTGTCTCTTGTTTTACATAATATGCTAGAGGGTTTTAAAGGCATTGCTGTTTGTTTAATTTTCTTTTAAAAAATGGAAATTTTCGATAATGAAAAGTTTTATAAACCATAAAAAAATTTACTTAGAGAACAAGAAAATTTATTCCATTATTAAATGAAAATAAAATTGAAGAATCGGTTGAAAATAGTATACGTATTTTGCATTTTACTAGGTTGTTTTTGTCTCATGTTTTGTATATATTGGTTTTGGGGGGAGAGGTTTAAAGGCATTGCTGTTTGCTTAATTTTTTTTTAAAAAAGGAAAATTTTTGACAGTGAAAAGTTTTATAAATCATTAAAAGAGAATTTATTACACTATTAAATAAAAATAAAATTTAAGAATCAATGATTTTTAAATTGTATTAAAAATTATAGTATATGATGTCTGTTATTAAGGCTGTCCCAAAATTAATTAATACCTTTACAAAATTAATAAAAAATATACTAAAGGAGATAAAAACATACGGTTTGTTGCTAACTACTCTTTTAGCCTGGGAGTTTTTTATCCGAAATTTCATACTCCACAGAGACTTAAAAAATTAAGGGTTTAGGAATGTTTCTTATTCAAAAATCCATATTATGCTTAATAAATTGCTTAAAAACAATTTTTTTAACACAATTTTAACTAGAAAGAAGGGTTCAATATAATTTTTATTCGATTCTTGAATTATTAATTATTTCAGATTTTAATAAACTTGTATTTTTACTCTATTACTAAATGTCACAATACAAATTGTATTGTACAAGTTTACAATACAAATTGTATTGTAAACTTGTATTTAATAAACTTGTATTAGAAATAGTAATTTGGGCTATTGTTTTTCCATTGAGTTCATATTTTTCTAAAAACGGCTGATTAAAACAATTTTTTTTATGAATTTGATTAAATTTGGATTCTTCCATTAGAACTGTTATTTAATGCGTTCTAATCTGAATAGAACAATAAATGTTCTTGGTCTAAAAATACCTTTTATATTAATCATGAATGAACTGTTTTTTTAATGAATAAAAATTAAGATGTTTTACAAAAAGTTTGATACAGAAAAGTTTAAGTGTGCATTTTTAAATTGGATTAAAGGTGTAATAATTAATTTGTTTGTTTCATGTATACAGTGCGAAAAAAGTGATTTTTCTAAGCTTTAAAGTTATTTTAATTTTCTAGAAAAAGGAGGTGTGAATTAAAATAAACTATAGTGAACTATAGCTGTTATGGTGTAAGTTTAAAGGTCAAGGATAGAAGGAAGCTGAATAGTACTTATTCTAGACTAGATCCTGTTAATATAAAGCTAAGGTAATTATTTAATAATTGTTTCAGTAAAACTATTTTGGAAAACTATATTGGAAAATTTGGAATTAGTTAAAAAATTGTTTATAAAATTACAACAGAGCTAGGTATGATTATCTCCATTCAATATATCTAGAGGAAAGCTTCCCAAGTGAGAGATGGCACTTTAATTATATCAATTTATTGTTATGTGATAAATGATTCAGTAAAACTTAAAAGTGGGATTTTGTATATTATTTACCTCCTTGAGAGAGAGATTCGAAATTCATAATACTTGTTTATGAAAAAAACCCCTAAAAATTTGTATTTTAATTAAAATTCAAAATGTCCCTCATTTGCGATACGCGTCTCCTAATATGAGAGTATTTAATGTCATGAAATGGTCTTAAAAGTGTTGTTAACATCCTAAAATACATCCATTACATACTTAAAATACATTTTAAATGTCACATCTTAAAAGTGAATTCATAGGGAAGAACGGGACACATTCCCACAAAAATAACATTTTTGACTACTTCTCCATATATTTATAAAATATTGAAACAAAAACTGATTTATTCATAAGTTTACAGCATTCCTGAAATTTAATATAGTATTTCTTAAATCAGATAAAAACTTAGCGTAAAAGTTTTCTAAAAGCATTAAACAAAATATTCTACAGCTGGTTTTAAAAGAACTTTCATAAATAAATGCATAAAAACAAGACTAATATTAAAGAATATTAAATAAAAACACATTTTAGACGGAAAACAATAATTTTTAAAACTTATCAAATTTCTATCATATCAGTTAAAACTGGAAAAATTCTAAAAGCTTTGAATTTTAAGTTTAATACTAAAATTATTTTAACTAATTAAGCTTAAAGTACCTTAAAATACTATATGTAAAGTCTGAAAATGCGTTCGAAATAAAAAAAAAAGAATTGGAATGGATTTTTAAACTGTTCGAATGTTCCTCTAGTTTGAATATAGGTTGGTGCTGGCGTTCCTGACTTCCAAAGGTTTCAGGTAAGATATTGAAATTTTTTAGAGAAAACCATTGAGGCGCTTACAATGAGCTAAGTCCAACATTGGAGTTAGCTCGATGTTCCTCCAAGTGCCTCAATTACTTAATATGTGTGTGTGCAATAACTCTATGGTGCAAAGTGATTCTTTCAAAACAAATGTAGTTTGAAATAGTTAGTTATTGTATTGTTCAAGAAACTACTACCTATTGTACTAGTTCCATGAAGAAAACCTACCTAGGAAGAAAAGAAATACTCGAACAATTATTTAGATTTCCACAAAGATTGAATACTTTGAACAACTCTTAGTATAATAAATTAATGTATAGTGGTCAGATATGTGTACAGTTTCGTTTTAATTATGTCAAAAGTGATAGATATATGTAAAAATGTTATGTCTAATTAATTTTAAGGTAGTACGTAAAAGTAAAGAGGGCCCGGGACTGTCGTTGCCCCGGGCCCGCTGTGGCTCTCGGCGGCCCTGGTGGTAATTATCTTAGTTTGCTGAGTTTCGAAACGTTGGAGATTGCATTCCAGGAAGGAGGGGGGCCCGGGGCCCGTTCTCAGGAAGAAGGGTAGTTGGGGAAAAAATCTATGAATGGGTATTCTTGTTTCAGAACGTTTAGTAGTGTATGTCAAGATGGAGATTCTTTACGGGCCCCTATAGGGCTGGGAAAATCCCCGGGCCCGGGGGAAAGTGCCCCCTTTGCCCCCCCCTGTCGGCGGGCCTGAATATAAGAGTGATCAAATGAATAAGTTAACAATAAGTAAAAATAAACATTTAAGTTTCCGTGGGGAAACTTCACTTCACAAGCTAAGGATTTGAGCGATGATGAAGAAGCCATACCTGCAAATCCAGTAAATATTAGTAAAACAAAAAATATATAATTTAACTATTAATGATGCATATACAGTAGGGTGGTCCTTATTTTTAAAGTTTGGAAATCTTTATGTGACGCCCCCCCAAATTGTTCCATCATACAAATAAATGATTTTTGCAAAATTTTAGCTCAATCAAAAAATTTTAACCCGTGCCGCAAAAGCCTTAAAGTTTAAAAAAATACTGATTTTTTTACAAAACATCAAAAAAACCAAAGATTAAACTCTCCCATCTTCTTTTTGATTTTTTTATAAGAATCTAATATAGTTTTTGTTATAATGTCCCAGATTCCATTCTTCTATCACCTCTCTTTCGGTAGTAAAAATTTTTTAAAGTAAAAATAACTCTTGTAAAGTTGTTTTTCCTGCATTTTAAAACAGCTAATAACTCTAGAACTATACAACTTAAAAACCTGAAATTAGTGCCATTTGGTTTGTAATTTTATAATCTTTGATTTGATGTGGAACATAACTGCCTTTTTTAAAAATATTTTTTTCAAAATTAAAAAAATGGGAAAAAAATTGAATAAAAAAAATTTTTGAAACAAATTTTTATTAAATAAATTTAAAGTTTTTCAACTCCTAAAATAAACATTTCTGCCAAATTTCAAGTTGAAAATAAAATTTGATCAAAAATAAAAATTTTCCAAATTTTGGCAAGTTCCTTAACATTCCATACAATTTAACAAAAAAAGCGATTCAATCATGGGGAATGCAAAAACTCCCTTGAGGGTGTTCATACAATTTGTACCATGTAAAAAAATTCACCTAAATTTCAGAAAATACAACTATTAGCCGATTCGGTACAAAATCTTACAGAGTTAGTTTCCAACTTAATTCAATGTGCCTATATTTCACCTGAATTTTCCTTAGAATTAAGTTTTTACGTAATTTTCACTTCCAACATGCCAAATCAAAGGAAATAAAAGTGTTTGAAGATCAAAGAATAAAATAAAATCATAATTCTAAATAATAATCGGTTGAGTCAATATTCAAATCAAACTTATACTTAAGTAACAAATGAATTATCTAGTAAGATTTTGTACCGAATAGGCTAAGAGTTGTATTTTCTGAAATTTAAGTGAATTTTTTAGCATGGTACAAATCGTATGAACACCCTCAAGGGAGTTTTTGAATTCCCCATGAGTGAATCGCTTTTTTTGTTGAATTATATGGAATATTAAGGGACTTGCCAAAATTTCGAGATTTTTTATTTTTTTCTACATGATCAAATTTTATTTTCAACTTGAAATTTGGCAGAAATGTTTATTTTAGGAGTATGAAAACTTTAAATTTACTTAATAAATTTTTTTTTCAAAATTTTTTTTATTCAATTTTTTTCCCATTTTTTTAATTTTGAAAAGAATATTTTTAAAAAAGGCAGTTATGTTGCACATCAAATCAAAGATAATAAAATTACAAACCAAATGGCACTAATATCAGGTTTTTAAGTTGTATAGTTCTAGAGTTATTAGCTGTTTTAAAATGCAGGAAAAACTTTACAAGAGTTATTTTTACTTTAAAAATTTTTACTACTAGTGGGGTCGCTTATGTCATGTTTCGAAAAATTTTTGGCAGAAGCTTAGTGACAGGTATCATTCGATTCGTAATGACGTCTACATTAACGTGGTACCGGGTGTTTTTTCCGAATTCCGTGCAGGGGGTTTCTATGACGTCATGAATGCAAGATGGCCGCCGCAGGAAAAAAGCTGTAAATGGCGATCTAGGGATGTTATCGGAACTATTTTTGGACAAAAAGCTCAGAAATATATATTTTTTTCGAATAGCTACAAAAATAAGCATCTAAATCGGTTAAAAATTGCGTTTATGACGTCATAACCAAAAAATGGCTATTTTCACCAAAAATACAGTATTTTGTCATGTTGTACTTTAAAAAGATGCTATTTTCAACGTGAATGTAATGAAAATATGTTCATAATAAAAAAAACAACAATGGAAATTTCATTGGTGGTCACAAAAGGCGGATATGACGTCAGAAATCCAAAATGGCTGCCACACAGAATAAATTTTTTTATTTTTTTATTCAAAAATGTTTTAATTGGGAATTATTACACTTATATGAATGTAATAAAGGTATTTTGAGGATAAAATTCAACAAAAAATTTTAAAATCCCTGGAAATAGCACCGACATATTAGGTGCGAAACACAAATCTACAGTATTTTGTCATGTAATACCTTAAATAGATGCTATTTTCAACGTGAATTTAAAGAAAATATGTTCATAATTAAAATCCCAACAATGGAAATTTCATTGATGGTCACAAAAGGCAGATATGGACGTCAGAAATCCAAGATGGCTGGCATGTAAAATTAATTTCTTTAGTTTTTTACTCCAAAAATTTTTATTTGGGAATTATTATACTTTTATTAATGTTGTAATAAAGTCATTTTAAGGATAAAATAATTCCCAATTAAAATTTTTTGGAATAAAAAACTAAAGAAATTCATTTTACATGCCAGCCATCTTGGATTTCTGACGTCATATCTGCCTTTTGTGACCACCAATGAAATTTCCATTGTTGGGATTTTAATTATGAACATATTTTCTTTAAATTCAAGTTGAAAATAGCATCTATTTAAGGTATTACATGACAAAATACTGTAGATTTGTGTTTCGCTCCTAATATTTCGGTGCTATTTCCAGGGATTTTAAAATTTTTTGTTGAATTTTATCCTCAAAATACCTTTATTACATTCATATAAGTGTAATAATTCCCAATTAAAACATTTTTGAATAAAAAAATAAAAAAATTTATTCTGTGTGGCAGCCATTTTGGATTTCTGACGTCATATCCGCCTTTTGTGACCACCAATGAAATTTCCATTGTTGTTTTTTTTATTATGAACATATTTTCATTACATTCACGTTGAAAATAGCATCTTTTTAAAGTACAACATGACAAAATACTGTATTTTTGGTGAAAATAGCCATTTTTTGGTTATGACGTCATAAACGCAATTTTTAACCGATTTAGATGCTTATTTTTGTAGCTATTCGAAAAAAATATATATTTCTGAGCTTTTTGTCCAAAAATAGTTCCGATAACATCCCTAGATCGCCATTTACAGCTTTTTTCCTGCGGCGGCCATCTTGCATTCATGACGTCATACAAACCCCCTGCACGGAATTCGGAAAAAACACCCGTTACCACGTTAATGTAGACGTCATTACGAATCGAATGATACCACTCACTAAGCTTCTGCCAAAAAATTTTTTTACACCATTGGTTTTTGACACAAGCGACTCCACTATACCGAAAGAGAGGTGATAGAAGAATGGAATCTGGGACATTATAACAAAAGCTATATTAGATTCATATAAAAAAATCAAGAAGAAGATGGGAGTGTGGTGAAATTAAAGAAGGTTGGTCACGTTGCACCATCTGTGGTGATAATCAAAGAATTTGGTAATAAGGGGAACACAAAGTATAATTAACCACAGGTTCTAACCCTCAAAATGGGCAACACACGTACCAAAAAAAGGCAAACTAAGATTAAGGTTGACACAGTAGGTTCACTTTATGATGAAATGTCTACATTACCCCAAGATTTGACTGGTTGTAAGACGATGCCGTTGAATGGACAGTTCTGTGATTTTTGATGTACTCTTGAAATGGGCAAAAGCTCTGTCCGAAGGGAATTATTGGGAAAAGGCGGAATCGTTCAACTATCACTGGCCGACTTGAAGCGGTAATGGAGAATCCAGAAGGAGGAGAGAATCTTCTCCGCGGGGAACGATGGTGTGGTCGCCCGGATGGGTCCGACCGCTGGTGGATACCATGGCGAGGGAACATTAGGTCAGCGGGCGCCGTCGGATCGCTCCAGCCTGGTTAGGCGAGGGCTCGTCAGGGCACAGGGAAGCACTACGTGCAGTTGGCTTCGGATCGCACCGTTCGACCTGAACAGGATGAACTTCGACGGAGACTCCATACCTGGGCACTTTCGGTTCGAAGAATGGGCTGCTGTGGGGCTTTTGGGAACAGAAATCGCAACACGTTGAAATGCGGTGGAATCTCTTGGTTTATTTATCATCTCTATAAATCAGCATTACAAATGAAGGTATTCACTTTAACAAGATATACATGGGTCTTTGGACCAAGGGAATCATCCCTGAACTACAAAAATGCGAAGCGGTCCCGAAAGACACGCTTGCATGGAGAGGTTATGGAGCGATGCGCTCTTGATGAAGTTTTGGTGCGAAGTGTCTCGATGTGAAGTGTGAAGTGAAGTGAGGGTTACCGCCACAGAACGGAGAGAAAACTGTTCGTCGCCAGGTTGCAGGATTTGGCTGAACGCGCGCTATTGGGGAAGCGAGAACAGAAAAAAAACCCGATTGAACCAGTTCTCAGTAGAAGAACATACACTAACGGAACGAGCCAAGTTGGCTGAAACAACAAAAACAAAGGAATGCAGTAGGGAATCCAATCACAAGGCGGAACAAACAAAATCACCAAATAAGGTAACGAAAAAGGGGTTTCAGTTAGATTCCGTTTTGATAAGTGAAGAAAAACTAGTGAGTGCATTAGAACTCAAGCGTGGGGTGTACAAAAACACAAACGAAACTATGTGGAAAGAAACTTTACCACATAATCTCCCGGAAAACAGGGAAAATTTTGAAAATAAAAAATCCAAACAGGAAAAATTTTGAAAATAAACAATCCAAACGTAAGGTAAGTGTGTGTGTGGCAACCGACAGATCACAGCAGTACAAAAGAGACAAAATACATAATATCAAATACAATAATTATGATGAAAAAGACAAAAAAAACAAACTGTGCCAAAATATAATTCAAAACAAGAGCATTGATGGCATGAAATTATCTGACTATTAATAGTACACATGTTTACAAATTCAAAGAAACTCACACCCAATCAGTGCTAAAACGATCAAGAAAAATTTTGAAAAGGGAAAAATGACCTAAGTCATTCAGGTACATTAACATGTTTGGTCACCTGACATAAGACCAGCTCATGATACAGGCAAAAGCGCTCACAGTCCAAACAAAAACAAAGGGGAAAACAAAAAATTATCAAAGGTGGCTGCAATAGTTTGACCGTTAACACAGACAAGACAAGAATTTCACAAAAGGGTACATGTCAATCAGATTCAGATCACAACAATGACTTGAAGATACAATTAAGTTTCATTTCAAAAAAATATTTCATACATTTAATAGAACAAGAAAAGTGTTTCATAAATTTCAGAATAAAGAGTGTATCTCATACATTTAGAAATTAATAGTGTTTCATGCTACGTGGAATGACAGAAAAACAATATCAGTGATTAAAATTAACAACATTCGAGACAGTTAGGGACTAACTGCAACTTCAATTCTATAAAAAACAAAAACCGTGGGTATTCTCCTTCCACGTGACTAAAAGCAGTGGGTATCTTCCTTCCACTTAACTAAAAAAACAGTGGGTATTCTCCTTCCACTTAACTAAAAATAGTGGGTATCCTCCTTCCACTTGACAAAAAGCAGTGCACTACACATGTGGGTAACTCCATCCACATAAAAAACAACAAAAAAACTTCAGTTTGGCTTTGGGTACTGGTTAAATTTTAAACACATTTTTTTTTTTGACTCAATGTAGGGCAAACAACCAGAACCAGGATTGAACTACCTGGGCCTCCCTATGATTACCAGGGCGTGTTGAACTGCACTATTCTGGCAAAATGAATGACCTAGCAAAGAGGGGTTTTGAGCGCAGTAGCCAACCAGAAAATCTCAACTCAAACTTTCATTTCACAAAAAAACACATTAGTCACCTAACTCAAAAAAATCAGTTATTAAACAAATCTCATTACAAAACATTAAGTCACTCCGACGTAAAAAGATAGTACAGTCATGTAATTGACCAAGATCCTAGGTATAGGGATCATAACATAAAAATAATTGAACAAAATTCAATTCAGTAGAAAGATTGTAGCATGAAACAGAAAAACATTATATGGCACAGCAATACTTAAATTATATCCTTATAAAAGGTAGACATGAAACAGAAAAGGAATATTACGAATTCAAACTACAAGAAAAAAAAATTTTTTTTTATGAAATTACCAAAAAAATAATATGTGCTTTAAAAAAAAATTGTCCACCAGAACCAACAAAAAATTAGATATTACTTAAAATATCAAGATAAGAACCAAAACATAACTACAGATGTTAAAAAAATTAAATTAGCCAGTAAGAATGGAATACAATAATTAAATATGCCAATCACTAACAATTAAGTTTTGTGTGTGTGTGTCAGCCAACAAACCAATTCCCTAACAAGTTACTCCAGATGACAAACGATCAAAACCAAAAACAAAAAAATCAACAAACCAACATTAGTTACTTATACCTATACTCAAGGTTGTGTTACATTTGTTGACTTCAACTATCTCAAAAGCAAACTACTCCTACACAATCCCTGTTTTTACCACGTACTACCACAAAAAAACAAAGACGTGTGTTTACAAAAAGAATCAGCAAGAAAAAATTAAGTATAACCTGACTCAAGGTTGAAGGAAAAATGCCGACCCAAATCATTCGCACAAGTGTTTGAAACAAAAGTAGCCACAATAACAAAAAACAGAAAACCCAAAAAAACACCACACCTCTTAGGTTTTGCGAAAGCAAAACAAGAACAAAAAAAATATCTACAATATATACAACATAGAAATACACTAGAAGAGGTTTGGCACAAAAAACAAGGAAAAGGTTTTCTCAAAAACAACGAAACAATAGCTAGTGTGTGGAGCAGGGCAAAAAAACAGTGTCGGGTAGTCATAACCCATACGACACCAAGAAAAATGGAGCATGGAAACTTTTTCATTGGGAAAGTGTAACCCTTACTTATGCTCATCTCCAAACAGGTTTGATCAAGAAAAGATTACCAAGTTTCAGGCAAACAAATTTCTGGCCTAATTACACACAAAAAGGTAAAACTTCAAAAATTGACTTCGAGATCAAGCAGAATAAATTCCAGGAGGAAAAATAAGATTTTCCTTAAAACAAAAACATGAAAGGCAAAAACGAAAATCGGTGGCATTCAAAAAACAGTGGTTCAATAACAAAAAAATTGGTGGAAAAGCACATACAAAAATAAGAAAAAACACCCCTCGAACAGTTAAATGAACAAAAGAAAAGTTAAGTGTCTGTGTCAATAAAATTATGCATAAGTGTGTGAGAACAGAATCTGACTAAGGGACTTCACTCAAAACCAACCATCAAGGTAAAAAATTAAAACTTTGAATACGTCCAAAATAAAACAAAAGTTAAGTTTACATTGGGGGGTTACAATAGAAAGATCCTGCGCTCCGACACTTGACATCAAAAAGCAAATATTGCGAAAAATCGAAAGCATTAAGTAGACATATGAAAAGTAAGGATACGTGTGTGCTCATAGAAAGGATGGTCACGGCTCCAAATGTTGTGAAAATTAAAAAAGAAAACGTACCATAGAAAGATAAACTAAGATAAATGGTGAAAACACACGTAGGAAAATACAAGATAACCACAGATTCTTGCCCTCAAAATGGGCAACACACGTACCAAAAAAAGGCAAACTAAGATTAAGGTTGACACAGTAGGTTCACTTTATGATGAAATGTCTACATTACCCCAAGATTTGACTGGTTGTAAGACGATGCCGTTGAATGGACAGTTCTGTGATTTTTGATGTACTCTTGAAATGGGCAAAAGCTCTGTCCGAAGGGAATTATTGGGAAAAGGCGGAATCGTTCAACTATCACTGGCCGACTTGAAGCGGTAATGGAGAATCCAGAAGGAGGAGAGAATCTTCTCCGCGGGGAACGATGGTGTGGTCGCCCGGATGGGTCCGACCGCTGGTGGATACCATGGCGAGGGAACATTAGGTCAGCGGGCGCCGTCGGATCGCTCCAGCCTGGTTAGGCGAGGGCTCGTCAGGGCACAGGGAAGCACTACGTGCAGTTGGCTTCGGATCGCACCGTTCGACCTGAACAGGATGAACTTCGACGGAGACTCCATACCTGGGCACTTTCGGTTCGAAGAATGGGCTGCTGTGGGGCTTTTGGGAACAGAAATCGCAACACGTTGAAATGCGGTGGAATCTCTTGGTTTATTTATCATCTCTATAAATCAGCATTACAAATGAAGGTATTCACTTTAACAAGATATACATGGGTCTTTGGACCAAGGGAATCATCCCTGAACTACAAAAATGCGAAGCGGTCCCGAAAGACACGCTTGCATGGAGAGGTTATGGAGCGATGCGCTCTTGATGAAGTTTTGGTGCGAAGTGTCTCGATGTGAAGTGTGAAGTGAAGTGAGGGTTACCGCCACAGAACGGAGAGAAAACTGTTCGTCGCCAGGTTGCAGGATTTGGCTGAACGCGCGCTATTGGGGAAGCGAGAACAGAAAAAAAACCCGATTGAACCAGTTCTCAGTAGAAGAACATACACTAACGGAACGAGCCAAGTTGGCTGAAACAACAAAAACAAAGGAATGCAGTAGGGAATCCAATCACAAGGCGGAACAAACAAAATCACCAAATAAGGTAACGAAAAAGGGGTTTCAGTTAGATTCCGTTTTGATAAGTGAAGAAAAACTAGTGAGTGCATTAGAACTCAAGCGTGGGGTGTACAAAAACACAAACGAAACTATGTGGAAAGAAACTTTACCACAGGGAGGGTTTAATCTTTGTTTTTTTTTATGTTTTGTAAAAAAATCAGTATTTTTTTAAAACTTCAAGGCTTTTGCGGCACGTGTTATTATTATCCGAATGAGCTTAAATTTTGCATACATTATTATTTTCTATAGTGACACAAAACTAGGGGGCGTCACCAACGGAATTCCTAAAAAAAATTTTTACCATACAAATAAGGACCACCCTAATATACAGGGTAGTCCTAAATTAGTGGTTCGAAATAGGTAGGGTAGGTAGAGTACATCAAGACGAACAAGAGAAAGGGGGGTTGCAAATGAGTTTTAAGGGGTGAAAATCAGCAACAAAACTTGCATAGTTGTGCAGTAAGAGACACAATGGTTCGATTCCGGCAGTTATTTTGTAAAACAACTTCAAAAATTATACCTCAATTATACCTCAACAATTCAAAAAAACTCTCCCTGCCCCCCTTGGCTACGCCCGTGATTCTGATAACACTAGATGCCCATTACTTTGTTAATACATATATCTCTGAGGACATTTTTTGGTTATTAGAAGTAGCTGTTGTAGATTTTTTGGAACTATTTAACGCACTACAAAAAGTGTTAAAAGCAATCCGCATACGACGATTCGAATCTCGGAAAAATATGGCGGACCTCCGGAGTTTGAAATCTCCCGTTTCGTGAGCTTTTTTACCGTTTCCGTACCGTTTCTTTTACGTGTTGTTTGAGTTTCTGAATACGGCCCTTAAAACTGCTTAAAACCGTCTCTCTGTTACAGATCCGTGGTCTGCAGCCTGATGAACTTTACTGTATGGAACTCGTCGAGAGAACCGGGATTTGTGTGATCCCAGGATATGAATTCGGACAGAAACCAGGAACGTATCATTTCAGGTAATATTTTATGAGCTTTTTTTTTTTTAAATTCTAGCTTTGAAATATTTCATGTTATGCATATTTAGGGGCGGTTCAAATATTACGTAAGCAAGTTTTTGGTCATTTTTGACCCCCCCTTCCCCTGTGTTAGCAAAAATAAGCAAACCGCAACTCCCTCTCAAAATTACGCAAGAAAACTGCCCGACCCCCCTCTTTTTCTTTTTTCGAACTCGATTCCGATTAGAGATTCTGTAAAAATTCAAATTCCAGTGTGTATTTCAAGGCACAACAGTTAAATAAACATTAAAATATAATGAAAACTTAGCTGGGAACACTTCTTGGAAAATGTAGCTTTAACTCTCCAAACAAATCATACTAGAAATATTTTTTACATTAGTTCTGTAATCTTAAAAAGAAATGAAAAAAACTCTTGTAACGACCGCCCGGTCCCGGTACGCCGGAAGTGAAATGAAGAGACCGGGCGGGAGAGAAGGATGAGAGAGTTGGAGTCGAGACAGGAACGAGGGAGGCTGTTTTTTGATGTAACTGTAGTGATGTGTTTTCGAGAAAGGAAATAAAGTTGGATTTTTCTGGAATCGTGTGATATTTCGACGTCCCATCATCGAATGCACCCTCCGATCCCTTGGGAGAAACCCTGCAAGTAAGAAAGTTACATTGGTGGCCTGCGGTGTGATCGGAGGGAACGGCGAGCGGCAAGTTTCGTTTTACCGACGCCGGCGGTGAGGGTATGCCTGCTGCGTTCTTCAACGGACCTCTGAAGTGAGTTTCGGATTACTCATTGGAAAATGTGCGGAGTGCTGAGTGAATCGTGTTCTTCGAAAAAGTGAGGCGTGTCCTTCAAGTATAACTAAGTTTTGATTCTACTTTTGGAGGTATTGTGTTTTTTTCCTAGTTTGTTTCCCAACATGTGTCCAAGTTGCATAAATCAAAGGTGTTTAGTTTCGTTTCTGGTTTCCCTTGTGATATAAATGTCATCGCGTAGTGTAGAAACGTATTTTTGGTATGTTTAGTTTTGGTCTCGGTGTTTCTATTGAAAAAAAAAATTGTTTATTTTGGTATTAGTTATTATGTCTTTCCTGGGTACCCATAGAATGTGTGACCTAGTTCAGCTAGCGGAGGATTTGGGGGAAAAACCCAATGACTCTATGTCTAAAATTTGGTTGATAAATTTGATTAAAAAGAACGAAAATTTTGATGAAGATATGGGGGAAAAGTTTTTGGAAGTAATAGTAGCAGAAAGGGAGAATAGAGAATTACAGGTAGAGAGGGAACATACGAGTAGTATGGAAAAGATTGCTTTGGAAAAACTCCGGTTAGAGGTGGAGCTGTCGGGGAATCCAAATAGGGGAGATTTTGGGAGAAGCATGGACCGGGTAGTACAAGAGAGATCTCTAGAGGAAATAGTGAGGCTAATGAGAATTTTAACTAAGGTACCCACAAGAGCAGAGGGGTGGGACTACTTTTTTACGTCGTTAGAGAAGGCATTCATCAGTGAAAAGGTGGAAGAGGCATTAAAACCAAAAGTGTTGTTGTGGATTTTAGAGGACAAAGTGGCCAGTTTAATAGATAATCTAGACGAAAGTGAGCTTAATAACTATGAATCGTTAAAACGGGTGGTTTTAAAGGAGTATCAGCCTTCCCCAAAAGCCTGTTTAGAGGCGTTTAAAAAAGCAAAAAGGAACCCGGGTGAGACATTTTCCCAATTTTCTTCACGGTTGATGTCCATGTGGACTTATTATTGCAAAGTAAGGGAGGCAAGTGATGTGGATTCTGTGAATCAGTTGGTGGTAGCAGATAGGATTCTGCAGACCCTAGACCCCGAGACTGCTACTCATATAGGGGTTTTGCAGGGTGAAGGGTGGTTCCGGCCAAAAGAACTGGGGAAACACTGCGATATTTTTTATTCAGCAAAAGGGAAGTCTTACGATGTGGCAGTTAGGACAGAGTGGAGCGGGGGTGATAGGAGAGATCACCAGGGCATTTATAGGTCACCATTAAACAGGGAGGGTAGAAGAAATAGTCCTCCAAGCAGAAATGTTGGTTATCAAAGTAAAAGATATACTTGTTTTACATGCGGGTCTGAAGGACATTTCCAAAGAGAATGCCCTAAACTCAAAGAAGGGGGGGGCAGAGGTGCCCATGTGAATAGAGTATGCACTGAAGAGGTGAATGAAATGGAAACAGTTGCAGCCAGGGTGGATTTAATGGGTTCTGTCATCCCCAGGCAGGCGATAGTGGATAAATTAAGTAAACTGGAAAAGGTATCAATTAGTATTGAAGGGAAACTAGTACATGCATTAGTAGATTCGGGGACGGAAATAACAGTTATTAAAAGGGACTTGGTCCCAGGAATTTCGACAAAGGAGGCCTCTACCATTTACCTAAAGGGCATTTTTGGACCCGCAGTGAAATGTCCATTGGTTTACGTTCCGATGGGTGTCGCAATGGGAAACAATGTAAACGTAGTCCACAAATATGTGTTATGCGCCTTGGCAGACGTCCTAGTTGAAGATGCCTTGCTTCCACCAGATGTTCTCAAAGACTTGAGGAGTACTACTGGGGGTGAACCAGATTACAGTAAGTTTTCACTAGGGACTCAGCAGGATAAAGAATGTACTAACACTGTTTTGGAGCTATCTCCAAGGGTAATTACCTCATATGGAAACGAAGTGGAAACAGTAGGTACCAGGGATGAAGAGGGGACCATGGAGGGGGGTAAGGTGAGCGAAGTGGCTGATAACTTTTGTTCGGAGCAAGAGCATTGTGCAGAATTAGCTACCGCCTGGAAGCAGGCCAGGGAAAACAAGGGAAATTTTTATACTGTAGACGGTTATCTGTTACATAGAGACAAAATACTTGGGGAGAGTATTGGACAACTGGTGGTTCCGAAATGTAAGCGAGAGGAAGTCATGAAGTTGGCTCATACCTCGGTGTTCAGTAGCCATATGGGTCACCGGAAAACGCTAGAACGAATCAAGTATTCCTTTTATTGGGAAGGCATGCGGGCTGAAGTTAAAAGGTTTTGCGATTCGTGTAAGGAGTGCCAGCTCACGCAAATAGTGAAAACTAATGATAGGGTTCCCATCACACCTATAACAAGACCTGATTTGCCATTTCAGGTGGTAAATGTCGACCTTATTGGTCCAATTGATCCACCAAGTTCAAAGGGTCATAAATACATCCTATGTCTGGTGGATCAACACACTAGGTGGGGCGAAGCCGTGCCACTAACAAGTCTGAGTGCGAAAGCCACGTGTGAGGCTTTGATGGATATTTTCTCTAGGACAGGGATCCCAAACGTAATAGCCTCTGATAATGGCACTAATTTTGTGGCCGAAATGACAAGGGAGTTTGAGAGAAAGATTGGTAGTAGTCCCCGATTTTCCACTCCTGGGTATCCACAATCAAATGGCTTAGTGGAGAGGTTCAATAGGACTTTAAAAAACATGTTACACAATGTAGTCAGGGAAGAGGGCAGAGGATGGCATTTACAGATTCCATATCTGTTGTGGGCTTATCGAGAAATTCCTCATACTACCACTGGCGTGTCTCCGTTTCAAATGTTGTATGGTAGACCACCACAAGGCCCGTTATCCATTTTGAAATCTATTTGGACTGGGAAACATAATAACATGCTAATAAACACAACCCCCGTTTCCAAGTATTTGGAACAGCTAAAATGTAAATTGGAGAAGGCTGCGGAACAAGCTAGTCTTGTCTCCTCTGTAGAACAAGAAAAGATGGCACACTATCACAATCTGAGGGCTAAGGGTGATAAGGTATTTAATGTTGGAGACCAGGTGATTGTCCTCATACCCGATTCCTCAAATAAATTGTTTGCCCGGTGGCAAGGGCCTGCCACTATAGTTGAGAAACGGAACCCACATTCGTTTATAGTAAAATTGTCAAATGGGTCGAAAAAGCATGTGCATCAAAATAAATTAAAACATTTCATTTCGGGGGTATATGCTGTAAATGTGATTTTTGAAGAGGAGGGAGAATTTGGTCATGTAGAAACTTTGCCTACTGCTACTAATGAAACTAAATTCTTTGAAATAGTGAATAACCTTTCGGGGAAACACCTGGATAGGGGTCAGTTAGAAACTTTAAGAGTCTTGGTTATACAGTTCAAACGTGCCTTCACTAAACCGGTACAACCAGCCAGAGTGGGTACCCATAAAATTGAGTTGATAAATAATGCGGTGAGGAAAAAACCTCATTGTTATAGTGTACCTATAGCCTATCGGAAGGAGGTAGACCGCCAAATCCAGGACTTGTTGGAATTGGATTTGATAGAACCTTCTGAATCAGATCTAGCTCATCCCATAGTGTGTGTGGCTAAGAAAGATTCAACGGTTAGGATGTGCATAGACTTTAGGGCTCTAAATGCTGTCACGAAGGTACCAGTATTTCCCATGAAAGATATGCAAGAGTTAGTTTTCCTTGCTGGATCGGCTCACTGGTTGACGAGTCTAGATCTTTTAAAGGGATACTGGCAAATTAAAATGGACGAAGAGAGCAAATCTCTAACTGCATTTACCACACATAATGCGGTGTATCAATGGAAAACAATGCCGTTTGGTTTGGCAGGGGCATCTGGTACTTTCCAAAGGGAAATGAATCGGGTCTTAAAGCACCATTCAGAGTATGCCCAGGCATACATGGATGACGTGGTCATTTTTTCAAAGTCCTTTGACGACCATATTAATCATGTAGGGTTGATTCTGGAAGAGTTGGATAACAGGGGATTTTCAATACGGTTAGACAAATGCACTTTTGCGGCTAAAGAAATTAAGTATTTGGGACATGTGATTGGTGGAGGTAGGCATGGTCCCGATGACGAGAAGGTTCAGGCAATTCAAAAGTTGGCTAGACCTATCACTAAGAGGGACGTCAGGTCGGTGTTAGGATTAATGGGGTTTTATCGAGCATATATACCTAATTATGCCAGAGTATCTTCGCCACTCACTGAGTTAACAAAAAAAAATAAGCCCAATATCGTTTCTTGGGGAGAAACTGAACAAAATGCCTTCGATGAGTTGAAAGTGTTGCTCTGTAATGTCACTGGTCTGGCGACCCCTGATGAGAGTCGGCCATTTCAGGTCCATTGTGACGCTTCTGATTATGGGGTGGGTTGTTGCTTGACTCAAAGAGACGATCAAGGAGTCTATAGACCCATCGCTTTCGCTAGTCAAAAATTTAATTCAACTCAAACGAATTGGGCTGGGATCGAAAAGGAGGCCTGGGCTGTCTTGTTCGGTTTGAACAAATTTGATAAATGGATTTACGGGGCTAATGTTGAGATCATATCTGATCACAATCCATTAAAGTATTTAAGTGAGACCACACCAAAGAGCCCCAAGTTGACCCGCTGGGCGCTAGCTTTGCAGAGGTGGAACTATTCGATCACACATAGACCTGGGGTATTGCACCTGGGGGCAGATGCTTTGTCGAGACTAAAGAGAGTCGACATCTGATAGATCGTGATTCCTGATTTTTGTTGTATTTTCTTGTTATTTCAATATCTCTTTGTTCTATCGTTCGTGATTTTGTGTCTTGTATAATTTTGATATTTTGGTGATTTTGTGTGATTTGTAACTGGTGCCTCCATGTATATATTTTTAGTTTTGTCTTTCTGTATATATTTTTAGTTTTGTCTTTCTGGGATTGTTTGCCCTTTGTACGGTGTTTGTTATAAAATCAGCCTCCTAGGGCTAATTTTATTGTAAGGTGGGGCGTGTAACGACCGCCCGGTCCCGGTACGCCGGAAGTGAAATGAAGAGACCGGGCGGGAGAGAAGGATGAGAGAGTTGGAGTCGAGACAGGAACGAGGGAGGCTGTTTTTTGATGTAACTGTAGTGATGTGTTTTCGAGAAAGGAAATAAAGTTGGATTTTTCTGGAATCGTGTGATATTTCGACGTCCCATCATCGAATGCACCCTCCGATCCCTTGGGAGAAACCCTGCAAGTAAGAAAGTTACAACTCTAATATATGCAAAACCCATCAGTGTGACAAAATGTAACATGATCAATGTGAGTAAGTGTGAAATGCCCTTTACATATTTTGGTTTGTGGGGGGTGACCCACTTACCCCAAGTGACCCTACTTGTATTTGGTACATTTGTCTTTATTTGACTAAAAAACACAAAAATACATGATTACACTGAAAAACTTGAAAATAACTATGAAATGTTAACTTTGAAAACTTAGAATAGAATAGAATTTTATTTGACCAAGGACAAAAATAAAAAAATACTAGATAGAAACAAAAAAATAGTACAAATCGTACATAAAGACAAAAACATCACACTAACATAGACACACTGAAACGATAATCAAATTATGTAGAACCAAAAGAGCCAGAGGTTCGTCCTTGGTACCCAAAAAGCTAGCTACATACATATACTAGTGGCAAAAGCTGCGCTTTATTACTTTTGAATTTTAAATAAGGATTCGATATCTGGTTGTCCTGAAATAAAATCGTGAATTCCGGATTTAAATTCATGTTCCCCCCTTAAAATGAAGTAGTGGGATAGATCAAGGTAGATCAAGCTGAATACTTCCAACACAGTCACAAAGAAAAAATTATAAATTCACAATAAAAAAAATCCCACTTGTCTTGTCTAACATTACTCAAATCACATCTGCATACATCTCAAAATATAAAACCTATGGGTATAAAACCCATAGGTAAAACCATAACTTATGGAAACATTCCAGCTGTCAGTCCAGATGGCCCAAACTGAAATTAGTTGGCTAAATAAATAAGGAATTTCAACTATTAACATTTATGCAGTTCGCTGGTATCATCCATAGGTATCATCCGATAACATTTTATGTTTGATTTGAAGAATACGAGTATACAGTGCAAGACAGCGAAATTAGTTTCCTTGCAAAACAGATTTTCATTAACAACCGCTGAAACTGCCTTTTAATAAGCTGTTAGAGAAAGCAAGCAGATGTTCCAAAGGCTCGACTTTTATGGATTTTTTTTATTGTTTTACATCACCATTAATGAGAGAAATTTGAGAAGTGCTCTACTCGCACTACTCTCAACTTCACAGTCAATTCAGCAGGTGTGGATGGATGTAACAGAATATTTTCTACATGATTTTCTCTTAGTTATGAAATGAGTTTTTATTTTGATAACATGAAAGTAAAAGGGGTTACTCCTTCCAGTGTCATTGATGTTCCCATGGAAACCACAACAATCATCTTTTTTTTGGCGTTTTTTTTAACCCATTCAATAATGAAAAAACCCCACTGAATTATAGTGTTCGGCAACTATAGTTGCAAGTATAGTGGTCAAAAAATAGTTAACTACCAACTACTAACTAGTCTGGGAAAATCTAGTTGCAACTAGTAGTTAACTATTTTTTCCTGGGACTAGTTACAACTAGTAGTTAACTGTTTCCCAAAGTAGTTAACTACTAGTTAACTAGTCTATTTAATTTCATAACCTATTTTTTGCCCAAATTCTAATACATCTTTCTTATGTATACCACAAAAAACGCGCAAAAAGGGCCTTTAATTCTGGTTATGGTATTTTGAGTACTCTACCATCTTAATTAAATTTGTTACAGTACAATTTTTTCTATATTTTGATAAAAATTTTAATAAGAATTTTTTTGAAAGTAGTTGAAATTTTGAAAGTAGTTTCAACTAGTAGTTATTAAAAAAAGTAGTTCAACTAATAGTTGAACTAGTTTAAACCAAAAGTAGTTAAACTACTAGTTAACTACTAGTTGATCAGTAGTTAACTACTAGTTGCAACTAGTTCTAGTTAACTAGTGCCGAACATTACTGAATTATGAAAACCTATTAAACTTTGAAAAACCCACTGAAATTTTAAAAATATTTAATATGTTAGCAGTGTTGAATAAGTATAATTAAATCAAAAATAATTTTACAAAAAGTGTCCCAACGTGCCTCACTCTCCTCTATTATAACTTTTTTTTTTAATTTTAGGTATTCTTTTTTATATCCGTACGAGAAAAATAACAAGTTCGTGGATCAAATTCTGGAATTCCATGAGCAGTTCGTTCAAAAATATGCTGACTACAAGTGAAGATATGACTCTCAAAATTTTTTATGAACTTTTTTTGTGATTTTTTTTTATAACTGTACTTGAGATGTAAACCTTTGTAAGTTCCTGACACCATCACATAAAATCGAGAATGAAAATAATCATATAAAAACTGAGATCACTATACTATAGACTGCAACGTTACTCGACCTTGGAGAAACAAGCTGAGAGCAAACAAAGAAAGTACTAGTTCCCAGCACGCTGTCTAAATTTTGAGTGAAATTTAGAACTTCAATTTAGAAACATGATTAGTTTGGTAAACCCACGTATGTATAGCGTCTTTTTATCACACCTTCTAGCAACCCTACAGGGTTTCTGTTTACTCAGTTTTTCCTTCCGAGTAGTGACGGGTCAAGAAACATTGCAGTCTAGTATAGCTGATGCCTTTTTCAAAGTAAAGATATGCATGTTAACTCAAAAAATTTTTTCAACTTGAAGGTATCAAAATAGTTACGATTGTTGGAACTCAGTTTGAGACAGATTTTTTGATCTTATCTAATTGTGAAGTTTTTTAATGCATAACCCTCATACATTAGTTTACTTCTCAAATACAGGTATAATGTATTACATAAATTTCTTATCTTGACTAAATAAAAAGTTGTTTGGTTCTCTAAAAGGTGTTTTTACATTTTTGGTACTACCATATTTGTCAAGTAAGAAATAGATGATGGAACGTTTTTTACCTTATAGGAAATTTTAGGGTTTTTTTTTAATATTTTTTTCTTTAGGTGCTCAATAATAATAAGGTTCGTTGTCTATCCAAACCTTTTCAAAATGTATCAACTTATTGTTGTATTTAATAAGGTTTGGTTACTTAATCACGTAGGATGGTTTGAAAAAAAAATTTCGGAGATGGGTGGTTTAAAAAAAAGTGCGGTTGGTTGAATACAAGAACACAATACTCGTAATAAATTTGAAGTTTGTAGAAAAATTCTTTCAATTGCCTCAAATGCTTTGTAGCTTTGGAAAAATGCTGTTTAAAAGAACATAAGGGGACATCCATAAATTACGTGAGGTCGAAAAGGGGTCAATGGAGTCAATTAAAATCTTATGTCAACCGTCAATATCTCACCAGAGGGGGAGGGAGGGGTCCAAAATTTTGATAAAAGACCTCTCTTAATTTATGGACGTCCCCTAAAAAGCAAAGGTAAAACCGTATCAATTTGAATCTCATTTTCGCTCCGACGAAGGTGGTTGCACATTCACCACCGAAACAGCTGTCAGCTTTCATTCTTTTGTTTGTACTATGTTTTACGGTATTTTTTAATCAACTCTTATTGACGTTTAGAACATGTTTAGAACAGGTTTTTATTTTTGCCATACCAATTTGTGCATTATATATAGTGATGAACAACTTTACTGTTCCATGTGCCTAATGAGTTGAAACACTATTTTAAAGAGTAAAGTTTACAAATGAACACCAAAAGTAAATGTCTAATATTAAACCTTTACACTGTTTCACTGATACCAGGGGCGTCATTTCAGTTTTTGGTTGGGGGGGGGGCAAGGATTTTTTTTTAAGTGGGGCTGAGCCACGCCGTAACCAGACTTGTTTTTTTTGGGGGGGTGACTCAATATCATAAGTTCTAAGTAAAAATGGGGGGTCTGGGGGTCACCCCCAGAAAATTTTTTAAATTTTGCTTCATTTTTACAACATTTAGGTTACATCCGAAGACAACAGCCCCTTGTAAACCACATAATTTCTAGAGAAAAAAGTTACAAATAAACGTCAAAGTTGCAAGGGGAGCCGGAGGTCCTCCCTCAGAATTTTTTTTGAAAATTTCCCTTTAAAACTAGGGTTTTATCTCCCTTGCAACCTCGTTGGGGAGCACCCAGAGGGAACTGCTTGTTGTGAGTGGCAGAATTTTCAAGGAAAATATACTGTATAACATAATATATATTTAAAAATTTTAAAGGGGGGTCTGGGGGCCCTCCCCCAGAAAATTTTTTGAAATTTGCCTCTTTAAAGTAGTGTTTCAGCTCATTTTTAGGTCCTTTGGGTTACATTCAAAAAGAACAGTTCCTTGTAAAGCATAGAATTTTCTAGGGGAAAAAAGTTATAAATAAACGTAAAATTTTCAAGGGGAGCGGAGATCCTCCCCCAGTAAAAAGTTTTGAAAATTCCCCTTTAAACCAGACTCCTAGGGGCTTCAAATTCTTTGGTTCCCAAAGGGAACTGCTTCTTGTAAGCTGCAGAATTTTCAAGGGAGACAAATTGTATAACAGACATCAAAGGTCAGGAGGGGGATTGGGGGTTCTCCCCCAGAAAATTTTGAAATTAGACCCTCAATGGATGGACAAGTATAAAATGGACAAGTGTAAACGAGCCTTAAGAGCAACGTTAGAAATTGGGGTAAAATACACTGGTCCTGCGGACCACTACTTTGCAAACTTTACTGGTCCTCAACCAAAATGACTGGTCTGCCAAATTAAAAAGGAAGTTTTTTTGAAATAACTAGTACTTTTGAAAATTCCATGAAAACCGGAAAAAATGAATCAGAATAAAAAACGGCTCTCAACATCCTGAGATCACGGAGTTTTTTTAAGACAAGAAATTTTAGTTCAAAATTATGTTAATAGATGGAGCCAACATAATTCACGGGGTTCCATGTTCGATTCCTACTCTGGAATCGAACACGGAATCAGATCACCGGAACCGTGAATCACGCACCACATCCAAGATAGAATACAGGTAAAACCGTTTCTTGAAGAAGTATGGGTTCGATTTCGGCCATGAGGGATTTTATGGAGAATCGTGGGGATATTTCAATTTTAATTAAATTTTAAAGTAAAGGATGTTTTCCATTTAATCAGATTATTAATCATTCTTTTCCATGCAATTTGTGAGTCATTCTGAATGACATCCCGACGGGTTATTTTTGAAATCGAACACAGGACCCCGGGATTTTTTTGGCTCCATCTGATAACATAATTTCCACGTATTATTTACGTACGCAGTTGCCACAAACACAAACCGGCACGTGCCAGTTCATTTCGAAGCTGGCCGTGATACGGGAAGTTGCTGTAGCTCGGTTAAGGTAGGATCTTTCAGATATATTTTGATTTTTAACGCATTAGTTAAAATCAGCGTTAGAAATTGGGAAAATAAAACAGTGGTCTTGCTGACAAGTGCTTTGCCAATCTTACTGGTCCGTAACAAAAATCACTGGCCCGATAAAATTAAAAAGGATCGGTTTAAATATATAAAGTAACTATTGCACTGAATGTGAGTACCAAATAGTAATGTTAAAAATCAATACATATTTAATAATATTTTTTCTCTTTCGCCGGGGACTCCCCATCACCACATTTCGGGTTCTGTCAAAAATATGTACTTCACCAAATGCAATCATCAAACGAACTTAAAATACCACTATCACTATACAAATCGTCTAAATGATTTTACACGAGCTTTAGAAATCACTGGTCCGCCGGACCAGTGATTTTCTGATTCCACTGGCCCGAGCCGTTTTTTAGTTGTCCCGGACCAGCAAAACACCCCAATTTCGAACGCTGGTTAAAATAGTCTAATTTGTATTTTATCTGGAAGAATGTAACGTTAAATATCAATAGGCTAAAGTTTAATTTTTGTGTGTGAGTAGCAATATAGGTTTTGTGTGTAATCATATTTGTGTGTAATAACTAAAGCTTTAAGAATTTTCGGTTACTTAATATTGCGATTTGAGCTTAGTACCACAAGTGGCAGACGGGACTATTTTAGGAATGGATTCCTAGGTCATATTTTAATTGTAAACAATACAAGTTCATTTAGTGCTTTAAAACGACACTGTTGTGAACTGCGATTTGTTTCAAACTTATGTTATAGGGTAGCCAACATACATGTATAAGCTTTAATTACCATACTGTAAACTCAAATGTAACTTAGTAGTCGGCTGTTTAATAATTGAAATAAAAATTTAAGTACGAAGGTTTTACTAAACAATTTAAAAGATTTTGATTCTCAAACTGAAGTGTTCATAATATTTTTCGTTTATTTGCATGTTCTACGAGATTTTGGGAATCAACATTAGTTCTAGTAGATGGTATCCACGATTGGTGTTTTGACTCGAACGTATAGTAAGTGTAATTTTCGTATTAGTTATTAATGTAATAAAGCTGCAATATAGGTTTTGTGTGTGAGTAAACCTTCAAGAATTTTCGGTTACTTAATATTGCGATTTGAGATTGGTAATCCTTACAATGAATAAGTCGTATTTTGAGAGATAAGTGTAAAATTTGAATAGATCTTAAAGTGCAGTTTTTCAATTCAATAAATTTCATATTAGAGTTATTGGTAATCCTTAAAACACAGTCGAATTCAGAGAAGAATGAAATGTGAATAGATCTGGATGTGCAGTTTCAATTCAATAAATTTTGGTGATTTAGGATTAGCCGGGTGCAAATATCTCCTATTGGACTATATATTGGGAATATTTTATTACTTACAGATAAAAATGTAAAGAAAATGTAAAGAAACACTGATGCTAGTCGAGATAATATTAATTGAGTTCAGTTTTGATACTTGATTATTTTTGGCGATTTAGCATCAACTTGAGCCCGGTTAATCCTAAAGTACTTAAAATTTTTTAAAACTTTTGTAATCAAATATCAAAGGCTTTTCAGTTAAATTACCTACATTTAAGGAAGTTCGTATAAGTAATTATACCGATCGGTTGATGCTTTCCGAAATTTATCCGATATTGTGTTTGATTTTTTTATGATCACGTGAATATTTTGAAACAATTGTTACCAAGAGCCCATGTTAAAAGCAAACTGTTTAATTTTAAGTTATTTGGAAGAACTGTTCAGCTAGATTGAAGTGCATTTTGTCTCGTCTCGATTTAAGATCGTAAAAGATCTTTCACTCCTGTTCCAAATTAACTGGCATTACAGTCAATTTCATAAATGTTTTGAAACTTTTGTGTTTAGGTTTAACATTCGATTACAATAGATCAGTGGTCCCCAAACTATTTTGCTCGTGGAACCCCCCAATTTGTTCTCAATGATCGCGGAACCCTAAATATTTTTTAATCAACGACTTTTCAAAATTTAATATCTGATATTAAATGAAACAAGCCAACTTAATGGTAAAAAAGTTGTGATTACGCGAGTTCCAAGAACCATCGGGGGGTCTGGGTGTCCTCCCTCAGAAAATTTTTGGAAATTTGACTATAGAAAGAGGGTTTTGTCTTGTTTTGGTACACCTAATCCGAATTTCGGACTTCCATTTTTAAGAATTTAATACATATTTTTGGTAGGATTCGCATTTTAATGAACTTAATATAAAAAAACACCATTCTTATTTTCTTTAAGGAGATAAAATTTTTCACGCGGAACCCCTAAATGTTTTCGTGGCGGAACCCACTTTGGGAACCACTGCAATAGATCAATATCAAATAAAACTTAAATAGCTTGTTACAACATTTGGTAGATGATCAAAATGATGATCAATAGGCAAATTTTTAGATTACGGATACTAGATATCAAACAATTTTAGGTATTTAATAAAATTTAATCACTCGTTATACATCATTTGGAAAAAATACCTTGTAAACTTTTAGATTAAGAGTACCTCAGTCCCTAATGCAGAGTTGTATTTAAAATTGTTAACATCTCCCTAAAGTTATTGCATTTTTAAGTACTTAGAAATTTAAGTAATTTTAAAAGGAGGGAGTTAAAATACATATTAAGTTTGAAGATTTAAAATCAATGATCCTTGACTTTTGGGATAAAATTAATATATTAGTGTAATATACTTGATTTTAAAAGTTTGTTATAAAACTAACAGTTGAAGATAATCAAATTATATAATCACAAGTAAAAAAATCAAAACTTATTTTCCTTGCCTTTTGATTCATTTAATAACGTAAATTGTGTAGGATAGATTGTTAGGTGATAATTTCTAATATTTTGTTAGAACCTAAGTCGCACCCTTAGATTTAAAGGTGGATCTCACTAAAGTTAACATGACAGAATACGAATAAGTCGAGAAATTTAATAGCTAGGTGCAGAGCCTGATTTCTGGAAAGGAATTCGGGGCACTTGCCCAGGGCCCCCCAAAATGCTTAAAAAGCTAAGAAAATGTGAAATAAGTGTAAAATAAACTTAATAAGCTTATAAAGCTTTTGAACAAACAATTTTTACGCTATGTTTCAGGGCCGTAACCAGACTTTTGTTTCGGGGGGGGTTTTGACTCAAATATTTTCTGAAGTACCTCCTTACAGGTACTTTTATACTGGATTGAAATTTTGCTGCACTAAATTTCAAAATTGTATAAACAATATGAATTCGAAGTAAAAGGGGGGTCTGGGGGTCCTCCCCCAGAAAATTTTTGAAAATTTGCCCCTCAAAAGAGTGTTTTAGCTCATTTCTGAGACCCTTTAGATTACACCCATAGAGCACCACTCATTGTAAGCGGCCGAATTTTCAAGGTAAAAAGAAGGTATATTGTAATAAATGGCGAAATGTTAAGGGGGTTTTTAGGTTCCTACTCCAGAAAATTTTTTGAACTTTTCCCCTAATAGTGGCTTTTAAACTCATTTTGAGACACTTTAGGTTACATTAAAGAGGACCACTCCTTGTAAATCACACAATTTTGAAGGAAAAACCGTATACTTAATAGATTTCAAAATTTCGAGGGGTTTTAGGGGTCCTCCCCCAGAAAATTTTGGAAATTTTACCCTTAAAAGTAGGGTTTTGACTCATTTTGAGACCCTTTGGGTTATACCTGAAGAGGATATCGCTCCTTGTGAGACATAATTTTCAAGAAAAATAGCAGTATAACAATTGATGTCAAAATTTCGGGGGGGGGTTTGAACCCCTGAAACCCCCCCCCTGGATACGGCCCTGCTATGTTTACACTTGGTTTAAAGATGATTGATTTTATTATTTTAAGTCAAATAAATTTTAGTTTTACTTTAAGACATGTCCGGTCCTAGCTAGGTGTACTAAAAAATTTTTGTTGGTTGATGTCTTGTCCATGGGAAGGTAACCATGTGTATGCAAAACACAGATGGCTATCAAGTTTTAGTGATCGCAGGCAATGAAATGTGTTTTTATGTTTACAAGTTTGTGGAATAAGATCTCGATAGTGATTCACCGAAGAATCTTCCATACAGTTAATTTAATAAATTTAAGAAAAATATCTTGATTTTTATTGTATATGATTAGTTTCAGGAAATCTATCTGCTATTGCGACGTCTCCCGAGGGGCATTTAAGGGTGAGTTAAAAGTGTTTGGAGCAGCTTTTGGGAGAGTCCTCCAGCTGCCATGTTTACCCACAGCTCAAATGATGACCACTGAGCTATATAATAACCAACTTATAGTAACAAGGGTTAGGTGGGGTAAAATGAGTATAGGGGATTTTAACAGTTTATATTTATAAAATTTAATGTTTTATAGCATGCTGATTTTACATGTCTCAATAAAAATCAGCATGCCAAAAAACATTAAATTTTATAAATATAAACTGTTAAAATCCCCTATACTCATTTTACCCCGCCCGACCCTATATAGAGCATTTTCAATCACATGACTCGGACCTAACAACGGCCTTAGCAACAGAAGGTTACAGTTTTTTGCCCTACAGAAGGTTAACAGTTACAGAAAATGACTAGTCGTGAAATTCTTCTATTGGAGCATTTGCAATCACGTGACCCCATACCTAAAAACCGCCTTAGCAACAGATCTCGTTACCTAGCAACCGCCTTAGCAACAGTTAAAAGCCCTACAAAAGGTTATCAGTTAAAAGAAAATAGCTGGATCGTGACGTCACCTGAAAACGCTCTATAATAACGATTTTCATAATGTTAAAGTAATGGAAGTTTGCATTTCAGGTTTATATTAAGCTAAATGATGATAGCACTTAAGTACGTAAATATTAAGTAAGCAAGTTTTTGGTCATTTTTGACCCCGTTGTCATCAAAAATAAGCAAACTGCGAACTCTCTCTCATAATTACGTAAGAAAACTGCCCGACCCCCTCCCCTTTGTTCTTTTTTTTTGTACAAAATCTTTAGTACACTGCTGGCCACGAAAAATGCAACACCAAGAAGAAAAAGAGATATCAAAGCCAAATTTATTTCTATGATTGCCCCTAGTGTAAATGTGAATTGATGAAAAATTCAGCCTTCCTGCATGTTAGGGGGGCGAGAAAATCAGTGAAGGGTGTTGACTCCATAGGTGTCCATTACCGCCGTCCCACGCCATGGTGTTGAGTGAAAGAAGCTCTAAATGGGCTTTGGGGGATTGGAGGACCATGTTGCTTCCCCAGGTAGTCAAAGTTCATGTGGTGCATCAGCGGACGTTGCATACCGAGCTAGGTGATTTCTCCTCTTTCACCGGACATGTTTTGTGGGCGTTGGTTCTTAAGAACGGGGAGGTCAGGGTAAAAATGCAACATAGGGGGATAAGAAGAAAGCTTGGACATTGCGTTCATCATGTGGTTGTGCATTTTTCTCTTGAGACTTGTCCGCAGGAAAGGGCTGAAGGTAAGGGTAGACAACAGGTTGCCAAACCTCAATGATGCAGCTCTGGTTGGTCATTGTGCCGGTAAATCCTACTGAGGAGGTGTGGGAGTGGAATCCAATGCTTTACTACTACTTTACCCAGTTCACAGAAAAAAAATCTGACTGTTACAAAATCAACAGCCGAGTTCTCTTTTTTTTTCTCGCTGCCTTAAAGTCATCGCTAATTATCGTGTTGCATAAGACCAAATGAAATTTTCTCATTAACTCTGTACCATGACATTCAGATGTTCAATTCATTATTTAGTGCACTGTTGCCAACGCCAAATCCTGTGCTGAAGATTGAAATTTTTCTAAAGCTATGCGCGCAGAACGGGCAGTCCCCGACACTGTAAATGACATGCATTCCACTCCCACACGGATTTACCGGCACAATGACCAACCAGAGCTGCATCATTGAGGTTTGGCAACCTGTTGTCTACCCTTACCTTCAGCCCTTTCCTGCGGACAAGTCTCAAGAGAAAAATGCACAACCACATGATGAACGCAATGTCCAAGCTTTCTTCTTATCCCCCTATGTTGCATTTTTACCCTGACCTCCCCGTTCTTAAGAACCAACGCCCACAAAACATGTCCGGTGAAAGAGGAGAAATCACCTAGCTCGGTATGCAACGTCCGCTGATGCACCACATGAACTTTGACTACCTGGGGAAGCAACATGGTCTTCCAATCCCCCAAAGCCCATTTAGAGCTTCTTTCACTCAACACCATGGCGTGGGACGGCGGTAATGGACACCTATGGAGTCAACACCCTTCACTGATTTTCTCGCCCCCCTAACATGCAGGAAGGCTGAATTTTTCATCAATTCACATTTACACTAGGGGCAATCATAGAAATAAATTTGGCTTTAATATCTCTTTTTCTTCTTGGTGTTGCATTTTTCGTGGCCAGCAGTGTAGTAGTTTAGATTTATGTTATTAGTTGTATTTATGTATTTTACTTTTTTTAAGTAACTGTAACCTTAAAATAGAAAATGTTTTATTTAGTTTAGTAAGTAATTTATAAAATTGTATTGCTAATTATGTATAACTTATTTTAGGAAGATTTTGTTGACCAGTTGGAGCAGATTTATATTTTGTGAGTTCTGATCAATAAAGGCTATTTTTTTTGTTGCAAAAAATGTATTTTATTTATTTCAGCAAGTAAAAGACACTGGAGGACAGAACCCATGGAGTAGGGTAAGGGTAGGTACACAGAGAGCGTCCTCAAACAGGGACGCTATCAGTAACAATTCTTTCAAAAAGTTAAGTGGAGGGACCCCAATTTCTGCTAAGCCCCAACTTGTAAACAAACAAAATGTCTGTTTACAGGTTGGGACTTGCAGTGTTTCCCTCTAGCGGCGATTTTGAACTAGGGCTTAGTCTAATCAAGTAAGGATTAAAAGTAGCTAGACTTGGACTTCTAGTTAGCTAGACTAACTACTTGGTCTTATAAACTACTAACTGGATTGACTACTAACTGGATTGACTACTAACTGGATTGACTACTAACTGGATTGACTACTAACTGGATTGACTACTAACTGGATTGACTACTAACTGGATTGACTACTAACGGCCGTATTCACCACTAACCTAACCTAAGGTTAACCTGGAATCTAGCACTGTGATTGGCTTAAAACTAATTTCCCTTTTTCAACTACCAATTAGAAGTTTTCATTCCAGGTTAAACTTAGGTTAGGTTAGTGGTGAATACGGCTGTAAGCCTACTACTGGACTTAAGTCCAATATTCAGCTTAGTAAGCAGACTAACACTATAAGACTACTAGTTAGAAGTCCAACTTCTAACTATTCGAAGCTATTTACTCCTACTACTCACTTAACTGCTTAGACTAAGTAAGACCACACTAATTAGGGCTTCATAAATGGCAATAAACCAAGCAGCACAATTTGTCATGTATGACCAATTTTCGTTAACTTCTAGTAACCGTTACGTAAATTAGACATATTTGGAACGAGCTGTGCTACTAGGGAATCTTAGAAACTGCACCATTAGTAAAGACCCTAAGTCACAATTCACTCTGGCGTAGTGTGTCACTCCAGTTATAGTAGGTGCACAGATGTATAATGTGCGAGGAATTAACAAATCTAAATGGAATATACAACATATAGAGAATGAATCAGGGGAGTCTTGTGTAGATACAACTTTAGTGTGGAATGTTGAAAAGAAATATACAATGAATCTAGCACAGTCTAGGTTCGAGCCCCGTTCTCGAACACTCCCCCTGCGCAGTTCTAACATGCGCGTGGACTTAGTTCCCCCCCCCCGCTCCATTAAGTTATTCAGTCCACGCGCAGGTAGTATTTTGACTTAAAATAAATTTTACTAGTAAACGAGTTAAAAAGCTATACATTCCGATCTCGAACCCTTGCTTAATGCGCATGCGTCGAAATAAAGAACGCATTAAAATAAGTTTTATAGTTAGTAAGCCCCGGTGGAGCAGTGGTAGCATGCTTGCTTGGCATGCGGAAGTTCCTGGGTTCGGTCCCCAGTTATTATTTTATTAAATTTTCCAAAAACAGCAAAAATAAAGTTCACACGCATGCGCATTCACAAGACGGTGGATCGGATATTAAACTTAAGTTATTACTAACTTAAAGTAAATAAAAAGTTAAGTTTAACTTAAGTATAACTTAGCTTACTTAAGCTTAAAGTTAAGTCAAAGTTAATATACACTTTAAATTAAAAACTTAGTGGTTGCAGAGATGTATGGTATGGTGGTTAACGCACTGGTCTCTCGACCTGAAGTTCACAGGTTCGATCCTCAGAATTTCTTTTTTTAAAATTGTGAAATATCAACTTTAAATTAAGTTATGTGCAGTAGACGCTGCGCAGCAGCTTAACCTCTATGCGTCACATGCTGCTGGCGCCATCTATATTATAAAAAGTAAATTAAAATATTTAACTTTATGTTGGAGTATCAACTTCATATTAATTAAAAGATTGTCTCAGCTGCAGGAACGGATGGCCTGGTGGTTAGCACACCAGTCTGCCATCCGAAAGGCCCTCAGATCGAACTCTGGTTCGAGTCTGAGCCTTCTCCCCGGGTATAGCACTCGGAAATAAATGCAGTTGGGCATTTATAAATTTTCCTGCGCATCCACGGGGGGACATCACGATTTTTTCTTCGACTCTTAACTGCAACCGTAACTGTCAAATTATTTAAAAATAACACTATTTTTGAAGACTTTTAAACTATTTTCCAAAATATTTCAAGACTTTACCTCTTTTGCCTACGTCAGAAACTGAAAGAGTCTAGTAATACTAGAGAGAGACTAGTAAAACAGTAGTTACCATCCCAAACCCCGACCGACCAGCCCCTGGCCTCTCATTTACCTTCACAAATTTCTTTTAATTTTCAAAACGGTGACTGAGAAGCACAATCAATTTTTTTTTCTCGAGAGGAATGAACTAAGGTCATTTACTTAGTGTGAAGGTACTAGTATATTCTCAAACATTTCAGTGGCTAGATAGAATTTTCTTCCTATCTCTTTAAATACTGGGTCTTACATAAAAGTGGCCTCTTACTCCTTGTAAATTTCCCTAAAAATATGGTTTTACCTCATTTTTGGATACTGGAACTCTGAGTGATATGATTGACCTAAGCCTCATAACTCCTTGTTATACACGAAAATGGGTATACCTAATTGTCGGACTGTTAATTTACAAACCACAAAGCGACTTCGCTCTCCTCTTGGGGGTTTATATTAATCTTCGCTTTTGTTAGAGGGGTCATTGAATGAGGTTGGTTGGTTGTCGTTTCTCCTTTGCCCGAGAAACTGGGCATGGCCTGTACAAATAGCAATCTGAATCCGTTCTGACTACCCTAACGATCAGCATGACATCCTGTAAAGAAGGTATTAGAGGGGAAAACACTTCATAAATAAGTATTCATTAGGCCCTGAGGTATTCAGATATTCTATTAAAAACGTGAAAAGGAAGAGTTTCCAGATTCTTCGTCACTCTCTGAAAGACTTCGTGTCAGGTTAGTTATCCAGCAGAAGTCAATAATAGAAAGAGTCTACAAATAATAGAACTGTTCCAGGAGACTTGCAAGGTATGGTTAGGTTAGGGGGAAGGATGCTTCACACTTCAAAACTTTTCCTAATATTTTTAGTGGTGACTTTGCATTTCCTTTGTAAAAATCTTTTGAAAATTCTCAAAAAGGAAAAATAATCCTTTTTTTCCCGCTCCTTAGAGTAAACCAGTCCACGCGCAGATAGTACTTTGTGCTAAAATAAATCTGTTACTAGTAAAACAGAAAAAAGGCACAGCATTACTGAAAGGGTTACCGAAAGAATCATTTATGGCCTTATCCTGAAGACAGAACAATTTCAGGCCATACAAAATTAGTCGCGAAGGAAATACAAATTACAAATTCTTTCCAACAGATACTATTCTTTGAGTGCAAGTTAAAATAACTTATATTATAAAATAACTTCTGATAAGGGTGCTTTCAATAAGCATAAGGTAAATTACTCTTCTACAAATCTGAAAATATTGAGTTTTAAAGCCATAAGATCACCAGTATTTAAATAGAAATTTCCAAACTATGAGGTCAAAATATTTTAAAGAAAGTTTAAAACTTTGGCGACAGTAAAATTCATATTATTCCTATTGTAAACTTACCAAGATGTCTCAGGAATATAAATTACTGAACTGACATTTTCCATAGAGTGAACACTAAGTTTACGAGTTTCATGCATTAAAACCAGCGGTGACCAACCTTTATAAAAAAGCGTACCACTTGAGCAAAATAAATTCTACATATGTGGCAAAATTTTAAAAATGTAATGGGTTAATTATTTTAGATTTTATTTTTAGATTTAGATTTTTTATGCAAATAACACTTTTCATTGGAATCACTATTTTAAATTTAAGTTCTAATCAGACATAACTAATTTTTTTTTTAAATTTTCCAATGTCTTTGCACGGTACTATTATGACTTCACCATACCACAACCACAGTGCCATGCTTGCCGTGGATTGACCATCCTTGCATTTAATTGAGGAATTTAATTCTTAAAAGCCAAAAATAATAGAGAAAGAATTGAGAATTCTATGAAGTGTTAATTTGCCTTTCATCTAAACATGACAACTGTCACTGAGATGGCGAAATCTCTCAAAGAAATTAATTACCTTAGCTGGCATGACTGGGAAAATCATCTCAGTGTTCACTTCATGGAATTTGCCGGTTGAGAGAGCTGCTAGGAGAAAAAAACTAAAACATGATTACAAAACGCAAATAGTCACCACAAAATAAACTATATATTTGATATTTTAATAAAAAATGCGACTATATTCGAATAAAATAATGATTGTTTGACAATTCAGGACCACTACAGTTCTGAACCCAATCATCTGGATGTTTTCCAGTTTTGTTTCACAAAAAGTCACCAATAATTTAATGACCCGTTCTTTTGGAGTCCTAAAATTCTCTTGGCTTCTTCGACACAAAATAGCTGTTGCCAAATAGGTCTTTGTTTAGGTGAAATCCTCATCATGTGGATTCCTAGAAGTTGTAAGGGGAAACCTCGATAGTTTCGGAGTTATGGTAGGCCAGATGCAGTGTTAGGATCCTAGAAAGGAAAAGAAAAAACATCTTCATTTTTTATTATAATGAATACCAAACTGATATTATTAGTTTGCTTAATTAGTGTTGTATGCTCGAAAGACCAGATAAGGTCATATTTAGCTGACATAGGGAGTATCAAGGCATAATTATACGTTGTGGCGTGTGTTGAAATTATAATTATACTAGACTGCAACTGAACTTGACCCTACTCAGTGGCGGATCCAGAGACTTGGTTTGGGGGGGGGGTGATTTTACCCATATGCGCATTCGACATTACAATCAATTTTCACTTTTACATTCAATTCGTAAGAGGAAGACACATAAAATATATTTGGTGGAAAGTTCCACTTTCTACTGATTTAATTGTAAACCATTAAATGTATGATTAAAATAATTCATTTTCCCTTTTTAAAATGGAACTTCTACTTAAATGCATAAAGTATACACTAATATATAACAAGACAGACCAAAATAAAGAAAAATTAGAGAAACAGAAAAGTCACTAAAAGTAAAATTACCGCAAAGCCACGAATGCCTTTTTCTGTTTATAATTATTTCTTTTAGCTTTTTCACAATTTAGAAATTTAGTAAACCGGATTAAATCATTAGAACCTTGAAATGATAAGTAATAATGACATTGAAAGCTGCCCTGTTAATGTTAAGTTCTCAAAATAATAATAAAAACTTAATAAATGTACATAAAAAATATTAAATCTATTACTAAATGATAAAAACAATTTTCTTTTGTATATGTATTCCGAATTTAGCAACCAAGAAGAAAATTTAAAATAGCAATTTCTCTTAATAATTAATACAGTGATATACTTGAGTTTAAAAAATTATGAAACATCGAAACCATGGAACTAGAAGACTATTGTACTAGTTCCATGATCGAAACATAGTTTTAAAAAAAGAAAAGTTGCAGAAAATGGCAAAACTACCTCAGCTTTATCTTCAAAAAAAATCATTTCTTGGCTTTTTCTTAAAAAACGAAAGCTGAGTTCCACTGTTCGTTTCTGAGCACGACAATGTTCACTATTTCCGGAATCCATTTTTAGTGATAGTAAAACGCCAAATTTTAATAAAACAGCAAATCAGTGTAAAAAAATGAGGCAAGTCAAACGTTGGAAAGAAAATCAACTAAATTTTTTACTAGTACAGCTTGGCATATGTACGACATGCTCCGCCCACAAGTTTTGACTATCCCACTGCCAACAAATAGCTGTTATCCCCTCCCAATATGGGATTGCCAATCGCTCTGAAAAAGCTTTGATTGGCCCTTAAATAGATGTTGAAAAACAGTGAGATTAGAAAATATACAAACAAGCCGCCCGCTCTGGTTTTTTGTGTGCAATTATACCAGTAATCAGCCTCGATATGAGGTCCAATTCACCCCGATACAGATTTCTTTAACACCGGCTGAAATTTCCGGTGACCAAAGAGTACCGAACACCCCACGAGAGGAAAAAGTGGTCATTAGCGCGGACCCTCTGTCAACCCTTTTATCAGGGCTCGGGAAGGGAGCCCTCTGAAAAGTGATCGATGCATTGAAGTTATCATTTAAGGAGTTGCTACTATTGCCGAAAAGGGGCACTGCGAGAAACCGGAAAAAATACTCGCTCAGATGGTGACAGCGGTTTCTCAGTAGAGATTATTCACAAGTCAAGTTAATCGCTGTTATCGGGGATGTGATTTTCGGCCGGAAATTCGGCGAGGTCACTTTGTTGGGGGGGGGGGGGGGTGATCACCCCAATCACCCCCCCCCCCGTGGATCCGCCACTGACCCTACTACGTCCCTAACAAAGAAAGTAGTTCCCATCGCGGTGTCTGAATTTTGAGTGAAATAAAGAACGTCAATTTAAAAATATGATTATTTTGTTAAACCCATGCATATATAGTGCTTTTCAATCACGATTTGCGTACCAAAACTCCTCCTATCTACCCAACAGGCTTCGTGTTTACCGATTTCTCCTTCCGCATTTGTGACGTACTGGGTTCAAGAAACGTTACAACCAAGTATAGCTAGCATTTGTTAAATAGAGAATGGTGTAATAAGAAACTTTTTTACATGTTGCTTTTTTGTGTGTGGGCCTAAAAATCTGAAAAAAAAAATCACAGAATATCTTTAAGACATACTTTATATCCCATAAAAATTGCATCACTTTAGAACAGTGGTTTCCAACCGGTGGTCCGCGGACCTTTGGTGGTCCGTGAGTCTTTGAAGTGGTCCGTGGAGAGACCCGGAAGCACACAAAAAAAGTTCCTATAAATATTAAATGAAATTTGAATGAATTGAACAATAAAAGATTGAATTATACTTTCGGCAACTGTTGAATCAGTGGGGATAATAGTCACCACTAAATTAATAAAAATTTTTTACTTGTACTGTAAATATTTAGGGTGAATTTAGAAGATCGGAAAAAACTTAGACGTAATTTTGTGGGTTTCGAAAATTTACAAAAATACTAATTTTCGTGAGATGTAATAAAGTTTTTCCTAAAATGTAGTTAGATTTAATAGCATTACATAAAATTCCATGCTTAATTAGGGATAATAAACTTTGAAATTTTGTGAAGATAAGGATTTCAAGTTACAAAGGGATTCCATGAGATTCCACAGATTCCATGAGATACCATGAAGATTCCACAATTTTAGACTTAGAGGTCCGCGGTCTTCTTTGAGTTGGGGACCACTGCTTTAGAATAACTACTTAAGTGAAAAATTCCCGTTTCAAGTTGATGCAACCAGCAAAATCATAAACGTGGAGTAATGTTTCTTCAACTATTCCAATTTATCTTGCTTTTGCAATTGCATTATCTTGGAATTTTTTTCTTCTATTTAGGATTTTGGATCAATCTTAAAAATGCCCCGTTTCTTATTACTCCATTTAAACAAAAATTAAGGGTAGTAAAAAACACTAACATTTTATCCCTTAAAATTTATTAATCGCATTTTTCTCTTTATTATTTCAATATTTTTTTTGTTTTTATTTTATTTAACATGTTAAAAAGTTAAATTCAATCAAGTTAATAATTATTACTTTATTTTCCTGAAAACGGTGGGACAGTAAGACACTTTTACTCACCACTTTAATGTTTATTGAAAAATTTATAAATAATTTATTGAATTTCTATATTAAATTAGCGTTGTAATAAGTAAAATATTAAGTTGAGTTTTTATATTCACGTTGCCGAGAAATTAATTAAAAACACTATTGAAACACACAGTGGGGTGGGGGGGGGATAGTTTCGAGGGTTTCTTCATAAGTTTCCTGAACTATTCGAACATGAAGGAAAGGGGTAGCTCTGAGTTTATAATAATAATAATAACTTCTGGGCTACCTGACCCGTCGCCGATAGGCGACATTCAGGGGGACGCTGTGGTAGCGAACCCGCCCCCGGGAGGAACCCGGTATCTAGTTCCGTACGCCACCGCACGGCTTGGGTCTGAGTGTTGTACCTTTGATTATGGATCTGAGACCCAACCTCCCACCGGAAGACCCGCAGGAGGTTTATCACGATTGTTTCAAACTGTTACATTTGATACATAGTACTATCTATTATACAACAATAATTACAATTCTGCGGTTAACATCGCATTACTAGATTGTTCCATAACAATAGTTATTGGTAAAGGACAATGTTGGAGAACAACACAAGGGGCCAAAGCCCAAGAGAACAAGGTCTCAAGGTGGACAGTTTAAAAAACTTTGGAAAATGTTCCCATCAAGCTTGTAGTAAATGTTGTGAAGTTCTTCTTTACAGAACCGTGAAACCGTCTCTAAGTTAGAGATCTAGAGACAATCTATTTACAATATATACATTATTTACAGAATTGACAGAATTTCACTAGCTCAAGAGCAGGGAGTTCCTAAGTTGGACTGTTTGTACTTCCTTGATCATATTCTTGATCGTTGTCCTATTGTCTGGATGTGCCAGCAGTACTTTAAGAGACCGAGAACGGTTCGGGACAAGTTTCGCCCGGAGCGAGTCCATGTCGGGACAGTCGAAGATTATGTGCTCATAGTTGTGAATTACGTGGCAAGTGGAGCACAAAGGGTCCTTCTGATGAAATCTCGCCTGGTAGGGGCCCTCGACCCCGTGGCCAGTGAGAATTTGGTTTAGGTGGTGGTCACCTTGGATACGCTTACTCGACACAAGGGGGAAGAAGGAGAAGGTCCTTCTGCCAGTGGAGTCCGCATCCCAGTCTTCTTGCCATCTTTGTGAGGTTTCAATTTTCACCATTCTTTTTATAACTGATTGTGGGATTTTAATGTGAAAATCAATATCTTCTTTTACCGTGCCATTCTTGGCCAGGACATCTGCTTTTTCGTTTCCAATGAAACCGACATGGGCTTTCACCCAATAGAGGTCGATTCTTCTTCCTTGGTGTTCGATTTGGTCAATTAGTTGTCGCGTTTCTCTTGTCGTTATGTCTTCGTGATATCCTGTAACTTTCTTGAGTGTTGTTAGTGAGTCGGTTAAAATTCTGGAGGTCTTTTCGTTTCTGCCTGATATGATACGGGCCGCTTCCAAGACCGCAAGAGCTTCGGCATTAGCCACTGTGGCCAGATCTGAGATTCTGAAGCTGTGTTCTTGTACCAGTTCTTGATGTTTGTATATTGCTATACCCATTCCTGTCTTGTTGGCCATTTTGGAGCCGTCTGTGTATACGCTGATCTCGTGCGCTCTTTCAGCACTGTCGTAAGGACGCCAGCTACGAATTTTCTTGTCCCAGGGTGGGTCGGACAGTTTTACCTTTGCCTGAATATCGTTGCTTGTGATGACCTTGTTTTCTATCGTTATGTGCTGTATACCTTGTTTTATTTCATAAAATCTTTTTATCTCGTTGAGTTTATGGTGGATAGGCGGGATGCCGGCGAGCACATTGAGTGCTGACGTAGGAGCTGTTCTATAAGCGCTGGTAATGTTCCTCAGGGCAATTCTTTGTGTCTTAAGGAGTTTTTGTTTCAGCTTGACCCTTTGATCAAACCAGATCTCCGAGGCGTAAGCGATCATCTTCTCAGTGGCAAAAAGGTAGATGAACTTCCTAACTGCAGGTGACAACCCCCACTCTACTCTGGCTCGATTGGCGAGTTGGTATTGCAATTTCGCAACTTTTTCTTCTATATAGTTGATGTGAGGTATCCAGGTGAGGTTGGGGTCGATGACTAAGCCAAGGTATTTAAAATTATTGCAGTACTTGATCCGATAGTTATTTATTCTTAGTGAGGGTTCTGTTGTCTTTTTTCTGTGGATAATAGTAAATTGCGTTTTTTGTAGATTAATTTCGAGCTTGTTTTCTTTGATCCAATCACTGATTTTGTTTAGGGCAGGCTTGGCTATATTAGTGGTGAGGTAGATTTTAGGAGCTTTGATGTGCAGTAAAAGGTCGTCCGCGAATGCTTGAATGTGGATGTTGGGGCCGAAATCAAAGTCGGGGAGATCATTAACCATAATGTTCCATAAAACAGGGCCCAAACTGGAGCCTTGAGGGACTCCGACGTTGTAACTTTTACTAAAACCTTGGATGGCTGCTGACCGATCATCCAGGAAGCTCAAGATGGAAGCATGAAGGTTCACGTCAAGCTCGAGAGCAGCGAGTTTACTTTGGAGCAGTGTCCAGTTGACGCTGTTGAAAGCGTTTTTGAGGTCAATTGAAATGAGAGTGCTGATTTCGCCTGCTGCTTTAGTTTCCCTAACCTTTTCCATTATGCTGGCCAAAGCTTCAGAAGTACCGCGTTGCTTCCGAAAACCAAATTGTCGGTCGCTAAGAAGATGGTTTGTCTCCAGATGGAAGCTCAACCTATTCATTAGGAGCTTATCGAGGAGTTTGCCCCAGGCCGGCAGGAGGCAAATGGGCCTGAACGAGAAGAAGAGGAACCGAGCTTAAAAAAAACTGAGTTTGTAGAAAAAAAAATTAGTTTTTTTTTGGGGGGGGGGTAGCTTTTTAGTCTCACAAAATGAAATAAGAGAAAAGCCATTTTATTTGTCTTGCCATAATTTTCAAGTGTTATATTTGAAAATACAGGGTTGTGTAAAACTTTCAGCTTGTAGCCCAAATTTGAACTGAGCATATTTCTAAAGATTTTCAGTGAACATTTTTGAAAATTACTATGGTTATAAAATACACTTTTTAATAATGGTTAACAATTTTTTTACGGTTATGAAATAAATCCCTTTATAATAAGCTGAAATTCACAAATTTCCTGGGGAAGGACCCCCAGACCATCTCTTTACCTATGATTTGATGCATCAATAACTTAAGGAATTTTTAAGATGAAAACAGGAAATTTTCAGGTGAGGATACCAAGTATCCTTTGGAGGTAGCAAAGGGGGTATAAGCCCCGGGTATTTTACAAGAGATTTCAGTATATTCAAAGATAGGTAAATAATTATTTTTGAATCAAATTTTATAAAAAGGTAGTCGAATTATTATCCTAATTATTTTAAATTAAATTTTAAGGTGCATAGAAAACTTTCAAATATTGTCCTTATACAAGTTTTACAAAATTTTATTTCATTTGATTATGAATTAGTATTTTCGTTAAAAAAACGTTGGTATAAAATTCTGTGAAAAAATAATCAAATTAAGGGCAAACATTTGCTGGGGGCGGTGGAGAATATTTTCTTCTTGAAAAGGGCGGGGTGGTCCCAAAATGTTTGTGATCCTATGCTCTAACCACTAGGCCAGTAAGTATGTTAAAATTTTGCTTGTAAGTTGAATCGATCAGCTAAATCAGCTTACAACTACCTCTTTTTAAATTGGAATCAGAGGCTAAAATCTATGTTTTTTAAAATTATTTTTAGATTTCAGTAGATGGTATTATATCAAAATATTTGATATCCTATGCCGAAGCAAAAATGTTGATTTTATAAAAATGGTGATTTCCCGTGCTGCCCTCTACCTTGTACAGAAATTTGAAAATAGCCTTGTGGACCCTCTGTTACATTTCTCTGTGCTTTTATCAAAGTTATATATCATTTCTTTAAAATAATGATTAGTTAGTGATAAAAAAATTAAATAATCTAACTATTGATAGAGAAAATACAATTGGATTGGAAACATGAATAAAATAAGCTTCTGATAAAAATAATCAATTGATACCACGTAAATTTTTTTTATAGGACTTTAATTCTTGTTTCATTTATCATAATTATTGATTCCAAATCCTGATATTTACCCTTTTCATCATCAAGGATCAATCAATGCAGTATTAAAATTTATTCTTGAAACTGCAAGCAATTTCATGTAAAGAATCTTTAACCTTTATACTATATCCCTATTACATGTCTAGCAGATTTTAACAAATTACTTTAAAGCAAATAATCTTGCAGGTCTTTTTTAAAGGGTCGTGGCATAGTTCACAGGGCTGGAAGTATGGTGACGTCAGAAGAGGTGTGGCTAAGAACGGGTGACGTTTCCACCTTCCATAATTAGTATACAACACGACCGTACGACCCAGTGCGAAGAAAGCATGGAAGTAAATGCCTAGCAAATATTTTTCAATTTAATTTAATTTTGTTTGATGATTTTATTTTTCAAATAGTCATGACTGAAGAGAAAACAGCGGCTTCGCTGCAAGAATTCTGGTGTGTTCTTCAAGAACATGAGGTGCAAACATTTTCAAAATATGTTCGCATAGAAAGCAAAACAGCCTTTACCACCTTTACCCAAGAAAACTGTAAGTACACAATAATAAATTATGGATGTAATATTTTAAACGTTTAACTATTCATGCAAAACACGGTCAATATTCAACATGATTCTAAAGCGTCTTTAATAAAAAGATTTATTCTTTTAAGAATTTTTCAGAGATGTGCAGTGTAATTACTGTGTGAGTAAATTACATAAATATGGTTTCCTTGAAAGTTTTATGGAATGGCTGTTTTCATACTTAAATAATCGTTCTTTATATGTACTTTAAAAATGCTATTTCTTGTAAGTTTACAAATACTTCTGGTGTATTTTATTTATTAATGATCTCTGTGATGTTATTAACAATTAGGATTACTTATTTTTTGCTGTTGATTTAAAAATAATGAAACTTGTAAGGACTATTTATGATGCAATAAATTTACAGTTTGAATTAGATAACCTACAACAATAGTGTGCTTTAAATTGTTTAGATCTCAATATTGATAAATGTTCAGTTATTACTTATACTCGCCTATCCCAGCCTCTTATGCATATTACCAGATTAATAGTTTAATTTCAAACCGTGTAAATTCAATTACAGATCTTGGTGTCATTTTTCAATCTGACCTTGATTTTTCTTTTCATATTGACAATATGGTTTCTAAAGCTTATAGTAAACTGGTATTCTTAATACGTAAAATAATTAATTTTTCTTAAGATAAAACATTATTAAAAATTCTTTATGTATGTATTTCTACATGTATTCTTTCAAAGTTGTTTAATATTCCTTCTTTGAGATCTTGAAGAGATTTGTCTTGTTTAATCTTCTTTTATAAAATTCTAAATAATTTGTTTGATTGTCCAGATAGTTGTTTAATTCAATTTTCTGTTAAAAATTTTAATTTACGTATTAATTATCTTTTCATATGTCCATTGTATAAATTTAATTATCTCGCCAATTTTCCTATTATAAGATTTTTAATGCTCAGTGTTTTTAAAAAGTTGTGTGAAAGTGTTTCATACACCACTGTAATTTGATTTTTATCTGTAGGGCGATTCCACGAAAAGTGGTCCTGACAAACTGAAATTTTTTTTCCACATTACATGGAAAAAAGTCTTATTTTTTGAATGAAAAATGTCCATTTCTTTCAATTTCAGCAACAGTTTTGAGAAAAAAAAATTATTTTTATCAGATTTTGGCTATTTTTGACAGCACTTAAATTGGATGAAAAAAGACATTGATTAGATACAATTTCAAAACTATTTTTTCTTATTTACTTTTAATTTTTTATTGGAAAAACTGACGAATGTTATTAATACCAATATCCTACTATAATTATATGCCATGTATTTTCAACAAAAGCATTCAATTAGATTTTAAACCCCCAAAATAAAAATGCTAATTTTCGGTCACACACGTAACGCAAAAAGTAGATAAGTTTTTCTCCAAGGTCAAATAATAGAAATTAAAGAAAAATATCTCGTATTATAAACAAACTTTATGTATAGATCGTATACCTTGACTTTCATCTTTCTGCATATAATAGAAAAAAAATGTCTGGGCTTTCAAAAACCGGTCACACACGTAACGTTTTTGAAAAAAATTTCGATACATATTGGATTTAAAGTGTAGCTTTGAAGGATTTTAAATAATCATTTAAAAATAATGTGTGCTGGTACTTAACTAATATACACCTATTTGGAGCTATTGTGGGAATTCATTTTAATGAAGGAAAATGAAGAAAATGACTGTCCTTGTGTAATTTACAGTGATGGACCATCCTGTGAATTCAAAAACAAGTTCATGGCTATGGTTCTACACTCTTTCTCCATTAGGTATGGAGGTGAATGGTTCTGGAAGTATTTTGCAACCTCGCATGGGAAAGGAGTTGTGGACGGTGTAGGAGGAAGAGCTAAATCTCTAGTGAGGCAAAAGAGTTTGTCGAAATCTGGAGAAACAAATGTTCAATCGTCTACGGATTTCTTTAATCTGGTAAAAGAACTCAAGCCTTCAACAAAAGTACTTTTAGTCAATAGCGTTGACATTGAATCCAAAATAAAGACGGATAACCCCTGGGAGGGTGTGAAAAATATTCCAGGCATTCAAAAAATGCACGTGATTTCAGCAAAGGATAATAGAATTAATCTGTGGCACACAGATGCTGAAGATAAATGTACTCCAAATTTATCAATAATGTACAATAATGACCAATAATTTAAGAAATCACAACTGGAAAATTTATAAAATCACTTTAAGTTCTTAATTTTGTAAAATTAAATACAATAAATGTTTTTTGTTTACTTTTTGAATGACTTTGGCGAACGAATTTCGCACGGTCACACACGTAACGCTCTTTGGTCACACACGTAACGCAAATATTTTAATTTATTACAGACAATGTATAATTTTTAAAAAAATAATATTGCATGGAATAAATACCTAACACATGTAGGTACACATAAAAAAATTGAGGATCATTATGCTTTTCAAAATTCACACGAAATTGGAAAATACCATGAGGTGTAGCTTATTTGTGAGTTTTCCGAGTCACACACGTAACGCGACTTTTAAAAATTTATTTAAAATCATAGAATTGTCGGAGCATAAAACTTTCACCTCTAAAATTTTCCTGCATTATCTCTTATATCATAGTAAAAAACACTACCAGTCATTTTTATAATTTCATATAAATTTTTAGTGATATTTACTAAAAAAACAGCGTGCAAATGTCACACACGTAACGGTGGAATGGCCCTGAGTAGTGTGTTTTTTAAATAAAATAAATAATATTCTTTTCATTCAAGGCTTAATTTTTCAATTACTTGGTTATATGATGACATCAAACATACATCATTTTAAGAAAATATAACACAAGTTGAGGAACTGTGGAATAGTTTCATCGTTGAGTTAGTACCATGCAAGTCTGAGTATTAATAAAAATATATACCTATACTGTAAGAGTGTAGAAATTTTCATTTTCATTATTCTATTCTAAAATATGCAGCTGCTAGAATTGTTAATTAAAAGGCTTACATTTTTACCCACTGGTATAGTTTAAGAGATAAGTACCCCTATGTAATAAAAATAGCTATTAGAATTTCTAAACCTAATTTATAGTTCAAAATATAGTCATTGAATGCTTCATTGATTTATAGCAGATGCTGTTTATTTTGAAACCTTTTTAAAGAGTTGTTTCTTATTTTAATCTCAACACTTTATGTGCTCATTACTGATTATACAACATCAAATTATAATTAGGGTGTTAATAATTGAGGAGACTATGAAGGTGTAACTCAATCTCAATGGGAGCCCTGTATGTGGAAACAAAAATCAAATCTGCTTGAAGCTGGGATTTGAGATACTGTTATGAATGTACCGCCTGAATGATCATAAACAGTTTAGGTCTTATCGTAAACTTTTTACAGTATTAAAATAATAACTTGACTTAATAAAAATATATTTTTTGGTCAGATGGAAAAAATTTAAACTTTTCAAAATCACTCTCATAAAGCTTTTGATGCATTTCAAATATGTTCAGATAATTTTTTCCAAGTAGCAAATTGAATAAGACAAGTTTTGCAATTTTGAACTTAGAAATGAATTCAAATTTAGGAAAAAGTAATTTTTTCATAAATTTTACATTATTTAAAATTTTATCTGTAAATAAATATATCTAAATTCTAACACTGTAAGCTGTAACACTGTCTGTAAAACAAAACACCTTATTTAAAATCAAAACACTTTCAAAATAGCTGGGGTGGCAGAGTTTTTAATTTGAAGAGCGCGAGCATGCGCGTAGATGTCCAGTAGGATGCTGAAGCAGCTGAAGTGACTGAATGTCGAAGTGGCTTTCTTTTGGCCACACCTCTTCTGACGTCACCATACTGCCAGCCCTGTGAACTAGCCACGACCTTTTTAAAGCATAGAACTAGTTAATTGAAATTGTGGTAGTTTAACATTTTTGATTTAAATCATATGAATTTTAAAAAAACAATCAAGTGATTTAAATTATGATAAAATCACGATTCTAACCAAGTTTATTTAAATCAAGCAACCCTACAGAAAGAGATCAGAAATCCCTTACTTTCATTCTGATAAAATTCTGATCAACACGTTTTGAAAAAGAAGTAAAGATATCGAGTATAGAAAAAATAAACTTTATTTTTTAGTGTGAAAACTAGTTTTGAAAACATTAAAACATATCATTGAACGAAAATACCGTATATACTTCCACGTATAAGCCGAGAGTTTTTGGAAACGAAGTGTCTATTTGGATGGTAAAATCGGCAGTTGGCACTGGTTGGCGCATGCGCCGTAGGTCTGGCGGCCCCGGCGCTCCAATCAAAACCGTTGTCGGGCAAGTGCCGGGTACACAGGACTAGAGTTAGAGAGTATATCTGCCGGGCAAATAGACAGTGCCTTTTGGAAATTTTTTTTTGATTCAAAAGTGGTGATATCTGATTATACGCGGATCTAAAGAGTTTGAAAATATTACTAGTGCAATTAAGTTTCACGGAAGCGATCATGTTAAAATAACATATTGGCTGGGGTGATGCTTACGCCAATACATAAAAATAGAAAATAAATTAAAAGAAAATGCAAAAAGTAAAAGTAGGAGGGAAATTTATTTTACCACTTTGAATGGGAAAATTTACATAAAACCAGAATGGGAATGCGACTTGCATGATTGGTTGGTTCGTTAGTGTTTTGCCCAGTCAAATGGGGTTTTTTTCAAAACTTTCATATAGAAGTTTTTTTTTCGACGGTTTTATATGTTTTCGTGGTCGCTGATTACGAATATGAAGTTTGCTGCCACGTGGGAGGTCGGCTTCATATCGAAAATCGCAAAAAATCGCAAAATATTTGCTCTTTTTTCGATCTTTTGCTTATACATCAAAAACTATAAGTTTCTCGAAGATAATCTCAATTATAAAGTTGAAGTAAACAAAATTTCCTACAAAATGCACTACTCAACATTGATTTTCTGAAGAGTGGTTCTGCCGCTAGAGCGCGCTGAAAAACAGCGATTTTTTGGCCTTTCCGCAAAAAAATGAAAAGCGCGCGCTTCTACCCTCTACAAAAGGAAAACTATTCACGTTACCAACAAAACTTTTATACCACGTGAAAGAGAATTTAATTGCCTAAAAATAACTTACCTTACATTATTATTTTTTGAGAATGAGGGAGGGAGCGAAGCAAAGATCGGAAATAAAACTTTCGCGCCTTACAGCTAAAACGAACTCTCGCAGTTGTTAATTTCCAATCTGCGCTTTAATTCCGGTATATTACCAATAAAATTGGTTGTTTTGGGTGAATGGATGACTAAGCATGTTTAAAAAAATAATTTTTTAAATTTATTTATGAAATATTAGGTATTTTAGGCGAAATATCAATATTTTTAAAAAAATCATAAATTAAACTATGGGAATTTTTTAATGAACGAATTTGTAGGTTTTTTGCATTGCTAAATCCGAATTTCAAGTTCATTTTCATTTCAAAAGTCACCTTCACATCAAAAAATGCAAAAAATCTCAAATTTTTGCTCTTTGGTTCAGTTTTTCACCGATTTTCTCAAACAATTATTCGTTTTTCGAAAAATTACAGTACACCAAATTAAAGTACGTAAAATTTGCTATAAGATTCACTGGTTTGTTTTTATTTCGCAAGAAGCGGTGTACGCTTTAGAGAGTTCGGAAGAAAAATGATTTTCTTTTTTCTGTGTAAAGTCAAGAAACAGCTGTAATTCAGCGCGCTCTAGCGTCAATTCCTCTCATTATAAAATGAAAGTTGAGTAGTGCATTTTGTAGGAAATTAAATGTACTTTCCTATGGTATAAAATATGTGTCTGTTACGTGTATATATTTAGAGCTGTAGTGGGGGAAAGCAAGCGCTCTTCACTTTTTTTGTAGAAAAGAAAAAAAATCGCTGCTCTTTAAAACCCTCTAAAGCGTACACCGCTCTTTGTAAAATAAAAACGAACCAGTGTATCTTATAGCAAATTTTATGTACTTTAATTTGGTGTACTGTTATTTTTCGAAAAACGAATAATTTTTTGAGAAAATCGATGAAAAACCAAATCAAAGAGCGAAAATTTGAGATTTTTTGCATTTTTTGATGTGAAGATGACTTTTGAAATGAAAATGAACTTGAAATTCGGGTTCAGCAATGCAAAAAACCTATAAATTCGTTCATTAAAAAATTCCCATAATTTAATTTATAATTTTTTTAAAAATATTGAATTTTCGCCTAAAATACCTAATATTTCATAAATAAATTTAAAAAATTATTTTTTTAAACATGCTTAGTCATCAATTCACCCAAAACAACCAATTTTATTGGTAATATACCGGAATTAAAGCGCAGATTTGAAATTAACAACTGCGAGAGTTCATTTTAGCTGTAAGGCGCGAAAGTTTTATTTCCGATCTTTGCTTCGCTCCCTCCCCCATTCTCAAAAAATAATAATGTAAGGTAGGTTATTTTTAAGCAATTAAATTCTCTTTCACGTGGTATAAAAGTTTTGTTGGTAACGTGAATAGTTTTCCTTTTGTAGAGGGTAGAAGCGCGCGCTTTTCATTTTTTTGCGGAAAGGCCAAAAAATCGCTGTTTTTCAGCGCGCTCTAGCGGCAGAACCACTCTTCAGAAAATCAATGTTGAGTAGTGCATTTTGTAGGAAATTTTGTTTACTTCAACTTTATAATTGAGATTATCTTCGAGAAACTTATAGTTTTTGATGTATAAGCAAAAGATCGAAAAAAGAGCAAAAATTTTGCGATTTTTTGCGATTTTCGATATGAAGCCGACCTCCCACGTGGCAGCAAACTTCATATTCGTAATCAGAGACCTCGAAAACATATAAAACCGTCGAAAAAAAAACTTCTATATGAAAGTTTTGAAAACGTCACTTTTGAACCCCATTTGACTGGGCTATCAAGGTCAGTCTGAATCATGAGAGTGAAGGTGATGGTCAATTTTAACTTGGCTATTATACGCGGATTTTGAGTTTTTGATAATTTTTTTGAATAAAAATCGTACCCTCGGCTTATACATAAAAATATACGGTACTTCTAATCCAAAAAGCTTTCCGATTGTATTGCGATTATCTGGCGATTGGGCTGTATTAGAAAAAAAAGTGTCGTAAAAGTGTTGCTAGACAGAAAATGTGTTTTTACAGTGTTGCGATCCAAATTTAAGGACACTTCCAGATTCTATATATATAGTGCTGTCCTTTAAAAACAACCCACTCCAAATTGTACCCTAAAAACAACCCATTGAGATTTTTTAATTAAATAATTAAAATAATTTTACCATCTCATATACCCTGTCCTTCTATGCCCTTTAGAGTGTCAGGGGTGTAAAAACTGGTCAAAGAACGGTTTATTTACTTATTTTTTAAACAAGCTGAGATAATGTAGATTTTTGGCAAAAAATGTGCTTCAGATTTACAGATTTTGTAAAAATGTATGTTATAAAGACTTTAGAGCATTTTTCGCGCGTTTTTATGTTATCCCATTACTATGAGAATAAAATATTAAAATTTTAGCTCAGTCCGCCAATTAGAGTCCTTCTAGGAAAAAGTGTTTTTTTTTTTTTTTTCAAATTCTTACTTAATTGGCTGCCAATTTGTAATGGATAGTTGGAAATAAAAATGCTTAGCACTAAAATGTTAGGGAGGATGAGCCGCTAGTACAGTTTTTTGTTCGATTTAATTATCCTTTTTAAGCTTTTAATGAAGAAAATATGAAACAGTGGGTTGTTTTTAAAGGACAGCACTATACTATTTTACAACAAGAACACATTCCTGGATACAACACATATTCCTAAAAGTTTTCAAACATATTCAGAACACTATCACAACACTATAAGGTGATAAAGTGTTGCACCTAACAACACAACCAAAGTGTTGTTAATTTGGGAATAAATTGTTCTTCACAAAATCTCACATATTGTCACAATTTTTACATACAGTCAACTCCGCTTAATGTGATCGCATTTGTCCAAGATCAGAATGATAACAATATCCGATTGATAATATATAATAAGATTCCATACTAAAAAGTGGCAAACAGTATAATTCAAGTGCTAGCATTAAAATCACAACAATGGTCCTAATTTAAGTATTTAAAACGATTTTCTTGTATGTATTTTACAACTTAAACATTCATCATCATCATTGGCGCGACCGCCCGGTGTGGGCCCTGGCCTTCTCGAGGACTCTCCTCCATCCTGATCTGTTAACAGCCACAGTTCGCCATCAGTTCCTACATTTTAGGACAAGGAAGTCCTTGTCTATAGAATCAGACCATCTGATTTTGGGTCTTCCCCTAGCTCTATTTCCAAATGGCTTAGACATAAAAATTCTTTTGGTGGTACATTGGTCTGGCAACCGGACTAGGTGGCCAGCCCATTTCATTCTTTGTATTTTGATGTACTTCACTATGTCCAACTTAAACATTCTTAAAGTAAAATAGAGTGGATCGTATAACACTAATAAATAAATTACTTATTTTGTTTAATTATGTATTAAAACTGGCCTTCCAACAGGAAAAAAGGAGGTTTTTCAAGGGATTATACCAAATTTTGATAAAATTAAAAGAAATACTGATCACAAAAATCGATGCATTTTGGGTTAATTTAAATAGAAGTGATCGGGACCGATCAATTTCAATGACATTATCCGATTGATAACATTAACCGTCATCACATTAAGCGGAGTCGACTGAAATATCGAATCGTCATGCATAAGTAAAACTTAACTAAGGAGAATACTCAGGGTCTTTTATTATAAATAACCTTAATCATATAATTTTTAAAATGCGTATATTACAGATAATAAAAACTTAAATAAACTCAACTAATGTCTTTCAAAACTCATCACAAGATCTGAAATGACCACTATAGATGCAAGAGTTGGCCACCATAGAAACATCAGATACATCTAGGTGACCCCTATAGCAACAATTTGTAGATCTTTAAAAAAACTATAAAAAAGAACTTAACCCGATCTAATTAGGATTTTTATTGGTGAATTCGATAGAATAAGATTCAGAATACCTAAAAATATGATTGATGATTACCATTTCCAAACAAATCGATTAATATTTATTGGGAATATAAGCGAAATTTTCCCATAAAGTGGATACTGTACTCACATTTACCTTACCTGCCATGAATATAGATAAACATCATTGGTATTCTTGCAATATGCGATCTACCAGTTTAGTTATACTACTGGATTTAGGGTAAATGTCAAATTTTGAATCAAATATTCTTAATTATGTTGGACACAAACACGTGGATTAAAAAAACCCATCAGTTGCGATGTCGCTATCTATCATAAATCCAGCTAACTAAACTGGTAGATCGCATACTGCAAGAATACCTAAACATTTTCATCATATGACTAGAGGAAAATAATTAATCTATCTCTGAGGATGCTGGGACTAGGGACCCTTCTAAACAGTAAAAATTATCGCATTATATTTCCTACCGTGAAACAGTACTTGTTTTGGTTATGAAAATAAATAACACCAAATTAAAGAGTTCTGTTCCCCGACTTTGGAACGACTTTTAGAAAGAGTCCTCCAGCTGCCATGTTTACCCACAGCTCAAATGATGACCTCTGAGCTATATAAAAACCAACTTATAATAACTATACAATGACCTAACGATTTTCATAATGTTAAAGTATAGAAAGTTTCCACTTTAGGTTTATAAATAGCTCAGCGATGATGACAACACTTAAGCATGTTGCTGTGGTTACAATGGCGGCTGGATGACTCTTTCTAAAGCTGTTCCGACACTTTTTTAAAACAGTTTGAAAACGGGTAACTTATCTGATAGAAATCCCGGAACGAACTGAAATCACCGACTGGCTGGAGTGAATCTTCCGACTTAACTGACAACACTCCCATTCTGGCAGACACCGAGCACACTCAGTGTGTTGCCACCGAAAATGTTAATTACAGATACTAATGACGAGTTGAGTTGTTTTTTGTGAAAAGTATATATTTCCGTCTCGCGGTTATTAAATAAGTAGTTCTAGTTTTCTCCGCTAGAAATGCGGGTTCGAGTCCTCGTTGGCTGAATTTTATTTTCCCTATGAAAAAAACTCACTCTATCTATACCATTTATTTTGAAACAAAAATGCGGGTTGGGATTTTGAACCTTGGGGAAATTTTATTTCTCTAAATAGGCTATGCTGGTCGTTTGGGCTAATTATTCATCCATCTATCTTAATAATTAGATTTATCGTTATTTTAAAGGACCAAAAGGTTTTTTCCAAGCAGCACAGAGGTCCAAGATTCGTCCAATTTATGTCATGTATTGCCAAATTTCGTTTACTTTTAGTAGCAGTTACGTAAACTTAACATGTTTGGTACGAGCTGTGCTACTAGGGTTAAGCTTCTCTAAGGGGCCAGGATGGCCTGGTTGGATTACGTGCAGTCAACCACGCTAGCAGTCTGCGCACTGTCCCTGGTGTCGGTTCGATTCCGACCATGCCCAGGGTGTACTTTCTCTCTCTTCCCTAGTAGCACAGCTCATACCAAATATGTCAAGTTTACGTAACTGCAACTGGAAGCAAATGAAATTTGGCCATGCATTAAAACATTTAACAAATCTTTAACATTTGTGCTGCTTGGGTTGTGTCAGTAAAAATTCTGTTGTGTCTGTCTTTCTTGACGAAGGTTTATGAGCGGATCCTTGAGATCAAGCACACATACCTGAAAATATAAGAAACCAATCCAACATTGTCTCAATTACTCGTTTTTAATAACTTGATAACAACTCGCAATTCAGTAAATCGCAATTGTCTTAAAGCATTGATAGAGGAAACTAAAATATATTCAGTGGGTTGGAAAAAAAAATTAAAGGTTATTTTTAAATATATTTTCTTGCAAGATAATTTATTTTTATTTCTCCTCTAGGAGTTCTGAAAGCTATCTCAGTATATGCAGCAGTTCTACCACACAGGGTATTTCAGGGGAGTGATCAAGTCCGCTGGCTCAATATAACCTAACATGGTCCTTGGGCTATAAAGCAATTAATAAGCAACCAATCAACAAGTCCACCCAAACTCTTCACAGAAAAATTCCTTGCGTGGAGTACAAATAAAAATGCCTTAAGTACTATATATACTTACTCGTATTTCATTCCACAGCACGCGCATGCATGCTGATATTTTAATCATCTCAGTCTGCAAACACATCCAAATAACTATGTTCAAATTTCACATAAACCATTTTTAGCGTAAACCGGATATGACATCATAGCTTTTTCTGTCGCAATTTTCTCGAAAACTATACGTCGTAGGTAGAGGGACAGTTTGGGAATAATTTTTTATGTACTCCACGGTGCAGAGTTTGAGTGGACTTGTTGAAACACTCTGTATAGACACATAACTTTCCGGACTTGGCTCTTGTGCCATAAAAACCCAACAAACCAACCAACCAACCAACCAACCAGCTTTCTTTACGTACGGTTTTGTAAAAGAGTACCTTTATTTCTAATGCACTGCACATGAAGTAAAAAAATTTTATTGACAGAGTAACAAAAATAATCATTAGTCCTTTTATTGCACGAAAATGTAGCAGATACCTACTCATTTATAAAACCTGGTTTTCCTTCATTATGCTAACTAGCATATCTTTCCATAAAGCTTTGATGGAACTCCAGAATTTCATTGACAAACTTCTTATTCATCATGTAAGGATACAGAAAGGAGTACCTAATAAAAAAAAGGACATTCTTCTAATTATCAGTATTCTTAAAAAATAAATACTACACAAATGTGTAGTAGTTAGAACCCATTAAATTAGCGACTGTGGAGCTGGAGCATTTAGAAAAGTCACAATATACAGATTAAGACAAGGATGACGAAAATCCCTAAGAAATAGCTTATGAAAAAAAAATTCCGTTAGAGGACCCCCAGATCCCCTTAGGCAGTGGTTCCCAACCGGTGTTCTTCAGACCGCAAGTGGTCATTAAAGGATTCGAAAGTGGTTTGCAAATTAGTACTAATTACTAATGACAAGAAGTTTCCCAAATTCATTGGAACAGAATTCTATCTCAGTTCCAAATTTTCAACACTAAACTTCTGCTATCAATAGGCGAAGATCAGTTCTGGTATCAAAATACTTTTGTAGATAGTATTCCTGCATTACACAAATTACTGAGGCCGTCTGGAGACTATTTCCCTCCCCTTCAGAGTCATGGCAAAATTGTAGAGATGGTGGCAGCATCTATCATTCGTGGCTGAAGTCGGACTCCTGTCATTTATATGGGCGCCACTTTCTCAGGAGCCGCGCCTCCCTAAGCCTTTAATCATGACGTATCTTGAGTGACGATCCGCCTACTATTTCGCGTCATCATCGCTTTTTGGACAACAGCGCAACGCTCCCTTCTGACTGGAGTTGCGCTTGTTCTCCAAAAAGCAATGATGACGCGAAATAGTAGGCAGAACGTCACTGATTTAGATTTCACTGATTTAGAACGTCACGATTTAGTGATGCTTCTCTGGCCTTATGTGTCTTATGTTAGGTCTTAATGTTAAGGTTATGGTAAGGTTGTTGTTTCTGCTGTATGACTATTACAAGATGAGCTCTGGACTAGTTGCCTGGTTGTGGTGGTTGCTATAGAAACAATACTATACGAATGGGTGTGAGAAATGTTAACGAGAGTAGAGACCCTATATATAGAGCATTTTCAATCACATGACTCGGACCTAACAACGACCTTAGCAACAGAAGGGTTAGCTATGTTAGGTCTTAATGTAAAGGTTATGTCTTATGTTTAGGTTATGTTAGGTTACGATGTTAGGTCTGAGTCATGCTTTAATCCTGTACGCTTTTGCGTATGGAGCTTGGATATTCCAAGTGGCATTACTGTCTGTCTATCACAAGATGAGCTCTCGTTTAGAGACCCTATATGTAGAGAGACTGGACAATGAACGATTTGCAGCCATTTTAGTTACAAACTGCATGGATCTCCATAGATTGTAATGCTAATTCATCTGCCTAAAACTCTTTTTATTGTACAAAAATCAAAGCGAAAACTATATCAAAAATTTCAGCATTTCATTCCGAACACAAATTGATGTTCTTTATTTTGTTAGTAATTATTTTTATCTTAGAAAATGCATTTTAAAAAATCAAAGTGATTGTTTGGTTGCCACAGGTAACATTTGGCACGCTATCGCTCTTTTTGAGGAGAAATGTATGAAACAAAATTTTTATGGACTAGCAGCCAGGAAACTAGTCTCAATGGACTCTAACCGCCTCTCTATAGTGTTTTCAGGTGACGTCACAACCGGTTATTTTCTTTTAACTGTGTATCTACTGTAGGGCTTTTAACTGTTGCTAAGGCCGTTGTTTATCTGTTGCTAAGGCGGTTTTTAGGTTTGGGATCACGTGATTGCAAATGCTCCAATAGAAGAATTCCACGGCTAGTCATTTTCTGTAACTGTTAACCACTGTAGGGCAAAAAACTGTAACCCTTCTGTTGCTAAGGTCGTTGTTAGGTCCGAGTCATGTGATTGAAAATGCTCTATATATAGGGTCTCTACTCTCGTTTACATTTCTCACACCCATTCGTATAGTATTGTTTCTATAGCAACCACCACAACCAGGCAACTAGTCCAGAGCTCATCTTGTAATAGTCATACAGCAGAAACAACAACTGGTGATGTCTTAGAAGGTTCCATGACCCCACAAGATCTCTTAGAGACAAGCCACACTAGCTGTCACCAGTGGCGAGTGCACTAAAATAGCCATAAAGATGGTTATCTCACTTCTATTAGATACCCTGCCTTAGATAACCATCTTTATGGCTTTTTTATTGCACTTGCCACTGGTAGCAGCTAGTGCGGCTTGTCTCTTACTCTAAAACCCCTTTTTTGGACGTACTAACATCTATAATGTTTTTAACCTAAATATTTTCAATAAGGCGAGGTTAAAATCATACATTTTAACTTTCTATTATGTACGAGTATTTATCTAAAATTAATATTTCCAAATGAAAAAAACTTTCTTTTTACCTGAAATGATAGGTCCCTGGTTTTTGCCCCAATTCACTGCCAGGGGTCACGCATATCCCAGTGTATTCCAACAGCTCCAAGCAGTAAAACTCATCGGGCTGTAAACCACGAAACTGGGGAAAAAACAGTTCATTTATAAAAGGGAATTATGTTTTGAATTTACTTTATGTTAATTTTTCGTGAGGTATTTCTTTGTTTTGCACGTATACAACTTTTGAGAGTCTGCTATACAATTCTTTCTTAATAAACAGAATATAAGTTTCAAATTACTACTTTCCTTTTTTTATCTAAATTTATAGTGACTTTAATCATATTTACATTTACTTTATTCACAATTTCGTTCATAAATTTCCATCTATTTTTCTGTGGTTTCAGAAAAAAAAAAGAAAATTTAGCTAATTGGAAATTTTAAACTACGGAGGTCGTATAAAAATTTATTTTCTACGTATATTTATATTTAAAATTATATATAAAAATTATTATCTATAAAAATAATAAAATATTATATTATTATATTATATTAGTATTATATATAAAAATTTATAACTACGTATATTTACGTATTTTATTTTCTACGTAATTTTCTTAAGTATTATTTCTTCTTCCCAATGGAGTTCATACTATAACTATCTATTTTTTCACTTCTTAAAATGAAAATTTGCAACTAGAAGTACTATGTGTCTAGGGGGAAATATATTTTAGAAAATAGCTTTTGGTTACACTATTTGAAACGCCCGGTATTTTTTTTTAAATTTTCACTTACTTTAGCTTCTTTTAAAGCCAGGTCTGGAAGAAATATTCTAGGGTAGAAGAACATAGAGGAATCAGCTCTCGTGCACGTCATCTTTTTCAAACTGTTGAAACTGCGGTAGCAGTATTCAGCATTACATTTCAGGTTTCTGAGGAAGGCGTTCTTTTCCTGCAAACAACGGTTTTTGTGTATCAATAGGAGATGGACCGAATTGTTTATTTGGTATTTGGTTCAATTCCATTAATTGTCCCATTAAATATCGGCAAGTTTTTATAATTGTCATTGATATATAACTATAGGATTTTAATCGATTAGTTTGAAATTTTTAACGATGTTTCTAATATCAAAAACATCACGGTGAAAGTAAAGGGAATTGAACTGTTTATTTTTTGTATAAAGGAGCTCTAATAATTACAAAGCTTTAACGTTATCTGCTGGATATAGTGTTGAATATCAATTATTAACTTTTTAAAACACTTTCATTAATTAACGATTCAACTATTTTTAAACAGCATACGATTTTTCTGATATTCGGTAAAAAACAAAGAAGATGGAGTCGAACTTTCTATTATTCATTATATGATCTAACAGCTTCATACGTATTTAAAACAGTTAGGTTATCTTAAATGCAACCTTAAAAACACAATGAAAAAAAGATTAAATTTTTCTCCAAGTATTTCTAGAATTAAAATTATTGAATGAGACCATACCTTCGGTTAATTCTTAAGTTTTAGATGATTTTTTAAAAGATTTCTGCTAAGCTTCATTTGAGTGGTTCTTCACAGCGAAAGTAAAAATAATCTTCTGGTTACGAATAGAAATAGTTAAAATCAAAGAATTTTGTTCATTTGGAGGACAAGTTTCTTTGAAGTGCTGATACATTTCGTAACATTTTATCCCAAACCACCATCTTGTTTATTTTTTTACAACTGCTCAGAGAAGGAGAGAAGAGTAGCGATAATGGATTAAAAAAAAACTGGTGTATGGATCTTAAATGGTTAGAGCAAAAAATTAATAAGATGATACTCATCATTTGCATACCTTCTCGTATTCGTTCCAAGATGGTTCGCTAGGTTTTGGGGGGTTAGAAATGCAGTACATTACGACCTATAAAAAACAACAACTATTTTCATCATAGCAAACAATTAAAATTTTTGTGTTATATAAATTTTACGTCTCGATATCCTTTTCTTTCTTTAAGATACCATAAGTTGAGACCTTTTAATGACCTCCTGCCTTGTAGTGGTCTCACTATTTCCAATTCCATTCCTAATTAACCATATTTTTGAGGCTTCAAATCATGCAATACAAATGCACTCAAAAAAATGGTAGTCTTCAACCAACCGAACCCAGTTCGGTTGATAGTGGTTTAGTTGCCATAACCAGACCGATCGTTTCCCAAAAACACACCGGTCCGTTTCGTTCAACCGAACTCATTCTGTTACTTAGTTCGGTCCAGGGAACCGAACTGGTTCGATTGCCACAAACGCATTCAATCCACTTGCTAAACACGCAAAATCACACCATTTAACAGAAAGGGCGAATATTTAATAATTTTGAGTGCAATTCATTAAACATTTGTACAACAACTTTATTATCATAATAAGTGTAGGTTTTTTACGATGGGAAAAAAAAGAAATTAGTACGTCCATCGAAACGAACGAACTATATACCGTCGTGAAATCAAAATTATTTTATCGCGCATGAATACAAAGTTTTGGTTCCCGTTCCTCGGCTGGCGCGCTGGCTGTTCGAATCGGCCATGAACATGATATAACATGATGAAAATTGAGAAGACGAAACACAAATTTTGGAAGTGAGTAATGTTCATTTTCAATTCTTATTTTTTAGTTTAATAATGTGTTCTTTAAAAGTACAGGTTTGCAGTCGCCAAGTTGGTGGATGTGATTAGTAAAAGTGTATTGTATAGCATACATAAGGGCTAAGGCGGGCCTGGCCCCCCATTGCACTGGAAAAATTTACGTAAAATCTTCCTTTGACCATATTTAATCGGTTTTTATTGATATTATGTGGGCTTTGAATTGTTTTTACAGTTCAAAAACTTCTAAAACTATATTTTCATGTATAAATCTTAACCCTTCAGGCGATCGCGTGAGTCGGAGACTCCGAACATATTTTTGTGTTATGAAAGCATATAATTCCTAATAAGTATTTTAAAATTTATTATTATTAAAAAAGAAACCTTATAATAGTTTTTCAGCCTTTACAAGTGATAGTGTAGCGTCAAATATAATTTTATTCTGAACCCAAACCTCTAGTGCTAGCATGATGTGTTTATGATTGACAAATGTTTATGTGCACAGGTTATTAAGACAGGCAATTGTTATATTTGTAAGATTTATGTGACATTTTCTGTTTTGAATTCAGACAAACTGTAGATTATTGTCAGCTAATACATGAACTGTTTACATTTTACATTCACTACCTTCTGTCTAATTTAACACAATTTTGGTGATTCGTATGAATGTGTAATTGTGATTAGTACAACAGTAATCTCCTTTCCTGTGAACTTATTTCTTTATTTGCTTAAACTGTATGTGTAAAAACACTACGTCTAACGGTGAGATGCAGCTATACAACTGCGCTGGGTTAATCTGGTTCACAGAAATAACTTAATGCACCCATAATTTATTCTAAGGATTCTAAGTTGTGTTTTAGGTTAATAATCCACAAATTACAGTATAATTTATTTGTAAATATTACAATTGAGGTAATGGGAACATATTATATGATGTAGGTTTTCCACAGCGATAATTCCAAAGAACTGGTGACCGGTGAATGGCTGTTGCTATAGTTCTAGTTGCTAAAGTCTTATCTTGCTAGGTAGTTTGTGTAACCCCAAATAAGCCAGGACATTCACTGCCTAGGGTTAGGTAAATACTATAGAGAGCCAAACTGGTTATACTTCCCGCCAAGAACTATCCCACTTCCCTCCCCTCTCCTTGAAGAAGTTTTAGGAGTCGAGGCTTACCTCGGTTAGAGCTTATCATAAGATGTCAGATCACCAATGGGACGCTTAAGTAGCCAAGCTAGCTACCCTGATTTCCTGCTTCCCTACTTGAACTTGGATTTCTCCGTTACCAACGGCCTAGCAAAGAAAGACCATAGCACAGGCGCTAAATTGCCGACTGTTACAGTTGACAGTTGCCGTGGAGGACCTATATCAAATTTGTTCCAGATAATGATTAATTGAACTATTATTTCACTTTTTTTTACGGTTCAATTCCGTTAGAGTCCACGCTAAATATCGCCCGGTTCTTTTAGACAACAAAAATTAGAAATATTCATAAATAATTTCGGTCCAATTCCGTTACAGTCCCCGCTAAATATCGCCAATATCCAAATTGCTAAATATATCCAAATATCAAGAAATTTTTCTGACTTTTATTAATAAACTGAATAGTTATTGATCTAATTAAACATTTTAATTCAGGAGTTTGAAATTATTTATGAATATTTCTACTTTTTGTAGTTTAAAAGAACTGGGTGATATTTAGCGGGGACTCTAACGGAATAGAACCATAATTTCAAACTCCTGAATTAAAACGTTTAATTAGATCAATAAGTCAGAAAGATTTCAGAAAAATTTGTTGATATTTGGATATATTTAGCGATTTCGATTTGGATATTGGCGATATTTAGTAGGGACTCTAATGGAATTGTACCTTTTTTACTATCGACAAGTTCCAAATTAGTTTCTGTTGACCTTTTACATTTTTGTAGGTGTTCTGTCCTTTGCTGTTACCTATTGTATGAGGAAAGAGGCTAACACCAATGACACAGCTTTTCTGGGTCGATGTTGTGAGCAGATGTTAAACAGAGAGTTTTACCTTCCTGAGAACTTTTGGAAGTAAGTAATGTTCATTTTCAATTCTTATTTTTTAGTTTAATAATGGGCAATACCACTATTTTTTAAATTTCAATAATAAATATTGTAACCCTATGAAGAAAACTGTTCTGAATTCAATTTTCTGCATGAAAACAACCAAAAAAATTAATTTTCTTAATTATTTAAGATTTAAAAGCGCGGAATTTGAGCCATACTCAAATCGTTCTCCCATTGGCTGATGCGATTGTGACGTACTTCCATCCTATACAAACAACCTCGTTTTGACTGCTTGGGCTTGTCTTTGTTTACTTTTGGGTTGTCGATATTCTTTGTTTCTATCAAAAATTCATTTAAAAAGTTTCCCAGCTGAAATATCCCTTAAAGACCAACGGAAATGCAAAAAGGACCAAAAAATACATCTTATAACATCAAAATTACATACCTTTCGTGCAGTTTTCTTGGTTTTTCATCCCGATTTGTGTTTTATTTATTTATGGAACAAGTCATTGTTATGCTGATTTTGCCTCTTGTTAATTAGAATGGCTCCAAAAGTGTTTTTTAAAACACTAGTAAAATGAAAATAAATAAGAATAAAAGTAACACTTTATGTAAGTTTCGTCTCTCATTATACATCTAAGGAATTTAATTTAATTAAATGTTAAGTTTGTCTGTAAAATATTCTTATTCTTAAAATACTGTTATATTTTTATTTCTACTAGTGTTTTAAAATATCAAAATCTGCATAACAATGATTTCTGATTTCTTAGTTTCGCCAGTCGGTGGCAATGCGACTGGTTTGTATAGGATAGGATGGAAGTACGTCACAACTTTTCCCCGCAAAAATTTTGATTTCGCGCCCAAAAAGAAACGCAAACTTTGAATTTATTTTTTAAAAAAAGTATGCATCGCAGTGCAAAAATTTTTGAAGGTATATTTATGTTTATGCAATCTGAACCAAATAAAAAAAAATAGTGGTATTGCCCATAGTGTTCTTTAAAAGTACAGTAAATTTTATCTTTCAAGCATCTATACAAATATATCTCATTATTCATCTCATGACAACCCTTTTTATGCATTAGAAGTTTGTATGTTTATTTAGTATTCAAATAGATGTATTTCAATTTAGTTTTTCGGTAATCAAGCCAAGCCGTTTCTGCTTTATGGAGTCGTGGTAATAACCACTGTTTTTGTTAATTGTGGAAAATCTATTATCACATGTTCGCCATTTATTTCCCACTAATCTAAGGCTTAGCAGTAAATGGAAAATAAATCTTTGTCACAGTAAATGAAATTTCTTCTATTGTGTTATTACCGTAGGTTAAACTTCTTTCTAAAATTGGTTAACCATAAAATTTTTGACATTTGGTTAACTCAATAGTGAAATATTTGCTAGTAAATGGTAAAATCTTAGTATTTAATACATAAATGAAAGGGGAAGTGCAGTTTCATTTGCATTGCTAAACCTTAAATTTAGCTCAGTGGGTTGTTTATTATTTTCAACACAACAACAACAAGAGCAAAGATGAATTATGAATAATTTATCCCTTTTTATTAATTCAATTGTGTAATAATAACAAGTTTTGGGACGGTATCAAACTTAAAGTTTTGGTGTCGGACGTGAATCGTGCAATTTACAAATTATTTGACATTTGTGGAAAAGTGGGGACATTTCCACTCTTTTTTATTTGTTTATTTTTTTTACTTAGCAATAACAATTTTCTGTTATATTTTTGAACATTATTTCTAGCGATCAAAATTTTTAAAAAGGAGTTTCGCACAGCTGGGATAAGTGTCCTCCTTGGCAGTTTATCACGATTAGTTGTAGTGTTTAGCACGGGCGCCCATACCTACCTTTTACCCCTACATACCTACATCACCTTTTGCATTAAGTAACACGTTAAAGGCTAATGAGAAATAATTATGAACCAACCTCCCATTAGAAAACTTAAGCGGGCTTGACTGGCTAACTTGCAAAAATTTTTCTTGGCCCCCTCCTGAATTCAAACATATGGGCGCCCATGGTGTATAGTTGGCGATCACGACACAATTGCCAAATGGAGGACTCTTATCCCAGCTGATCCAGGTGTTTTTTAGCATATAATTAGAATTAATCATAAAATTATCTACATTGTTTAATTAGTTATTAATGAGATATTTTGAATTTTTAAAGGTCCGTTCGAGGATCCCCTCACTGCAAGGAACTGCCACCTGATCTCCCATCCACCTCGGCTCTCACGTGCGTGAGAGGAGGATGCCCCCCAGAGTGAGTGAGAGCTTCTTTGTGGCTGTGTCTGCTTCGAGGTGAAGTCCTCGCTGGCTTTAGCAAATTCAGTGGAAAAGCCTCAACTACAGCTGCTCATCTTTTGTGATGCATCAACATATGCTCATAGAGCATTAGTGTACGTGTGATTTCCTCCAGCACTTAATTTGTGATTTGCAAGGGCCGTGTAGCCCCTTTAAAGAAACTGACCCTGCCGAGACTGGAACTTTTATTGGCTGGGGCTGATGCGCGAATGCTAAAATTCCTAAAAACTCACTTCCCGACGGCAGTGGTGTACTTATGGAGTGATAGAACTTTATTGAAAACTTTAGTTGTCTGTGAAAATTACTTTGTGTTACTGCCTATGTGTTAAGGTTTATTAATAACATAAAATCAAATGTTAAAATTGTAGGTCATATATCTACTAGGGAAATTTCTGTTGCTTTGAATTATTGGATTAAATCATCTCAAGGTATGTGCATTAAATCAGAAATTAATGATCTGAAAATAAATAAGTGTGTTGATAAAAATTCTAAATTGTATGGTCTTAATCCTAAAATTGATGATAAGGGTTTATATTAAGAGTTAATTAGTAGATTGGTCAAATCTTCTTTAGATGTGGGTTCTGTAAAATCTATCATATTGCCTAGTAATTATTTTTCTCATCTTATTGTGTTAAAAAACCATGAAAGAGTTCTTCAATTTGGTATTAATGATCCTTCAGTTCAAATAAGAGCCAAATTTTGGATTTTAAGAGCCAGATGGTTTGTAAAATCAATATTGCATGATTGTAGATTTTGTAATTGGGTTAATGCTTGTCCTGGTCAGGAAATTTCTGCCCCCCCCCCTTCCTCCTGATCGAATTGAAAAATATCAGCCCTTTGAGGTAAGTGGAATTGATTTTGCAGGACCATTAAATTTAAGAGATGGCTCTAAAGTGTATATTGCTTTGTTTACTTGTGCAGTTACGAGAGGAATTCATTTAGAAGTATATCTAATTTGAGTGCTGAGTGTTTTATCCAGGCTTTTTGTAGATTTATTTCACGTTGTGGTGTATGTAAAATCATATATTCTGACAATGCCAAAACATAAAAGAGCTGATAAAGAACTAAGTTTGTATAAATTGTGTAATGATGAAAGTGGCTGTTCCTGTATTGCAAATAGTGGTATTATATGGAAGTTTATAGTTGAAGTTGCTCCCTGCATGGTACACAGGTAAAGCATGGCCTATTTATATTTAGGCGCAAAGGTTCCCTTGTCAGTTGTCACGAGTCAATTTTTGGTGGATGGGGAAAAGATTTTTAGTTCATTTATTTCTAAACCTATATTTTATTAGCTCTCTTGCATAGCACTGAATTTGTCTGTGTTACTTTACTACTGATGGCAAGGATTTATTTGTTTATGCTGTCACTGTTTAAATCTTGGTTTATAGTGCTTGAATATTTTTAATGATTTTGTATTATTGATGCATTCATAACATTATTGATTGTATTTTCTAATTAGTACTTTCTTTTACTTAAATGCATCTTAGTTCCTATATTATGTTAATATATTGTAGTAAACCTACAGTACAGTAGAACTCCAACTATCCAAATTGCTGATTATCCGAATCACTTTCAGAAAAAAAATGAAGACCGAATCGTAAGTACTGTCATGGGAAGTCAAACACCTCAAGTGCATTTAAAAATGGGGAAAGCTTCCTTTCTTATTAAAACCAATCCAAGGTTTGGATGACCACAGCATTGTTTACAAAGTGGTACTTCAGTTAATTGGAGTTCTACTGTATCACCATCCATGATTGAAATTTTTAAAAGATACATTTCCATTATCTGAAATTTCAAATGGAAATTTTAAAAATAAAATCACTTTGTATTTGAAAAACTGTTTGGTTGATTTGTTCAGTAAATTAAACTTGAAGGTTAATTCTGAGGTAATACATCCAAATTCAATTCTATTATCTGAACAGATTTTAACTGATTTTCCCAAAGTTGAAAGTTGTTAATATTACTATTAAAACATTCTTAAATTCTATTAGCTACACAGGATATGTGAAAAGTCACCAAAAGTAATCAAAATAAAAAGCAAGCAAAATGTATCAACTTGTAGAATTGCTGGTAAATCCAGGATTTTTTATTATTTTATTTTTGTGTAAATAAAAAACATGCCCTATTTGTAATAAATTATATTATCTTGCAAGTTTTTTTGCTTTGAATCTGATATAGATTGAGAATGATAGACATGACTGATTCATGTATGACAATTGCAACTTCTTTAAAATTGATACTCATAGTTATTTCAAAATCAGAATTGAAGATGTAAGTAAAGCAAGGTAAGTACATACAAGCGATTTTTCTTGTTGAAAGTTGTTTTTATACGTTGAAAGTTTTGCATTTATGATACGACAAAATATTCTTAAGAACGATTGATTAAGCGGATAGTTTCGTTAGTAGATTTTCTTTAAGATAATTAGAATCTTCGGAGATACGAAGTTACTATAAGTGTTTTTTTAGTGTTAAGATATAGTCAGCAAAACATGTAAACATGAAAGAAACTTAGACATTTTAAAATAAGTTTAGTTGTAGCATGGTTAAAAAAAGTTTTAAATATGTTTTCTAGGAAAATAAAGCATGGGTAATTCAATATTAAAAATACTATCCTGTATAAACAAAATCCGTATATACCCGAAGTCCGTTTACGGCAACTGTACATTTTCCGTTTATGACAAGCGTACTAACACCGTTTGTGGCAACCCGACAGTCGGGTTACCTCAAACAAACTTGAGGAACGTAGGTTCGATTGGCACAAGCAAACAGTTCGGTTGTCCCAACCACACCGCTCTCATTCGAACCGGTTTGGTCACCCCAAACGGAGAGTTCGTTCAGTCCTATATCAACAGGACGGTGCGGTTGGGGGAACCGAATTTCTGGTTGTGGGAGCAGAACTGTTTTTTGAGTGTGCGCGACAACAATACAACAATGCGTGCTTTGCAACGCTATGTAAACACAATCATGAATACTTTTAACCAAAAGCGTTTGGATTGTATTGCGATTGAGTTGTGTAGGGAACCGATAATGTTATAAAAGTGTCATTAAAAATTTCAGGGTCAGAAAATAGCGTTTGGGTCCAAATTTCGGATTCTATAAACACATTTCACAACACCATTTTTAGAACACATTTCTAACACTTCTTAAACATAGTATTCAGAACACTATCGCAACACAATAAGTTGTTAAAGTGTTCTAGTTAACAACACAATAAAAGTGTTGTTAGTTTGGGGACAAAAAATATGTTCTGAAAACAGTACTGTAAAATATCTGAATGTGTTCTGAAATTCGGATCGAAAGCACTATAAGAGAACTTGTCTGAAACAGCTTCTTTAAACCTACATAATTAACTGGAGAGTTATGCTCCATGACTGTATGATATTTTTTTAAACCATAATCAGTTACCTCATTATATGTTATGCATGAAAATAGTATTTAGAAAAAATAAATACAATCAATTTTTTGTATGAAACTCTAATACTTTTGGTACTTAAGCTTACCTGGCCTAAGTTCGGAGGAATGACTCTTACAGCATATAATCTGTCTAACATGTCTCTGGCATGATCATCTAAGTTTACAAACTCGCAATAGCCACTTCTTATGCCGCATCTGTAAATTGAAGTTTTCCCTTTAAAAGATTGGTATATCTGACCGCCATGAGAAAAACCTATGACGTCACACAGTGTGGTAGTGGTCCTTAAAACGGGTTATTTCACTGCATATTTTTTGGCGAAATTGTATTAGAGCATATTAATTCATGCATGCACTTTAAGAAAAATTTATGGTTATTCATGCATATCTCTGGCATGATCGTCTAAGTTTACAAACTCGCAATAACCACTTCTTACGCCGCATCTGTAAATTGAAGTTTTCCCTTTAAAGGATTGGTATGTCTGACGGCCATGATAAAAAAAAACTTTGACGTCACACAGTGTGGAGGGTGGTAGCGCCCATTGACCGAAAATTGAAATAAATTATCAAGAATGGACAGTTCCCGCATTTTTTGAAAACAGAAAAAATGAATTTTTTCCAGTATAAAAAACGGTTTCAAATTCAAAAATCGTCCCGAAAAGATTAAAAAAAAATTAGTCAATTCAATATTTCAAAATAGAAATCGACAATCGCTTTGCACTTGCTTCATATTGAATGACGTCAGATCTGTTTGGGCCCTACTCTAAAGTAAAAATCACCAATGGCTTTGAATCCTAAGGCTGTGCGCGCGCGGGCGACTTTTGTCACGGTGACAAAGACAAAAACAACGTTGCTAAGGCTGTTGTTAGGGGCGGGAAATAGAAGCATCCAATAGAAGCATTCGCACATGACATCACTGGAGGATAAAAACAACGTTGCTAAGGCCGTTGTTAGGTAAAGTCATGTGATTGAAAATGCTCTATTGATATTTTTGATACTAGTAATCCTGGTCGCCGCGTGAGCTGGGCGCGCACGAGTGACTCAAGTCACGGCGAACAGTATCACTAGTATCAAAAATATCACTAGAAAACAATGGATCTCTATGAAGAAATTCTTGGCAATCGGCCAAGTGTCACGTCGCCTAGTGCGCGCACTCTAAGGCTGAGCGCGCACGAGCGACTTTTGTCACGGTGACAAAGACAAAATTGTCGCCATGGCTATTGAAACAAGTTAGAGTGCGCGCACTAGGCGACGTGACACTTGGCCGATTGCCAAGAATTTCTTCATAGAGATCCATTGTTTTCTAGTGATATTTGTGATACTAGTGATACTGGTCGCCGTGACTTTAGTCACTCGTGCGCGCTCAACCTAACTTGTTTCAATAGCCAAGGCAACAATTTTCAATAAAAGTCAAACTATAAATAATAAAAGTCAAACTTTGAAATTAAATTAAAAAGTAAATAAGCATCGCAACTGAAAAATATTTGCGCGTATATTCTTCTCTTGGGTATCTCTATCGAATAAAAAAATAAATAAAAATGCGGGAATTGTCCATTGTACAAGTGCTAATTTTCTCATATGAGTGTATGTATACTTACTCTCCCATGTATCCTTTGGACGTACTCATGAAAGAAGCCAACTCCATAGAGCTGTAAGGTGGTCCCATTTCGAACATAACCTTCTTGAAGGATATGAAAGGTCTGTCTGGGTTGTAGATATTATGTTGATAAACCTATTTAGATATTTAAAAAAAGCAAATAATATTTGAATATATAGAAGAAAGAACTCTCATAAGAAAGAAAGAAAGAAACTAGACTGCAACGTTTCTTGACCCTATGACATCACTACGCGTAAGGAAAAACTGAGCAAACAGAAAGCATGTTGGGTTGCTACGAGGAGTTTCGGTACGCAAATCGTGATAAAAAGACGCTATACTTATACACTGGTTTAACAAACTAATCATTTCTAAATTAAAGTTCCCTCAAACTTCAGACACCGCGCTGGGAACTACTTTGTTTGTTTTGTTTCTCCAGGGTCAAGTAACGTTGCAGTCTAGTATAGATGAATTCGAAATGAAATTCGAAGTGAGATAGAGTCTTCGCTTATGTAAACAGGGGGTTGATATTAAAAGACAAAGAATATTATAAGCCTGGTTTTTTGTTATAAGGGAAAGAAGTGTATGACTGAAATTTATTTCAATGGAACTCTTCATCCTCATAAGAGAAGGGATAGTTTCTATCCCGACAGTTTAGGAATATTTAGCTATCAAAATTGGGGTTTCAGATTTGGCAGGAAGCGACTCCAAACTACTCGACTAAAATGACTCCAAAAATGTACTATGTTTGTCCTAAAAATCTATTTGTAACACTCGAAAAGATTAATATTTTGAGTAACTAAAACTGTAGATCGTCAAAGCTAGAAGGAACAACTTTTATAATACACGGATCCTTTTTCTTAACTTAAACTAGGGTTTGGTATTGCCGGAACACTGAAAGTTAAAACAGTTCTATTTTTGTTCCATCTTTACAAGTCCCGTTCTCGGATATCTGCGCTGCAAAAAATAATCGTAAAAAAAACAGAAAAGCTCTGGCAGCAAAAGTTGCCAGAGCTTTCCTTTCCACGGAATTTCTCTGTTGACTGAGCTTGTTCTGTATGAACGACTTTTTCTGCGAAAATATTTAGGGATATAACCCTCTAAAATTTCCTAAGTTAGGAAAAAAATGAGACACCAGTCTGTAGAAGGAAAATATGTAGTTAAAAAAAAATAGAATATTTCCAATGGATAAGTTCCCTCACGTTGCGAAACAATTGTTAGCATACAGAAAAAGTTCAGTTTTTACGATTATTTTTTGCAGTGTGGGTTTTAAATTTATAACGAATAACCCATAAAAAATAACCAATTTCTTTACTGGTTAACTCTTGTAACTCCGGCGATGGTTATTTGATTAATACTTTTACACGCATCCTCTTTTTTTTTTTATCAAGGAACAAAAAATTATTTTTATCGAAAACAAAAAGTGATATAAATGAAATGAAACCTCTTAGATTATTCCTTTAATTATAAAACATGAAGAGGAATATAGAATAGGTTAACTGCAGTTTAATTTAGATGATTTTTTTCAAAATTTTTTAAAAACAAAATATAGCTTGTGTAGAAAAGAATATATATTGCCCTTTATCTGTGAGACAGATAGGTATACAGTAAAAAATATATAAAAATAGATAAATGTAAATTTAAGTGTATTTTTTTTTACATTTTCTTTTGTGTACTTTTTTTACATTTAGTTTAGTGTATTCTTTTACATTTTCTTTTGTGAAAGTTAAAATATCACTAATAAAGAATAAAAACAGAAAAACGTTTTAAGTAAGAAAGGATTAAAACCTACCTCGTCAGCTATGATTAAAATATTTTTCTTGAAAGCAAACTTAATAATATCCCGAATATCTTTCCTCGTCATAACGTAGCCTAAAAATAGACAAAGATACGAGGGCTTAAGTATCACAGTTGCGGCCAAGGGTGTTTCAGTGTATTATATTTAAAAAGGATCCACAGGATAGAAATATAGAATAAGAAATAAAATGAACAGGAGATATAACCAAAATTTATACTGAAAATTGAAGGGTTTAATGGATGAAGGGGTTATGTTACATTTTTTGAAAATGCAGTCTAATTCAATGGATGAAAGTGTGCAGAAGTGTTATGCAGCAAAATCTGAATGTTTCAAAACAGCTAGAAACAAAGATATGAAGAAGATGAAGGGGCTATGTAACATTAAACATTATGTAACAATAAAACTTTGAACCTAAATTACTCTAAATTAGGGTTTTGTTACATAACCCCTTCATCTCCCAAGCCCTCAATTATATTTATTAAGTATTTTAGAACATATAGGGTAGTGGCACCAGTAACTGACAGGGCACCAGTAACTGACACTTTGAGATTTAATTCATATTAATAAGATTTGTATTGTGAACTTGAAATAAATCATGGTCTCTCTTAATATTTTAGACATTTATCTTTAACTTTATGGAGTATATATTTTATACCAAGGGGTTTTAAGTTTAATAAATTGAGAATTCCCATTTCATGTTAAGAAACTTCCGATTTTCAGAGGTTGGCTTAAGGCTGAAATTAAGGACACACATTTTTGATTAGGGTCTAATTTAATCAAATTTTCTTTTTGAAACCTATTTTAACATGAAATGTATCTGATAATAGTACATAAATTCATGCCACAGAGTTATTTTTGTAAAAATATATTTTTTTATTTATTTTAAATGGGGTGTCAGTTACTGGATCTAAAAAATGAATTTCACCAGTAACTGACATGGGTGTCAGTTACTGGTGTTTTAGTGAAATTCAAGGTAATTGATTGAAAATTCTTGGGAATATGTTGAAAGCTATTTAGAATAAAGTTGTGCAGTTAAATTTTTAAAATTTAATATTTTTCCAGTAACTGACACCCTGTCAGTTATTGGTTCTGCCCTATGTCAGTTATTGGTATTAGAATATAGCAGTGTTTTCATTCTGCTTATATCGTAACAAATCATTAGATGGTAGGAAATAGAATGGATCATTTTCACAAACGATTTGTAATTACATTTTTAAATACTCAGAAACCAACTTTCCTAAAAGTAACATTTAAATTATTTAAGTAAATCAACTATTTTTATGAAAACAGATAGAAAACTTTCCTCTTTTTTGTACTTATAATTTAGTTTAAATATAATTTGTGTACAATTTTCTATTAATAAATTCTTATTAATGCGAAATTGTTTGACTTAGTATCATTTTATATAGTAATATGGTATGTCTTATAATATCCCATAAAGGGCCCTTTTTAAATGTAGTATTTTGATTTAAAATACCTTTTTTTGCTTGATATTTTCCTTCATATTTTGTAAAATTACTTAAAAAAATAAAATATTTGTTTTATTATATTATGTTTTCTACAAAAATAATGTAGCATATAAAAACAGCTTATTTATTAAAGGTATTTCAAAGTGTCAGTTACTGGTTCAGGAGGTGTCAGTTATTGGTTCCAAAATTTTCCCAGGGTGTCAGTTACTGGTGCTTCGACCATGCCAACTTAAAAAATATTTTAAAAATAGAAAAAAATTACTTAGACTAACAAATTGTGCTCTAAATAAATATTGAAACTTCATTTAATTTTTCGGAACAAAAGATTTTTTCCTGGATAATTTTAGTAAGAAGCAATAGCTAATTATTTCAAAAATTGCTCTTAAAGTGCCAGTTACTGGTGCCACTACCCTATATAGTACCCTGTTATCCACAACTAAACCCCTGAGCGGCGCCACCTGGCGGCCGGCTTACTAAGTTCGCGTGCGGCGCCACCTAGCGACCGACACTCTCTCGAGACAGAGTTGGTGAAGACACGAAGGCGAGCGGCCACCGGCTCCAGCTATTTTACCAACTGCTACGAGACCTCGAGCAGGAGGCTCTCCATCGTCCTTTCTATTATTGCTATTATATTAACTGTTCATCGTATCGTCCTGTGATGTCCCTACCTTATTGTAACTTTAAATAGAATATAGATTGATGTCATCAAAGAACTGTGTCTTTAATGATCTATCTGAACTCAGGAACTTAAGCCCCTAGACCAGTGGTTCTCAACCTTTTTCACGATTGTACCCCCAAAGGAAAAATATATTTCCCTGCGTACCCCTCGCATGCAGTTGCAGGTAGTGGTTGAAATATCACCTTCGTTTAAAGCATAGGTTCCCAAACTTTTTGGGACCACCGCCCCCTTTTCAAGAAGAAAAATTTCCACCGCCCCCTTACATATTTTTCCCCTAATTTGCTTACATTTCGTAGAATTGTATACCAGCGTTAAGTTATGAAAATAATTCAATTTATAACCCAGTGAAATACAACTTTGTAAAGAAAGCTATTATGAACAATATTCAAAAGTTAAGTTTTCTATGCACCTTAAAATTTAGTTTGAAACAGTTAGGATAATAATTCAACTCTACCTTTTTTATATAATTTTACTCAAAAATAATTCTTTATCTAATTTTGAACATACTGACCCCTCTTGTACCCAGGGCGCATGCCCCGTTTGCTACCTCCAGAGTATATTTTTGAACCTACGTCTGAAAATTTCCTGCTTCCATCTTAAAATTACATAAATTATTGATATATCAAACTATATGTAAAAGGGGGTGTCTGGGGGTCCTCCCCCAGAAAATTTTTGAATTTCAGCTTACTAAAATGTGATTTTAAGCTACTTTTACAGGATTTTTGAATACTTGGCGTACCCCTTAAAAGCTCTCGGCGTACCCCTAGGGGTACGCGTACCCCCGGTTGAGAAACACTGCCCTAGACAGTCATCCGACCCCACATATATTGTCTTTTCCAATTAGAAAAATTCAGAAAAAATCTAATAGGATTTAGTATTAAGAGAGTGTTTTTATGAACTCTAGATTTAGATATATCTCATTATATATTGTCCTTTTAGTCGATTTTATTTCAGATGGATATTTGATCTTTTGAACTTTACCTGTGTGTCCCGGATTGATCACAACCAGGGCTTTGGGGTCACACTTGGATTGGGACTCGCGGTGTGCCCTTTCCAGATCGCCCATGTCCACTGACCACTGCTTCTCTTCATTTAGGAAATATTTTATCTGAAAAAGAAATATTGTTGTCACAGCTAATTACATGAATGGCCTTAAATATAACCATTTGGTTGCCATTTCACAATAATTTATCAAGAAATGCAGAATATTCGAATTTTTAATTGGCTATCATTAATTTAAGCAATCGTTTTGCATCGGCTGACCGATCAACATAATTTTACTTCCTTAGAATAAACTTCAAAATAAAATTTGTTTTCTAAACTACGTCTTTACATGCAGTCAGCTCTGTACTAGACTGCAACGTTTCCTGACCCTATGACGTCACTAACAAAGTAGTTCCCATCGTGGTGTCTGAATTTTAAGTGAAATGAAGAAGGTCAATTTTAAAATATGACTATATAGTTAAACCCACGTATATATAGTGTATTTTTATCACGATTTGCGTACCGAAACTCTTCCTAGCAACCCAACAAGCTTTCTGTTTACCCATTTTCTCCTTCCGCGAAGTGACGTACTGGGTTCAGGAAACGTTGCTGTCGAGTATAGGACTATTAGGATTGTACTACCCTCTATACTTGCACAACATGACCTAGACTTACTTCTTGAATTCCATGCTTGACCATCGCCGCTTTAAACAGGGGGTGTTCCGGAACTGGTATCAGTACACCTGGAGGTTTTGGAGACTTCACGTGGGCAAATAATTCCAACAAGACCTGTGGAAAGGAACGGGATATGGGTATCATATTTTCTGAAATGTCTTTCATAGAGAAACAGTAAAAATAAAATTATGAAATAGACCAATGGGGTCAATTATCCGATGGATTTATATAGGGTGGTTATAAAATAAGTTAGAATGTTTGAATCTACGTAACGCTGGTTCAAAGTGAACGAATGTCGATGAAATTTGATTTTACGTAATATTGACCATGGGAAATAAAAATACGCAATAAAAAATCAGTTCAATTTTGGACCAATAGAGAAAACTTTTTTTTACTGCTAGAAGAGTTGTCTAGGTTTCGGTTTAGCATACCGGAAAAAGAGTCAGAGCATGGCCACCTAGCTAGACTCATAAGGCCAGAGAAGCTCGAAATCGTGACGTGAAATACTAAGCAAGACGCCACTCTTCACATCTTTTTTGGACAACAGCGCAACTCCAGTCTGAAATCTTGTACCTTGCGCTGTTGAAAAATGACGTCTTGCCTACTATTTCGCGTCACGATTTCGAGCTTCTATGGCCTTGTGAGTCTAGATGTGGCCATGTTCAGTATTTCATTGAAAAGGAACGGTCGAACCAAAAAATGACTCCCATCTTATGGGTCACATTGATCATTTCCGTTCGAGCAGCCCAATAAAAAAAACCCTTAGAAATGTACTAGTTGTCAAGAGAAATTAATTCTATCCATATTCGGTCTCGGTTTTGCTTCTGACAACACCAACTTTACCAAATTTTTTCGTTACCTCATTCTTTAGTGTGATTGATGGAATGGCTACTTACATGAACACCTTCTGAAACTCCCCCTGACAAAAATATGTCTCTTTCAGAGGAAGGAACTCCGTCTCTTTCCTCGATGTACTTGGCTATGTGGTCTCGAACTCCAGGAATGCCTTTCATCTTGCAGTACGACCCTACGGAGACAATAGGGTGGTTTCGTTATTGTTTTAGGGCGCAATAGAATCAAGTAGTACGATCATACCCGCCAAGTGGTTGGGGGCAAAGCTTTGTTGGGGGCCGTTCAAATATTACGTAAGCACCTAAGTGGGGTTTACTCTTTGCTTATTTTTCTTATCAAGGTGGAAGGGGGTATAAGTGATGCTTACGTAAGATGTTACAAACACTGTATTTTCGGAAATCTCCTGTTTCTTGCATAAATAATTTCAAAAATCAACCAAAAATAAGTTTTATTTGAAAATTTTTATTTTGTACAAAAAAAAAAGAACAAAGGGGGGTGGAGTTATCTTACATAATTATGAGTGAGGTTTGCTCACCTTTGCGGACAAGTTTGCTGGGGGGGGGCAAAAATTATCAAAAATAGGCCTTATGTAATATCTGAACGGCTCCTAGAGAGTATTTTTTACTCTTATACATACAGACGCTACAGAGTTTACAGAGAAAGAGAGACGATACAGACGCTAGAGAGTATTTACTCTTTTTACTACCCCTTAAAACTTCGTTAAAACACACAGAAGAGATCGAACACAGAGTACCAGAACAGAGGTACTAATGGAAATCTAAAAAGCATTGGATATGCCTAGTGATAGGGGTGCTGGGATCGCATCTACTATACTCATGAAACTTGCGTCTCCCTTGTCACGTCAAGAGAGGCGGAGAAAAAGAATCTCAATCCTCGAACCCTCTAATATCCCTCTTAAAGTGACAGATTGAATAAAGCCAATCACAGCTGTGACCACAAATTGTACTGCCTGGGTGTGGGTCAAAATCCCGACACTTAGAATCCCGACAGATCAGGTTCCCGACGGTCGAAATCCCGACAGTTCATAATCCCGACAGGGTCAGAATCCCGACAGTTCAAAATCCCGACAGGGTCATAATCCCGACAGGTCAAAATCCCGACAGGATCAGAATCCCGACAGGTCGAAATCCCGACAGGGTCAAAATCTCGACAGGTCATAATCCCGACAGGTAAAAATCCCGACAGGGTAAGAATCCCGACAGGTCGAAATCCCGACAGGTCAAAATCCAGACAGTGTAATGCCACTCGAGTCGTGAGAGCATGAATTATTGAATTTTTTTGAAATTTTAAATTTTTTAAAATTATTTTACAATTAATTTTTCTTGTCTGTTTTTCAGCGCTGATTACAGATATTTCATCAAAACTGACATTTGAAAGATTTTAAAATTTAAAAATTTTTAAAATTGATTAAAAAAACCGGTTTAATACTACACTCCTGCGCGTGCAAGACTTTTTTCTGGTCTGTTTTTCAGTGCTGATTACAGATATTTCATTAAAACTGACGTTTGAAAGATTTTAAAATTTTAAATTTTTTAAAATTGATTAAAAATTGGTTTAAAATTTTAAAATCTTTCAATCGTCAGTTTTGATGAAATATCTGTAATCAGCACTGAAAAACAGCCCAGAAAAAAGTCTTGCACGCTCAGGAGTGTAGTATTAAACCATTTTTTTATCAATTTTAAAATCTTTCAATCGTCAGTTTTGATGAGATATCTGTAAACAGCACTGAAAAAAAGCCCAGAAAAAAGTCTTGCACGCGCAGGAGTGTAGTATTAAACCAGTTTTTAATAATTTTAAAAAAATTTAAAATTTCAAAAAAATTCAATAATTTATGCTCTCACGGCTTAAGAGTGAGGGACTCACTGTTGGGATTTTGACCTGTCGGGATTTTGAACCTGTCGGGAATCTGACCTTGTCGGGATTTCAACCTGTCGGGATTCTGACCCTGTCGGGATTTTGACCTGTCGGGATTCTGACCCTGTCGGAAATCTGACCTTGTCGGGATTTCGACCTGTCGGGATTCTGACCCTGTCGGGATTTTGAACCTGTCGGGAATCTGACCCTGTCGGGAATCTGACCTTGTCGGGATTTCGACCTGTCGGGATTCTGACCCTGTCGGGATTTTGACCTGTCGGGATTCTGACCCTGTCGGGATTTCGACCTGTCGGGATTTTGACCTGTCGGGATTCTGACCCTGTCGGGATTTTGACTTGTCGGGATTCTGACCCTGTCGGGATTTTGACCTGTCGGGATTTTGACCCTGTCGGGATTCTGACCCTGTCGGGATTTTGATCTGTTGGGATTTTGACCTGTCGGGATTTTGACCCAGTCGGGATTTTGATCTGTCGGGATTCTGACCCTGTCGGGATTTCGTCGTCGGGAACCTGATCTGTCGGGATTCTGACTGTCGGGATTTTGAACGGAACCCGTACTGCCAACCCCTCTGTCAATCACAGATATTTACAGTGCTGCCCTCTACCATGAGATGGCATTTGAAAATAGCGTTTTGGACTCTCTTTTCGGCTTCCTCTGCCAGTTCGAATATACTTATTAAGGAATTGAAACTTTGTGTACTACTAGTTATAATTTATTGGTCCATTTCAATGACTAATTTCAGAAGCTATTTTAAACCTATCCTTTCAAATGTTTCACTGGATATAATAAGATTTCATACTTATAAATTTTAAATTTACAAAAAATAGCAACAAATTTGATTTTGAAAGAAACACTCCTTTACTCGACAGCAACGTTTCCTGACCCTGTGACATCACTACGCGGAAGCAGAAACTGCGTAAACAGAAAGCCTGTTGGGTGGCTAGGAGGAGTTTCGGTACGCAAATCGTGATTGAAAAGCACTATAATATACATGGGTTTATAACAAACTAATCCTATTTTTATATTGACGTTCTACATTTCACTCAAAATTCAGACACCGCGATGGGAACTACTTCGTTTGTTAGTGACGTCATAGGATCAACTAACGTAGCTGTCGAGTATAGTAACTTAGATCATAAAACAAAAATCACAAAAAAAAGATCATAAGCATAAAATAAAAAACGTTTACGTAACTGCAACTAGAAGTAAACGAAATTTCACCACAGATGACAAAAATTGGACGAATCATGAACAAATGTGCTGCTTGGGGCGACCAAACACACTGCGAGTAAACTGAACTTTGTAATAAATAGAAGGTTACACAACACACGCTTGTTTGTTATCTAACGTTCTGAAGAAACACTTTGAATAAATAAAAATTTAACTGTCTAACTTAGAATTTCTTTCATTAATCTTCAAGGAATAAACTTCAAAATTCGTCACGCAAGGAATAAACTCACAAAATTTTTACAAAAGATAAATCTTAAAAGGAACACTATAAAAGAAGGTTACCTATGCAGTTTCCATAACATTTGTCTAAAATGCTCTTTGCCCTCTGCTTCACGTCTGTCGGGTAGAAGTTAGATTCTAGGAGATCTTTGTTGGTACAAAGAGCGATCACCTGAAAAGGACATAAGGAAGCGAATGACCAAATTCTTCTATTATATTCGACAGAAACGTTTCCTAACCCTATGACGTCACTACGCGGAAGCAGAAACTGCGTAAACCGAAAGCCTGTCGGGTTGCTAGGAGGAGGTTCGGTTACGCAAATCGTGATTGAAAAGACGCAATACTCGACAGCAACGTTTCCTGACCCTGTGACATCACTATTTGGAAGGAGAAAATAGGTAAACAGAAAGCCTGTTGGGTTGCTAGGAGGAGTTTCGGTACTCAAATCGTGATTGAAAAGCACTAATATACATGGGTTTAAAAAATAATCCTATTTTTATATTGACGTCCTTCATTCCACTCAAAATTCAGACACCGCGCTGGGAACTACTTTGTTTATTAGTAACGTCATAGGGCCAGGAAATGTTGCTGTCGAGTATTATCTCCTAGCCCTTTCACTTTGCAATTTTTTCTCCCGTTCAAATCATCACCAAATATTTGTAATCAAACAATAGTAGATATGTACCTGTTGAAGAAATGTTAAGGGCTTCTGTCCCATTCCATGGGGGTTGGCTGAATCCAAATTTCTAATTTCTTTGAAAGGATACTCGATCCCCTGTAAAGATACGCACGATTTCATTAGGAGCTTACCTGAAAGACTTCAAGCTTGGCTAAGGAATCGTCAGTTTGGAAAAGGGAATAAGTCCAAACCAAGTTTTGTTGAAATAAAAAAAACTGCATCATAAGTAAGGAATTGTCTTTGTATAACCACCAAATTTCTACTGGAAATTCATGACCGCAATTGTATTAAAAATATTGTAGAATTGAAAAAAGACTATTAAAAAGAAATTAAAAAGAAAAGAAAGAAAGAAGAAGAAATGAAAAAAGACTTATTTTCCCTTTTTCAAACTAATGAATAAAAAAATCTATAAAACCACTTAAATGGACAATTCCCGCATTTTGTTATTATTTTTTTTATTTGATAGGCATGGTTGGAAAAGAAATTTTGCCGCAAAAATTTTTTGATTCTGATGCTTAGTTATTTTTTTTCAAAGTTCGTCTTTTAAAAAGAGCGCGAAAACGGCTGCTACGTCACAAATAGTTTTGTGACGTCAAGTGGTATGAAAAACACTAGCAATAGAGAATCAAGAGCATTCTAGATTGGCTGTTACTAGTTTATGTTACGTTTGTTTGTATCACATTACGCCATGAGCGTTTCGAGGTCAACTCAAATTCAGCTTTTTTTATTTTCAAATATCTAATTAAATAATTTTTTTTTGAAACTTTTAATTCGGGTTTTTGAAATTAGAACAGTTTTTTTAACAGGAAAAATGGCTTTATTTCTATTTTTAAAAAATACAGGATTTGTCCGTTGGCAATTAAATTATATTATTGCTTATAGTTCACAGCACAAAAATGATAAATAGAAAGACTAAAGCAATTAAAAATTATCATGAAACTGGTCATTAAGGTTGTATCAAATGAGTCAAACATATTCACTAGATAAAAAAAAAGGTAAAAACACTTTCAAATAATTGACAAATTCTATTTTGGCTTAGTTTACAGCTCAAATGATAAGAAAAGAAAGAAAAATTAACTTAAAATTCAAGTTTAATCATAAATCAATATTGATTTCGCCTAATTCAAGAGGCTATATCTGCCTAAAGGGGCTAGTTATTTTATACTTCTTTCCACTCATGTGTAGAGCGAAGCTTTGAGAATTCTTTTGAGCACAGAAAGTCAATTTGCAATTTTTTTTCGAACTTATTCCCTTTTTCAAACTGGCGATTCAAATAACACTTACCTTTTTCATTTCGTGGATTATTTCATCCCTTCTGCTCTTTACTTTACTCGACCGCGGAAGGTTTCTCAAATTAGGGTTGACCCTCTCATCCGTCAAAACGTGATGCATTGCTTTCTAAAATGGACAGAGCAGAAGAGAGAAAAAAAAATAAACAAATTACGATTAACAGTCAAGTTATTTAAGTCTCACAAGGAAACGTGTTCCCAGAGGCTAAACTCAGAAAAACGGGCGAAAATTTTACAGGCATAAGAAGATGACTCACAAACACTAACTGTGAAAAAATTAGCTGATGCGGGATTTTATTGGGAGAGGAGTTAATTAATACTGGAAATTGGGTTCTGACGTACCGAACCCATGATTGGTGACCTGTTCTGGTTGGCCGATCTAAACTGCTTCAGGGAATACGCGGCCAGTTCATTTAAGCATTTGACGTTGATGATTAAAAAGGATGATTTTTAGTAATTTTTTTTACAGCTTTTCAACTGTAATTAATTCCACAGCTATTTTTTTTTCGCAGTAAGTGTTTTGTGTGAGTCATCTTCTTATCCCTGTAAAAATTTCCATCCATTTCTGCGAGTTAAGCTTTTGGGAACGTTTTACTTCTAAACATAAATTTATTTGAAATAGGTAAACGTGACAAAATATAAACTGCAAGCTTTTTGACACGTTTTATTTTCATGTTCTTATGGTTATGCCCACAATTTAAACCTTTTCTTCTACTAATACATAAATAAAGACTAACTATAAGCAAATAACTTAATATAAACCTAGACTATATCAGGGGTTTCCAACAGGGGGTCCACCGGGTCATTTGGTGCGACCCGCGAAGCTCCCTGAAACCCCACAAAAAATAGATTTAGAACAGTTTTTAGCATAACTAAAAAAAAAAATTTCCCCGAACCCCCTTTTTCCCTCTTAGATTATGGAGTAGCTTGGTCGTTTTTTTATGGTGAAAATTAAAAATTTGAGGTTTCGAGAGGGAGGTTGTATACCCTGAAATTCTCCCTGAGCGTAGCAAGGGGTCATAAAGGCTTTGGTCAACCTTAGTCAAGATGAAGGGTAAAATGGAGTATCCAAAAATTAGGTAAAACCCTATTTTTAGGAAAATGTTTGTAATTGCTTGAAATTAATTCGGAATAAAGATCATTAATGTGTTTAACAACACTTGTAAATAGTCTGAAATTGACTGAAAATCATTTAACATCTTAAATGTTTAACTTTAAAGACTTGATCCCAAAGGTGCCCCAATATTAAAGGCACTTTTAATTAAATAAAAAAATTAACTGTTTAAAGTTTGTTTACGTACATTACATAATATAATTTATATTACAGCTATCCATGTTAAAATAATATAACATTAAAATCTTTATTCGTTAAAAATTTCAGTTGTTTTTCTTGTGAAATAAGCTTGGAAAATGGGTTATCTCAGTTGGCAATACTTATTTTAAAATATCAGAACTTAACTGTCAAAGAATTAAAAACTCACTTTTTAAATGATAGCTATGCGAATGCCATATAGTCCTCTGTTCGTAACAAAAAAAATATGTTCATCCAATACAATAGTATCTCTCTATTATAAAGCTTCGATAAAAGATCATGCGATTGCGTTTTGCACATTTGGATTGAGGATTGCTATCAAAGGAATATATCCTTCAATTTAAAGACTAATTATTACTTGTGAGGAATGTTTTTTTTTTTGATGTGTCAGAAAAATTAATTGATGTATGACTGAGAAAACCAGACGTTCATCGAGCTATTTAAGGATTGAGTTGCGTTTTTTCAACATCAAACAAAAAAAAGAAAGGCTTTGTAGCGACAAACTATAATTGTTGTCACAATAATTATACAGTAGACTCCGCTTAGTGTGATCACGATTGGCTGAGATTAAACTGATAACATTATCCGATTGATTACAATAAGCGAATTCATATTAAAATGCTGCAAACACTGTAACTAGAGTACTTGCTTAAAAAAAATTATGTAATTGTAATTAATAAATTTAAAAAACATAAAAGCATTAGGAGAAAAAATATATTTTTTTTAATGGCGGGTAATTTTGAACCGTTACAGCTGTATAACTTAAGTCCATTAACCCATATAATGCCGAAGCAGTACTTTGCGTTACCCAGTGGTCACCTGTGGACCGAAGCCACGGAGGTGAAGCACTGTTGCCCACGCCACACACACATTCACACAGGCACAGCCCCTTTTTACAGGGGGGGGGCACATTCATTCATCACACACCCAAGGACAGAAACTAACCACTTGGCCAGTTTAGGGGAAAATATAAAAGTATTCCAATTAATGAAAATAAAATAATCGCTTACTTTGAATACTTATTTATGTAAGCCCCACACCTTCGCGATTCTGTGCTTACTGTCCAGAAATTATGTTTTATTTCGACGATAGGTAAAATAAGGTAGGAAATATATCGAAAATTTTAAAGAAAAAATCTCCATCTCCACCCGTGCAATGCCGGGCATATATCAGCTAGTTTGAAAATACAATTAAGTCCCATTTATAACTATAATTACATTAAGGCTGAGCGCGCACGAGTGACTAAAGTCACGGCGACCAGTATCACTAGTATCAAAAATATCACTAGAAAAGCATAGAGCATTTTCAATCACATGACTTTACCTAACAACGGCCTTAGCATCGTTGTTTTTATCCTCCAGTGATGTCATGTATGCGAATGCTTCTATTGGATGCTTCTATTTCCCGCCCCTAACAACAGCCTTAGCAACGTTGTTTTTGTCTTTGTCACCGTGACAAAAGTCGCCCGTGCGCGCTCGCTCTAATGGTTACGAAAATAAAATTTATAGGTATTCGATAACTCACCCAATTAGATTTTGCTTATCGAAGATAAGAACAATAAAGACTCCTTAGTTAATTCGCATTCACAGATATGCCGATTTGCCATGAAAATCTGATATTGAAATACTGAAAATTGAAAAAAAAATCCCTTGTTTACACTTCATTATTGATTCCTACCAAACAACTGATTGGCATCATGATATTACAGATACAGTGATCTGAGATTAATGTAATCCCTTTAAATCTATTTCTCCCTATATCGAGGGAATTATAAAACATGACGACCCTTTTTTTTGTAGCCAGAGATATTCTGTCTGATATAAAAAAAATCATTAAAGATCATCGGGGTAAGACAGGAAGGGTTGGATACCTTTTTTTTTTTTTTTTTTTTTTTTAATTTCCAAGGTGCCCCTCTCTTATGTTGTTACAAATACTGAAGGTTTTTACTTGCAAATTTTTAGGTCTCTAGACCAATTTTTGACCCCCGTGCACCTCAAAAGTAGTTTTCCTATGTTAAGGTATAGGAAAAATATCTTAATTTTTCATTGTTTTTAATGTAATAATTCAGAACGCTGTCAATATTGAGTTAAAACCTACGTATCACATTTGAGATATCATTGTCCAGGTTGTTCCCTGAGGGTTAAAAACGCATTCTCACCGAGAAAAGAGGAGGTTTGCGGGGGGGGGAGGGGAGCTGGATAAAGGCCACTTGCAGGGCCTGATTTATCATTAGGCCCACTGGGCCAGGGCCTAGGGCAGGGTTGGCTTGATTGGACCCAATTGGGTTGGACCCAATGGGTTTTTTCAAAAAAACCCACCTGAAAAAACCCTCATTTTGGACCCATTTTTGGGTTTTTTCAAGAAAAATCAAGATTTTGGCAGTTTTAATATTGAAGAAAAACATTTAACGAAATAACATACCCAGAGCTACAGTTGAGTGGGTTTTTCCAAAATTTAAACCATGTTTAAAAAATTATGGGTATTTTTTTCATTATTGAATGGGTTTTTTCAAAATTTAGGACGTTTAAAGTTTAAACTTATAGTTAGTTATAAAAAATTAAGGAGGCCTTTTTTTAAAATTTCACAGTGTTTTTTTTTAAGTTAAATAGATTTCTTTTAATATTGAATGGGTTTTTTCAAAGCTTAGGATATTTTTAAAATTTCAGTGGGGTTTTTCAAAGCTGAGGATATTTTTAAAATTTAAGTGGGTTTTTTCAAAGCTTAGGAAGTTTTTAAAATTTCAGTGGGTTTTTTCAAAGTTAGATAAATTGCTTTCAATATTGAATGGGTTTTTTCAAAGTTTAGGATATTTTTAAAATTTAAGTGGGTTTTTTCAAAACTTAGGATATTTTTAAAATTTAAGTGGATTTTTTTTTCAAAGTAAATATATTCTTTTATAATTCAGAGGGTTTTTTCATTATTGAATGTTTTTTTCCCCAAATAATAAGGTGGATTTTAAAAATATGAGTGGTTTTTTTCAAAGTTAAATAGGTTCTTTCATGATTGAATATTTTTTTCTTGGTTTAGAACGTTTTCTTTTAATTAAGTGCGTTTAAAAATTAAACGGATTTTTCCCAAAATGAAGGAACGGTTTTATAGGATGAAATCCAAATTGTTTAATTATATAGTACATTTTGTTGAGGTTTCCCTGGGAACATCAATGACCCTGCGAGTAGTAATCCTTTTACTCTCATGTTATCAAAATAAAAATTATTTTCATTACTGACTGAGAGAAAATATTCTGTTACAACCACACCTGCTGCATTGGCTGTGAGCTAAGGGTAGAGCGAGTGGAGCACTTCTCAAGTTTCTCTTGATGTTGATAGCATTAGAGTAAAATAATAAAAAAATACATATAGGTCTTCTTGTGAGTAGTCTTCGGAACACCTGCTTTTTCTCTAACAGCTTATTAAAATGCAATGTTAATGGTCGTCTCGTACTGTATATTCCTCAAATCAAAGATAGGTTATTGGATGATGCCAGCGAACTGCATAAATGACAATATTTTAGAACGGAAATGCCTTAATAGGGAAGTAAACAGTTGTCAAATCTAACAGTTTTGACCATTAGGAAACATAAATAAAGGTCATAAACAACGATTTTTGATATTTTGAAATTTTTTAAACCATTAATTACTTTTTAATTAATTTTTAAACGTTGCACTCTCAAAAAACGGGGCGGGGCTTCGTGTGACGTCAGGAGTGTCTATGCCGCTCGTCGCCGGTAGATCGCAGTAGAGTATACCATAGGATTTGTATGTAAACAAAAGCTGCCGTTCTGTAATTTACTTCGTTTTTTAATTAGAATTTTTAATTAAAACATGGAACCAGGCTTTGTTAAAGCCCAATCGGACAATCTTCCTGCTGTCACAGTTTTTATGGTGACGGATTGTATTCGGAAATGGTATGATGAGATACCCGAAAGTACAGGATCAAAGCAATTGAGGTGAGTGTATACGTTACATATCTATTTGTTTACACAATCTCTAGTCTTTATTTAAGGTTGCCTTTTCACTCATAATTTTTTAAAAGGATTTGAGTTTGAAAAGGATTGATTTATAAACTGATTTCATTTGCTTATTGTATATAATACCTACCTAAAATGCAGGCTACTAAGGGTTGATACTTACATCAAAATGATCTTCGCAACAGAAAAACACAGTTGTTGGGGATCCCGATTGTTCTCTGCGGCAGACTGACAACCATTTCTTTCTAAGTTTATTTTTGGGTACGCAAAAGAAACTTTTATTAGGAGTGCTAATTGATGTAGAGTTACAATCAGGAACGAAACAATAATAAAAGCGTTTCTTCTTTTTCTGATTGTTATCGGACATTTTAGGAAATTTTAGTCGAAATTTAACGGTGAACGAATATTGATGATACGTAATACGCAAACACGTGAGCTCCGGAGCGGTGAGTGAGTTGCGATGGACAGTCGGTAGACACCCGTGACGTATTGCGCAGTACTGCGTTTTACGCGTTAGCTTCTGCGCACGGGTTTTTTTAATTTTTTAAAAATTAACTAATGATCGGATTTCAAAAATTTCTTCGCTGATGACCTTCGTTTATTAGCGTCTATCCATCAAAATTAAAATTGAAAAATCGTTTACTACTCTATTAACCAACAAATTTCAGTTTGGGCCATCTGGATTGACAGCTGGAATGTTTCCATAACCTTTACCGAACATTTCTATGTTCAACGGTTTGAGATTATGGAAATTTTGATTTTTATGCAGATGATTTTAGTAATGTTAGACAAGACATGTGTGATTTTTTTTTTACTGTCAATTTCTTTTTTTCTTCTTTGTGACTGTAAATTAAATATTCAGCTCATTGACTACCGATCAACCTTGATCTATTCTACTACTTCATTTTAAGGGAAAAAATACAAGCAGTTGTTAATCCATTAAACCTTTCTTTCAGTCTTTGTAAAAATATTAACAGCTTTTGGCGCCGTTCTTTCCCATTTGAAATGCGAACTGTGAAGACTTTCCATTCTTTTTTTACTCACAATGATATAGATGGTGTTTGATTTTATCAAATAAATACCCATTAATTAATTTTTATCCTTATGTAATGATTAATGTTCTGAATGAAATTGAATTATTTTCTAACGTACCGTCAGAACACGAAAGGAAAATAAAAACCATAAAATAGACTCATTAAATCAAGGTTTACCGATATAAGGTTTATGAACCTCCATTTACAAAAAAAAACTCCTTGCAGCTAAAAATTAACATAACTAAATTAAAATGAATTTTTGTCTGTTTTGTTTGGAGAAAAGTTTAAATATAAATTACTATAATTAGTAATTTATATTTTCAGAATTATTTTGAAAAGGAGTGGATGGTATAAAAAGGTAGTGGATGGTATAAAAATTGCGCGATCCAGAAAATCCAATGTTTTGTTTTTCCAAGACTTTTTTTAAAGATATCTCCCGAACGCATCGTCGCATCGCTTAATGCAAACTATATCCGTAAACTACTCGTACTTATGTATTAGAAAACATGATTTTTCTGAACCGGAAAATAATTTATTTTGGGCGGGAAAAATAAATTTCAAACGCCCCCTCCAAAATTAATGTCTTTTTGTAACGCACCTATAAGAGGCAAACATAGTGAAAAATCACGAAAGTGATATCAAAACTTTGGTAGAAATAAAAGAAATTCCCTTTCTTCTTTGTCTGCCCAACTTAGCCAAAAAGCAGAGTTATTCTCATAAAGAACCAGTAGGCTTCTTTTGTGTTTATAAATTCCTGGAAGACGTAAGAATCACCATGGCTACCAGAATTTCAGGAAAAAGCTTACCCTATTGGTCAAATACAATATAAAAATTTCAGAAAAAATTTACCTGAATAATTAATATCAGTTAACATGCTTTTATTAGACTTGTGTTTTTGACTCGATATCCAAACTTTTTTCCACAACTCGAATAACCCACTTAATATGCATGAAATGGCACGGAAATTCTTAAGGATGTATATTTTTAAATCCTCTTTAAGAATATGTCACCGAAAAAATTATTTAATTGAGGTAAATGGGTCTAAAATGAAAAATACGGACATATTACGCACGGCTATAGACCCCTTAATTATTCTTCAACCATCTTCAAATTCCATATTCTATAATATGAAAAGACACACTTTAAGGAAAAGGTCATTTACCCGGTGAAAATCGTTTAAATCCAACCTTTTTGCTTAAAGCTACCCAATGCGCAATCCCCCCCCTAATACACACGCGAGGTCAATAAAAGCCCTGCAGATCCCATACGGCATTCGAGACTAAAATTTTTATAGGGTTCTGGTTCTGGTGACACTAGTTTCCTATTAGAATGCAACGTCGAAATAATTAAAAAAATTGTTGCAAAATTGGCCTTAAATTTAACATTAGCACTAAAAATTTAGCCAGTTCAAATCGATTACTCAGATAAAGTTAAGTTTTCAGGAAATATTTTTACTGTGGGGCTGTTCAAATATTACGTAAGCAAGTTTTTGGTTATTTTTTACCCCCTCCCCCTTGTCAGCAAAAATAAGTAAACCGCAAACCACCTCTCATAATTACATAAGAAACCTGTCAGACCCTCCCCCTTTGTTCTTTTTTTGTATGAAATCTTTAGTAATGCTTAGATTTCTGTAATTCATTGTTCTCCATGAACACTAACCTATCATTGAAACTTTCCTTGTGAAAAATGATGCTTTTAATTTTTTTCCTAGTTCAGTTTTTCTTTAAGAAATTTATTTTTGGTTGAATTTTGAAATTATTTATCCACGAGAAACACGAGAATTTAAAAAATGCAGTCTACCAGAAAAAAAGAGTTGTGATTTGGCTTTGCTATTATTGAAATAAAAGCGGGTAAACATCTGCTGTTTCTTATTTCTTTTCTTTCTAATCTTTTAAAAGTTTGTGATTGGTCTGAGTCATAGAGGGTGGGGTGACCATGTGACCAGTTTCGTAGAAGTAGGGAAGGAAGGATATCAGATGCCTCAAGGGCAGATGAGGTTCGCTCTTTTTCTTAAATTTTGATATGGTTTTCAATCGTTCAAGTTCGTAGTAAAGTAACTAAATATCAATGCTAGTTTCTTCAACTACGAGGACCCAAATGTGATCAGGTAGGGTGATATTTATAATTTATATTACAATTATCATCCAGTTAAATTGAATAGTATGTAATTAAATTTAAAAATTATAAATCTTAATTTTACTATTTATACTCTTTTTATTAACATATGTAAAGAATATAAATCATAATTAATAGAGAAACTTTAATAAAAGTGAAACTTAACATAATAAGAAAAATTTGAGAAAAAATTACTCCTAAGCTTATTGTTACATTTGATCTCATAGCATTGGTAAATGAACACTTTAAAATAAAAATAAAAACATTATTTTTTAGAAAACTGACGAACTTTGAAAAAACCCACTTAACTATGGAAAAACTGATACTATTTTGACAGAAAACATTTAACATAGAAAGAACTCACTAAAATTTGAAAAAACCCACTTACGATATAGAAGAAAACCACTTAATTTTGAAAAAACCCACACTTTTTCTGAAAAAACCCAGTTTTATATGGGTTTTTTCAGGGTTTTATTGAAAAAACCCGAAAAAACCCAACCCACTTGGGTTTTTTTAAAAAAACCCGGGTTTTTGCCAACCCTGGCCTAGGGGCACCACAATTTGGAGGCCCCCTAATTTTAAAAAGTTGACAAAAATTTGTAGTAGAAATAACTTTTTATACTTCCTAGAATGCCTTTTTCATTCCTTTTTTAAATCGAAAATAAAAAATCAAACCTTTTAGCAACGTGTTGTTGTTTCTTATGCCACTTGGAATATCCAAGCTTTATCCGCAAAGCGTACAGGATTTAAGGCAAAGGGGGTGCGGCTCCTGAGAAAGTGAGGCCCATGAAATGGCAGGAATCCGACTTATGCCTCGGATGATAGATATCGCCACCATCTATCGCCACCTCCACAATTTTGCCATGTCTCTGAAGGGGGGGGAATAGTCTCCAGACACCTGGACCCGTGGTAAACTGCACCATGACGCATGACGGTACCACAGGACTTTCGGACCCACAGATTTAACGAGCACGTACTCCGCTTATACTCGATGGGTTTTCAGCGGTGTCGGGAATCGAACCCGGGACCCTCCGATCCCGAAGCCGATGCCTCCACTAGGCTCCCCACGGCCGTCCTTCTAGCAATGTAAAAAACTTGAAAGATAACCGAGAACGTGTCTGCCCCTGACTCCCTGACGATAGTGAATTTTTACACTAAGCAAACAATTACTTTTCACGCTTCTACATTTATATAACATCTAATGTGGCAACGGGGGGCCTCCTTCCGGTATGTTGGGCCTAGTGTTCCAAATTTTCTAAATCGGGCCCTGGCCACTTGAGTGTTTTATTGAACCTTTTTTCTAAGGTGTCAACCTCTATCCTGTTATTAGTAAAAAATGAATGTTTATTAAATTTCAGCTCATTTGTTTTGATATCCGCCCACTTCTATTAACTGATTTCCTATATAACCCAATGCATATTATGCAGTGCACTTTTAACCCTCAGGGAACATCCCCCAGTAGGTGCCATTTAATGTTTTTCCTATAAAGACCTTGAAACGACGATATCCCAAAGATGGTACATTGGTTTTGTTTTAACTCAATATTGGCAGCGTCCAGGCTTATTAAATTAAAAACAACGAAAATTAAGATATTTTCAGTATTTTTCCTATACCTTAACATTGGAAAACTACTCTTGGGGTGCGCGGGGGTCAAAAATTCAATTGTGCGGAAATCTATTGCTAAATACCTACTACGTCAAAACATGGCCCACTTAATTGTGAAAACTCTCTATAATAAATAAATATAATAATTACTAGGACGTTGCGGTATGAATAACACAGAGTCGATTTCACAAATGCTTGACTGAGTTTTCTAAAGTCATACACATCAGGAAAAAGACAAACTATCTACAACTTTTTTTTTGCCACTGTCATCACGTGTCGATTCACGATGATTTGCGTTATGGCTTGAGGCCGAGAGTATTTAAACTGAAGCCGAGGGTAGCCATAATATTTTTTGAAGCTGAAGCAGAAACACTTCAAGATGGACAATGGAGGTAGAGTAACTTAATTTTTTTTTTGAGGATTCTATTCAGCAATTTTATTTTTTTTTATACGAGTTTTTTCGAAAGTCCTTTCAAAAGTCTTTTTATTTGGAAACATCGGTTTTTAGGTTCATTAGGTTTGTTTTTTTAACAACTCACAAAAATTTGAAATCTGTGAGCTCATGGGCGAGCTGTGGCTCCTTTGGGATGTATTTGCGATGAGGGAATTGCACATTTTTTTTTAAATTTTATTATGATAGAGGATGAAAATCCATGAAATATGACGTAAAAATTATTGAAATCGGAAAACTATTCCCCCAAGATATTAATTTTTAAAATGTCGTTTCCAGTATTGGCGGGAAAAACAGTAATTTCGCTATGGCTGCTGTGTGACGTCACAGCGCTTGGACCCACTTGGACCCGCTATGTTATTGTATGCTTAGCTTGCTTCATTCTGCTATTCTTCACAAAGTTTTAGCTAAAAAACTATGATATTTTAAAGACACATACAAATATTTTTTATCAAAAGATTGGCGTTTTGTTTTTCAAAAAATATTAATTGGTTTTGGAAATATTAGGATTCAAAGTTTTAATTTTTTCTTTTTCTCGCCGTTCACTAGAGAAACAGACGAGTTTTATTGGCCTCACAACTCGGACGAGTGACGTCACATTTTCCGCCACCTTTGACGTCACATGCAAAACGACGCCATTATTTATATTTTTGACTTCTTAACACTGAACAAGGAAAATTCGTGTTTTTGTTATTAACATTAATGTATCGATGTAAAAACATACGCCGTGATATTAATTTTCAATGGCTATCGCTATTCAAATCAGAGTTTAATAAGTAGAAATCTGAAATAAGCATAAAGTATCAAAAATGTCTTTTAATTTAACAAAATTGATGTAACAACAAACAAAAACGTGATGCCATCTGAGAAAAATGTAAAAATACAAATCAGAAGAATTAACTAGAACTTAGTGCTACTAGTGCATTTCCCTCAACAATAAATATAATGCTTGATTCTCATCAGTTTAATCTTATAATAAATTAAAGAATTTAGTGTAATTAAACAAATTGTTTACTGTTGGAAAAATTCGAAAATTCAATGATTTGTTTTAATTTTTAATAGATTTTACTTTTTATTTTACTAGTGAATTTTTTTATTTTCCTAGATAAACTTAATATTGTGAGAAAAACCTACATGACATGCATTCATTATTTGCAAACTGAACTAAAAGCCATGTTAGTCCTAAGGCTAAAAAAATGAATGAAAATACAAAAAAACTGTACAAAAGGGACAAAATTTTGATTCTAAACGATAGATTTTGAGTTTCCAGAACAGTATTATCAGCCTTGAAGGCATACATAACGCGAGGAGTTAAGAAAGTAAGTTTTTATGCTCCATAGACTTAACATGGGAAATTTAGCGATTTTCCGCCACCTTTGACGTCACAGTGACGTAGTTGTCAGGCTTTGTATATAGAGGGTTTTGGTTTTATGCGTGTTTTGGTTTTTTGATAAGCCTGATTTCTTTTATTTTCAACAATTCACTAGTTTCGACGGCGCTGTGACGTCAAATCCCGTTTTTTGATCACATGACTTTACTAGTGTTTTGGCAAGAATAAAATCGAATTTTAAGTTATTTAAAACATATTTTTGAACTTAAAAATCTGATATTTGAGAGTTTTAAACTATAACGTATCAAAAAAGTGTAAAATTAAGCAACCTAACAACGCAAGGGCCTAACAACGGCCTTAGCAACGTTATTTTTATCCTCCAGTGATGTGATGTGCGAATGCTTCATTGGATGCTTCTATTTCCCGCCCCCTAACAACAGCCTTAGCAATGTTGTTTTTGTCTTTGTCACCGCGTGACAAAAGTCGCCCGTGCGCGCTCGCCCTTAGTTTTTAATTAACTTTCTTATTTTGCCGTTAAGAACACTCTGTAAGTAGTCTCAATTGATTTAGCACGGCCACTTTACTTTGGGAATATCTTTTTTCCATGACCCTATGAAACGTTGTTTCCAAATAAAAGCCATGAAATGGACTTTTGAAAAACCCTGATAAGTATTTTAACGATTCTTAAGCTAATAATAAAAATTAAATCATGTTTATTGCATACAAATATAATAACACATAGAAATTGTTATCTTTTGTCATAAAAATTATATTTTCTTTTTAAAAGATAAATTTTATAACTTGAATTTAATGCAATAAAAACTTTGGTTGAAAAAAAAGCGCAATCTAATTTATACGAATTTCCACGGAACTTTTAGGATCAATTGGACCAAATTTAACGCTTTAGAAAATTACCCTAATTTATATCAATATTCAATCCCTTAACATAATACTTAGGGTTCAGATTACATTAGTTGATTAAATCATGCTTAAATCTTGGATGTTATTTTTTAATGTATAACATAAATATTATTTTAGTTGTAGAAATTTACCTGTTGATTGTTTAAATGAATTTTTCTTTTTCATGAATGGGAGATATTTGTAATTTTTTACAATTGAATCGTCAGTTTTAAAAAGGGAATAAGTCCAAAAAATGACAAATTGACTTTTTGTGCGCAAAAAAATCTCCAAGCTTCTATCTACAAATGAGTACAAAGAGGAAAAAAATAACTACCCCCTAATCGGCAGATACAGCCCCTTGAATTTGCGAAATCGATGTCCATTCATTGTATTTTTTGATTAAATTTGAAATTTAATTTAATTTGTCTTTCTTTTCTTATTCTTTGGCCTGTAAACTTACCCAAAATAAAATTTCATTTGAATTTAAAAGCGTTTTTTCTTTTTTTAAACCAATGTATATTTGACTCCAGTGATATTCACTTACTCCATTGATAGTGCCTTAATGACCCAGTTTTATAGTAATTTTTAATTTTATTCATCTTAGTCCTTCTGTCTTTCACTTTTGTACCGTGAACTAAGCAGAAATATAATTTAATTGTCAATTTAAGTGGTTTTTAAGATTTTTGTTCAGCTGATATTTCAATAAGGTTTAAGAAGGGAATAAGTCCATCCTCTTTTTTTAACTGTAAAACCTTTTTAAATACACTTATAAATTTTTTGATGATTGTTCTGCATTCTTAAAAGTGCCATGAATTTCCTGTAAAAATTTGGTGGCTGTAGGATAAAAATTCCTTTACTTATACAATTTTTTTTCGATTTTCTCAAAACTTCGATTTTGGACTTATTTCCTTCTTGTAACTGACGATTCAATTATTGTTGCTTCTATAAAATTCTGGTGAAGACACTGACATGTTAAAATTTTTATATTGTAAACAACTTATTCTATTCTAACCGGTGGTGTTATTTTTCACAGTGGAACATAAAAACCGCAAAAATGTGGGAGATACAGTAACGGATTCTTTGAACGAAACTCTTCAAAAGTTTACAGAAATGGAGGTGAGGTTTTAAAAAAAAATTCTGCTTCACTGATTTTAGTGTTAATATCTTTTGAGATAACAATCTTAGTATCACATATTGTTTGTGCAAAAGATAGAGAATGGAATTTTTAAAGTAACATTTCACTCAAAGGAGTCCTTAACTTATAATCCTCTACCTTGGCTTCATCAAAAATAAGATTGTTTCTTAATCTTAAAAATAAAATTCAATATAATTTTATGAAAAAATAAATCTGAGAAAATATAAATGGATATTTTTTTTTCAGAAAAGCGATACGTCCTTCTTCGTGGGGGATTTAGCAGATGTTTTATTCAAGGCTAAGTACTGGAAAAAGAAGCTACCGAGAGTAAAAGTATTTTATGGTGAGTTCGCTTATAGTTTTACATCTTTTGTATCCTTGAAAAGCAGTCAAAAATTAAAATATTGTGCTTTTCAGCTGTCAAAAGCAATTGCGACCCCACTTTGCTCAAGTTCCTTACTGCCATCGGTTACGGCTTCGACTGTGCAAGCAAAGTAAGTTAAATTTGTCGAGTATAAAATAAATTTCTTCCAAGTAAATTTAATAATTATTGTATAAAGTGCTACTTTTATTACTACCAGGGTTGAAAAACCATGTTTTTATTAAAAAACAAAGAACCTGTTTTAAACCAGGGGTTTTCAACTTACAAGTATTAAAGCAGGGCCGTAACCAGACTTTTGTTTCGGGGGGGGGGGGGCGATTTGCGCCTTAAAATAGTGTTTTAACTCTATTTGATACCTTTTAAGTTACACCAAAGAAGGACTACTCCTTGCAGGTCACAAAATTTTCCAAGGAAAAACAGCACATTACAAATTTCAAAACTTCAAGAGGGATTTCTATGTTTTTAAACATGTTTAAAACACCTGTTTTAAGCACGGCAACCCTGGCATTATTGAAAAGTTTATTTTGTCCTCAGGGTGAGATTGAGGACGTTTTACGAGCCGGTGCCAATCCCTGTGACATAATCTACGCCAACCCTGTCAAGTCAATCAGCCACCTACGCTACGCAAAGGCAGTCGGTGTCGACCTCATGACGTTCGACTCCGAATCCGAACTCCACAAAATTAAGCAGATCTTCCCATCAGCCAGGTAAGCGCTAGAGACCCTCTTTTTTTACAATACAATTTATTTATTTATTTACAATCAGCAAATAAAGCAAAAAAATATTAACATCACCGGGGATAGCATGTACAGAGACTGGACAAAAGTGATGTTAAAAATCGTGTAGGGAGAGCTAAAATGTTTACAGGTAGGAGTTTCGGCTCGTTGGTATTTATTCCAAATGGGGGTTCACAATTAAATTTTGAAAATACAAATAATTAAAAATATCATCATAATTAGAACAGAAGAGGGGATGGAAGCTCATCCTGAATAAGCCGCAAGTCGGAATAGATTTTTATTAGCATTTCATTAATGTTATTTTTGACTTATTTCGAATTTTTTTTTCATTTTTATCGGGGGTCACGTGTTCCTATGGACGAGGCGCCATTGGGTAGGATATTCAAGGTTTATCCGAAGAGGTTTAAAAGGAGGATTGCTCCTTGTATGTTGCTGAATTTTCAAGGGAGATACAGTATAAAAATTTATGTCAAAAATTCTGGGGGGGGGGGAGGTTGAACCCTTAACCTCTCCCTTGAATACGGCCTTGTCCTTAACAGTACCCTGAGAATATTTTTTAAAATTTTTAATATTATTGTTTTGACTTTTGACTTTAATTGCATATTATGTGGGCTTATAAAGTAGAACCTTAACCCTGAAAAAAAAGTTGGATTTTGAAACCCAGAATTTAAAAAAATCAATTTTTTAAAAATTTTTGACCATTTTTTAAAGCCCTAAGGCTTTTTTAATTGTGCATATTTTTATAATTTTTTTTCATTTTTAGATTTGTTATATCATACTACGTAAAACTGTGCATGGATTTATTTTTAGTATTATTACTTTATTTTGTAGAAATTTTTATGTACTAAAAACCAAAAAAACCCTAAAAAATTCAACATTTTTGACTTTAATGTTATTTTTAAAAAAATTTAACCTTGTTAATAGAGCTAAACCCATGCACAGTTCTATAATACATATATTTCAGAACATATATACAAATTTTCAGACTTATATTTCATTTACACAAAAAGCCTAAGGAATTCAAAGTATTGTAAATGCACAAAAATACAACATGGAGAAAATTCAACTTAAAGTTTGCGTTCCTTCTGTTTAGACCTCGGACTCGCATCAGAAAAAAGGATATAACTCTATAAATTATTAAGATAAAGCTTTGAAATTTTGAAGACACATTTAGAAGGATCCATGGTATGGATTAAGTCAATAAAAATATTTTTGATATTTTGATGATTTTTAGGGTACTGTATCCCCTTAACGCATTGGAATTAATTGCTTTATTTGAGTGTCTATCTATCTATGGGCCGTCCATAAATGACGCCACGCTTAGAGGGAGTTCATCAATCTGTGACCCTTTGTGAGAAGGGGGAAGGTGATTTCAAGAATTGTGATATCACACATTGAAAATCAAAAATAAAACTAAATAAAAAATATTTCTGGAAAATGTAGCTTAAATGACATTATTATAAGATTCATACCAACGAAATACATAACATAAAACAAGTTCCTTTTGAACTTATATGGTGGGGTGCACTTAAATTTCAATAAAAACATCGGGCCCCAAATTCTTACCAATCTTATTATTGGTAGCAGTCCGTGACGTGACAAAAGGGGGGGGGGGACGGGGTATGGTGAAGTGTGACACTTTGTGACGTAGGAGGGAGGGGTAAAAAATGTTGAAAAAAAGTGTGAAATCATCTATGGATGGCCCCTATACTTAAATGACCCTTTTCTTTTTTCGTTGCGTAGGTTGGTGATCCGGATCAAGACCCCCGTGGTCCCCTGCGGCTTCCCTTTGAGCGACAAATTCGGCTGTGATATGGAAGAGGTGAAGCCCCTCCTACAGCTGGCACGGTCACTCCACCTAGCGGTGGTCGGTGTCAGGTAAGGCTCTCACTTTTAACACAGGGTTCAAAAGCATGCACATTTTGCCTCGAATTTTACAAGGAGGAGTACCAAGGTCGTTATGGCGGCTTTACACCACGCGATTTGCTACAGCCGCAGAAACTCAGCGACAGTTTACGAGGCTTCCTATTGGTTCTTTCGAATCGCGGCTGTCACAATAAATTGCAGCTGTGGCTGTCGCAAATCGCGTGGTGTAAAGCCGCGATTAGACCTTCAAACTCCAGAATAACCGTGAGACGGACTTTTCATACACCCTGTATTTAAACATATTATTATTAGTTCATCTCATCTTATGATGTTTATGTTCTAGCTTCCACGTAGGCAGCCAGTTGGAACAACCCGATGCGTTCGTGAATGCCATCCGGTTGGCCCGCGAAGTCGTGTACACGGCCGAAGAAGTGGGATACCGTTTTGAGATCTTCGACATCGGAGGGGGATTCCATGGAGCTTCCGGAACACTACATACCTTCGATGAGGTGAGAGCTTCTGTGGTGCAGTTACTGTTTGTCTATCACAAGCTGAGCTCTCGGTTACATTTCTGTTGCCAAGGAAACATGACTCTCCTCATTTTCAACGGGGGAAATTGTTGCATTGAATCACTAGTCTTCTATGTTTATTATTTTAACAGTTCACTAATTCCAGCCTCTAACATATGTGTAGAACTACATCAATTCCGAGAAGAAAACCGTGCTTGTGATCGACAAAAATTCTGCCAATAATCCTCCGTCGGCTTTAATCCCCGCCAAATCATAATATGGTTTATCCCTATTTAAAATGAACCGGTCTTATTTCTATAGCAACCTCCACAAACAGACATCTAGGCGAGGGCTCATCTTGTGGTAGAGAGACAGTATAGAGTGTTTTCAGGTGACGTCACAACCGGTTATTTTCTTTTAACTGTGTACCTTCTGTAGGGCTTTTAACTGTTGCTAAGGCCGTTGTTTATCTGTTGCTAAGGCGGTTTTTAGGTATGTGATCACGTGATTGCAAATGCTCCAATAGAAGAATTCCACGGCCAGTCATTTTCTGTAACTGTTAACCTCTGTAGGGCAAAAAACTGTAACATTTCTGTTGCTAAGGCCGTTGTTAGGTCCGAGTCATGTGATTGAAAATGCTCTATACAGGATTATGATAGCTAAATTTTAGATATTTTCTCTTATCAACTTTGTGCACTTGGATATGTGTAAACTGAATGGAAATGCAATGAAACAAGTTATGCCCCTTTAAATCTTAAGTGAAACAAATTCCCTGTTTCAAACGGACGATTCATACAATAAATCTCTCCGTATTTCAGATGGCTGACTATACTAATGAAGCATTGGACGAATGTTTTCCCGAAGGGTGCGAAATGCAAATCATAGCCGAACCGGGATATTACATCACCACATCCGCTTATGTGCTGTGTACGAAGATTATAGGAAAAAAGGTTAAAAAGACCCACCAAAATGGTAATTAATTTGTATATTTCAAAGTTTTATGTTTGTTGGAAATTACTACTGATGATCCTTTCCAAAAAGTAATTTTAGGGGGAAGTAATAAAAAATATTGAAAAATTATATCTTGTAATATTATTTTTTTAGCTTTTGCGATCGGGGTCTTTCATATTCGTATTTCTTTATTGTTTGCAGGTCGTCTTAGAAAGCTCTGTCACTATCATATGAACGAGGGACAAAGTTTATCTTTTACATTTCTATTGATACCCGACTTCCACAGAACTGGATTTGGAATGGCTCCATTATTGGTAAAGCTATTTATCTCTAAGGAAATATTTAATTATGCGGAAGTTTAATATAGGTATTTTAAAGGGTAATGGGTTAATGACAATATTCTATTGTATTGGATGCAAGTAAAATACCTATACCTTGTAATTTATACTGTCGCGGAGGAATAAAAAATGGATTTTAAATTTTTCAATGTTAAGTTTTTTTATATAAGGGAATAATTTTATAACAGTATGGGCTGCCGCAAAGTTCCGAAAAGTTAGGGAAACCACTACACTGAACCATGAAAAAAGAGAGTTTTTTAGCTTCTGTACGTGTAAGGGCTGGAACACACTGGGCGACTAGAGTCATTTGAAGTGGTTAAGATCCTCATCAAACGGTGGGAAGAAAGAAGGGGACTTGAGAGAAGAATAGACTACTCCTGTGGATGAAGAAAACGAGTGTCATTCTTTCACTTCCAACCGCCATCTCTTAACGTGCTTGTGATATAACTATTTTTAAAACAGAATTGAAACTTACGGGAAGTTTTAGCCTAGAGTAGTCAGTGCATCTCCCCTCAAGTCCCCTTCTTTCTTGTTTCATGAAGATCTTAACGACTTCCAGCGACTCTAGTCGCCCAGTGTGTTCCCAGCCCTAAAGGCGGAAACACACTGATCCCTGTGCCGCCAGTCTGACATGGTTTTGTTCATTTAAGCGTCCAGTTTGGAAAGTCAGTGTGATTTACTCGAACAGGGCCGTAGTCCCCTCCTCAAAACTGCAAAGGGAACCCCAGCAACGAGTTCGTATACAACCCCTCAATATACGAGTGATGAGATATGATACGAAATCCCATTCCCGCAGTAGGACGTATAGTGTAGGTCCACCTTCAGGGTAAGGTCACCCTGTTTTTCAGGATGGTATTAGTTCAGAAAATCTGCCCTTTCTCCCCATTCAATGACCCCTCCAACAATAGCGAAGAAGACCGAAGTCACCTAATTAGCAGACCCCCGAGTGATTTCTCTCTCCTCCCCGAGGCCTCTCTTTTGTTGGAGGGGAGGGAGAAGGGGGTTGTCTGCTGTTTTCCTATTGTCCGATAACCAGAAACAGCAGATTTTTTGAACAGATACCATCCTGAAAAACAGGGTGACCGTACCCTAACGACTTCGAGCGACTCTAGTCGCCCAGTATGTTCCAGCCCTAAAGCAGACTAACATCACGCTGATCCCCCCTCCTCAAAACCGAAAATGGAACCCCCAGCCTAGATAGTTCGTATACGACCCCTCAATAGAGCATTTTCATGATGACTCGGACCTTAGCAACGTTGTTCCTGTCCTCCACGTCGTCAAGTCTGACGTCATGTGCGAATGCTTCTATTGGAGCATTTGCGATCACAAGACCTAACAACCTCTGTAGCAACGGGTTAACAACAGCCTTCGCGACGTTGTTCTTGTCCTCCACGTCGTCAAGTGCGAATGCTCTATATACGAGATATATGACATCCCATTCTTGCAGTAGGACGTGGTGTTGATCCACCTTTACATATTGTCTCTTTGCAGAGCCCTGGGGAAGCCGCGCGTCGCGAGAAAGCGACGTGCAAGCTGTGGGGCGTGACGTGCAGCAACCTGGACTGCATTCTGGGGGAGTGGGAGCAATCCCCCGAGATGGAAGAGGGAGAGCACTTCGTCTTCTTCAACATGGGCAGCTACTCGCGTTGCCTGGCCAACCGATTCAACGGATTCGACCATCCCAAGGTTTTCCACGTCTTCTCCGAACACAGCAGGCGAGTGTGACGTTTACACGTTTACTCTCAGCACTGTAAAAAATATACGGCACGTTATACCATAAAGTGGTGGAAAGAAATTGCCACCATAGTCACTAGTGGTACTTCCCAAAGAGTACTAGAACAGAGAGTCCACGGCCATAGGCCGTAATGGAAATCGAAAAAGCAAGAAATATTGAACAGGTTGGGGGAATTTTGGCGCTGGGATCGCGTCACGTCACGAGAGGCGGAGAAAAAACTTGATCCTCCAATAGCCCTCCGAAAGGACAGATTGAATGAACACGTCACGGCCAATCACAGCTTTGTGACCACCGAAATGTACTGTCTACCTCTCTGTCAATCATTGAGTTTTTCGTGCTACCCTCACACCTGTACAGAATTTGAAAATAGCCTTGTGGGCCCTCTGTTAGGATATTTCTCTGTGGTATCTCCTTTCGAGCCTAGGTGGGAAGTCCCTCTGTATCGCGGTGTAACATCTCTCATTGGGTGGCAATTTCTTTACACCACTTTACGGTGTAACGTGCCCTATTTTTTTAAAGGGGTGGGGTTTAGAGGTTCAAACCCCTCCCGAAATTTGGACATCCATTTTTATACTGTCAAAAACATAATGTGACTCACAAGGAGCGGATTAACCCAAAGGGCTCAAAATGAGTAAAAACACAACTTTTAAGGGTGAAAATTCAAAATATTTTTCTTGGGAAGACCCCATAACTCCCTAAGATCTTTTATGTACTGTTTTTTCTAGAGAATTCTGCGACTTACATGGAATGATCCTCATTTTGTGTAACATAAAAGGTCTAAAAAATGAACTAAAACTCTATTTTAAAGGGGGAATTTCCAAACTTTTTCTGGAGTAGGACTCCCGAACCCCCTCGAAATTTAGCCGTTTATTATATTACACGGTTTTTCCCTTGCTTATACTAATACTATTTAACTCTGCAGCTTTAAATGAGCAGTGCTCTTTCGGTGCAATCCAAAAGGTAAATGAGCTAAAACACTATTTTGAGGGGCAAACTTAAGTTAAGTGCACCAAAATTAAAATCTTTAAGCAATAAAAAAGTACTCGTAAGGATGTATCACACATAATCTGATCGTTCGTTCTTCTCGTAGGTACGAGACGGAGGGGGACCTTCCTTTAAACGACTTCTTAATGGACCTCAGTGAAGAACAACTCACAGCTTTTCAAGAAATCAAAGAATTCGTCAGATCCGGCAAATGCAACAACGTGTAGTAGAGGTTAATACTCAATTCCAGAACATTCATGTGTCCACGAAAAAAGGATGAACTATTAGAATCTGGATTACACCAACATATTTACCTGCATACTCTCTTATAGAACTGTTCAAATTATTACATCAGCATGTCTCTGTGGCAACTTTTAAAATGAGTGGTCACAAAAATATTGTATTTTTTTATTAAAAAAAATATCTTGTGAAATAAATTATTTCGAAGAGTCAAATTTGTTATGAAATTATAAACCTCCTTAACATTTTAAATTAATACACGAGCTCACTTAGTGAGCCGCAAAAAACGAAAGAATATCTTCAATAAACGTGTCTGATTGAACCAAGTAAAACTTCGAAAAAATAAAACTTTAAGACTTAATAATTGAAGTTTGAAGAAAGGAATAAGTCCAAAAACGAAGTTTTGAGAAAATCGGGAAAAAAGCTGTATAAGTAATGGAATTTTTATCCTATAGCCACTAAATTTTTACAGGAAATTCATGACACAGAAAAATCATTGAAAAAATTATAAGTGTATTTAAAAATGTTTCACAGTTAAATAAAGATGATGGACTTATTCCCTTCTTCAACCTTATGAAATTTCAACTGAAGAAAAATCTTAAAAACCATTTAAATTTAAATTGTATTTCTGCTTAGTTCACAGCAGAAAAGTGAGAAATAGAAAGATACTAAAACAAATAAAATTCAAAATTATTATGAAACTGAGTCATTATCAGTATCAATGGAACAAGAGAATATGAATGGAGTCGAACATTCCCTGTATAAAAAAAAGTTAAAAATAAATTAAAAGAAAATTTTATTTTGGATAAGTTTACAGGCCAAAGAATAAGAAAAGAAAGACAAATTAAGATAAATTTCAAATTTAATCAAAAAATACAATGAATGGACATTGATTTTGTAAATTCAATGGGCCATATCTGCCTATAGGGGGTAGTTATTTTTCCCTCCTTACACTCATGTGTAGAGCGAAGCTTGGATATTTTTTTACGCACAAAAAGTCAATTTGCCATTTTCTAGATTCAATTTCACTCAAAATTCAGACACCGCGCTGGGAACTACTTTGTTTGATTTGTTTCCCCAGGGTCAAGTAACGCTGCAGTCTAGTATAGTGCTGATGGCTTAAAAAAACGCTTAGTTTATTCGGAAAGCCCCTAGTCGGCAATCATCAGAGAAACCGAGAACTCAGCACCCAGATATCCTCGCGATAAGAGTAGGGATGTCACGATTCCTTCGAATCGATCCCAGAATCGATTCCTTCGATTCTTGATATTGATTCCGTGCCTTCAATTCCAAGCTTTTGATTCCTAATTCGATTCCTTCACAAAATTTGATAACTGACTGTTGCGATTCAGTTTAGACTTGCCCTAGTAGGGATGTCACGAATCTTTCGATTCGATTCCGTGCCTTCGATTGTAACACGGGATCGATTCCGAGCTTTTGATTCCTAATTCGATTCCGGAATTGATTCCGTCACAAAATTTGACGTCCTTTAGATAAGGGAAAAAAGCTCATTGCTCCTTCGATCAACCTGTTGCAGTTGAAGAAAAAGATGCTCAAGACGATGTTGTTGGGGTGTTCCTTTCTGACGTCATTCATGCTCCTATCCCAGACATGCCCCTCTCCCCAGGAAATCCACCCTTGCGTCTGCAGGGCGTTACCCGCCCCCTCAACCACCTTCTGCAATAATATCAGGGACGTGCACACCCTGAATAGGATATTCCGAGACTCCCTCGACCACCCCATGCGCAAGCTGATGATTGATCATTCGCATTTCAGCTTCTTCCCGGTGGATGCGTTGAAGAACAAGAGCATCGAGCAGTTGGAGATAGAGGGCAATACAGTGATGGGGAATCTGTTCGACAGGATCCCGGAAGAGAACAACAAGTTGCACAGGCTCCAACTGTACAACGTCAAGCTTTTGAGGAGAGTCGACTGGAGGGTATGTACGTTGGACCACGGCTTACTAGATACTATACAGGCTAGCCGAGTTTTGAATAATGAAAACCATTTAGTGGGGTCGCTTATGTCATGTTTCGAAAAATTTTTGGCAGAAGCTTAGTGAGTGGTATCATTCGATTTGTAATGACGTCTACATTAACGTGGTACCGGGTGTTTTTTCCGAATTCCGTGCAGGGGGTATCTATGACGTCATGAATGCAAGATGGCCGCCGCAGGAAAAAAGCTGTAAATGGCGATCTAGGGATGTTATCGGAACTATTTTTGGACAAAAAGCTCAGAAATATATATTTTTATCGAATAGCTACAAAAATAAGCTTCTAAATCGGTTAAAAATAGCGTTTATGACGTCATAACCAAAAAATGCCTATTTTCACCAAAAATACAGTATTTTGTCATGTAATACTTTAAATAGATGCTGTTTTCAACGTGAATGTAATGAAAATATGTTCATAATAAAAAAACCAACAATGAAAATTTCATTGGTGGTCACAAAAGGCGGATATGACGTCAGAAATCCAAAATGGCTGCCACATAGAATATTTTTTTAAATTTTTTTATTCAAATTTTTTTTAATTGGGAATTATTACATTTATATGAATGTAATAAAGTTATTTTGAGGATAAAATTTAACAAAACATTTTATAATTCCTGAAAATAGCATCGAAATATTAGGTGTGAAAGACAGAACTACAGTATTTTGTCATGTAATACCTTAAATAGATGCTATTTTCAACGTGAATGTAAAGAAAATATGTTCATAATTAAAATGCCAGCAATGGAAATTTCATTCTTTGTCACACAAGGCGGATAAGGCGTCAGAAATCCAAGATGGCTGGCATAAAAATGAATTTCTTTAGTTTTTTACTCCAAAAATTTTTATTTGGGAATTATTATACTTTTATTAATGTTGTAATAAATTCATTTTAAGGATAAAATAATTCGCAATTAAAAAATTTTGGAGTAAAAAACTAAAGAAATTCATTCCACATGCCAGCCATCTTGGATTTCTGACGCCATATCCGCCTTGTGTGACAAAGAATGAAATTTCCATTGCTGACATTTTAATTATGAACATATTTTCTTTACATTCACGTTGAAAATAGCATCTATTTAAGGTATTACATGACAAAATACTGTAGTTCTGTCTTTCACACCTAATATTTCGATGCTATTTTCAGGAATTTTAAAATGTTTAGTTAAATTTTATCCTCAAAATAACTTTATTACATTCATATAAATGTAATAATTCCCAATTAAAAAAATTTTGAATAAAAAAATTTAAAAAAATATTCTATGTGGCAGCCATTTTGGATTTCTGACGTCATATCCGCCTTTTGTGACCACCAATGAAATTTTCATTATTGGTTTTTTTATTATGAACATATTTTCATTACATTCACGTTGAAAACAGCATCTATTTAAAGTATTACATGACAAAATACTGTATTTTTGGTGAAAATAGGCATTTTTTGGTTATGACGTCATAAACGCTATTTTTAACCGATTTAGAAGCTTATTTTTGTAGCTATTCGATAAAAATATATATTTCTGAGCTTTTTGTCCAAAAATAGTTCCGATAACATCCCTAGATCGCCATTTACAGCTTTTTTCCTGCGGTGGCCATCTTGCATTCATGACGTCATAGAAACCCCCTGCACGGAATTCGGAAAAAACACCCGGTACCACGTTAATGTAGACGTCATTACGAATCGAATGATACCACTCACTAAGCTTCTGCCAAAAGTTTTTTTTACACCACTGGTTTTTGACACAAGCGACTCCACTATTTGGCAACATTTCCCGCTAGGATCACCACAAGTCCTACCTATACCAACCAAATAATTGAAAATTCCTTCCCCGATCATCATTTTTCTAAATACCATTACACTGACACTAAGGGAACTCCATTCTTTTGCTAAAAGATTAATATTGCACGTTTTAAAAACGACCCCACGGTTTAGCAAGTGGACCAATTTTTATCAAATTTATGGTGTAAGTAGTACGGATACTGCTGTACCTCAAGCAATCAATGTTTTCATTCTATTATGTTTTGTTTCGTTAAACTGGCCTTGGGAAATCCGCCTTTTAAAACGCCATCGCACTACATTAGGTCCTAGCTCTTTAACGCTGCGGAATCGCTCCCCCATTCCTATTCGAAATATGCTTGTCTAGGTCCCCTCTACCTCTCCACCAAATATTGATGATGAATTACACCTCCAATGTTTTACCATTAATTAACTTACAAAAGAAATTTTTACGTTATTTTCCTGAGAATAATCATATTTTAAAGGTGCATCAGTTATTTATGTTAAATAGTCTACTCTTTTTAAAAAAATTATTCCCATCATGGGCAACTATAAACTCTAACACTTCATACAATCTCCGCAGTCAAAATTATTTCTTAGTGCCTACCCGTCGTTAAGAAATATACAAAAAAACATTTTCAATATCTATCGGTTATTTTATTTAACAAATTACCAAACCAAATTCAAACAGAATCTAATATCAGATTATTTAAAAAACTTTGTATTGCTTTTATTCTTGACCAAAATAATGTTGAAACCCTAATTTAATTTTTCAGATTTACACTCAATCTATGTTGTTCTCTCATTCTTCCTATAATTGAAGTATAATTGCCAGCCAAGCCATTCTCGTTTTATTTAATATTTTTTTCTTTCTACGTAAATAAGAATAAATTTTTCTCCAATTCTTCCACTGTTTTTGATCTGATTTTAATACTAGATATGCCATTTACCCATGGACGAGCAGTTGCTCCTTTGGGATAGCCATATATGATCAATGTTTATTATTATTTTTCTTGTGTGTATGTTTTTTTTATGTGTCTTGTTGTTTTGTTGATTCTGAATCACCATGTATTCCTACAGATGTTCAAGAACCTTCGAAAACTGACTAGCCTTCAGATATCTGGATCCAAGATAGGAAGAATAGGACGCGAGTTTCGGGACAACGTGCCGACATCCATCGACTACTTGATGCTGGGAGGAACCAGAGTGGCCTGGCTGGAAGACCGAGTCTTCGACAAACTGACGAGGGCCGGGCATTTACAGGTGTCAGGCGGAAGGATCAGGACCCTCAAGAGATCCATGTTCCCTAAAGAGAACAGGATTAGAGGCTTGGGTTTCAGGTACGTTAACAAATTACCTCAGGAATTCCTACCATTCCCCCTTTTCATTAATCCACAAGTAAAAACGTTTTAAGAAGCTATAGGGGGTTCTCAAGACTTAATTTTTTCTTATTATCCCTTAGTGTATATGTTATGGGCAAAGTGATTAATCGGGAATTATTAATAATGCCCGAAGTGGAGACGGGCAAAGTGATAAATTTCATTCATAAATTCCACTGAATTTATCACATTGCCCGTAACATATATACACAAATCCAGGGACACAACAAATGCAACAAAAGTTTAAATTATATTATACAAATCAAAAATATTCATCAAGACCAGAATTTGCAACGGGTTAGCAGAGAAAAGTTCCCTTCTTGACACCCCCATGCATGCAAGTAGATGCTCGGGCGAAGCTTGTTGTATGCTGCAGATGGTGCACGTTGGGAATACCTTTTCACCATCAACAAATTTAATTCCCCTCGTGTGCCCAGTCCGAAGACGTGATAGGGACTTAATGTGTAAGTTACATATCTTTAAGTGCTGTCTGTCTATCAAAAGATGAGCTCTCGTTTACATTTTTCTTGCATCTATTCATTTAGTATTGTTTCTATAGCCACCGTCGCAGCCAGGCAACTAGTCCAGAGCTCATCTTGTGATAGGCAGACAGTAGGTTGTTCTGTTTACAGACATAAGCTAAATTTTTAAAAAATCAAAGGAAGTCGATATCATCCTCTTGCAATATTTAAAACGCAATTACAAACTTAAACTTTCTTATGCACAGAGGGCTCCTAGTACAAAAACAAGGGTTGTTTTTTATTACTCCAGTTTTGTATATCATATAGTCTGTTCATTTAGAATTGGCGCCTGAAACAGGATCAAAATCGCTCAATAATGCTTCATAACGGTCATCACACAATTTCAGTGACCGATTTTTTTACAGTATTTTAACTACTTCTGTTTCGGCTGCCTTGTCATCACAGAAGAAAATGCTTTCGATGACAATTACAATAGTAACTGCTTCTAATACATTTCGTCTCAGGCGCCAGTTCTAAATGAACAGACTATAACCAACGAAAAGTTTATACAGTAACTCTAAAGCACGCCAAAATATCTAAAAAAAAATAATATATAATTGTAAATTTGAATTGAAAGTGGAGATATACGTGGTTCTTGCACCAGCGGCCTCAGTTCGTTCATTATGTATTGCTAATCAATTAAAAAACTAAAGTTTCTTTTGTGTTTTCCTAGTGATAACCGGATCTCCCATCTTCCCGACGACATATTCAGCGACATGACATGCCACAGCTACACGTGCTTTACCTGGACGGAAATCGCTTCACCACCATCTCTGAGAGAGTATTCAAAGTTGCATACGAAAGGAATACCATGTGGACTTTTACAAGTGAGTAAACGATCATCTTTTGTTTTATACATACAGTGTGTTTCAAAAGTCCCTTTCACGGCTTAGTCCACTGAAAATAGTACAGTTAAATTTTAATTTTGTTTCAATTTTAGAAAAATGGCCAAAAAATTAAAAAAGAAAAAACAAAACAATAATATAGACATGCGAACATGTTTATAGGTTATTTTTGAGTGAGTGCTAAAACCGAATATTGCCTTTAATTTTGAAAAAAAAAATTGAAATTTCAATTTTTAAAATTAATTTGAATAATTAGCTGTATGAAAAAATTACCCCCCCCCTAAAAACCTAACAAAAAAAATAAAAAGAGATAAATCCAACGGTTTTCATTTAGAAGTGACCTAAATATAAATATACTAAAATTTGAAAATTTTAAGAGTTAGAAAAGTTAATTTTTTTTAAATTTTATATATTTTTTTTTTTTGCGAAAAATGCATTTTTTATTTTCAAATTGGTGCCCTAAACTTTTGAGGCTTTTGAAAAGGTAATTTTTCAGTGGATTTTGTCCGCAGATAGTTATTAGGAGTTATCTCATCTGAGAGTGTATAATAACAGCTGTATAGTGATACACCAAATATTAATTAGATAAGCAGAGAAATATTTGCTTTCTTATATCTATTCTTATTCTAGAAAACAACTTTTTGTGCGACTGCAGCATGAGGTGGATTGTAAAGCTGGGAAAGATAGGAAGACTGGATGCCAAGTGCAATTTGCATTCGTCTTTAAAAAGAACCTCAATCCAAGACATTCCTGCTGAGCAACTGAGCTATTGCAAGCAAATTTAACTACCCTGTTTGCGTTATTTATTAGTATGCCGTTTACGCTCTTTTAACAATAAATTATTTATCTAAAAAAATTCAGGCATATAGAGATTCAGATAATTTATCATTGCACCACCTCTACTATAAAAAAAAGTGGTTTTATTTGGTAAAAAAACTCCAATTCCAAACCTTTTGGTAAAAAAAGAAAGTGGGGGGCAACATCAAAACACCCTTTTGTCCTTTCTGTTCTATTAAGACTGACCGAGATTCCCCCCTTAGGTGCTTACGTAATATTTGAACAACCCCTTTCATTACTTTCTATAGAATAGTTCTTGCGTAAAACGACAGTTCAAAACGGTCAAAAAGTGAAACTTTCACTTTCTTTATTAAAAAGGTACTGGTTATTCCCACGAAAGTAACCAACTAAACTATAATTAATCTCTCTACTTCTGAAAATTTACAAGTGAAATTAAAGCAAAATACTCAAAAGTAGCATCCTGGAATCGAACCGGGGACCATTATAGGTTACTATAAACGCACACTCTACCACTACGCCATCGGTGCTGATGCTAGTAGGATTGTTCAATTTTAGATAATTTTAATGTTATAAAACACGTAATAACAAAAACTCCTATTACTGCGCATGCATCAACTGTCGTGGAAATAACCACTTCGAACCTTAACACACCCTTTTACCCTAAGAGTGACCGAGATCGCCCCTTTAAGTGCTTACGTAATATTTGAACGGCTTCTTTCATAACACTCTATATGGAATAGTTTCTGCGTAACGACAGCTCAAAACGGTCACAAAGTGAAAAACTTTCACTTTCTGTAATTAAAAATAGATATATTTTTTCTTCTCACCATCATTTTATACACAGCGCTGACTGCTTCAAAAACCAAAAAGACGCTTACAGTCATATTCATAGCTATCAGCGTCGAGGTTAACCAGCGGTTAAAGAAAGAAAAAGTAGCTTTCCGTTGACTCTGATTGGTGGAATTCTTCTTTGATCGAGGATTTAGCACTGACGCTGATGGCTGTGAATATGGCTGTTAGTCTAATAACATTCAATCAATCGGAGAGAAACCGAGAACTCAGCGCTAGTTAATCGCGCCCATCAAGATCCCCTCGCGATAAGAGCTCACTCACAGCTCTTTCCAACCTGTTGCATCGCGGAACAACGCCGGATTCGAAGAAGGCGGCGTTGTGGTGTTGTTCCTTTCTGACGGCATGCGTGCTCCTTTCGAGCGCCCAGACATGCCCCTCAGCCCAGGAGATCGCCCCTTGCACCTGCAAAGCGACCCCCGTCCCTGCAACCACCACCTGCAATCGCGTCTGGGACCTGCAGACCCTGGAGAGGATGTTCTGAGACACCCTGGACCAGCCCATGCCCCGGCTGGACATCGAGTATTCGCACTTCAGCTTCTTCCCGGCGGACGCGTTGAAGAACAAGAGCATCCAGCGGAGATAAAGGCGTCGGTGATGGTGGGTCTGTTCGACCGCATTCCGGAAGAGAACAACAAGTTGAACACGCTCTACCTGTACGGTACCAAGCTTTTGAAAAGAGTCGACTGGAGGGTAAGGGACCATCCAAAAAAATAATTTCAAACTTTTTTTTTCCATCACTAGGGGGCCTGCCCCCTGCTCGCTATCGCTCACCAACCCCCGGAACTACTTCGCAGTTCTTTTTAGATCGCTTCGCGATCTCAGCGAGCAAAGCTCGCTTGTTCCATCTTACCAATCACCCCGCTGGTCGGCTTAATTAATGCTCCTTTACAACCGAAACTACTTATCACTCTTGCTGATAAATAATTTAATCCAAATCATCCCGAAAAAAACTATGGCTGAAATATTACTTTCCTAACTTAAATTGAAAATAAAAGAAATCACACATAGTGAGCTATCGCTCACCAACCCTCTGAACTGCTTCGCAGTTCTTCTCAGATCGCTTCGCGATCTTAGCGAGCAGAGCTCGCTTGTTCATCTCAACAATCCAGCAGAAGCCTTTTCTCCGAATAATTTAATTGAAATGTTAAAAAAATATTCAGCAAGTCTACTAATAACCATCAACCACTTTGTAGAAAAAAGCATTGTTGAAAATAAAAGAAATCAGACTCATCAATAAAACACGCATAAAACTCGTCTGTTTCTCTAGTGAACGGCGAGAAAGAGAAGAAAAAATTGACACTTTGAATCTTAATAATTCTAAAACTAATTAGAATTTTTGAAAAAACAAAAAGCCAATATTTTTATAAAAATTATTTCTATGTGTCTTTAAAATATCATAGTTCTACTGTGATTAGTTTTGCTTTTATAACGAAAAAACAGAAAAATCTTCAAAATTTTCGAAACTTTAAAACTTAATTACTCCAAAACTAATTCGAAATTCGAAAAAAGGGCGACGTGGTGCAAAACTGCACATCTAAGAGTATGTGTCTGCAAAAAATCATATTTCTGCTGCTAATAGATTTTGCTGGGGGCGAACTCGCAGCAGAAAAAAATAATTTTTGACTTTGACATTAAATAACTCTAGAACTAATTATCTCATCTATTAGCTTTTAGAACGAAAACGATCCTCATACACTTGAATAGAAATGTTTAAAATTTCACAAATTTCCGTGGAATAGTTTTTGCGTAGTGAGAGTTCAAAGTGTTCAAAAATAAAATTTTCAAAAGCAGCGGCAGCGGCAGCGGCGGCGGCGGCCGCGGCGGCGGTCACTGTTACTTTTTTTTTAATATAGAGAGATTTTTGACCCCTTCCCTCCCCTATGTCACACTTCACCATCCCCCCCTCCCCCCCTTTGTGGCGTCACGGACTGCAACCAATAATAAGTTTAGAATAAGGTTGGTAAGAATTTGGGACTACTAACAACTAAAGTAGTAGTAACAACGTGGTAACAAGTAGTTTAGTAACAACTAAACTCTACTCTAATCTAATCTCGCTATTTCTGAAAAATTATAAGTTAAATTAAAGCAAAATACTCAAAAGGTAGCAGCCTGGAATCGAACCGGGGACCATTAGGTCGCACACATAGACGTACACTCTACCACTGGGTTATCGGTGCTGATGCCAGGATTGATAAATAACATAATTTCAATGTTTTAAAACACGTAATAACAAACTCCGATTACTGTGCATGCTTCAAGATGAAAAATATAAAAAACTAGCTGACTTACCCGGCCTTGCACGGGTGGAGTTAATTCATAAATATTTTAAAAAGTTTTTCAAGTTATGTCTTTTCTTTTTCTGGATTTCTTTTTCTGGAACTTATCATCCCGTCGTCCCCGTCGTCTTTTTCATCCCAGTTCTTAACTGTAAAAATATACCCTAACTCATTCCGTCCCGCATTTAAATTTGGCTGTTACCTTCGCTGTAAAGAACAATCAAATTGAAATAATCAGGTTTATCAAGTTATATGTCTTTTCTTTTTCTGGATTAGCAGTCACTTATCATCCCGTCACCCCGTCGTCTTTTTCTTCCCGGTTCCTTACTTTGAAAATATACCCTAACTCATCCCGCCCCGCTTTTAATTTTGGCTGTTACCTTGGCTGTTAAAGAACAATCCAATTTAAATCATCAGGTTTATTGAGTTATATGGTTTTTCTTTTCCTGGTTAGCAATCACTTATCATCCCGGTTTCTTACTGTGGAAATATACCCTAACGTATCCCGTCCTGCATTTTACTGTGGCTGTAAAAGAACAATCCTATTGAAATCATCAGTCTTTTGAAATTTATAGTTTAAAATCTTAAACAAAATTTCTATGAAGTATTTCCTATGTCCTTTTAAAAAATTACGCTTCGGTTTTTATAAATCACTTGATAAAAACTTAGGAAGTAAAAAATCACAACCCTCTTTGAGCCCCTTGGGATTAATTTCCTATACAGGATGTTACAAACTGTATTTTATGAAATTTCTATCATTTTCCAAAAATGATATTAATTTAATCAAAAATTAATCCCGATGTGTAATTCAGTCAACAACTCCCGCCGCTAAAGTTAAAGCAAAATATTTAACCATACCTAATTTAATCTATATTCAAAAATTATTAAGAATCCATTTTTTATTTGTAAGATCCTACATCTCCAAATCTCCAAAAATAAAAACATTTTTATCAAAATAATAAAATACTTGTTAAATCTCATTTTCATTTTATCATGATAGCCAACTTCTTAGTAAAAACGGGTTGCTAGTACCTAATAATAAAAATTTAGTGAATGTATAGGTAAGTCTAGTAAACCATGCCCCATGAAACAATGAAATAATTTCAGCTCTGTTTCTATGGAAACCATTTATTTTAGCTTTTCAATAAATGTTTTTTTTTAGAAAAAATTAAAATTACAAATAAAAGAAAATGTTGATTCAAAATTAATTATTTGAATTTATTTGTTTTCTGAAAATTTATATATTTTTTTAATAGAAAATTTACACAGTTTTACGTCTTAATTTGTAACAAATTATAAAATTTTTGAAATTATATTTTATCAAATGAGGCCAGACGAAACCTCAAGGGAGAAATAAACCTGCTGCAATTTATGCATTTCAACAATGCACAATGCTATTTCAATGGATAAAACGGAGTCGAAAAAGCGCCGAAAAACAGGGAAGGAGTTGTTCGATTTTAAAATCCGTTCTTAGTGCGCGTCGCATAGCTGAGAGGAACGTCTCTGTCAAATTTCAAAGCTCTGGGTCCAGTAGTTTCGGAGATTCCGTGTTGAGTGTTCCTTACTTACCAGTGAGTGAGTCAGTCAGTCAGTCAGTCAGTCAGTCAGTGGTATTTGGCTTTTATAGATATAGATAAAGTAATGATAAAGAATTTGATTCAATGTTTAAGATAAAAATGTAAACATACCATATTAAAAAATGCCCTTTTCCTTTAAACCTTTTTAAACTACTTTGGACAAACGAAAGATAAAAGCCACTATTCGGGTCCATCCGTAAATGATGTCACACTTTTTTTCAACATTTTGACCCCCTCTCTCCCCTATGTCACCATCCCCCCTCCCCCCCTTTGTGGCGTCACGGACTGCAACCAATAATAAGTTTAGAATAAGGTTGGTAAGAATTTGGGACCCGATGTTTTTATTGAAGTTTAAGTGCCCCCCCCCCCACCTTATAAGCTCAAAGTGAACTCTGATTTCGTTGGTAATCTTATAACAATGTCATTTAAGCTATACATTTTCCAAAAAAAATTAGTTATTTAGTTTTATTTTTTGATTTTCAATGTGTGATGTCACAATTCTTGAAACCCCCTCCCCCCTTTTCACAAAGTGTCACATATTGATGGACCCCCTCCCTCCCCTCTAAGCGTGACGTCATTTAAGGACGGCCAATAAGTTCGTTGGACCGACAAATGGCCCTTAACGTGCGGTGAAAATCATTGCACGTGAGGGGGGGCGTTCAAATATTACTTAAGCAGGGTTTTGGTCATTTTTGACCCCCCTCCCCATTTGTCAGCAAAAAAAAAAAAGGAAACCGCAACCCCCCTCTCATAATAGAAGGGCTTGGGAGATGAAGGGGTTATGTGACAAAACCAGTGTTATTCCTATGATTTTTTTTGGAGGAGTGAAATTCAATTATGAGGAGTGAAATATGGAAATAGCATAAACTACATATACAGAGACAAATTTTCTATTAAAAGCGCTTACTTTTTAACGGACAAAATGAAATTGGAAAAAAATATGAGGATGCTATTTTGGTTTTAGTTTTAACAATAAGGGAATTGCACATTTTTTTAAAAAAATTTTTATTATGATAGAGGATGAACATCCATGAAAAATGACGTAAAAATTATTGAAATCGGAAAACTATTCCCCGAGATATTAATTTTTAAAATGTAGTTTCCAGTATTGGCGGGAAAAACAGTAATTTCGTTATGGCTGCTGTGTGACGTCACAGCGCTTGGACCCACTATATTATTGTATGCTTAGCTTGCTTCATTCTGCTGTTCCTTACAAAGTTTTAACTAAAAAACTATGATATTTTAAAGACACATACAAATATTTTTCATAAAAAGATTGGCATTTTGTTTTTCAAAAAATATTAATTGGTTTTGGAATTATTAGGATTCAAAATTTTATTTTTTTCTTTTTCTGGCCGTTCACTAGAGAAACAGACGAGTTTTATGCGTGTTTTGGTTTTATGTTCTTTTATTTGCAACAATTCACTAGTTTCGACGGCGCTGTGACGTCAAATCCCGTTTTTTGATCACATGACTTTACTAGTGTTTTGGCAAAAATAAAATCGAATTTTAAGTTATTTAAAACATATTTTTGAACTTTAAAATCTTCATATTTGAGAGTTTTAAACTATAACGTATCCAAAAAGTGTAAAATTAAGCAAATCCCTCACCTATGCAATTCCCTCATTATAATGTTTAGTATTAATGGAAAATATTAAACATTATAAATAAAATAATTTATTTTACATTAAACATCTGTTACAATTCTAATCTTTCTTTTCCTCTGATTTTGAGTAGAAAAATATTATTTGTTGATTTTGGTGGGGTGCATTTTTTAAGCTAAACCTTTGTGAAAAAATCAAAGAGTGAAAATACTCATGCCTTGATTTTTAAAGAGTATTTCTGATTTTCAAGGAGTGAAATACCCTCTCAGAAGAGTTAAAAATATCTCTGAACAAAACTCTAATTTAGTGTAATTTAGGTTCAAAGTTTTATTGTTACATAATGTTTAATGTTACATAACCCCTTTCATTCACCAAAACTTTCAATTACGTAAGAAATTTCCCCCCCCCCCCCCCCCTATGTTCTTTTATTTGTACGAAATCTTTAGCAATGCTTAGTTAGATTTCTGAAATTCATTGTGTTCTTCATGAACACTCATCCTATCGTTAAAACTTTCCTTGTGTAAAAAATGCTTAAAAATTTTTTTCTAGGTTTTTTTTATAAAATTTATTATTTGTTGAATTTTGATTATTTGTTGAATTTTTTTCTTGTACTTATGAAAGAAACAAGAGATTTTCGAAAATGCAGTGTTTGTAACTTCTTACGTAAGCATCACTCATACTCCCTCTCCCTCTAGTCAGGAAAAGTAAGCAAATCAGCAAACCCCCTTAAGTGCTTACGTAATATTTGAACGGCCCCAAAATTATGATATGTAGCAAAAAACTGGTCTGTCCCAAGTGACTGAAAATGACTTGAAACGATATTTTAGAACAGAGGTTCTTAAATTTTCGATCGCCGCGGCCCCCCTTTTATGTAACAGCCAGACATCGCGGCCCCCTTCCCAAGATCTAAAAACCCAGAGCACATAGTTCATGGGAGGTTGACTCACAAGGAGAGGATCCCAACGTGTCATCACCGATTTGGTTCATTTTTGGTGTGCAAGTAGTGCATGACTAGGACATCAATTTGTGAAAATATTAAGAAGCAACTCTCAGAAATTTTGGAGAAAATCGCGATTAAAAATTTTAATATGTAGTTATATATTTAATAAGATTCGCATCTTGCAAGCGGATTGTGGTGTAGCGGTACGATCTGCGATTCCCAACCCAAAGGTCCCGGGATCGAGTCTCGCTGCATACCATAATATTTATTTTTATTTTCCACACAATTAAGAGCACAGATATGAAATAAACTTATAATAATATTTAATTATTAATTTTAAAGTATTTTGTCTTGTGATAAAAATTTTTTTGGTAAACATATAATATTTACAATAGGATCATAAAAAATTGGATTTAATCATTATTTTTTTGGGAAACAAGGAATGAAAAGATTTTTTTCAAACAAAAAAAAATATTTTTATAGATGAAGTTTTACCTTAATTTATCCCTAACTATCCAAAAGAAAGTACGCAATTTCGTTATGCTAAAAGGGTTTGTTATGTGTCTGATTTGATAGTTAAAATAAACATTATTTTGGTAAGTAGTATAATATTTACAATAGGATCATAAAAAATTGGATTTAAAAGGGTTTGTTATGTGTCTGATTTGATTGTTAAAATAAACATTTTTTTGGTAAGTATAATATTTACAATAGGATCATAAAAAATTGGATTTAAAAATTATTTTTTGGGGAAACAAGGAATGAAAAGATTTTTCAATAAAATTATTTTAAAAATATGAACATGTAGATTTTTCTGGTGTTTACCCTTTTCATTCCATACCTTCCTTATAAATATAATAATAATATATTTATAAATATGATTACTTATTATCAAGTTATAAAAATTGTATTATTATCAGAGAATCTGATTTTTCCCACAAAAAAAAATATTTAAAAAATGTTTTAAAATTGATATTTATAAATATGTATGTACTACTTTATTTCATATCTGTACTCTTAATTGCGTGGAAATATAAAATAAAAGTTATGGTAAGCAGCAAGACTCGATCCCGGGACCTTTGGGTTGGGAATCGCTGCTCTTACCGCTACACCACAATCCGCTTGCAAGATGGAAATCTTTTTAAATATATAAGTACATGTTAAAATTTTTAATCGCGATTTTCTCCAAAATTTCTGAGAGTTGCTTCTTAATATTTTCACAAATTGATGTCCTAGTCATGCACTACTTACACACCAAAAATGAACCAAATCGGTGATGACACGTTGGGATCCTCTCCTTGTCAATGTCATTCCTGACTTACCCCCTAATGTTCCACATTAAAATTTTACATTTACTTGAAGTAGTAATGGGGGGTCGGGGGTCTCCCCCAGAAAAAATTTGAAATTTGCTTCAAAAGGTAGCGTTTTAGTTCATTTTGAGACATTTTTAGTTACACCCAAAGAGCGGATCTCCTTGTAAACCACAGAATTTTCAAGGAAAACAATTTATATAGAAATCAAACCTCACAGGGGGATGGGGGTCCTCCAAAGGAAGGCGCTGCGGACCCCCGGATGGTCTGCGGATCACAGTTTAAGAACCAGTTAAGAACAGTTTATTTAGATTGTCAAATTTACAAAATTTGCTGGAAGAGGACCCACAGACTGAGACTTTAGGTACCTCATCCCCTAAAATTTTTAATTTAAATTGCAAAGTTTAGGATCTAAAGAGTTACATTTACCCAATAATTATGCTAATTTATGTAATCCTTACTTCAAAACCAAAGTAGTGTTTTTTGGAAAATTTATTCTCTTGTGAGATCTAAAAACCTTCCTTTTCAGTGACTTAATGAACATCTAAAAATAATTATAACATCCCTATGTCAGTAAAATATATCCCGATTTTTCGATTGAAAAACCTGTGTCACATATTCATATTCTTACAGATATAGGATGTCAAAAAAATAACCGATTTTCGGATTAAACCGGTTAATTTGGTCCCTGTTTTCAGTTTTAACCGGTTATTTTTTTTCTTCGGTTGAACCAGTTCAGTTTTGTTTTCTGTGTTTTAACAACAAGCGGGGGGGAAAACAAGATAAAATCATAGCTCAAAAATTAAAATTAAAATGAATTTTTTTTAGAAACAATCAAGTACACTGATTTAAAATTGGGGGGAAATCAGAGTGTGCACGATATTCGTGTTTATTCAAATTCAACAACCGGCAAAAAAAAAAAAAAAACCCAGAGGTATAAGAACAAGTATAGAAAAATCATTTTTTTTTGGACGGTTTAACTGAGAGGAAATATCAGGGAACGTACCCATACTACGTGAACAGTTTAGGGGAGGAGGGGGGGGTCTTCAAAATACCACGCTTGGTCACAGAGGGGATGGGGGGGCTTAGGATTTTGTCACGTAGTCAAAAAATAAAGAAAAAAAATACTTGTTTTTGTAAATTAAGTTACTGTTACAATAACTTTACATAAGTTTTTTCTTCTTGATAACATATTTTTCACTTCTATGCACGCACTCTTGGCGTTACGTGACAAGCGCTGATTAATAAAGACAAATATTAAGCCAAGTTAACTTTTTATAACTTTCTGTTTACTAAAAATGATTGAAAATCGTATTTATGAACTACTACGTGAAAACTAGAGGGGGAGGGGGAGTCTTGGCATATACTACGGGTGGTCACCAAGGGGGGAGGGGGTCAAAAATAGTAAAAAATAGGTCACGTAGTATGGGTACGTTCCTTTAAACCGGTTGTTTTGAAAATTTTGGCATCCCCATTACAGATGTTCCAGAACCTTCGAAAACTGACTCACCTTCAGTTATCTGGATCCAAGATGGGAAGAATAGGACGCGAATTCCGAGAGAACGTGCCGACATCCATCGAATACTTGATGCTGGGAGGAACCAGAGTGGCCTGGCTGGAAGACCAAGTCTTGGACAAACTGACGAGGGCCAGGCATTTACAGGTGTCAGGTGGAAGGATCAGGACCCTCAAGAGAACCATGTTCCCTAAAGAAAACTGGCTTAATGGCTTGGGTTTCAAGTACGTTAATACACTACCCTACAATAATGGACTGGACAGCGAGACATTTTGTGGTTTAAAGTAAATAATGCATATTTTAATACGGGGAAGAGCCCCCACGTGCTGCAATTACACTAGCAACCCTTCTAGGCATACTTTCTACAAGATTTTGGTACACAGTGAGGGGTATTTTTGTCCATTCCTCATGCAAGAATGTCACTAGCTCAGTTACGGATTTCGGACGGGGCTCCCTATTCCTTAATCGTCGCTCCAATTCGTCCCATAAATGTTCTATGGGGTTTAGGTCAGGGCTCTGAGCAGGCCAGGTAAGATGTTTAACTTTCATGTCTTGATACCACTGCTTGTTAGAGGCTCCAACATTTGTCCTTTCCATAAATTTGCCAAAGTGTAGGCAGGACCTGATTGTCCAAAATGTCTCTGTATGGCATCGTCATTTAATTTACCAGTCACAACATGCAGTGTTCCCCGGCTATACCACGAAAAACAGCCCCAAACCATTACTCCATTTCATGCAAATTTGCAGCTGTCCGGTCCATTATTGTAGGGTAGTGTATTTTTTAAATTACAAATACAAACAATGACGACCAACGACAAGCTTAAGGGCCATATTCAGAAGCACAAACACGTAGTAGAAACGAGAGTGAACGGAGTGATTTGATTTTGCAACTCTACAACAGCTCCCGTTTCCTTCCCCTTGCACTCCTGACTCCACCTGTCACAAAGCCTTACAATGAATTAATACACTGATAATACAAATTTACATGCAAACACTAGATGTTCATTACTTTCGTAATATATTGACATCTGAGGACTGTTTTTTGGTAATTAGTAGCTGTTCTATATTTTTTTTTGGAACTATTTATCGGACCACAAAAAAAATGTTAAAGTAATCCGCATAGAATCGAATCTCGGAACAATATGGCGGACGAGAGCTCCAGAGTTCACGTTTGAAATCTCTCGTTTCGAGAGATTTTTTACCGTTTCCGTACAGTTCTCGTTTCATCTACGTGTTTGTCTTTCAGAATAATGACCCTAATGCCCACAGCAATGTTGGTCATTTAACCTAAATAGAGCATTTTCAATCACATGACTCGGAGCTAACAACGGCCTTAGCAACAGAAATGTTACAGGTTTTTTTTGCCCTACAGAGGTTAACAGTTACAGAAAATGACTGGCCGTGGAATACTTCTATTGGAGCATTGGCAATCACGTGACCCCATACCTAAAAACCGCCTTAGCAACAGGTAAACAACGGCCGTAGCAACAGTTAAAAGCCCTGCAGAAGGTACACAGTTAAAAGAAAATAACCGGTTGTGACGTCACCTGAAAACACTCTATTATCGGATTTCCAATGTCAATTATATGTCAATTTTTTAAAACTCATTTACTCCAACTGAGTTAGTTTTGAAATTAAAAAAAAAAAATCAAGTACACAAAAATATGGAAGAGGTGCTACTCTCTACATCTCATGGATTAAAAATCCAGTTTCTGCCATTGGCAAGAAAATATTATAGTAGGGGAGCCCAGAGTGTTTTTGGGTAGTAACTCGAGCGCGTCAGATAATCATAAGGGGGATACCTTGCATGCTTTTGAGTAACTCCACCAAATATAAGCTCTCTATGTTGAGATCTTTTGGGTTCCATCCGAAATAGCTCCTTGTAAACTACCGATTTTTCAAGGAGGAAAACTATAAGTAGATGTCAAAATTTCGAGGGGTCTAGGGGGTCCTCCCCCCCCCCCCAAAAAAAATAAATTATACCAACAATTAGTGCATTATACCAACCATTTTGAAACCTCCTATAAACTTCGGAAAGATGGCACGAGGATTTATAAACTTCGGAAAGATGGCACGAGGATTGTAGAATAAAATAACAATCACTTTATTTATTTTCAAACAAAAACGCAGCCATGATTATAATCTCTCTCGCGAGAACCGGGAATGCTGGGAATGGAATGTCTATCTGTTTTTAAATTCTCCAGCTTGTGCTGCCATCTAGGGAAGTTTGGATTAAGTAATGTCTGGATTAAGTTATGTCTACAATCGGCCATCCTCTGATCTCTAGACGTCCTCGTCTAGACCTTCTGTCTCATCTTCTTCACTTTTCAAAGAGTACAGCTTCATCTGAGCAGCATGTGCTGTAGTTTCGTAGCCTTGTCGGCGTTTTCGACCTTGTCCGATCATTCGGACTTCCGTCACTTGGTAAGTGTCCGATGGCAGGATTGCTGAGACCATCAGGGGGCCTCGGTACCGTACTTGTAGTTTCGTGCTGCTCCCTGTTTGTTCAGGAAGTCGCTTAACCAGCACAACATCACCAACATGATATTTAAACGCAGGACAATGCCGTTTATCGTAGTAATTTTTCATTTTGGCTTGGGCCTCACAAATAGCACCTCTTGCTTCGTCCTGAAGCGTCTGGGGGTCGATATAATTACTATTTTCGGGCAACAAATCTGTTGGAAAGTCATTGGTGATCTCGGGTACAAATCCATACAACAGTTCAAAAGGGGATTTTCCGGTGGACTTACTCGGGGACCAGTTAATTTGTCTCTGTACTTCAGACAATTCTACATCCCAGTCCTTTTGGTTATCTTTTTTGCACGCAATATTTATGGCAGGAAGCAAAGTTCTGTTGACCCTCTCAACTTGGCCATTAGCTTGAGGCCTTTGGGTACTGTTCCAGGTGTGTTTAATGTTCTTCTCAGAACAGTAACTGATGAATGCTTGTGACGTAAAACAAGTCCCACGATCCGTAACGATACGATAAGGAGTACCAAAGTCTTTGATGAACTCATCCAAAAACTTGATTACATTAGAGGCAGAACATGACTTACAGGCTCTAAGTCGGACGAATTTGGTCAGATTGTCTATGATAACAAAAACCTCAGTGTTTCGATGAGAACTCTTTGGGAACGGTCCAAGAAAATCTGCATGTATGATCTGAAATGGTCGTTTTCCTGGGGGCACGGGATTTAAATACCCTTGGACTTTTCCTCCTGGTACCTTGTTGTAAGCACAACTTACACATTGTTGGATATGCTGCTTTACATAGGTCGTCATCTTAGGGAACCAAAATTTTCCCTGAATCAGCTGTTTGACTTTGTCCACCCCAAAGTGTCCAGAGAAATCATGATACCTCACTGCTAAATACTTCCTCATAGAGTGAGGCATAACAAACAACTTCTTAGTTTTAGTTCCAACTGTAACCAGTCTGTAAATGATACCATTTTCTAAGGTGTACTGATTCACAAGATGACGTTCTGTAGCAGTTCTTTGATTCACAGGTTTGGAGAGGATTCGAAAAATGTTTTGGAGTTCTTTGTCTTGCGTTTGCAGCAATGTAATTTTGTCATTCTCAGTGGCAATATAGAACGACTCGTGAGAATTAGTCAGTTCAACAGGACTTGTAAACTCAATCTCACACTCAGGAGTAAAAGCGCGTTCTTCGACTGGTGCTCGACTTAAGGCGTCAACATGACTCATTTTATCACCAGCTCGGTGTTTCACATCATAGTCATACTCACTCAACAGTTCAGCCCAACGAGCAACTTGAGGCTTCAAATTCTTTTGAGTGTCCAAGTAGGTGATAGCAGAACAGTCAGTGACTAGAAGGAATTGTTTACCAATCAAAAGAGATCTCAAACGTGTCATTGACCACACCACAGCGATCAGTTCTAAACGACTTGAATGATCATCCGCAGTTGTTCTTCTGCTCACACAGTACACGAGGCGTAGTTTGTCGTCTTTGTCACGTTGAAACAACATACCTGCTAGTCCTACAGAGCTAGCATCAGTGTGAAGCTCGGTTTCATCACGGTGATCATATAGCTTCAAAACAGGTGGCGTGACGAGGCATCGCTTCAATTCCTCGAATGCAGTCTGTTGCTCAGCTGTCCACCCAAACTCAACATCCTTTTTCAAAAGATGATTCAAGGGTGCAGCCTTCTCAGCGTACTTTTTAATGAATCTTCGAAAGAAACTAGTCAGGCCTAAAAAGCGTCGAACTTCTCTCACATTTCTGGGAGTTGGGAACTCCGAAACTGCAGCCAATTTTCTAGGGCTTGGTCGAATCCCTTTGCTGGATATTACAACCCCAAGATACTCAATTTGCTCCATGGCGAAGTCACACTTGGAAAGTTTTAAGGTAAGTCCAGCATCTCTCAGTTTGATCAAAACACTTCGAAGACGACTCATCATGTCCTGGAAGGTTGACGCTCCAATGAGCATGTCGTCAATAAAACAAGTGACGATGCTCCACAACAAGTCTCCTAAGGCAACAGTCATTGCACGCTGGAACACAGCAGGGCCATTAGTCAACCCAAAAAAAAGTCTGGTTGGTTCATAATGTCCATCAGGAGTCACAAATGCTGCCTTTCTCATTGAATCAGGCTCTAAAGGAATTTGGTTGAAACCTTGAGCGGCATCGAGTACACAGAAGAGGTTGTACCCGCTTAGTCTGTCCAAGAGGTCATCAATGCACGGTAAGGGAAACTTATCTTTGACAGTTTGGGCATTGAGACGACGGTAGTCAATAACCATTCTGTAATCCCCAGTTTTCTTCTTCACAAGCAGTACAGGGCTACTGTACTCAGAAGAGCTATCTTGAATAACTCCCTGCTGCTTTAGTTCACCCACGATGTTGCGCAAAATTTCTCGTTCATGATAGGAAGCTCTATACGGTGAATGAGTCACTGGTTTGCTTCCGGGTACTTCAACGATCTTCATCTGCGTTGTCTTAGCACAGCCAAGCTCGTTTGCAGTCACAGCAATACAGTCTCTGAACTCATTCAGAAGATCACACAGTTGCTGTTTTTGCAGATCAGCCAGTTGAGGTCCAGTTTTAATTTGCTCAACTTTTAGTGGCTCGCGGTCAATCTGAAGACTTCCCGAATTTTTCACAGGCGCTTCATTCGGGTTTTCGGCAGACTCAGAATCAACAATAAAAACATTTTCACTGTCAGGTGCAGCATTGCTCAGTTCAACGATATCTCCGCGGGTGAGAACATCATTTTTCCTCACAAGGATAGGACTATTACTAAAGTTTGAGATAGGGATACAAGAAGTTCCATTTTCACAATAAATTAGGGAAGAATCAGGACATTCAACAACAAAAGAACCCTTTTCTTGACTAGAAGAAACACACTCAATCAATTGTATGCTATGCGGTTTAACACAAACAGAGTCCTTACTCATCAGAGTAACTTTACAGTTTAGTTCAGCCTCAGCCTTAAAGCTCTCAAGGAAATTTCTGTCAGCGTCATTTATTAAAAGTGACTGACCTTGTTTACGCACCATGACAACAGTTCCAACATCAATAACATTTGTGCCAATTAGAATGTCAGCACCAGAAAAACTATCATCCAGGACCACTAAGAAACGGACAGAGTTTAAACACACCTTATCTATTTTCATATCACAGTATACAGTGCCACGCGTAGTCAGCATACCGCCAATACCTTTCAAGTTTTCAAGAGTCTCGCTCTGAACAGTTTTATTCAGCTGCATGACTAAATGTTCTTTTATTAGACTCACGCTTGAGCCTGTGTCTAAAATGCAAGTAACAGAGTCAAGTCCGTCGATGCATACTTTCTTACACTGCGAAGCGCTGGACGCACATTCCTTTGATGCGTAGAGTGAAGTTGTAGATGAAGCTACTCCGCAGTCCTTCGAGCCGTGTCCTTCCTGTCTACACTTGGTGCAGTATTTTGGCCGCTTATAGGCTTCGGGCATTCATTGGAGTAGTGTCCTTTTTCTTGGCAGTTAAAACACCTTAGGCTCTCAAATCCATAGTCCCTTCTGGTCACACTAGTCTTACTGTAAGAATTTTTATCACTGGGCCTAGTAGTTGATTCTAAGGCCTGGGAAGGTTTACCGCTATAATTCTCTTTAGGTTTTCTCATTTCTTTTCTTCCCGTCGATGTTGAGCGAACGCTCTCATACTCATCAAGTTTGTCAGCAAGCTGAGTGGGACTAGCAATTTTGCCCCAATCATCAAGGAAGTGATCTTTCATCTCGAATGGGACCTTTCTCTTCACTTGATCTGTGATGATCAAATCTTTTAGAGCCTCAAAGTTCACTATTTTCAGCCCGTCAATCCACTCGTGGAAATAGTTGCTCAGTTCAAAAACAAAAGTTCGCCAAGACTTAGGGCTCTTTTATAGTCAAGCTGAAAAATCTGTCAGCTTGAAACTCGATCCAAAACAGGTGCCCGGCACGCGACTCCTCGCAACCTTCGCAATGCAAAGAGAGAGGGGGTCGAGAGGTCGAGAGCGTCTTGTTTACGCGACGTTCTCAACCCCCTCTCTTGTATTGCGAAGGCTGGAAGGGGAAAGTGTGTCGGGGTCCAGTGATTGATAGTTTTTAAGTTTCAGCTCAGATTCAGCTTGACTATAAAAGAGCCCTTACTTGGGTCACGGGGATGAGTCACAAACTTTTTCCGAAATGCCTCAGGGTTCATTTTAAAACGTTTCATCAGAATTTCTTTTATGTAGTCATAATCCTCAAATTTTTCCTCACTCTCCCTGGCAATCAGTTGGACAATGTCCGGAGGCAGAAGAGTCAGCAAGCATGAGACCCAGTCATTTTTCTCAACGTTTGCCCTTTTGGCTTGTCTCTCAAACAGCGATAGGTAAAGGAAAATGTCTCCATCACTCGCAGCAAATTTTGGCATCAATTTGGTCAACTCACTTTTGTTCTTATTGTGGTTGTTCTCGCGTATCTCAACAGGGGAGGGGGATCGAGGAATGGCAGACTCAGCCTTCATCTTCTCAAGTTCTAATTCTATTTTCCGTAACTCATAGGCTCGATCTCGATCTCTCTGTTCTTTTTCTTCTTCTCTCAATCGAACTTCTTCCTCCTTCAAGCGAGCTTCTTTTTCTTTTCTCTCGGTAGACGCAGTGTCTAAAAGGTTTTTCACGAAACCTTCCTCGTAAGCTTTGCTTTTCAGAATCAAATTCTTTAGATCAACAATTTTCATGGACGGGTCTGTAGTTTCTCCCATTTCCTCTGCAACCAACATTAGGTCAGTTTTTATAGCCTTACCAAGATAGGCCATTGTGAGTTTCAAGTTCTCAAATAGCGCGGAGCAAGATTTTCAAAATACCAAGGTTGAAAAACCGCAAGCACAGTCAGAATAGTGTTCGCAATTCCGATAACACAGAACTGTTCATCAAGGAATGCGGAGAAAGTTCGCGAGTACACGGTAATAAAAATCAAAAGGCGAAATAGGCATTACACGAGTTCTTAATGTCACAGGTTCATCAAACACGGAAGCAATAAGAGTTCACAGTTCGTAAACATGAGTAATCACACAGTTCGAGATTTAAATACAGTTCACGAAATCAACGGAAAGTTCGCGAAAGCACAGAGTTCGAAATTAGCGAGGAGCTCGATATAACGCAGTTCACACAAAAGCACAGCACTAGACGAAATCGAAACTCAGTCAGAGTCAAAAATAGCGAGGGATTCACTATAACACAACTCGCGAAAGCACAGCAGTTCATTAAATCGAAACACAGTCAGAGTTCGAAGTTAGCGAGGGGTTCGCTGTAACGCAAATCGCAAAAAAAAGAAAACACAACAGCTCACGGAATCGAAACACAGGTTCAAAAATAGCGAGGGATTCACTTTAACGCACTTCTCAAAAACGAAAGAATAACACAGTCTCAGTCTATAGCGACGCGTTCGCTATATCCGAAAACGTAGAGCTGGGGGACTCGAAACACAGCTGAAGCACAATCACAATGGTAACGCATTCGCTACCTCCGATAACGCAAAAGTTTCACAAGACAGGAGCAAGAGTTCCATCACACGCCGACTCACAACGCAAAGCAAAAATCCGATCAGAATTATCGCACACCGAGATCATAACGCACTGGGACATATCCCACTTCCTTCTGATTTATAAACTTCGGAAAGATGGCACGAGGATTTATAAACTTCGGAAAGATGGCACGAGGATTGTAGAATAAAATAACAATCACTTTATTTATTTTCAAACAAAAACGCAGCCATGATCATAATCTCTCTCGCGAGAACCGGGAATGCTGGGAATGGAATGTCTATCTGTTTTTAAATTCTCCAGCTTGTGCTGCCATCTAGGGAAGTTTGGATTAAGTAATGTCTGGATTAAGTTATGTCTACACTCCTCTTTGGTGAACACTCAAAAGGAACCGCTTATTTTAAGCTGCAGAATTTACAAGGAAAAGACACTGAATAAAACCAATCATACTTTGGAGGGGAGTTTGGGGGTTCCCCCAAGAAAAATTTTTGAAATTTGACCCCCAAAAGTAGTGTTTTAATTCATTTTGAGACTTTTTGGGTTATAACCGAAGAGGATTTCTCTTTATAAATTTGCAGAATTTTCAAGGGAAAACATGCACAGTATAAAAATTTATGTCAAAACTTCGGGAGGGGTTTGAACCCCTAGAAACCCCTTTGGATACGGCCCTGGGATTTAATATTGTAGATTTGGGGTGGTTGTTACAATGCTACATCCCAGGATCCCCAGATTTGATCACAAAATGGGGCTATAGCCCTAAAAATTGAGGTCCTGTCGCTGAAAATGTGGCATGTCATTTCAGGGATTGGGATTGGTCGTATGTATTCTACCTAGTAGCAATGCTCGTACCAAATATGTCGAGTTAACGTAACTGCTACTAGAAGTAAACGAAATTTGGCCATACATGACAAAAATTGGTGTCAAAAATCTTGTGTGCTTGATCTCAAGGATCCGCTTATAAACTTTCGTCAGGTAAGACAGACAAAACATAATTTTTACTGAGAGAGAAAATACACCCAGGGTATGGTCGAGAATCGAACTCGACGCAAGGTAGTTATAGGGAATCCCAGAGGAATAGAATTATTAGCGGCAAAGTATCTCAGATCTCCATTTGATCTCGAGGGGAAACATCATTCAATTCCGCCTCTGCAGAAAAGAGGGTTCGAGTCCTCGTTGGGGGTCTGATGAAGGTACAAAATCCCGACAGTCAACACAAGCAGCACAGACGTTCAAGATTCGTCCAATATTTGTCATCTATGGCCAAATTTCGTTTACTTCTAGTTGCAGTTACGTAAACTTGACATGTTTGGTATGAGCTAAGGGAGAGCACATTGAGCCCCCTTGATATATTTGAGCATATATGTGTTTGTAATGCTATAAATAAATATTACTAAACCATATTACTAAACATTACTAAACCATGTTACTAAATATTACTAAACCATGTTACTAAATATTACTAAACCACGTTACTAAATATTACTAAACCACGTTACTAAATATTACTAAACCACGTTACTAAATATTACTAAACCACGTTACTAAATATTACTAAACCACGTTACTAAATATTACTAAATCATGTTACTAAACATTACTAAACCACGTTACTAAATATTACTAAATCATGTTACTAAATATTACTAAATCATGTTACTAAATATTACTAAATCATGTTAATAAATATTACTAAACCATGCTACTAAATCATGTTACTAAATATTACTAAACCACGTTAATAAATATTACTAAACCATGCTTCTAAATCATGTAACTAAATATTACTAAACCACGTTAATAAATATTACTAAACCATGCTACTAAATCATGTTACTAAATATTACTAAATCACGTTACTAAATATTACTAAATCATGTTACTAAATATTACTAAACCATGTTACTAAATATTACTAAATCATGTTACTAAATATTACTAAATCATGTTACTAAATATTACTAAACCACGTTAATAAATATTACTAAACCACGCAGACACCCGATAGTGACTTCTCGCTCCTCCCCGAGGGCTGTCTTTTGTTGGAGGGACCATTGAAGGGGGTTGATTGCGGTTTTCCTATTGTCCGATAACCAGATACTGCAGATTTTTTGAACAGATACCATGCTGGTTTTCTGGCTGACCGTACCCTTTGAGACAAGCCACACCAGCCGCCACCAGTGGCCAATAAAAAGCGATAAAGATGGTTATTTCACTTCTATTAGATACCCCTGTCTTGGATAACCATCTTTATGGCTTTTTTAGTGCTCCTGCCACTGGTGGCGGCTAGTGTGGCTTGTCTCTTACTCTTACTCTCTTCCCCCTTACTCTTTTTACTCTCTTACTCCCTTACTCTTTTACTCCCTTACTCTTTTACTCCCTTACTCTTTTGGGGCCGTCCATAAATGACGTCACGCTCAGAGGGGGGGAGGGGGTTAATCAATTTGTGACAGTTTGTGACAAGGGGGAGGGGGGGGGGTTCAAAAGTTGTGACATCACATCTTCCAAAACTGAAAATCAACCAAAAATAACAAAAACAGAATTTTTTTCCTAAGATTTTTTATCCAAAAAAATTAATTTTTGATCGATTGAAAGCGTGACATGTGACATAGGGGGGGAGGGGGAAGTGTGACAGTTTGTGACATAGGGGGGGAGGGGGTCAAAAATGGGCAAAAAAAGTGTGACATCATTTATGGACGGCCCCTTTACTCCCTTACTCCCCCTTACTCTCTTACTCTTACTCCCTTACTCCCCCTTACGCTCGTACTCTTACTCCCTTACTCCCCCTTACTCTAACTCTTCCCCCCTTAGTCTTACTCCCTTATTCTTACTCTTCCCCCTTACTCTTACAACTTACTCCCTTACTCTTACTCTCTTACTCTAACTTCCTTACTCCCTTACTCTAACTCCCTTACTCTTACTCCCTTACTCTTACTTTACTCTCTTACTCCCTTACTCTTACTCTAACTTCCTTACTCTTACTCTCTTAATTTTGGGAACCTTACTTTACGGACAGCCCTCGTATCTTTGGTAAAATTTAATAAATAAAACATATTCCTGCAACTTCAGAAAAATGTTTCCATTTGAAAGGGTTTTGAATGCGTTGTGTTGTTGCAGGGGACCTGACGCAAGCGCCCGCGTGCGTGCGCGTGGCCTCCCATTCGGACCAAGTGGTGCAAGGGCGCTGGCACCCCCAACACTTCGCCTTCGCATCCGCAGACAAGACCGCAGTCGTCTGGGCACTCCCCACCCACTAGTTCAACACTTCTTCACTTCAATAATACAGCAGAGAAAAGAGGTTTATACTATAGAGAGCAACTTAAGTTGACCCTACGACGTCACTCACAAACAAAGTAGTTCCCATCGCGGTGTCTGAATTTTGAGCGAACGTCAATTTAGAAATATGATTAGTTTGTTATAAACCCATGTATTTACAGTGCTTTTCAATCACGATTTGCGTACTCCTCCTATAACAACCCAACAGGCTTCGTGTTTGCAGATTTCTCCTTCCGCATTTGTGACGTACTGGGTTCAAGAAAAGTTGCTGTCGAGTATATAGACAGCAACGTTTCTTGAACCCAGTACGTACTAAGCGGAAGCAGAAACTGCGTAAACAGGAAGGCTGTTGGGTTGCAAGGAGGCGGTACGCAAATCGTGTTTGTAAAGCACTATATAACACATAAGTTTAACAAAATAATCATGTTTTTAAATTGACGTTCACTCAAAGTTCAGACACCGCGATGGAAACTAATTTGTTTGTTGGTGACGTCGTAGGGTCAACTTGAGTTGCTGTCTAGTATAGACAGCAACTGAAGTTGAGTGAGTGTCAATTTTGAGTGAACTTTTGAGTGAATGTCAATTTAAAAATATGATTAGTTTGTTAAACCCATGTATATATAGCGTCTTTTTTTTATCACGTACCGAAACTCCTCCTAGCAACCCAACAGGCTTTTTGTTTACGCACTTTCTCCTTCCGAGTAGTGACGTACTGGGTTCAAGAAACGTTGCTGTCGAGTATAGTTAAAATCATGTTTGTATTCATATTACTTCAAAGAATAAGGAAGTCTCTCAAATCTGTCTTTTCAATAATTGGATTTTTAATGTAATTTTCACTCCTGCTGTCCTCTTTCATCACACATGTCACCTCTCTTCTTGTAACCAAGACTATATACTTACCCTGTGTACATAATAAAAGTGTTCTTTTCAGAATATAGATTCTTCAATAATTCAATACACATTTCTGAAGCAAGAATTAGGAATATTGTTTTAAAAACTTTATTTTTAGTTTTTGAGCGAGACCGAAAATTTGCTGGATGTGTGCAGGCGCGGACCCAGTACGGCTCCAAGGGGGGGGGGCACTTTTTCAGACCGTCACCTTTATCTTTTGAGAAAAATGTCAAAATTTTGGAAATTTTCTAAAAAGTATCACTCGAGAGCCCCTTTTGGTACCGCTGGGGGGTATGGGGGTCCTCCTCCAAAAAAAATTTTGGAAATTTGACCCGTAATAGTAGGATTTTAACTCATTTTGAGTACTTTTTGGGACTTTTTTTTCGTACTTATGAGTGATTTTTTGGGTCCAAAGGGGGGGGGGCACTTTCCAGAGTGCCACTCCCCTGGATCTGCCACTGAATTTATGGTGCTAATTTACCAATGGGCGTAACCTAAGAGGTGTTTAGAAGTAGTTTAGTTTCGTTTCAGATCAGGGTTGCTTGATTTAAATCAAGTTGATTTAAATCATGATTTAAATCACTTGATTTTTTAAAAAAAAATCATTGATTTAAATCAAAAATGTTAAACTGCTACAATTTAAATAAAAAAAATAGTTGTATGCTTTAAAATGCTTTGCGAGGTTATTTGCATTTCAATTTTTTTTTAAATTCTGCTAGTTGCAGTTGCTTAAAATAACTGGGAGATAGGTTTAGGTTCCTCTATCTACATAAAATTGCCTGTAATTTCAAGAACAAATTGTACTACCAATTACAAAAATATTTACAATGAAAAGAGGTAAATAGCAGCGTTTGGAATCAATAATTGTGATAAATTAAACTAGAATTAAGAATCTTTAAATTTTTTTCAGGTATACATCCCCTTTTTAAAATACAAGCATGCGATTGATTTTTATCGAAAGCTTGCTTTCATAGTTTTAGTCATGTTTTCCAAACTATTACTTTTTTTAACATAACTACAGCGAATAAACTGGGTACATGACTGTCAATTAGTTGCTTATTTGATTTTGTTTGTATAAGTAATTAATTATTATTTTAAAGAAATAAATGCACAATACATTTAGTGAAATTAATTCAACTGAATTATTGAAATTAAAATTTTTACATAAAATTGATGCATAGATTTTTTTTTAGAAATCGTCACCATTTCTTTTAAAAATTGATTTCACAATTGGGTAAAAATAGTTATAGAAAGAAGGATAAAAAATTTTAGTATCTGATAGTACAATTAATTGTTCATTCACCATTTTAGGATGGGTTTGGGCATCTCACCATGAAATGGTAGCAAACTACTTCCCTTAATTAATTCAATTAATTAATGCCTAAAATAGATAAATATTGGGATATTAAGTAATGCTAAACTATTATATAACATGGATATTACAATATCAGTAAATTATTAACTAGTTTTGGTAAGTTCAGAACTAGTAATTCATTTAAATCAAAAAAATCTGATTTAAATCAAAAAAATCCGATTTAAATCAAATAAATCCGATTTTTTTGATTTTTTTAAAAAAATCAAAAAAATCAGCAACCCTGTTTCAGATATATCTGAAACGAAAAGTGATATTATCCTTATTGGTTGCCACGTTTCGTGAGACCCAAGATTAATCTTAACATTTATACTTCTAAACTCATAAAACTAAAACTCATCGGCGCAACAGCCCTATAGTGGGCCAAGTCCTACGCAGGGCTTAAATTGCAGCGGAGCGGAGCTCCGGTACTTCTTGGTTTTCAGTAAATATTTACTAATATTTATCTATTAATCAGTGAATATTTGTAATGCTGAAATAGTAGCGCTCCGGTACTTCTTTGGTTAGAGTTTAAGCCCTGGATGCCCATCTTCGTTTTCTGGACCGTGGGGCCCTGGGGTGCAAGGCATATGTCCCGGTTAGGTGGTCAGTCTAACGCAAGACCCCCCCAGGGTTTAGTTCCCAAGCATGCTTGGTCCTCAATTTATCGACCCACTCAAGGGATGAAAGGTTGAGTGGACTTTGCCCAGCCCGGGAATCGAACCCCGGACCTGTGGCACGGAAGAGCTATGCGCTACCACTGCGCCACCGGGCTTCGATTCTGTAAACTATTGGCTGAAAATAAATGACATTTGGTTTTGGGTAAAACTTTATAAACATCCTTAACTCTTTGGTTTGTTGGTTACATATATTTTCCGGTATGTGTGCTTGATCTCAAAGATCCGCTTATACACCTTCGTCAAGTAAGACAGACACAACAGAATTTTTACTGTCACAAAGAAGGAAAATACACCCAGGGGCGAGGTGAGAATCGAACTCACAACGGGGCAGTGCGCAGACTGCTGGCGTGAAAGGCAGAGGAGCAAACCGAACAGGCCATCCCGTCCCCCTCCTTAACTCTTAAACAAATTAATAGAATTTGATAAAATTGGTATTTTTCTTTACTCTTGTGCATACATTGAGCATACGAAGTGTCATGAAAATCTGAGAATCGAACACGGAACCCCGTGAATCATACATAACGGAACTAATTTTTTACAGTCTTAAAAAAATCTCCCGACCAACCGATGTCACAAATTTTTAATCCGATTATTTTTCTACATGAATTTTTAAAATGAATACGGACTTTCCGTTCAACCTATAGATAATTCTTAACGCGGTTAAGGTTCACAGTTTAGTTCTTGGTGTTTCCAGAAAATTAATTCAACAAAAAAAACTTTATATTTTAATTGTTAATTTTTTCTTATTATGGATAAAAAAAAATTCTGTAAACAGCAATAAAAATAGCGTGTGTCAGAAGAAATTCCTGTCAAAAGTGTAAGGGCGAGCGCGCACGGGCGACTTTTGTCACGGTGACAAAGACAAAAACAACGTTGCTAAGGCTGTTGTTTGGGGCGGGAAATAGAAGCATTCGCACATGACATCACTGGAGGATAAAAACAACGTTGCTAAGGCCGTTGTTAGGTAAAGTTATGTGATTGAAAATGCTCTATTGTTTTCTAGCGATATTTTTGATACTAGTGATACTGGTCGCCGTGACTTTAGTCACTCGTGCGCGCTCAGCCTAAACTCTATTAAACTTTTAAATGTTTTTACATTTTTAAACTCTTTTTTTTCTAAAATGACATAATGAGAAAATTAATAGTACCAACGACTATGATAGTCTAATCACAAAGAGAGCAAAATATATCAGCTGTTTTCCGAAACTGGAACTAAAACCCTCAAATTGCTTTAATTAGTGCCATAACAATCTTCCAAACCCACCTGATCCCACCATGGGATGCAAAGAGAGAACGCATAAAACATCTGCTCTCACAACAGCTGGCGCAGTCGTTCGTAAATCAAATCAAATCAACTCAAGGGGCGACGCATCGCTTTTCTGGCGTTTTGAAAATCCCCCCCCCCCCATCCTCACAGAACATTCGAATCGACGTAACAGGGATGATATTGGCACAAAAGCAAAAAGTCTGAAAACTTGACATTTTATCTCTTAAAATGAGGATAAATCGCAAAAACTAATAATAATTAGCCAACATTAATTTCAACAATAAATTCTTACACTTTAAAATTAAAAGTTCTACTGTTTAGCTGTTGTGTTAAATTGACTCAAACATAAAAATTTTAAGAGAGCCTCATAAGTCCCATCAACTTGAATTTAGAAAAATTAAATTCGCAGTCAAAATTTTCAGTTCATAAGCTGGTTCCCGCATTTTTTGAAAACAGAAAATAAAATGCATTTTCCCAGTATTTAAAATGGTTTTAAACTCAAAAATCGACACGAAAAGTTTATTAAAAAATAAGTTTATTCAATATTTCAAAATAAAAAAAAAACAATCGCTTTGCACTTGTTTAGGATTGAATGACGTCAGACCCGGCCTACCTTAAAGTAAAAAATCAACAATGGCTTTGAATCCTAAACTAAGGCTGGGCGCGCACGAGTGACTAAAGTCACGGCGACCAGTATCACTAGTATCAAAAATATCACTAGAAAACAATGGAGCATTTTCAATCACATGACTTTACCTAACAACGGCCTTAGCAACGTTGTTTTTATCCTCCAGTGATGTCATGTGCGAATGCTTCTATTGGATGCTTATATGTCCCGCCCCTAACAACAGCCTTAGCAACGTTGATTTTGTCTTTGTCACCGTGACAAAAGTCGCCCGTGCGCGCTCGCCCTAACTCTTCAGATTGAATAACGTCACATGCTGTTTTCGCGCCCTTTTTAAAAATCAAAATTAAATTAAAAAGTTAATCAGCATCCCAATTAAAATTATATTCCTCTCAGGGATATCTCTATCGAATAAATAAAAATGCGGGAATTGCCCATTGTCCATTCTATTACTTAAATTTCTTGCGTAAAAAAACAACCAATTGATCCTGAATCTTAATTAAAACCGCGATCCACTAGCTCCGTTTCTAACGTCTGCTCTCCCTTTCACAACGAGCGAAAAAAACGGCATTAATTAAAAGATTCCCTCTCTCACAATAACCCTACCGTCAGAACTGCAGCAGAAAGCGCAACGAACATCTGCTCTCAATCCAGCCAGCGAGGCCGCCAGAACTGGCGAATATCGCCTTTCCGGCGCCTCGCGTTTTCCCCTCTCGCCCAGAACAAACACACGCTTCGATGAAATCCGCAGCGGGAGTTCTCGCCAATACGAAATCGCCAAGCTTTTTTTCGCGACATCGCTCGCTAAAACGACGATTTCTCCCCTAAATATCGGTTTAAATTAATCGGGAATGGCTTAAATCGATTTAGAAGGGTTTTTTCTACGTGGTGTGAGGGTTTTTTTCCTGGAATTTTCTCGATAACGGGTCGAAAATTGACCTTAAAGTCGTTCCTACCGAAATCCAGGTCTTCCGAAATCGACGGCTTCCTCCCGCAATCTGAGCTTTCCGATTCGTCAATCGCCTTAAAGTTACGCCCCGAAAAAAAGGCGGAGTCTATCGGCGCTACAGTTGATTGGTGGAGAGTTCGGCGAATGAAGCGAAGGAGGTTTTGTGCTAGTAAATAATAATGAACTAACCTTGATAATGAACAGTTATTGTGGTTTATTTTACCTGCCGCTTTTTTTATGCTGATCATGATTTTTAACAGCTATAGTTAGCGTTTTGAGAGAATGTTATCAACTATAAAGAGGGGTTTATTAAACTTATCAGGGGGGTCATGTCAGTTTTTTGGATGGGGGGGGGAGCAGGGCCGTAACTAAACTTTTGTTTCGGGAGAGGTTTTTCAACCAAACATTTTTTTTTTCTTTTATTGCGCCAAGTTTTAGATGACTTGCCCATTTTACATTAATTTGGGTGAACTTAATTCTAGAATTTTATAATAAAAAATGTGAATTCCAATTAAAATTAGAGGGTTCTCCCCCTGAAAAATTTTGGAAATTTCTCCCTTAAAATATCGTTTTAGCTTATTTTGGAGACCTTTTTAGATGACACCCTAATAAGAACACGGCTCATTGTAAGCCAGGACAGTCCTGGGTTTCGGAGGCTGTCCCGAGAAATGTGTGTGTCCTGGGTTTTAGTAATTTTAAGACTGGACAAAATTTTTTGTGAAATTTTCGATAAAAATTTGCATTTTTTTACCTACTTCTACGGCTTCACTTTACTCATATTTAGACTGCTGAAAGGGGCACACTCTATATTTCAAACACCTTTTAAATGTGAAAATTAACTCTGAACTTAATTGTTGTGAATTTTATGATTTAATTAAATCTAACAAAGAATTTTTGAAAAAAGTGATGTCGAGTGAAAAGTACAAATGATTAATTAAAGTATGTTAAATGTTTCAATTTTTTTTTTAGTTTGGGTGTTTATTTCGTTTTTAATCTTTGATGGACCGATAGGTCGACAAAGTGTCCTGGGTTGAGCTCAAGAAAATATGGTAAGGTAAGCCTATCCATTATATAACTATCTGTGGACAATATCCACTGAAAAATTACCTTTTCAAAAGCCTCAAAAGTTTAGGGCAACAATTTGGGGAAAAAATCAATTTTTCGCAAAAAAAAAAAACTTCTTTAATTCGTAAAAATTTTCCAAATTTAGTATGTTAATACTTGGGTCATTTCTAAATGAAAACGGTTCGATTTATCTCTTTTGACCTTTTTGTTGGGTTTTTAGGGGTTTTTAATTTTTTCATATAGCTAATTATTCAAATTAATTTTAAAAATTGAAATTTCAATTTTTTTCTAAAGTAAAAGCAGTATTCGGTTCCGGCACTCAAAAATAACCTATAAACATGTATAGTGCTGTCCTTTAAAAACAACCCACTCCAAATTGTGCCCTAAAAACAACCCATTGAGATTTTTTAATTAAATAATTAAAATAATTTTACCATCTCATGTACCCTGTCCTTCTATGCCCTTTAGAGTGTCAGGGGTGTAAAAACTGGTCAAAGAACGGTTTATTTACTTATTTTTTAAACAAGCTGAGATAATGTAGATTTTTGGCAAAAAATGTGCTTCAGATTTACAGATTTTGTAAAAATATATGTTATAAAGACTTTAGACCAGTTTTCGCGCGTTTTTATGTTATCCCATTACTATGAGAATAAAATATTAAAGTTTTAGCTCAGTCGGCCAATTAGAGTCCTTCTAGGAAAAAGTGTTTTTTTTTTCCCCAAATTCTTACTTAATTGGCTGGCAATTTGAAATGGATACTTGGAATTAAAAATGCTTAGCACTAAAATGTAAGGGAGGATGAGCCGCCAGTACAGTTTTTTGTTCGATTTAATTATCCTTTTTATTAAGCTTTTAATGAAGAAAATATGAAACATTGGGTTGTTTTTAAAGGACAGCACTATATCACATGTCTATATTATTGTTGTGTTTTTTTTTTTTTTCTAAAAAAAATTTTCGTCCATTTCTTTTAAAAAATTAAAAAAAAATTAAATTTCTCACGGTACGATTTTTAGTATGTTAGTATTGGGGTCATTCCTAAGTGAAAACCGTTGAGAAACCTTTTATTGCAATTTGTCCGAAGTTCAACTCTATTTTCAGTGGACTAATTCAAAATTATTTTGGCCAAAATGTAGAATTCAAAAATGTAGATTGTATTTGTTTAAAAAAAAATGTGTTACGCTTCAGCATATCATTTAAATTTCCCATTTCGGGTGGCGATGTTTAATATTTGAAAATTTATTAATTTCGAAATATATATTCTTGATAAATTCATAAGAACGCGATTAATTGAATTGAACGTCCAGAAAATGTTGTTTCCTGTAACGGAGAGATGGCGCCAGCGTACAGTAAGGCATTTTAATTTTGGATGCTGCCATCTATCGGGAGGCTTGGAAACTATTACTGCCAGAATGAATTATTGAGTTTCAAATTTAGTATGAAGGTTGTGGTTTATGGAAACAATTTTTATTTCTAACGACTCCAAAATTTTACATTAATTATTATGGATTATTTTTTCAATCATTCACTCTTTAATATATTTTTATTAATATAAATTAAGTCATTTGCTAAATTACGGAGTAATAATCTGGGGTGCAAAAGTAATTTAAAACCATTAATTTCTCTGCAAAACAAATGCTTAAAAATTCTAAATTTAAAATCTCAACGCCCTTATAATCATCAAGAATTAAAATTTCTACCTTTACGGCATAACGCTTTTTTTCGCATGATTCTCTTTTTATACAATAATAAAAATATATGTGTACAAAAAAATGAAATATCTAATAGAAGACCAAACGAAATATTTCAAATCCCCCGTTTTAAAAAAGAAATTTTCCGTAAACATTTTTATTATCTAGCTCCTAAATTATTCAATTCCTTACCCTTTGATTTACAAAACATTCCACTTAAGCAAAAATTCAAGAACTTATTATTTAATTTTCTTCTTGAAATTGAAGATTTAGATGACTTTTTCTTTTTATTTAAATTAAAGAAGCAAAGAGAGGTAATTTTTACGCCTAGCTGCTGTGCCAATTTTTCTTTTCAATTTCAAAAAAATAAAAATCTTGTACTTTTTGTATGTTATAATTATTGTTTTTTATTTGTGTGTGTTTTTCTCTTGTTTTGTTATCCCCTTGTCAATTTTATCATCAATATCAGAAAAAATTTTTTGGTCATCTAAATGGGTTTTAACCCCCAGATGGCTCATATGTTTTGTTCCTTTCAAATTTTTCCCATATGTACTGTCCAAATTGAAATTGAAATAAAATTATTAAGTAATGGTTTTTACGAATTTTTCACCCTATTTTTCTGATGTAAAGGCAAAATTTTAGGATAAAAGTTTATGAAAACAACTTTTTAAAGACTCCAAAATTTTAAATGAATTAATTTGGGGTTATTTTTGCAATAATTTATTACAGGGTGTCCCAAGAAAGACACATTTTAAAAATTAATAACTCGAAAAAGATAAAAATACGCGGTTTCTTGCATTCAAAATCAAAGAAATTTACGGCACAAAATTTTTAAATCGATGTTCCCAAATCCCCTGACAGGGAATAAAAGGATCAATCTTCCCGGAGATAATGGCAAATCATGCTGCCATCTATTTGGGGATTCAGGAACTACAATTTACAAAAATTTGTCATAAAAGTCTGGCTCTGGTCTTTACAGAAGGATGCAAGAAACCGCGTATTTTTTTTTTCTTTTTTAGTCATTGATTTTTAAAATATAATTCTTTTTTGGGACATCCTGTATTTAATATATTATTCATAAATTAAATAATGGATTTTACGAATTTTTCACCCTATTTCTTCTGATGCAAAAGTAGATTAGAATTTTGATGCTGCCATCTAGCGGGCGGCTGGAAAACTAATACTGCTGAAATCAATTATTTAAGTTTGAGATTTAGTATTAAGGTTTTGATTTATGAAAAAAAATTTATCGACTAGATACTATTTTAAATTAATTATGGAATACTTTTTCAATCATTTAATATTTAATTAATAAATCATGTAATGGTTTTTACGAATTTTTCACCCCATTTCTCTGATGTAAAAGCAACATTTTTTTCTTTCTGATATTTTTGGGTCTTGTTTATTATTTGCTGATGATCTAAAAATTTACCGTTGTATTTCTACTGAACAAGATTGTGAAATTTTACAGATTGAACTTGAAAATTTGTATGAATGGTGTACCAAAAATAGGCTTTATCTAAATATTGACAAGTGCTTTATTGTTTCCTTTACTAGAAAACTGAATCCTCTCATTAGAAATTATAGTATTGATAATAAGCCTCTCATTCGGAAAAATAGCATCAAAGATCTGGGTATTATTTATGATAGTGATTTCAGTTTTAATTTACATATCCTTCAAATATCCAAAAACGCTCACAAAAAATTAGGTTTGCTCAAAAGAACTACTATGCAATTTTATAATGTGTCTGTACTTATTTGTCTATTTAATACTTTAATTCGTTCTATGCTTGAATACAATTGTGTCATTTGGAATCCTTCTACGAATAATCTCAAGTATGCTATTGAAAAAATTCAAAACAGATTCCTACGCTATATTCATTACAAATCAAATAATACTGAATATCCATCAAACGATTTTGCCAGGCAGAATTTTAATTTATGCTCTTTAGAATGCAATAGAACAATATCCCTTTTTAAATTTTTTTATGACCTATTTAATAACAAAATTGATTGTCCTGTTTTACTTCAAGAATTTAATTTTCATGTTCCCATATACAACTCACGTACTAAATTTGTATTTAAAGTTCCTCTATTTACGAAAAATAACTTAAAACATCAACCCATGGTAGAGTTCATAAATTTTTTAAATACTTTACCAGATTTATTTTTTCATAAATTCTCTTTTTTTAAATCCATTATTATTTCTAAATATGCTTAGTTCTATTTAAATGTTTGTCTTTTTATGTTGTATGTATTGTTGCATGTATTGTGTATATTGTCCTTTATACTGTATTATAATGTCCTTTGTACTGTCATTTAATTGGATATTTTCTGTTTGACAGTTAAATAAATAAATTAAATTAAATAAATAAATTAAATTTAATTTAATGAAATCCTCATTGGGTTAAGAACAACTTTGATTTTTAAAATCATTTATTAAATTAGATGAAAAGCTGAGAAAACTTAACGGGATGCTTTCATACAATTGTTCTGAATTTTTAATTGAATTTGAAAACTTTAAATTAAAAAAGAAATATTTTGAAATTGTTTTCATTTGTTTAAAATTTATTTTAAAAAAATCAAAGAAAGTTTGTTATGATCTGCATTAAATTAAAGAATATAACATTTCAAACAAAATGACACCAGTCACTAGTCTCTCGATTAATTAGCTCTTAGAATTTTTAGCATTAAAAGAATGCAAACAACAACGGTATTCTGGCATGCTACCAGTTATTTAGCTATATTTAGATAGATGGCGACACTACTGATGCTTTTGAATCCATGGGATTTTCGCCTTATAACGTTTTAGATTTAGAAGGTAAAAGACTGGAATTTTAACTAAACTGTAAGAAATATAAAGATTAAAAAATAGTCAATTTAATGAGGACTATTCTGGAAGTGGGGGAACCATTTGATTTTCTGTCCAGACTTTCTGTGAAATGGCCTGATCTTGTGAAATTCCCTGCATTATTTTGTGTATCAAAATCAGCGACAGATAACATGGTAAAATTATCATAGAGAAGCATAAAAATAATATCTTTTAAAGGGAAAAATATTGTGAAGCTATAGCGGACAACATTTTTCTAAAAGAAACATTTCTTCCAAATTTGAAGTTTGAAATCAATTTTAATCATAGAGAAAAAAAAAGGTATATCTAAATCTGAGCTACATTTTTAAGCTAAAATATGTTTTGTAAAATACGTTTTTAAGATAAAAATATTTTGTGAAAGGTCCTTTTTTCTGATAACATATTTCAAAAATATTTTGTACAGTGTTCCTTTACAAAAGGAACCCAAATATCCTCAAGGGATTTTATGAACTGTAAATTTTAATTTTTTTTCTTTATGATTAAAATTGATTTTAAACTTCAAATTGGGTAGATATGTTTCTTTTAGAAGTTAAAAAGCAACAAAAATTTAAATTTAAGAAAATATTGAAATTGTTTTCATTTGTATAATTTATTAAAAAAAATTCAAAGAAAGTTGGTTATGATCCACATTAATTTAATTTAAAGAATATAAAATTTCTAACAGAATGACACCAGTCACTAGTCTTTCGATTAATTAGCTCTTGAAATTTTTAACGTTAAAAGAATACGAAAAATTCTTGCATGCTACCACTTAGTTAGTTTGATTTAGATAGATGGCGACACTACAATTGATGTTTTTGGAACAGTGTTTTTGAATCCACGTGATTTTCGCCGTCATAATTAAGAATAATTGATTATAAATTATTTTATTACTTGTATTTTACAAAACAAAATTAAAATGAAAATTTTAAAAAATAATAATAAATTAAATGAATGAAAAAGAATTCAGAACAATTGTATGAAAGGACCCCGTTAAATTTTCTCAGCTTTTCAACTAATTTAATAAATGAATTTAGAAATCAAAGTTTTTCTTAACCCAATGAGGATTTATGAGCTAAATAATTAAACTTAAATTTATTTATTTTTTCTTTGAAATAACTACCCGACATTACATCATCAATAAACATGGAAGATGGTATCAAAAATGCTTTAACTGTTTGTAGTTCTGATTTGGATAAAATATGGCAAATAAATCCTTGAAAATACCTTCTTACTATAATATTTCGACTAATTTTTTCTGTATGATAAGATTGAAATAATTTCTTAATAAATCAAAATATAAACGCGCCTCAGAAAATCTACGAATATTAATGAATGTAGTAGTTGATAAAAAAAAGTATGAATTGTTTTTTAAAAATCGAAATTTAACTGTTCAGTAAAAGATAACTAATTAGCGACATTAACTTTTTAATAAAAGATCAGAAAATAAATTAAAAATTTTAAAAACATGAATTGAAGAAGTATCAGTTCTCGTGTCGCCATCTATCATACATCAAGCTAACTAAACGTAGATGGCATACCGCAAGAATACCAAAACAACTTAATTAGTATTGTTTAACACTAAATAATTATTTATCTCAAACTAACGGTAATAAAAATGTGAAATCAAGCCCACATAATAGTGCAATATCTTAGAAAAATTAATTTAAGTCAAAATTTTATCTTGGCAATTTTGGTCAATTTGAAAACTGATAAAATTTTATAAACCGACTTAAATCCGCGGGACCTAAATATTTTTTTATTCTACTGTAATTTTTTTTATGATGTATATGTGATCCCTGAGGCAATTGTTTGTATTCATGCAGTTTGCAATCTACTAGTTTAGTTAGCCTGATTTAGAGTAATAGATGGTGCCACCACAACTAATGGTTTGTTTTTAAATTTTTAATTTATTTTCGAGTATGTTTTACTTAAAATTATCTTTTATTAGAAAAGTGAAATTTTTATGAGTTATTTTAAACAATCTTTCATATTGTTTTTTTTTAACTACGTAATTAATTTTAAAATGTATATTGATTCGTCGATTTTCTGAAGCACGTCTGTATTTGATTTTTTAAGAAGTTAATTCAATAATATCATGTAAAAAAAAATTGGTCAAAAAATTACCGTAAAGAATTATTTTTAACGTTTTTAAAAATTAATTTGACAAATTTTATACAAATCATAAATTAAGCATTTTTAGTACCATTTTCCATGTATATTCATGACATAGGTTGTAGTTATTTCAAAGAAAAATATTAAAATTTGTATTTGCATATTTAGCTCTTAAAATATTTAATGAAATACTCATTGGGTTAAGAACAATGGAGATTTTTATTTTTTTTTCTACGATTAATTTTTTTTCTACTTGAAATTTAATAGAAATGTCTATTTTAGTTAAAAAGCTTTAATTTTCTTAAAAACTTTTCTAAAAATATTTTTTATTTAATTTTTTTTCTTCTTTTTTAATTTAAAAACAAATTTTTTAAAAAGGTGTTTATGATGCAAAATAAATCAAAGAGAATAAAATTTTTTAAAAAATGTGACTCATTTCAGGTTTTTAAGTTGTATAGTTCTTGAGTTATTAGCTCTTTCAAAATGTAAGAAAAACAACTTTGCAAAAGTTTTTTTGACATTAAAAAATTATTACTTCCAAAAGTGGGGTGATAGGAGAATAAAACTTGTAACATTATAACTTTATCAGTTCCTCATAAAAAAAATCATGAACAAAATGTGAGAGTTTAATCTTTGGATTCTTAGTTATTCTGTAAAAAAAAAAAATTAGCACTTTATTGAAACTTAAAGGCTTCTGCGGCACGGGTTAATATTTTTTGATAAAGCTAAAATTTTGCAAAAATAATTTATTTGTTTGATGGAAAAAATTGGGAGGGCGTCGCTTAAAATCATCCAAATTTTTAAAATAAGGACCACCCTAATACTGGATGGATCGCATACTGCAAGAATACCCAAGATTCCCCTGTCAGCAAAAATAAGCAAACCACAAACCTCCCTTTCATAATTATACGTAAGAAAATTGCCTGCCCCTCCCTTGTTCTTTTTTTTGTGCAAAATCTTAATTTATGCTTAGGTTTCTGAAATTCATTATTCTCTATGAATACTTAACCTATCATTAAAATTATCCCTGTCACAAATGCTTAAAATATTTTCCTTATTCAGTTTTTGTGAAATTTATTTTTGGTTGAAATTTGAAATTATTTATGATTTTCGAAAATGCAGTGTTTGTAATATCTTACATGCATCACTCATACTCCCCCTTGTCAGGAAAAATAAGCAAATAGCAAACGCCCTTATAGGTGCTTACGTGATATGTGAACGGCCCCCTACTCAGCAGTCTTTTCCCCGTGCGTCATTTAACCCGCGTTGGAATGTTTACCCGTTCTTTAATTGAAACCCAATGCCTCAGCAGCTGCCCTCGAAGTAACGAGCAAGCATTCTTGAATTTAACATTTCCCCGTGCGTCATTCAACTCGCGAATAGGAATGTTCCCCCGTTCTGTTTTGATTGAAACCTAATGCCTCAGCAGCTGCGCCCTCGAATTAACGAGCAAGCATTCTGAAGCCGAATCCAGTGCAGCTGACAAGGTCTTTCTCTTGTGTTGATAAGAAAAACCGTTTTCGATAGCTCGCGCTTGCAATAATAATAATAATAAAAAAACCTCGCGGAGAGAATCGCGAACATAAACCACTGCATCAGGTGCAGCATTAATTAGAACCATGATAAGATCCGATTTCGATAGTCGTTAAAACCGTTGAAAAAAACCTCGCTGGGAATCGTAAGGCACTTGGCATCTGGTTACTGACGTTTTCCCATGCCCTTGTCCGATTGTGAGAGAGGAACTGAATTTCCATAAAGAAGGGTGTGGTGTGTGATATGGCTTGCACACGCAGAACGAACTTTTAGAATTGCAGTTGGCAGGTGTTCTTTTTCAGGAGGCGACCGTTGGAGCAGAGAATTCCTTAATCATTTTTCTTTCTCCTGTCGTCAGTAAACAATTTATAGCCGGAAACGCGAAAGTTTTAATCGAATAAGGAATTAACTTTGTTTTCTTTCCTTATTCGCGCGCCATGCTTATCTTTAGGCCCCCTCCTTCAAAGCTCTCCCTTCTGAAATTCAACATAGGCTTTTAAAAATAGTAGATCACTAGCCTATTATTTAGATCAAACTTAAATTTTTTTAATGAAATTAAAAAAAAATATCAGTTCAAGTAAATAAAGTTCAAGCATGTTTTTGGTTATTTTTGACCCCCCCCTTATCAGCAAGGATGAGCAAACCGCAAACCCTTCAATAATTACATAAGAAACTGCCTAAACTTACTCTAAGAAAACTGCCGAGCCCCCTTTGTTCTTTTTTGTACAAAATGTTTAGCAGTGCCAGGGGTCGATCCAGCCGAAAATTGGGGCCCTTTTACAAAATTCCACCTCCTAAAATCGGGCCCTTCACAAAATTAAAGTTAATAAAAACGACCCTTTCAAAAAATACAAATTAGCTTTAAAGATTAATTGCAAGAAAACATTCTTGTTTGTTTCTAATCAGAAATGTTTTTGAAAAATTAAATTGAAAAATCGTGTCGGGTTTGAAAAATTAAAATTTGACTTCAATTTTTCACAAAAACAATTCCTTTTTCACAAAAATGGGCCCCGAAATATAAAACCTGTATCGACCTCTGAGAAAAATGTAACATTTATATGTAGTTGAATTTAGATTTTCGACAATGATGTGTTGGTAACATCTTACGTAAGCATCACTAATACCCCCTCCCCACTTGTCAGTAAAAATAAAAAACCTAAGAGCAAAACCCCCTCCCCCCCTTTGGTGCTTACGTAATATTTGAACGGCCCCCAATCCCTAAAAATTCCCTTTTAACTCTAATGCAAAGCCATTTGGAAAACCGGCGTGTAAAAATTTCATGAAAATATCGTGAATATTGAAAGAGATATCAGCATGTGAAAATAGCACTTTTCCAGGCCTCAAAAAAAGAAAGTTTTTTATTTTTAATTAAATTTTTTCTCCATTTAACTAAAAAAAACTTAAAATCATAATAGCACTAAAAACCCTGCAAAATTTACGAACTTTTTTCGCCAGGCCTTTTTTCACAAGCTAATATCTCCTCGAATATTCACGATATTTTCTTAAAATTTTTCTCAGTGAGTTCTTCATAACATCGCCAACAATACTCTCATTGACGTTTTTGCTTTATCTCCTTTACTTTCTATAATTTATTTCGTCGCTAGGAGCGCTGTAAGTCATCTCAATGTATTCTCCATAGTCGCTTACCTAGGAGTAGACCTTACTTCCATGACCCTAGGAGACGTTGTTTCCAAAGAAAATCCGTGAAAAGAACTTTTGAAACACCCTGTGTAATATTTAAACCGCCCCTCATCTCATATTTAATTCCTACTATTGACTGCCACCGCGTACTCCGATCCCACTATAGAATTAAACGTACAAAGAGCGAAAGCATAAAATTCTCCATGGTCACTTACCTAGGGTTAGACCCTACTCCCATGACCCTAGGAGACGTTGTTTCCAAAGAAAAGCCGTGAAAAGAACTTTTGAAACACCCTGTGTAATATTTAAACCGCCCCTCATCTCATACTTAATTCCTACTACAGACTGCCACCGCGTACTCCGATCCCACTATAGAATTAAACGTACAAAGAGCGAAAGCATAAAATTCTCCATGGTCACTTACCTAGGGTTAGACCCTACTCCCATGACCCTAGGAGACGTTGTTTCCAAAGAAAAGCCGTGAAAAGAACTTTTGAAACACCCTGTGTAATATTTAAACCGCCCCTCATCTCATACTTAATTCCTACTACAGACTGCCACCGCGTACTCCGATCCCACTATAGAATTAAACGTACAAAGAGCGAAAGCATAAAATTCTCCATGGTCACTTACCTATGGTTAGACCTTACTCCCATGACCCTAGGAGACGTTGTTTCCAAAGAAAAGCCGTGAAAAGAACTTTTGAAACACCCTGTGTAATATTTAAACCGCCCCTCATCTCATACTTAATTCCCACTATAGACTGCCACCGCGTACTCCGATCCCACTATAGTGTTAAACGTACAAAGAGCGAAAGCACATCTGCTCCCACTACGGCGAAACGAAGGCCGCAGCCGAAAAGGCGAAATATCCGCCAGGATTGGCAATCTATCGCTCATTTGGCGAACGCCGCTTTCCCCGCTCGCCTAGAACATCCACACGCTTTTGGGAAATCCGCAGATCGGGTCTGCGCCAAGCTGAAACCGCCAACCTTTTTTTCGCGACATCGATCACTAAATCGACGATTTTTCGGACAAATATTGGTTTAAACGAATCGCGATTGGCTCTAATCGATTTAGAAGGATCCGTTCCATATTGTGTGAGGGTTTTTTCCCGAAAATTTTCCCTGTAACAGGGCGAAATTCCAGTTTAAAGTCGCTCCTTTCCAAACCAAGTCGATTCAAGATCGACCGCTTCTCCTCTCGAATGGAGCTCTCCCATTCGCCGATCGCCTTAAAGTTACGCCCCGAAAAAAAGGCGGAGTCGGATCAGGGCTCAACTTGACTGGTCGGAAGCTCGACGAATGACGGTCTCGGGCGAATGAAAGGCTGGGCGTTGTGTTCTTAGGCTTCTAATTACAAATAGTTTTCGTTAATTAAGTTGAGTGCTTATTTTATATTGCTTTTTAAGTTATAAAAAGCGAGTTTTAGAGAGGATTACTATTCCACGGAAGACGTGGAACGTAATTAGAGTGTTGTTCTCAACATAAAACGTTATTTTTATTAATAAATTATTCTTTTCATTGATTTTTTTTATGATGTGTAATTACAATCCGATACTTATCAGAGGTCGGAAGTATTTTTGAATAGACTTCCAACATTTCGGAGCGGAATATTGGAATTTTGGGGTAAATTTAGTCTTTTTTTGTGGTCAAGAAAATAGAAATTTTCGATTTCAGGGGGATATAACCAGGAATCTTCCGTGATTAATTTAGACTTAGTAAATATGTTGGTATTTTAATTGTGTGTAATAGCGCAACGGCTATGCTGTGATTATTGCTTCTGTCAATTGAATTGTTTTATGGCCGCGGACTCAATAATAAAAACAGTTGGGCAGTGCTCTAAGAAATTTAATTAGGTTCTTTTTTTTATATGAAGTGCTGCGGTATATTAAATACTAAATTTTCAATCGTTGCTTACTCATTTATTGACAGCTATAAAAATGATCAATTAATAATATCTATAAATAACTATTAACCACATATTCTAATTCGGACAGCAATAAATTTAATTTTTAAAATCTTGGTTAGAAATATAAAAAGTTTCATATTTAAAATCTTTTTTAGAAATTTAAAATGTTTAATTTTAATCACATATTCTAAATCAGACTACAATAAATTTAATTGTTAAAATCTTTGTTAGAAATTTAAAATGTTTAATTTTAATCACATATTCTAAATCAGACTACAATAAATTTAATTGTTAAAATCTTTGTTAGAAATTTAAAATGTTTAATTTTAATCACATATTCTAAATCAGACTACAATAAATTTAATTGTTAAAATCTTTGTTAGAAATTAATAAGTTTAATTTTAAACACATATTCTAAATCAGACTACAGTAAATTTAATTTTTAAAATATTAGTTAGAAATTTAAAATGCTTAATTTTAAACACATATTCTAAATCGGACTACAATAAATGTAATTTTTAAAATCTTTGTTAGAAATTTAAAAAGTTTAATTTTTAGAAATTGTGTTTGTTTAATTTTTAATAGTTTAATTTTTAAAATCCTTGTTAGAAATTTAAAGTTTAATTTTTAAAATCCTTGTTAGAAATTTAAAAAGTTCAATTACTTAATAAAAGTTTAATTATAAAATACTCAACAGCGCAATTTTGAAGCTGCCATCTAGCGGGCAGCTGACAAACTAATACTGCTGTAATCAATTATGAAGTCTCAAATTTAGTGTATTAAAATTGTATTTTATGAAAATAAAATTTTTTATGAACTAGAAATAATTATTTATCGATTACTTTTATTCATTCAGGAATTAAGTAAATATTTTAAGGAATTTTTCACCCTATTTCTCTGATGTAGACGCGACATTTTAGTCACGCTATACATTAAATTTTTTCAAGAAAAGAATTTCGTAAGTTTATAGCTTCACTGGCAGGTATATTTTTTGACGCGTAAAATATCCGATTTCTTGCATCAATAATTTCAAAATTCAACCTAAAATAAATTTTACCATTTTGCACAAAAAAGATCAAATAGGGGGTTGGTCTTACGTAATTATGATGGGGGGGTTGCGGTTTGCTTATCTTTGCTGACAAGGGGGGGATCCAAAAACATGCTTACGTAATTACTTGAACGGCCCCTATGTCGAATTTCAAGAGTGGGGGTGAAGAATTTCACTCAACCTAAAATTTTCATGAGAGGTAGTTAGAATAATAAGTTATCAGAAAATAACAGTCTCACACCAATATTCAGTAATAAATAATCTAAAAAACAATTAAATTTAAAAACGACAAAAAAAAACACTTTTTAAAAATTTAAATTTTAAGCAATTTTTTTTTAAAGCTTACTTATCACTCCAACACATACAGAAATTTAGAGAAATTGTTTATATTTTTTAAACGAAACATTAGAAAACTATGCGGTCAGTATTTAAATTTTCAATTGATCAACTGTTGGCGCTTTCATATGGCTGATTTATTTCTTAAATTTCAGGTATTTATAAAAAATATTTTCAGAATTATTTCATCTTCAAATGTAGAATTTAAAAAAAATCTTTGCATTATTATTCGTCTTAAAAATGGCGGTACGCTTCAACATATCATTTGAATTTCGTTCCGCGATATTTAAATATGAATTCTGTAACAACATTTTTATCTGTTAAAAAGTCATAGAAAAACGACTAATTGAAATTAACGCCCAGGAAATGTTGCTTCTTCTAACGGATAGATGGCGAAAGCGTACAAAGCATTAAAATTTTACTGAAGACTCAAGCCTTGCTCAACCAGAGCAATTGTCATGCTGCCATCTAGCGGGGAGCTGGGAAACTAATACTGCTACAATCAATTTTATTAAGTTTCAGATTTAGTATTAAGGTTGTGGTTTAAGAAAACTTTTTAACGACTCCAAAATTTCAAATTAATTAATTCGGGATATTATTTTTGCAATAATTTATTTAATATATTTTTCATTTATTAAATACGGTTTTTACGAATTTTTTCTCCCTTTTTCTCTGATGAATAAGCGACATTTTAGGCACCGGATTTTTTTTACGCTAAACGGCATTTTTTCCTGGCACCCAATCATAACAACAAAAAAAAATCAGATTTAACGAAAAAGCCAATATTTTTATGTTCGAGAATAAACCATCGCAGCAAACAAAATTGATATTAAATTAATATTTAACTTATTTGAACTATTTTATTCAAAGTAAAATATTTAAACACCATTAATTTGCTGAAAAGGTTTATAAAAATAAAACAAAATTATACAGTAATTTAGATTTTAATGTTTAAAAATAATTTCTGAATGGTTAAAGAAAAATGATAATTAACATAGCAGGGATTGATCCAGGTTTTATTTTTTGGGGCCCATTTTTGAGAAAAACGAAAATATTTTTACAGAGATCTTAATTTCACTTTAAATATTTATGGTACGCAATAGTATTGTTAATAATTAAGTATTGACAATTATCCATAAAATTACTCAGCCGAAAGTCATCTTAGCGGATATAATTCCATCTTTTCTCGTTCAATTCGCTCAAATTCGTATTTAGTGGAATTTTTATGCGGACCCTTCGCGGACCCATGTTGTTTCCATGGACAATTTCAAAACCAATCGCCCCCAGTGAAAAATGGGTTCAGTGTGTTTCGTACAAAATATATTGTTAATAAATTTGTATAATTTCCTGTATTTCTTATGAAAATGTGTAGTGTTACAATTGACCCTTATATGTGTTACAATCGACCCCACTTCAAGGGTCGATTGTAACAATATTCTATGGGATATTTTTTATTTACTATATTGTAATGCATGTTCACAGGACAGTTTTCATAACGCAATTGTAATTGGGAAGTTTCAACCTATGTTCATACCAATTTTCATAACTCTTGCATAAAAATTGGCTTGGCTGGAGATCAATTTGTAAATTTTGTTACAATTGTCCCCAGTCTCCCCTACTTGGGAATGACACCAATAATAACACAGTAAAAATGGCCGAAATTTAATTTAAAAAAAAAAAACAGGACTTCCGATATATGTCTATAGGCGGGCAATTCCACGGGTACATTTTTGAAGGAAATCCACTAGTATTTTGTAATTTACTTCCCAAAAATAAATTTAAAAAAATATTTTCTGCCCAATTTATTGCTTTCTTGTTAGCTATATCTAATGGCATAATTAAATTTAACAAACAATTTTAAACAATTCAAACAAAAAGTCAAACAATTTTAAACAACACGGTAACTGACTGACATTTATGAATCACAAATACTGTAATGTTACTGCATTTCTGTACTGTTAAAAATTTTCAATCAAGTGAAAAAAAATATTTAAACAATATTCGGTAAAAAAATAACCTAAAAAATAATTAAATGCTTATTTTTCGCACCAATACATACAGAAAAAAATTGGTTCTTATTTTTCAAATTAAAAATTATTTTATCCCAATTGTAGAATTTAAAAATGTTAACTGTATTTGTTTTAAAAAAGGCGCTACGCTTCAGCATATATCATTTAAACTTACCACTGTGTCGATACTTAATATTTGAAAATTGATCAATTCCACAATGGTACATTTATATTATAAAATTCATAGGAACAAGATTAATTGAAATGAAAGCCAAGGAAATGTTTCTTCCAGTGGCGGATAGATGGCGCCCGTATGCAATGTATTTTGATGCTGCCATCTAGTGGATAGCTGGAAAACTAATACTGCTACAATCAATTAATATTAAATGTTGTGGTTTATAAAAAAAAATTTTTTAACGACAACAAAATTTTAAATTAAGTTATTATGGATTATTTTTGCAATCATATATTATCTAATATATTATTTATGAATTAAATAATGGTTTCTACGAATTTTCACCCTAATTCTCTAACGTAAAATTTTTGAGTTTATTTACGTTAAAAGGCATTTTTTTCCCCTGGCACCCAATCAAATCCAGGATTTAACGAAAAAGCCAAATCTGGATATTTTTACGTTCTCTAATAAACTATCGCAGCAAACAAAATTGATATTAAATTAATTGTATTTAATCTTTTTTAAAATTATTTTCTTTAAAGTAAAATATTTACACACCAATTTTACGCTGAAAAGGTTTATATAAATAAAAATAAATCGTACAGTAATATATTTTAATTTTTAAAAATAATTTATGAATGGTTGAAGAAAATTGATGATTACCATAGCAGGGGTCGGTCCAGGTTTTATTTTTTGGGGCCCATTTTTGTGAAAAATTGAAGTCAAATTATGTTTTAATTTTTCAAATTATCGAAAAAAAAATTTTTATTTGAAACTAACAAGATTTTGTAAATGATTTCTTGCAAATAATGATTAAAGCTAATTTGAATTTTAAGAAAGGGTCGTTTCTATGAATTTTGAGAAGGGGCAGCAAAAGGGTCCTACTTTCGGCTGGATCGACCCCAGGTCTACAATTTAGTTACCAAGCTAGCTATTCCACAATCATTGAGAAAAATTAATTTACAGTACAACGAAATTATCAGAATCAATTGGAACCGCACATCCTGTACCAAGGGCGGTTCCAGACCAGATTTTCGGGGGGGGGGGCCATGTCAAAGTCGGAGGGTATTACATTCGAAATTTTCAGTGCCTCAGAAAATTTTTTGAAGAATGCTTGCTTTTAAGCAGCTTTTTAGGGGTTTATAGTAACTTAGAGGATATCCAGGGCCCGTGCCATTGTTTTAGAAAGTGGGGGGGTGAAACATTTTTGTAAGGCCATAATAATACTTGTGTTCGCGAGGTGTTTGGCTCCCAATTTTCCGAGTATAACATAAATAAAATGCGAAACTTTGTTTAAGTTATAAAGGTTTCTTCAGATAATGCTAGCTCGAAAGCAAATGTGGGGGGGTCTGGGGGTCCTCCCCCAGAAATTTTTGTGAAATTTGGCTTCAAATAGAAGTTTTTCTACTCATTTTTGTACATTTGGTATCCATTGGATAACACCTAAAGAGGGTAACTTCTTACACTCCTAAAATGAGAGGAGAGAAACAAGTTCAAGGAGAAAACAGTAAATAAGTAACCATGAGAAATTAATAGGGGGTCTGGGGGGTGCCCCCAAGAAAATTTTTGAAAATTTGCCTCTAAAAATAAAGTTTCAGCTCATTTTAAAAGCATGTAAACCACAGAATTTTCAAGGATGAAATTATAAATAGATGCCCAATTTTGAAAAGGGCCGGGGGTCTTCTCCTGAAAATTTTTGCAAATACGCGTATTTTTACCATAGTATTACCGGTTTGAGAGGGCTTGAGCCCCATCCAATGTTAGCTGAAGGGGGGCTAAGCCCCCCCCCCAATATTTTGTGATGTTTGGATATTATCTGGTTTGGAATCCCCTTCAAGAGTGGTTATTTGGGAAGAGGGTAACCCACAAAAGGTCTCAGAATGTGTTAAAAATTTCTTTTAAGGGTCAAATTTTAAAAATTTTCTTGGGGAGAGACCCCAAACTTTCGAATTAAGCTGAAATGCTACTTTTAACAGAGAAATTTCTAAAATTTTTCTGGGAGAGATCCCCCAGACCCCCATCTTATTTCGAGCTCGCAATAATTACACAAAACTTTTACATTAAATGCACCTCAAAATATTACACCTTGGCGATATTTAAAGGGACATGTAACGAAATTTTATCTATACATCTGATACAAAATTAGGTAATTAGGCACGTAAACTTAATGGTTGTTTCTTTTAATTTTATGTTTTTTAATGTCTTGTACTGGCCCTCCCCCCCCCCAATATTTTATGAAAGTTGGCGCCTATGGATGTCAAAATATTAAAGGGGGGTTTGGGGGTTCTCCCCCAGAAAATTTTTTGAATTTTAACATTAAGAAAGTGTTTTTTAAGCTATTTGTTAGGGTTTCTCGGGGGGGGGCCATGGCCCCCCCCTGCTGTACATTAGTACCGTATGACTGTTTTTTCACATATTTTTTGACGTACACATTTTTTTTTTTGTTTCTTTCGAAAAAAATAATTTAATATCTTCAAATAGCCACGAATACACAGGAAAAATATTTAAAAAATTCCAGCCTTCACTTTTTTTTTTAATTCTGAAAAAGAATTGAGAGTTCTACTGTGGTAGTAAATAGGTTGTACTAATTGCACAGGAGCGGAGGTTTCTTGGTTTTCAGTAAATATTTACTGATATTTATTCATTAATCAGTAAATATTTGTAAAGCTGAAATAGTTGCGCTCCGGTACTTCTTTGGTTAGAATTTAAGCCCTGGTTGTATACTGAAACTTTAAGGGGGGGTTCTCCATATCTACTGGGTGGTACTACAACAGTGGCATATACAGAAATGTTGGAGGAGCCCAAATTATTCCTTCCACGCATACTTAATACATTTTTAGGTAGAATTTGCATCTTAGAGAACTTTCTATAAGAAAAGTTGCGAGTAATAAAGTTCCACATACCAAAGGGGGGTCTGACAGTCCTCCCCCCAGAAAGTGTTTGGAAATTTTACTCTAAAACAGGTTTCAATGATACACTAACCAACCCCTATTTTTTTACCCTAAAAATAGTGTTCCAACTTGTAGGGGAGACTGGGGACAATTGTAACAAAATTTACAAATTGATCTCCAGCCAAGTTATTTTTTATGTTAGAGTTATGAAAATTGGTATGAACATAGATTGAAACATCCCAATTACAATTGCGTTATGAAAACTGTCCTGTGAATATGCATTACAAAATAGTAAATAAAAAATGTGCCAAAGAATATTGTTACAATCGACCCTTGAAGTGGGGTCGATTGTAACACACATAAGGTTCAATTGTAACACTACACATTTTCATAAGAAATACAGGAAATTATACAAATTTATTAACAATATATTTTGTACGAAACACACTGAACCCATTTTTCACTGGGGGCGATTGTTTTTGAAATTGTCCATGGAAACAACACACAAAATAATATTCATCGTCTGATGAGGTTTCACAGTCTGAATATTTAAATTTCTTTTTTGTGTAGACTTCTTCTCTTTTACACTGGGTTCATAGGTGCAGATGGGGCTCTTTCGCCTTGAGTTTCCTTTTTTATAGTTGAATTGTGATTTTGTACCACTTTCGGTGTTGGCTGAACAGCTTGTGGTGAGCATTTTGATATTTGTGGTGATGGCAGTGAATTTGGTTCTCTTTTATTAAGAGATTGTGTAGGTGATACAGGTGATTGCTGGTGACAATTTATAAATTAATTAGCGCCGATAACTTATAAATTAATTATAACCCACTTTAGGGTTTTCATTTTTTCTGACAGAATCTGTATAACGGCCCATAACAAATACCGTGCTCACCAACACTTCTCACTGACTTTCCAGACTCCCAAACCTCAGCAGCTGCTTCCGCCATTCTTTCCTGACTAATCTGACCCCTTTTAGTTGTCCTTGTACGAGATCTCGGCATCCAAAAGTCAATTTTCACATGTTACAATCGCCCCCGGCTGAGTGTTACATTTGACCCCATGTGTCCATTTTTAATTCAACCCTCGTTTTCAAAGAAACTAAAAACAATATTAACTTAAAACTAAACAGAATATAACTATGATAAATGTAGGTTCATTTTGTAAAAAAAGTTATTTTGTGCTACATACCTGTAGTGCAGGAGAAAGAATTTAACTCTAAAGTAAAAATTTACTTTTATGCTCGAAAAACACTCTTTTCTCAAGTACACTGCTATACCTCAACTGCCAGTCTTGGCACTCTCTGACATTATTTGTTTACAAGCCCTGCACACACTGTTATCATTGTAGCAGCTTGGCATCTACACTTTTCTAGGAATTCGAAGTGTTACAATTGCCCCGTGTTACTATTGTCCCCAGTCTCCCCTACTACAAACTTACCAAGATCTAACCTGAAGTCAGTTTCCAGGGCCCTCTCTTTTAGACCTCTTGTTAGTCAAATTCTTAGTGAAAAAGGAGGAAAGAAGAAGAAATGTCAGTCAACACAACAAGGTTAAACTTCAGGTTTAATTTATTTGTTCAGAATTATTTTACAATTGGGAAACACCATAAAAAGGAATGACTAATTGGTTAGAAAATCTATAATACACTAAAAAAAAAAAAAAGAGTACAAAAATTCATTCAAATAAAAAACAGGAAGGAAGTTTCGAGTAGGGGTGCAGGAAATTTGAGTAGCTAGCTTAAGCACCTTCTTCCAAGAAGATTGAAGGGAGGTTGGGTTGGCGAGAAGTAACCAGTTTGGCTCTCTCTATACCTCCCCAACCCTACGGAATGAATAACCTCGCTCGTTTGGGGCACAGCTTTCTAGATACTATACAGCAGGCTAGCCGAGATACGGAAATCATTAAAAATGTAGATGGCAACAGCTGACAAACTGGCGAAGCAAATACATAGAGTTGAAGGCAGGACTTGATGACCTAAAAATTCAATTCAGCCACTAATGGCCAACAATCAGCAGTTTACGTCATGAAAACACGCCTTTATTTTCCTTATTTGTCAGTGTGTTATTCTATTGGTTGGGTGATATAGGTAGGACTTGTGGCGATGGGAAAAGTTGTCAAATGGTTTTCATTATTCAAAACTCGGCTAGCCTATACAGTGTCTAGTAAGCCGTGTTTGGGGTTACAGAAACCGCCTAGCAACAAACCTAGAAACAAATGGATTTCCATTGAAACTAAAAGCTATGAATGCTTAGGGTACCATGCACAAATTGCATCACCCCCCCCCATTGTTAAGTCCCGCTTCTAAATTAAAAATTCAAATTTATTACTTAAATAAAGTATAATTTGGTTTTTGAAGCAGTTAATCAGTAGTTAAAGAACAGTTTAAGAGTGACTACCTTCTCCATCCCCCTATGTGTGTGACGTAATTTCCGAACAGCCCCTAACTAAAATTTGTGTGACAATGAGATCAAAACGGGAAAAAGTCACTGCATTTTCAAGATGCTCCTTTGCTGGGTGACGAAATACAATGTGGATTCCCGCGGTGATGAGTCTTCAGAAGTGGTCCACCAGGACGGACACACCACTCGGCTGGAAGTCTCTGTCAAGGTTCTGCCACTCGCCTGAAAAGAACCAATGAGAATCAACTGAGTCAGTGAAGGATGGCACTTTGGGTAGATAAATAATGTTAAAGATTAAAGGCCCCAGAAAGGCCCATTTCAAATTTCCTTGACAATTTCAGGTGTAGATTCTAATGTTGAAAATATTTCAGTAAATCAGATTTTCCCGATTTTATTTTGTAGGTAGGAAATGCACTTTTAAAGACTAGAATAATTCATTTACTATCTAAACTTTTTTAAATTCCCCTCGTTTGATAATTTGTAGTTTTTAAGGTTTTCCACTTGGTGAAGTTTTGAAAGGTGTTGTTTTAAGTTGTTGGCTAACTTTTTTGGGGACAGTGGCACTATTTGAGAAACAAATATTATCACTTCAAATTTATACATAGCTACCCAAAAATATGAGGTTAAAAATGATTATAAGAGAATTTATTAATTTAATTAAAATGAGAATCTTATTTTAAATTTATTAAAAAGTAATAGACTAATCTTGTTCCAGCGCTTATGCAGCTTGGAAAATAGATTATCAAATTGAAACTAATTATTTTCAATGAGGTTAAAAAATTCATAGGCTGATTATGAGAATTTTACACAAATAAGACATTTTTTTAAGGTTCTCCAGGTCTGCTATGGAAATGGTCATCGCCAAACTTTCATGGTTGTTATTGATTATGTTTTATTCTACTGCAGGGTTCATACTGAATTCTTAAAATAAAAATCAATATTGAAATTATTATTGGTTTGGAGTTTTGAAGGAGTCTGAAAATTTACCACTTAAATAATGAAAATTGTCTTCATGTAACCCAGTATTGGTTTGCAGTTTTTGGCACTATTTAACACTAAGCTAATTGAAAGGAAGGGCTCACCGTTGGGAGAGGAGGACCAACTGTCTGGGGAGAGTGAGGCCCCCGGAAACGCCGCACATCACCAGCAGCGTCTCGCCTGCAAAGAAAAGAACCCACAAACACTAATCAAAAGACGGTTCCAACAATAAAAGAAACCTCAGTAACATATCATTTGTTGGGCTTATTTGAATTGACCAACAATGCAAAACCAATCCAAGATCCCTCCAAGACTAAGGGTCCCCAAATGAGTTAAAACCCTTTTTTTATTTAGGATAAAATTTCCAAAAATTTTCTGGGGGAGAACCCCAAGACCCCTCTTTCTGTACTTAAATAATCACATTAATTTCAGCAAAATGAGAATAACACCTAAAAATGCATTAAAAAGGTACTCTTATTAAATATGGATGAGAGGGTCACCACTGGTTTTGATTAGTCTTATTTGGACCTGGAGTCGCATGGGTGCCACTCTTCGAAAATTGCAAGACGGAACTTTGAACTATCTTTTTAATCATTTTTCCCCAGTCTAGCAATTTATTTAAATTGAAAACTTATAAAATATATGAACAATTAAATAGGTCCTTAAATTTTAAGTTAAAGCATTATCTCAGTCAGACAGCCTTATTTGTGTGCAAAATGCGCGAAGTAAGTACTGAAATTTAGTACAAATCGCTTCCAGTCGGTCAGCTGATTTTCAGTTTTGTAATAAATCCGAGACGGAATTCCATTCACGGAACTAAGACTGAATTCCATCCCCAGTACGGAAGAGTGGCACCCATGTATGTAGCTGGCCCCCAAATTGCTTGTTTAATAGTTAATGCAGGCTGAAAAGTTTGGAGACCCCTACCCTACACCAACAATGCAAAACCTACCTTATTCCAATTGTTGAACTGCCCACACTATTTGAATTAACTCCAAACGATCCTTACAGCGAGAAAGAGTGAGCAAAGGCCTACATACCCTTGTCCCTGTCGACAGGGGGCAGCATGGAGTGGTCGTGAAGTATATCTCCTTCCGCAATGGCACCAGGGGGCACCACCAGCCACATGGCATGAAAGAATGCCGGCACCGAAAACCCCACGCGCGATCACACTCTGCCCGCTCAGCCAGCTGCAACACAAACATTGGGATCATCAGGTTTTGAGGAAAAAGCAACAACTGATCTGTACCAGATTTTACGAAGAAAATAACTAATAAGCAAAATCAAACACTTCAGGCAGTCAATAAAAATTAATTTAATAAAGGAAACTACAGAAAAATGTGGATTTTAAGAAGGTGGATAATATCAACCGTTCGAACTGTTGTGATCTGAACTGAACTAAATAAACTTTGATTCTAACTTCAACTTGTTCTAGTACAAATAATAATAATAATTATTATTAATTAGAAAAGAATTATGTTTCTGTGGCACTTTAAGTATTCTCTATGTATACCTTTTTTAGACCTTATTAAATTGATGTTTGCTTACCTCCTGCCTGATATTATTTAGTCAGAGATTGCATCGTAATATGTACTTGTAAAACGTGAAAAAAAATAGCTTGCGAAAAATTTTTTTAGCACTTTCCTGTATCAAGCTAAATCATTTTTGAATTTTCTGATATAAATAAACAGAAATTTTTCGGTTGGAAATTGAAAAGCATAAAGGCAAGGGCGAATCCAGACCAGATTTTCGGGGGGGGGGGCCATGTCAGAGTCGGAGGGTATTACATTCGAAATTTTCAGAGCCTCAGAATTTTTTTTGAAGAGTGCTTGCTTTTAAGCAGCTTTTTAGGGGTTTATAGTAACTTAGAGGATATCCAGGGCCCGTGCCATTGTTTTAGAAAGTGTGGGGGGGGGATGAAACCTTTTTGTAGGGGCATAACAATATTTAAGTTTCGCGAGGTGTTTGGCTCCCATATTTTCCGAGTATAACATAAATAAAATGCGAAACTTTGTTAAAGTTAAAAAGATTTCATCAGGTAATACTAGCTCGAAAGCAAAAGGGGGGTCTGGGGGTCCTCCCCCAGAAAATTTTTGAAATTTGGCAACAAATAGTAAGTTTTTTTACTCAATTTTTGTACATTTGGTACCCATTGGATAACACCTAAAGAGGGCAACTTTCTTGTACTCCTAAAAGGAGAGGAGAGAAATAAGTTCAAGGAGAAAACAGTAAATAAGTAACCATGAGAAATTGATAGGGGGTCTGGGGGGTAACACCCGAGAAAAATTTTGAAACTTTGCCTCCAAAAATAAAGTTTCAGCTCATTTTGAAAGCATGTAAACCACAGAATTTTCAAGGATGAAATTATAAATAGATGCCAAATTTTGAAAAGGGCTGGGGGTCCTCTCCCAGAAAATTTTTGCAAATGCGCCCTTTTAAACTATAGTATTCAATCTATTTTAAAACTTCCCAAAAGAGAACAGCTTCTTTTAAGCGGAAGAATTTTCAAGGAAAAAACACTCTAAAACAGATGTCACATGTCAAAATATTAAAGGGGGGATTGGGGGTTCTCCCCCAGAAAATTTTTGAATTTTAGCATTAAGAAAGTGTTTTTTAAGCTATTTTTTAGGGTTTCTCGGGGGGGGGGGGGCCCCTCTGGATCCGCATAAAGGTTGAAGGAGCATGGGCGGATTTAGGAGTTAGATCCTGGGTGTGCGGACCTATACCATGGCCATAAACTAGACTTTTGTTTCAGGAGGGGTTTTGTCTCATCAACATTACTTCTAAGATAACCTCAATTGAATACATTTAAGTGTTAAAGTTTAAGATACCTAAAATTAAAAATTTTGTAATGTGAACTTGAAGTAAATATGGGGGGTCCTCCCCCAGAAAAATGTTGAAAATTTGCCTCTAAAAATAGTGTTTTAGCCCATTTTGAGACCCTTTGGGTTCCATCCGAAACATCGTAAACTATTGATTTTTCAAGGGGGGAAATTAAAAGTAGATGACAAAATTTTGAGGGGTCTAGGGGTCCTTCCCCAGAAATTTTTTTGAGATTTGTCCCTTTAAACTAGTGTTTTATTTAATTTTGAAACCTCCTCTTTGGAGAACACTCAAAGGAAGGGAACTGCTTCTTTTAAGCGGCAGAATTTACAAGGGAAAGACACTGTATAAAAGACGTCATATTTTTGGAGGGGGGGGGTGGGGGTTTTACACCAAGAAAAAATTTTGAAATTTGACCCCTAAAAGTAGTGTTTTTAACTCATTTTGAGACCCTTTGGGTAACAATCGCAGAGAATTGCTCCTTATAATTTGTAGAATTTCCAATAAAATTCACAGTATATAATAATTGATGTCAAAATTTCCACAGGGGTCTGAATCCCTAGGACCCCCCTCCCCAAACCCCATAGATACGGCCCTGCTAAACCCTTTACCTCGGTGGTAGAGATTCAAGGGGATTTTTACCATATTTTTTTTAACCACTTTTTACTTCAGCACCAAATTTTAAAAGCGTAAAAAAAGTCAAGTTCAAAAACTTGGGGGTGCATTGCACCACCACGCACCCCCATAAATCCGCCCATATGAAGGAGTTAAGCTGTTCTAATGAACAGCAATAAATAGAAGACATGAAACAGACTTTTGGAACACCCTGTATAAATATGAATATTAGGATATTATTTTAAATCTTGATGTATTCAGAATCGCTTAAAACCTACAGAAAACTTTTTAATATACCTTTAAAAGAGCTAATTTTTAAGTTATTTTCAATTAAAACGAGCTTCTTTTCGGTCTGAGCTGAAACAGATTGTGATGTCACACGAGCCTTGTTTACATTCATTCTGCTTTGAAATGCTCTAGTTTTTGTTTCGTTTTTACAGCTTAATGTTTCCCACATTTATAAGAGGCACTTTTGACTTTTCTCTCATGAAATATCCTAACTAACAAAATTTCTCTCGTAAAGCGTATTTTTGGATTTAGGAGAGAATTTTCAATACGTTAAAATCGAAAACTTTGAATTTTAGGAGATGCTGTAATTCTCCATTACTGACAGAAGTTAATGAAATTTGGTTTACAGGGGTTCTCCCCAAATATGTGTAATAATAATTGAAGTTTTCCCCGTAGATTAACTAATGAAGTTAAACGTTGCCCCTTCGCTGGTGAACATTGTCCTCTAGCAGACGCAGTTTACAATTTGCGGACACGGGTTCCCATGAGAATCTTATTTGCCATTTCCCGAAAGCTTGTTGCACCATTTCAGATATACAGTAGACTGCTGAAATCAGACACAGTAGAAACATTATCAGACAAATTTTTGATAGCACACCATATATTTGTGGGTACTTCTCTTTTTTGGAAGTCGCCAGATTCAGGGAACGGCTTTTGTAGTGCATCAGGGGAAATGCTGCGTCCCGGCACATCTTCTCCTCCCTTCGATAAGTCCCGACTAAATCAAATTTTAATAATTTTTTTTAATTGGCAGCTTAGCTATTTAATGAGTGACGAATTCCGAAGAACGTCGTTGCAGCACGAACCGATAGTTTGCATCGCAAACAGCCAACAGAACAGTGTTGTAAAAACTTTTGTGGCACCAATACGAATGAGAATTTCATGTTTGGGTGGCTGAACTTTAATGTAAGTGCCGTCAATGCTACCCAAGCATTGTGGGAAAATCCCACATTAGCTCAAAATCCTCAACATTTGAAAGAATTCCCTAGTTGTTAATTCCCAAAAAATAGTTGTGGGCAGGGCCGGACTGGCCCGGGTGGCGATTATGAAAAAGGGGGCCCAAATCAAAATTTTGATACTTTAAAAATAAATTCAAAAGATGGGAGGACAGCCGAGTGGAGGGCAGAAGCAATGGGGCCCGACGGTCCAAGGGGCCCCCGTGAGAATTCCCTTTGATTTCGCTCTCACACAGTAGGCCCTCACTTCGCTCATGACCAGGCCCACCAAGAGGGGGGCAGACAATCTCCGAGACTATAAGGGACCCGCCGACACCAATGCTGGACGGGCTAATTACACAGTACGATTCCGGGGGTCCATCTCGGTGAAAGGAGGGGGGTCTTGAAGAAAAGGGTTTGGCGCGATTCCAGGATATTGAGTATCTGATATCGGAACCTAGTTTTGTTTGACTTGTTTTCGTGCATTCTTCGAAATTTTGCACACCATGGGGATGGTCATTTGAAGGGAGCAGAATGGAAAAGGCAGTGACATTGACGTCGCAGGCAGGGCAGTGCTGTTGCAATTTTCGGTGTCTTCGTTGGTGCGCTTTTAAGTTTAAGTTTCGCTTGCAATTTTTTTTTCAAAAACCTTATAGTACAGTGGAAGCTCTTATAGCGTAATTAATCCGTACCGAGTTTTTTGTCGCTATAAGAGCAAACTTCGAGTGATACACTCGAGTGTAGAATATCAATCGTTTAAAAGCAATAAACTCGTTAAGCTAAACTATCAATTTTGATGCTTTTCGGGAAGGTGGACTTGATTCCCTCAATGATGTATTTTTAGTAGCTACTAATTTATAAAGTCTGGAGGAAATCTCAACCTGAAAACGATATCATTGGGATTTAGAACACAGTTCGAATCATCCAATTGATCTTTCCTCACTTTAAACAATTATTTCTTATTTTATGAAGTCTTGGTACTTCCAATTTCATGTTATATTACCTTATTTTTTGCTTTTATTTTAATTTATATAAAGTTTAAGATCAATATTTTACAGAGTATAAATATTTGAGTTTGCTTTTTAAATTTTGATTTTGATATTAATTTATTGCATAGCTTAGCTTCCTTAGAAAGGTCTGATGCTTAACAAAATTTATTACATCAATTTCACCTGCATCTGCATGCAACTTGAAAAATTTATGTCCTTAAATATAAGTCAAAAAATTGGAAATAAAGAAAGATAAATGAATACGCTAATAAATTTAAAGTCTAAAATCAACAAGGACATTAGGTAGCGAAAGGTTTCGTTTGGGATTGTAGCCGGTTACCCCGGGCGAAAGCAAGCGAGAAGAAGATGCGACGTTACTTGGTGCTGTTTGTCATACTCTGATATTTGTTTATTGGCTAATTCTGGTGTGACGCACACAAACCGATCCAGAAAAGTATTCGATAAGCTGAATCGATTTGAAGATTAGTCTTTATAAGAGCACAAAAGTGCTCTTATAGAGACTAATTTTTGGGTCTTTATAAGAGAGTATTTTTATAAGAGCAGGTCGCTATAAGAGCTTCCACTGTATTTACTTTCACTTGGTGTGATTTTGTGGCAGATGATAGGTCCAATTTTCTAATAAAATAATGCCATAATAAAAGAAAGTATCCAGAAACAAAATTTCAATAATTTGTTAACAAAATTATTTTATATTAATTTTACATTGCTGAAGAAGAGTGAACTTTCTTGATTTTTTTCAGTTGTCATGGAAGGGAAAATTTTCACTTAATTTTACTTTATGTGAGGCTGTCTCTCTTAAATTTGGGGTTTTTTTAAGGCCACTAGTGAAAAGTGTTTTTTATAGGTACATTTTATAGGATGTGTGGTGTATTCATATTTCTCTTTCATTTATACCTATAAATAATATCTAGGATTTCTAGCTAATGGAACAAATCATGATACTTCCTAATACAGTAAAGAAATCACAAAGTAAAAAGTTTTACAAGGGAAAAGTACCAAAACGAGTAAAAACCCTGTTTTTAGGGTCAAAATTTCTGAAATTTTGATGATATATATCAAGTGATATATATCGGCCAACCCTGTGTATGAATAAAAATAAAATCTTAGTATTACGTTTTGATCGGTCTTATCAATGAGTAAGCAAGTTACTTCAAGTTTAGTAGGTAGCTAAAGCAGGGGCCAATACAGGTATTATGGTGCAGTTTATCGGCACCTTCACAAAAATTATGGTACAAATCCGTTAGAGTTCCCCGCTATACATCGCCCGGCTCTTTTAGGCAACAAAAAGTAGAAATATTCATAAATAATTTCAAACTCCTGAATTAAAATGTTTAATTAGTATATCAATAACTTTTCAGTTTATTAATAAAAGTCAGAAAAATGTGTTGATATTTGGATATATTAAGCGATTTGAATATTGGCAATATTTAGCGGGGACTCTAACGGAATCGTACCCATAAATTTGCCCTGGACGGATCACTGGTTGGTAAACAAAAAAAAAAAGAAAGAAAACAGTAGTAATCAAATAAATAAAATCTTATTGTTACGTTTTGATCAGCTTTATCATTGAGTAGAAAACAAGCTACTTCAAGTTCAGTAGGTAGTGTTCGGTACTAGTTAACTAGAACTAGTTGCAACTAGTAGTTTAACTACTTTTAGTTTAAAGTAGTTCAACTAATAGTTTAACTACTTTTTTAATTAACTACTAGTTAAAACTACTTTCAAATTTTCAACTACTTAAAAAATTGTTTTATTTAAAATTTAAAAAGATATTTAAAGTTTTTACCAAAGGTAGAGTACTTCAAATACCATAACCAGAAATAAAGACCATTATTGCGCGAAGCATAAAAGTTTTTTGTGACATAGATAAGAAAGATGTATTTAGAATTTTGCTAAAAAGTAGACGGTAATGAAATTATATAAACTAGTTGCAACTAGTCCCAGGCAGGGGTGCAGAAAATGTTCCAGGGCCCAATATTTCCCCAGAACACAATTTATTTCGTTCAAAATTTCCCCCAAAAATGTTTCCAAATTTTCATCAAAATTTTTCCCAAAAATGCCCCATATTTTCATTCTAGTTCATGTTATTACTAAAGTACAAAGAGGTTTTATTATGAAATAATAAAAATTATGAATAATAACTTAATTATACTGAACTTCTGCAAGATTCAATAATTACCAAATAATCTAAGAGTTTTAATTTTTATGGGCTCAATACATTCTTTTATTCTTTCTTGCATACAAGTCATCTTAGCTATAAAATGTTCTTTAAGTCAAAAACATCGTTGTGATTAAACAAGAACGCGGTTTTTAGTGAAAATCGCTAATTCCGCTACGGATACGTTGTTTTTCCTACATATCTGACCAAATGGAAGGAAAAGCCAACTTTCAGGTATTCACCAAGGAAACTCGTTTTTACGGCGTAAATCCGTAGTTTTCACCTAATTTCCGTAGAATTCGGAGGGTATAATATCGTCCCCAGCCAAAATATTTGTTACTAATTTCAACTTGGACTTGTAGAGTTTTTTTTTTCTTTATAAACTTAGGGAAAAATTTCCCCAAAACTGTCTGAATTTCCCCCGAACCATGTTCGGGCGTTCGGACATATTCTGCACCCCTGGTCCCAGGAAAAAATAGTTAACTGCTAGTTACAACTACAATTTCCCAGACTAGTTAGTAGTTGGTAGTTCAACTATTTTTTGACCACTAGTTGCCGAACACTATCAGTAGGTAGTGAACTCATTAACATACCCGAATGGCCGGTCTCGCATCCGATGAGTTCCGTGAGCTTTTTCACGGCATTATCCGACGCACTAAAATCGTTGCCAAGATGAAAAACCTTCAATAACGGCACCAGAGACTCTAGGGTAGTGATCGTATACGGCAGGGGTTCTCAAAATGTCTCTACTTAAAAATCGCATCTTTGCCTCAGGCAACACACCTCGAGAGACATTCTAAGCACTGCTGCCAGGTCAATTTTGAATATTTTTTATCAAAAAACTAGCAAATCACAGCATTTTTCGGATATTTCTAGTTTTTTTTTACATATATATTTTCAATAAAAAGGGTCTATTTTTTCCACTTTTTCAAGCCAAAATTGACACACAAACATTAAAAATTGTTCATTTCCCAGGTATTCTGTATAGTTTCTGGTAATATGAGCAATTTTCCCTGACTATTTAGGCGAAATTAAAATGAGGGAATTGCATAGGTGAGGGATTTGCTTAATTTTACACTTTTTTGATACGTTATAGTTTAAAACTCTCAAATATCAGATTTTAAAATTTCAAAATATGTTTTAAATAACTTAAAATTCGATTTTATTTTTGCCAAAACACTAGTAAAGTCATGTGATCAAAAAACGGGATTTGAAGTCACAGCGCCGTCGAAACTAGTGAATTGTTGAAAATAAAAGAAATATCATAAAACCAAAACACGCATAAAACTCGTCTGTTTCTCTAGTGAACGGCCAGAAAAGAAAAAATTTAAACTTTGAATCCTAATAATTCCAAAACCAATTAATATTTTTTTAAAAACAAAACGCCAATCTTTTTAAAAAAAATATTTTAATGTGTCTTTAAAATATCATAGCTTTTTAGTTAAAACTTTATCAAGAAAAGCAGAATGAAGCAAGCTAAGCATACAATAACATAGTGGGTCCAAGCGCTGTGACGTCACACAGCAGCCATAACGAAATTACTGTTTTTCCCGCCAATACTGGAAACGACATTTTAAAAATTAATATCTTGGGGAATAGTTTTCCGATTTCAATAATTTTTACGTCATTTTTCATGGATTTTCATCCTCTATCATAATAAAATTAAAAAAAAAAATGGGCAATTCCCTCATTCCCTGACCCGTGGGAATCCTGGAGGATGTATGATGTTAAACAAAAAAAAAAGAAAACAGTAGCACAGAGTAATAGCGTGAGGAAAAAGGCGAATGTGTATGAAAGTGAACCTAACGGGTAATATACTATTCCGTAATCGAGGTTTTCGCCAAATTTGGGCGATTTACCATTTCAACGTGAATATGGCTTCTACCAGCAGGGATTTAGATGTAGTATTAGTAGTAGCTTGGCAAGATCTGATGTTGCCAAATTTGGCCAAAAACCTCGATTATGGAATCTAACATACCCGAGTTGCTGGTCTCACATCCGATGAGTTCGGTGAGCTTCTTCACAGCGTTATCCGATGCACTAAAGTCATTCCCGAGGTGAAAAACCTTCAATAATGGCACCAGAGACTCTAGGGTAGTGATAGTATACGGCATGAGTTCCTCAAAGTGCTTCCACTTGAAAATCGCATCTTTTCCTTCGATTAAATCCGGCATTTGTAGGCAGTCAACGCACATCGAGAACAGGCTCGTGTAGTACACGTTGTAAGCACTGCTCCCGGGCACTTTCAAGCAACAAAAGTACAGTTTAGCGCTGATCAGACCATATTTCTTGTCGGCTAGCAACGATGACGTTTTCAAGGCTTTGAAACACAAGAAATAAATGAAAGCTTGGACTTGTCTAATGCTAATATCCATTTGATTCAAGTAAGTCCACAACATACTCTCGGGGTTGGCCGTGGTGTTTATCATGAAACTAGATTGGTTATTAGTGTCTTGAGTAGTGATCGGTCTGTCGCACCAGGCTTCGCAAATGGAACACAAGTTCAAAAGGGATTGGACGGGATCCTGGGCGAACAAGATACTAGTGGTCATGTTGTTCTCTTCGACGTCAGTGAATTCACTATCGGCTACTGCGTCAACCCAGTGTTCGTTGAGTTCGCTGAAGTTGATCGCGTCGAAGTAGCTAGAAGTGCTTCTTAAGAGTGAATCATCCATTTTCGAGGCTTTTCGTCGGGCACAAACTGGTATAAAGAATCTTAATAAACTTCCGACCTAGAGTACGATTTATCCGTTCGTCATGTTTAGTTTTGAAAACGATATTGACAATAAAAGAACAGAGCGAAATCTCCGTTGAGCGAAAGTTTATGTTTTGGTTTTCTTTCTCTGCTCGGTTCTGCGATTTGATTGGACTAGCGGTTATTCGACCGCTGCTGCCACATAATTGTTAATGAAAAGTATTTGTGGAAATGAATAATTAAAATGTTGAAATTTACGCATCGAAATGTTTTGAAAAGATTTCCGGTCAAAAACAAAAATATTGTAGTGCTTTATTTTCATTAAAAACAATTTTTTTTATGATTCGCGACTCAAAGTACCAATAGATGGCGCTATGCAAACTAAATAAAACTTCCATGTCCACTTACTTAAATGAATTTAATTTGGATTTTTCTCTTTTAATAAAAGAAATACTGCCAAAGTATATCATTAGAACCATCCGTAGTAAAAATTTAATGCATAAATAGCAAGAAACCGGCACTTTATTTAACACAGACCCGTATTCGTTAGTGTCAACAGCTACCACCAGAGAGCGACACGACTCAAAGAACCAATAGGTGGCGCTATGCAAACTAACCATAATGTTTCGTACTCATTTCGAAACTTCGATGTCCACTTATTTAAATGAATTTAATTTGGATTTTTGTCTTTTGATTATCGAAATATTGCCGAAGTATATCATTAGAACCCCCCATACTAAAATTTAATGCATAAATAGCAAGAAACCGGCACTTTATTTAACACTGACCCGTATTCGTTAGTGTCAACAGCTACCACCAGAGAGCGACACGACTCAAAGTACCAATAGGTGGCGCTATGCAAACTAACCATAATGTGTCGTACTCATTTCGAAACTTCGATGTCCACTTATTTAAATGAATTTAATTTGGATTTTTGTCTTTTGATTATCGAAATATTGCCGAAGTAGATCATTAGAACCCCCCATACTAAAATTTAATGCATAAATAGCAAGAAACCGGCACGTTATTTGACACAGACCCGTATTCGTTAGTGTCAACAGCTACTACCAGAGGGCGAGCTTCGAGCTGGAATCGCGAATAAAAAGGGTATTTTATTTTTTTTATCACAATTTTACACATCAAAATATTTTTAAAGGCTTTCTTGCTAAAAAATCAAAATAAATTCTGGTACTTTATTTTCATTAAAAACATTTGAGGTCGAATCTCGAATCAGGTTCCGTGATTGGAAGTAAATCCGTACGGTTCCGTACGGAACCAATCACGGATAGAATCAACGTTTCCAAACAAGCAAGTGACGTCACACTAATGTCGTCTTGCCCCTCACGTGATTCTCCCTGTAGCAACGTTTTCCCTGCCAAGCTGGCAAAGCCATACGAAGTTGCATTTGCATAATCTTCGATCATTATCACATCACAGTAGTTTTGAGATATTATAAACCGATTAATTTGGTTTTTTCCCCAAGGAAGTTTTTTTCGTTTTTATATGTGATAAAACCATGTATTCAGCAGCCAAATCTTTTAAAGAATTCAAAGAAGCTCTGAAAAATCATGAGGTGGAGACATTTTCCAAATTTAATGTATTTTCTGATCAAGAATAAGAATTGATATTTTTTTGAAGCTCCATTAATAATGAACACTTACATGATTTTTTTAAATTTATAATTTTATAATTATTTTATATTTTTTTTAAATTTAACTTAATTTAAGAAATCGATTTTAAATCTTTAAAATAAAAGTTAATTTTATCTCGACCAATGTCCAAAATGTGATCACAATTTAAATATTTTTTATCAGGCAATGAATGATAATAAAAAATATCTTATATAATTTTAATAATTAAAATGTGTTCCATCTAGAACTCTATCCATCCATTCTTCTAGCTAGGTAATAGAACTGGGGGGGAGGGGGTCAATCAATTTGTGACAGTTTGTGACAAGGGGGAAGGGGGGGGTTCAAAAGTTGTGACATCACATCCTCAAAAACTGAAAATCAACCAAAAATAACAAAAACAGAATTTTTTTCCTAAGATTTTTTACCCCAAAAAATTAATTTTTGATCGATTGAAAGCGTGACATGTGACATAGGGGGGAAGGGGTATGGGGAAGTGTGACAGTTTGTGACATAGGGGGGGGAGGGGGTCAAAAATGGGCAAAAAAAGTGTGACATCATTTATGGACGGCCCCAAAGGAACCCAAATGTCCTCAAGGGATTTTATGAACTGTAAATTTTAATTTTTTTTCTTTATGATTAAAATTGATTTTAAACTTCAAATTGGGTAGATATGTTTCTTTTAGAATTTAAAAAGCAACAAAAATTTAAATTTAAGAAAATATTGAAATTGTTTTCATTTGTATAATTTATTAAAAAAAAATTCAAAGAAAGTTGGTTATGATCCACATTAATTTAATTTAAAGAATATAAAATTTCTAACAAAATGACACCAGTCACTAGTCTTTCGATTAATTAGCTCTTGAAATTTTTAGCGTTAAAAGAATACGAAAAATTCTTGCATGCTACCAGTTAGTTAGCTTGATTTGGATAGATGGCGACACTACAATTGATGTTTTTGGAACAGTGTTTTTGAATCCACGTGATTTTCGCCGTCATAAAAAAGAATAATTTAATATAAAGTATTTTTTTACTTGTGTTTATTTACTTACAAAATAAATTTAATTATGAAAATTTAAAAAATAATAATAAATTAAATGAAAGAGAAAGAATTCAGAACAATTTAATGGAAAGACCCCGTTAAATTTTCTCAGCTTTTCAAATAATTTAATAAATGATTTTAAAAATCAAAGTTATTCTTAACCCAATAATTATTTCATTAAATATTTTATGAGATAATTATGCAAACATATATTTTATTTTTTCTTTAAAATAACTACCCGACATTATATCATCAATATACATGGAAAATGGTATCAAAAATGCTTTCTTTAAATGTTTGTAGTTCTGATTTGGATAAAATATGACAAATAAATCCTTGAAAATATACCTTCTTACTATAGTATTTCGACTAATTTTTTTGTATGATAATATTGAAATAATTTCTTAATAAATCAAATGTAAACATGCTTCAGAAAATATACGAATATTAATTAATGTAGTTGATAAAGTCTGAAATTTTTTTAAATATCGAAATTAAACTTTTTAATAAAAGATCAGAAAATAAATTAAAAATTTTAAAAACGTGATTGAAAAAGTAAAGTCAAAATTTTATCTTGGCATATTTGGTCAATTAATTGAAAATGATGAAACTTTATAAACCGACTTAATACCGCGGGACCTAGAGTACTAGATGGCGCCACCACAACTGATGAGGTTTTTTAATCTGTCCTCTTTTGGACTATTAATTTATTTTCGGGTGTGTATATAATTTATGTAATATTTTTTATTAAAAAAGTTAAATATTGTTTTTTTTTAAATCTATACGTTTTTTAACAACATAATTAAAAATGTATAGTAAGATTCCTCGATTTTCTAAGGCACGTTTATATTTGATTTTTTAAGAAGTTATTTCAATAATATCATGTAAAAAAATTGGTCAAAAAATTACCGTAAATAATTATTTTTAACGTTTTTAAAATCAATTTGAAAAATTTTATACAAATCATAAATACAAACTTAAGCATTTTTAGTACCATTTTCCATGTATATTCATGACATAGGTTGTAGTTATTTTAAAAGAAAAATATTAAAATTTGTATTTGCATATTTAGCTCTTAAAATATTTAATGAAATACTCATTGGGTTAAGAACAATGAAGATTTTTATTTTTTTTCTACGATTATTTTTTTTTCTACTTGAAATTTAATAGAAATGTCTATTTTAGTTAAAAAGCTTTAATTTTCTTAATAAAAACTTTTCTAAAAATATTTTTTATTTAATTTTTTTTCTTCTTTTTTAATTTTAAAAACAAACTTTTAAAAAGGTGTTTATGATGCAAACAAAATCAAAGAGAATAATTTTTTTTATAAAATGTGACTCATTTCAGGTTTTTAAGTTGTATAGTTCTTGAGTTATTAGCTCTTTAAAAATGTAAGAAAAACAACTTTGCAAAAATTTTTTTGACATTAAAAAATTATTACTTCCAAAAGTGGGGTGATAGAAGAATAAAACTTGTAACATTATATCTATAACTTAAGGGGACACATACCTTTTAAAAGTCCAAAATGGAGGGGAGAAATGGGTATCTTTAAAGGGCTGCAATTTTTTAAATATTGCATACCTGGATTAGATTTCAGGTGATATGGTTAATCAAACATTCTTTTATTGAAAAAAAGTTCAACGAAAAAAAAATTATTAATTTTTTTTAAATAGAGGTTATCGTGAAACATAATTTTTAAGTCCATTTTTTAGTCCGCGCAGCTTTTTGAAAAAAGTAATTGATATTTTCACCAAATTTTTTTTTTCTGGAGAAAGGGATATATATATATAATCTTTAAATTAATGAAGCAAGAAACCTCTATGTTAAATTTTAAAACAGTAATAAAATTTTTAATTTGAATTTTGTAAATTTTGAAAAAAAAATATCACTTTAAATGCTTATAAAATAAAATATTCTTGTAGTCCAGTAAATCTACTGAAAAAAAGGGTCAAACCGGTAAAAAATTGATACATTTAGTTTTTCAACGGTTTTCACTTGGGAATGACCACAATAATAACATAATAAAAATCGGACAAAATCGGATCGCGGGAAGTTTATTTTTTTTTTTAGTTTTTAAAAAATGGCCGAAAAAAAATTTCAAAAAATCAATTAATAGTAATCGAGACTTATGATACATGTTTATTGGCTAGTTTTCAGTGCTGAATACGCATATCCCATTTAAAATTTGAAAAAATCAAAATATCAATTTTTAAAAATTATTTGAAAAATTGGATATTTGAAAAAATAAAACATCGCTCAAAACCACAAAATAACTGCAAAAGAGGTAATTCAAACAGTTTTCCCTTAGAAATGACTTAAATAATGACATACTAAAATTGGAAGAAAATCGGACAATAAAAAGTGTAATTTTTTTCAAAATTTCAATTTTTTTGGCCTCAAAAATCGACCTTTTTTTAAATTCTCGTTAAAAACGTTTGAGGCACTTGCAAAGGTCATTTTTCCATGGATATTGTAGTTATATAGCTATATAACATAAAAAAGCCCAATGGATGATTAAATCATCAGTTAATACTCTAATTTATTAAAATGAACATTAAAAATACAGGTAAAATCATTCAATCAAATATAAAAGAAAATATTTTAACAATATTCAGTGATTAATCATCTAAAAAATAATTAAATTTGAAAGAGACAAAATATCCTTTAAAAAATTTAAATTTTTAACAAATTTAAAAATTTTAAATTTTTTAAAAAATTTAAATTTTGTAATATAGGCATGTGATACATGTCTATAGGCTATATTTTAGTGCTGTTTACGAATATAAGGCCCACTTTTCAATAAAATGAAAATCAATCAAGCATGAAAGAATGAAAATGCAGTGTTTGTAACATCTTACGTAAGCATCACTCATACTCCCCTTGTCAGGAAAAATAAGCAAATACCCAACCCCCTCCCCCCCCCCTTAGGTGCTTACGTAATTCCCCTTGGATACAGCCCTGTCCTCCCGGGTTAAAATTGCTCATCTGAAAACCCTCTGTCTTCTATAGAGCATTTTCAATCACATGACTCGGACCTAACAACGGCCTTAGCAACAGAAGATGTTACAGTTTTTTGCCCTACAGAGGTTAACAGTTACAGAAAATGACTGGCCGTGGAATTCTTCTATTTCCAGGGCATTTGCAATCACGTAACCCCATACTTGAAAACCGCCTTAGCAACTGATAAACAACGTTCTTAGCAACAGTTAAAAGCCCTACAGAAGGTACACAGTTAAAAGAAAATAACCGGTTGTGATACATTAAGATTTAAAAAAAAAAAAACTGCAAGTGTCCATTCTATTAGGGGCCGTTCAAATATTACGCAAGCAAGTTTTTGGTCATTTTTGGCCCCCCCTCCCCCTTGTCAGCAAAAATAAGCAAACCGCTAACCCCCCCCCTACCATAATTACGTAAGAAAACTCTCCGCCCCCCCCTTGTTCTTTTTTTTTGTTCTTCAAAATCTTTAGTAATGCTTAAATTTCTGAAATTCATTGTTCTCCATGCCCACAACCTATCATTAAAACTTCCCTTGTGAAAAATGCTTAAAAAATTTTTCCCAGTTCATTCTTTTTAATTTATTTTTGGTTGAATTTTAAAATTATTTATGAAAGAAAAAGGAGATTTTTGAAAATGCAGTGTTTGTAACATCTTACGTAAGCATCACACTCCCCCTCCTCCCTTGTCAGAAAAAACAAGCAAATAGCAAACCCCCACCCCCCTTAGGTGCGTAACTAATATTTGAACGTCCATGGATCCAACAATTAATCCTGCATCTAATTAAAACCGCGATCCACTAGCTCCTTTTTTAACAGCTGCCGCAGAAGTTACCGAAAAATATAACACACTTAAATTTCTTGCGTAAAAAAACAACCAACGCATCCTCTATCTCAGGCGTGCCGAACTCTGACTCCCGTCGGAGCCAACGCGGTGGCAACAGATCCAGTCATTCTCTCGAATGGATTTCCGAACGCTTCCGAAACTTCCCGGTCTACGGTTCAGATGTGGCTCAATTTCTCCTAAACTACCCGTCAGATTCGAACCAAACTTGGTACATATACGTATCGGATCGGAAGAAAGGCAATGACACCAATTTCTAATTCCTAAAACCACCCCTTCACCCCTTTTTTGCCTTTTTAGAAAAATCGCCTTACTTCTCCCTTAAAAATGGTCAGTTTAACTCGCATTGTTGTAAAGAAAACCAAAAAAACAATTTTACACATAAAACAAAGTATTTAAAGATAAAACCGGACTAAAATTGTTTTAAAAAGTTTAATAATTAATTATTAATAATTAAAAGAATGAAATCCATCCTGATAAAAAACTTATGACAGTATTTTCTTACTAAAAACTTCATTTTCCATGAAACTTTAAGTTGAAACCATAGAGATCTAATAGTATATTAAAGTGGACGTCACGTGACTTTCACTGAATTGACAAGGCGCCATGTTTCCATCGGCCAGCCGTAATGTTAAGTCAATGGAAGGGGTCTCAAAAATGCATTTAAAAAGTTTTCCAGCTGAAATATCCCTTAAAGACCGATCGAAATGCAAATAGGACCAAAAAATACATCTTTTAACACCAAAATTAAATACCTTTCGTGCAGTTTTCTTGGTTTTTCATCTCGATTTTTCTACAGTAAGCCTAATATAATTGTTTTCTCGTCAAAAACCATTGTTATGCAGATTTTGCCTCTTGTTAATTTGGAGGGCTGCAAAAATGTTTTTTAAAAACACTAGTATAACGAAAATATGTAAGAATAAAAGTAACACTTTATGTAAGTTTTGTCTCTGTTTTATACACCTAAGGAATTTAATTTAATTAAATGTTAAGTTTGCCAGTATAATATTCTAAAATTCTTATTCTTAAGATATTATTATATTTTTATTTCTACTAGTGTTTTAAAATATTTCCAAAGCCCTCCAAATTAACAAGAGGCAAAATCTGCATAACAATGGTTTTTGACGAGAAAACAGTTATTTTAGGCTTACTGTAGAAAAATCGAGATGAAAAACCAAGAAAACTGCACGAAAGGTATTTAATTTTGGTGTTAAAAGATGTATTTTTTGGTCCTATTTGCATTTCGATCGGTCTTCAAGGGATATTTCAGCTGGAAAACTTTTTAAATGCATTTTTGAGACCCCTTCCATTGACTTAACATTACGGCTGGCCAATGGAAACATGGCGCCTTGTTGGTTACCGAGTCTCCTATGCAATAGCATTACTGGGACACGTGACGTCCACTCTAATATACTATTAGATCTCTATGGTTGAAACATAAAGTTTAAAGAATTAGACTAGTTAAAATAATAATGAAAGTGTATTTTTTTTGGGAAAGTTGGTAATCGAAACACTAGATATATTGTTATTTAACTTAATAATTTGTTTCTTTGGGGTAGCTTAACGGGATTTTTTTTTCAATTAAAAGAGGTGGGTATTTACAAATTGTGGGATTTCAAATATGTGTTATAATTTTAATTGAATTTATTTCACTTAGAATGGATAATTTGGTAACTTGTCGTAATTAAATGTGCAGCATCGGAACTGGATGGGTTAGATTAGATTTACGCAGTTGGAACCGGGAAAACGGCACCGGGAACACTGTGTTAAAAAAAACACCGGGAACACCGAGATAAAAAAGCCACCGGGAAAACCGGGATGAAAACGGCACAGGGATCACTCTGATGAAAAAGCCACTTGGAACACCGAGATGAAAAAGGCACCGGGAACACCGGGATGAAAAAGGCACCGGGAACACTCGGAGGAAAAGACACTGAGAACACCGGGATAAAAAAGACGCTGGGGACACTGGGTTGATACGTAATTGCTAGTATACAGAAAATAAAATGCAAATTAAGTGACTTAAGCAATCCGAAAAAGTGGCGAACCACTCCTGTGAAATCGCGAAGCAATCCAAAAATGTTACAAACCACTCCTGTGAAATCGCGAAGCAATTTGAAAATGTTACAAACCACTCCTGTGAAATCGTGAAGCAATCTGAAAAAACTACAAACCACTCCTGTGAAATCGCGAAGCAATCTGAAAATGTTACAAACCACTCCTGTGAAATCGCGAAGCAATCCGAAAATGTTACAAACCACTCCTGTGAAATTGCGAAGCAATCCGAAAATGTTACAAACCACTCCTATGAAATCGAGAAGCAATCTGAAAAAGTTGCGAGCCACTCCTGTGAAATCGCGAAGCAATCCGAAAATGTTACAAACCACTCCTATGAAATCGCGAAGCAATCCGAAAATGTTACAAACCACTCCTATGAAATCGCGAAGCAATCTGAAAAAGTTGCAAGCCACTCCTGTGAAATCGCGAAGCAATCCGAAAATGTTACAAACCACTCCTATGAAGTCACGAAGCAATCTGAAAATGTTACAAACCACTTCTGTGAAATCGCGAAGCAATCCGAAAATGTTACAAACCACTCCTGTGAAATTGCGAAGCAATCCGAAAATGTTACAAACCACTCCTATGAAATCGCGAAGCAATCTGAAAAAGTTGCAAGCCACTCCTGTGAAATCGCGAAGCAATCCGAAAATGTTACAAACCACTCCTGTGAAATTGCGAAGCAATCCGAAAATGTTACAAACCACTCCTATGAAATCACGAAGCAATCTGAAAAAGTTGCAAGCCACTCCTGTGAAATCGCGAAGCAATCCGAAAATGTTACAAACCACTCCTATGAAATCGCGAAGCAATCCGAAAATGTTACAAACCACTCCTGTGAAATCGCGAAGCAATCTGAAAAAGTTGCAAGCCACTCCTGTGAAATCGCGAAGCAATCTGAAAAAGTTGCAAGCCACTCCTGTGAAATCGCGAAGCAATCCGAAAATGTTACAAACCACTCCTATGAAGTCGCGAAGCAATCTGAAAATGTTACAAACCACTCCTGTGAAATCGCGAAGCAATCCGAAAATGTTACAAACCACTCCTGTGAAATTGCGAAGCAATCTGAAAAAGTTGCAAGCCACTCCTGTGAAATCGCGAAGCAATCCGAAAATGTTACAAACCACTCCTATGAAATCGCGAAGCAATCCGAAAATGTTACAAACCACTCCTATGAAATCACGAAGCAATCTGAAAAAGTTGCAAGCCACTCCTGTGAAATCGCGAAGCAATCTGAAAAAGTTGCAAGCCACTCCTGTGAAATCGCGAAGCAATCCGAAAATGTTACAAACCACTCCTATGAAGTCGCGTCGCAATCTGAAAATGTTGCAAGCCACTCCCGTGAAATCGCGAAGCAATCTGAAAAAGTTGCAAGCCACTCCTGTGAAATCGCGAAGCAATCCGAAAATGTTACAAACCACTCCTATGAAATCACGAACAATCTGAAAAAGTTGCAAGCCACTCCTGTGAAATCGCGAAGCGATCCGAAAATGTTACAAACCACTCCTATGAAATCGCGAAGCAATCCGAAAATGTTACAAACCACTCCTATGAAATCACGAAGCAATCTGAAAAAGTTGCAAGCCACTCCTGTGAAATCGCGAAGCAATCCGAAAATGTTACAAACCACTCCTGTGAAATTGCGAAGCAATCCGAAAATGTTACAAACCACTCCTATGAAATCACGAAGCAATCTGAAAAAGTTGCAAGCCACTCCTGTGAAATCGAGAAGCAATCCGAAAATGTTACAAACCACTCCTATGAAATCGCGAAGCAATCCGAAAATGTTACAAACCACTCCTATGAAATCACGAAGCAATCTGAAAAAGTTGCAAGCCACTCCTGTGAAATCGCGAAGCAATCCGAAAATGTTACAAACCACTCCTATGAAATCACGAAGCAATCCGAAAATGTTACAAACCACTCCTATGAAATCGCGAAGCAATCTGAAAAAGTTGCGAGCCATTCCTGCGAAATTTCGAAGCAATCCGAAAATGTTACAAACCACTCCTATGAAGTCGCGAAGCAATCTGAAAATGTTACAAACCACTCCTGTGAAATCGCGAAGCAATCCGAAAATGTTACAAACCACTCCTGTGAAATTGCGAAGCAATCCGAAAATGTTACAAACCACTCCTATGAAATCGCGAAGCAATCTGAAAAAGTTGCGAGCCACTCCTGTGAAATCGCGAAGCAATCTGAAAATGTTACAAACCACTCCTATGAAATCGCGAAGCAATCTGAAAAAGTTGCAAGCCACTCCTGTGAAATCGCGAAGCAATCCGAAAATGTTACAAACCACTCCTATGAAATCGCGAAGCGATCTGAAAATGTTACAAACCACTCCTGTGATATCGCGAAGCAATCTGAAAAAGTTGCGAGCCACTCATGTGAAATCGCGAAGCAATCTGAAAAAGTTGCGAGCCACTCCTGTGAAATCGCGAAGCAATCCGAAAATGTTACAAACCCCTCCTATGAAATCGCGAAGCAATCTGAAAAAGTTGCGAGCCACTCCTGTGAAATTGCGAAGCAATCCGAAAATGTTACAAACCACTCCTATGAAATCGCGAAGCAATCTGAAAAAGTTGCGAGCCACTCCTGTGAAATCGCGAAGCAATCTGAAAATGTTACAAACCACTCCTGTGAAATTGCGAAGCAATCCGAAAATGTTACAAACCACTCCTATGAAATCACGAAGCAATCTGAAAAAGTTGCAAGCCACTCCTGTGAAATCGCGAAGCAATCCGAAAATGTTACAAACCACTCCTATGAAATCACGAAGCAATCTGAAAAAGTTGCAAGCCACTCCTGTGAAGTCGCGAAGCAATCTGAAAATGTTACACACCACTCCTGTGAAATCGCGAAGCAATCCGAAAATGTTACAAACCACTCCTATGAAATCACGAAGCAATCTGAAAAAGTTGCAAGCCACTCCTGTGAAATCGAGAAGCAATCCGAAAATGTTACAAACCACTCCTATGAAATCGCGAAGCAATCCGAAAATGTTACAAACCACTCCTATGAAATCACGAAGCAATCTGAAAAAGTTGCAAGCCACTCCTGTGAAATCGCGAAGCAATCCGAAAATGTTACAAACCACTCCTATGAAATCGCGAAGCAATCCGAAAATGTTACAAACCACTCCTATGAAATCGCGAAGCAATCTGAAAAAGTGGCGAGCCACTCCTGTGAAATTTCGAAGCAATCCGAAAATGTTACAAACCACTCCTATGAAGTCGCGAAGCAATCTGAAAATGTTACAAACCACTCCTGTGAAATCGCGAAGCAATCCGAAAATGTTACAAACCACTCCTGTGAAATTGCGAAGCAATCCGAAAATGTTACAAACCACTCCTATGAAATCGCGAAGCAATCTGAAAAAGTTGCAAGCCACTCCTGTGAAATCGCGAAGCAATCCGAAAATGTTACAAACCACTCCTATGAAATCGCGAAGCAATCTGAAAATGTTACAAACCACTCCTGTGATATCGCGAAGCAATCTGAAAAAGTTGCGAGCCACTCATGTGAAATCACGAAGCAATCTGAAAAAGTTGCGAGCCACTCATGTGAAATCGCGAAGCATTCTGAAAAAATTGCGAGCCACTCCTGTGAAATCGCGAAGCAATCCGAAAATGTTACAAACCACTCCTATGAAATCGCGAAGCAATCCGAAAATGTTACAAACCACTCCTATGAAATCACGAAGAAATCTGAAAAAGTTGCAAGCCACTCCTGTGAAATCGAGAAGCAATCCGAAAATGTTACAAACCACTCCTATGAAATCACGAAGCAATCTGAAAAAGTTGCAAGCTTTCCTGTGAAATCGCGAAGCAATCCGAAAATGTTACAAACCACTCCTATGAAATCGCGAAGCAATCCGAAAATGTTACAAACCACTCCTTATGAAATCACGAAGCAATCTGAAAAAATTGCGAGCCACTCCTGTGAAATCGCGAAGCAATCCGAAAATGTTACAAACCACTCCTATGAAATCGCGAAGCAATCCGAAAATGTTACAAACCACTCCTATGAAATCACGAAGCAATCTGAAAAAGTTGCAAGCCACTCCTGTGAAATCGAGAAGCAATCCGAAAATGTTACAAACCACTCCTATGAAATCACGAAGCAATCTGAAAAAGTTGCAAGCTTTCCTGTGAAATCGCGAAGCAATCCGAAAATGTTACAAACCACTCCTATGAAATCGCGAAGCAATCCGAAAATGTTACAAACCACTCCTTATGAAATCACGAAGCAATCTGAAAAAGTTGCAAGCCACTCCTGTGAAATCGCGAAGCAATCCGAAAATGTTACAAACCACTCCTATGAAGTCGCGAAGCAATCTGAAAATGTTACAAACCACTCCTGTGAAATCGCGAAGCAATCCGAAAATGTTACAAACCACTCCTGTGAAATTGCGAAGCAATCCGAAAATGTTACAAACCACTCCTATGAAATCACGAAGCAATCTGAAAAAGTTGCAAGCCACTCCTGTGAAATCGCGAAGCAATCCGAAAATGTTACAAACCACTCCTATGAAATCGCGAAGCAATCCGAAAATGTTACAAACCACTCCTATGAAATCACGAAGCAATCTGAAAAAGTTGCAAGCCACTCCTGTGAAATCGCGAAGCAATCCGAAAATGTTACAAACCACTCCTGTGAAATTGCGAAGCAATCCGAAAATGTTACAAACCACTCCTATGAAATCACGAAGCAATCTGAAAAAGTTGCAAGCCACTCCTGTGAAATCGCGAAGCAATCCGAAAATGTTACAAACCACTCCTATGAAATCGCGAAGCAATCCGAAAATGTTACAAACCACTCCTATGAAATCACGAAGCAATCTGAAAAAGTTGCAAGCCACTCCTGTGAAATCGCGAAGCAATCCGAAAATGTTACAAACCACTCCTATGAAATCGCGAAGCATTCCGAAAATATTACAAACCACTCCTATGAAATCGCGAAGCTATCTGAAAAAGTTGCGAGCCACTCCTGTGAAATTTCGAAGCAATCCGAAAATCTTACAAACCACTCCTATGAAGTCGCGAAGCAATCTGAAAATGTTACAAACCACTCCTGTGAAATCGCGAAGCAATCCGAAAATGTTACAAACCACTCCTGTGAAATTGCGAAGCAATCCGAAAATGTTACAAACCACTCCTATGAAATCACGAAGCAATCTGAAAAAGTTGCAAGCCACTCCTGTGAAATCGCGAAGCAATCCGAAAATGTTACAAACCACTCCTATGAAATCGCGAAGCATTCCGAAAATATTACAAACCACTCCTATGAAATCGCGAAGCTATCTGAAAAAGTTGCGAGCCACTCCTGTGAAATTTCGAAGCAATCCGAAAATCTTACAAACCACTCCTATGAAGTCGCGAAGCAATCTGAAAATGTTACAAACCACTCCTGTGAAATCGCGAAGCAATCCGAAAATGTTACAAACCACTCCTGTGAAATTGCGAAGCAATCCGAAAATGTTACAAACCACTCCTATGAAATCGCGAAGCAATCTGAAAAAGTTGCGAGCCACTCCTGTGAAATCGCGAAGCAATCCGAAAATGTTACAAACCATTCCTATGAAATCGCGAAGCAATCCGAAAATGTTACAAGCCACTCCTGTGAAATCGCGAAGCAATCCGAAAATGTTACAAACCTCTCCTATGAAGTCGCGAAGCAATCTGAAAAAGTTGCGAGCCACTCCTGTGAAATCGCGAAGCAATCTGAAAATGTTACAAACCACTCCTGTGAAATTGCGAAGCAATCCGAAAATGTTACAAACCACTCCTATGAAATCACGAAGCAATCTGAAAAAGTTGCAAGCCACTCCTGTGAAATCGCGAAGCAATCCGAAAATGTTACAAACCACTCCTATGAAATCACGAAGCAATCTGAAAAAGTTGCAAGCCACTCCTGTGAAGTCGCGAAGCAATCTGAAAATGTTACACACCACTCCTGTGAAATCGCGAAGCAATCCGAAAATGTTACAAACCACTCCTATGAAATCACGAAGCAATCTGAAAAAGTTGCAAGCCACTCCTGTGAAATCGCGAAGCAATCCGAAAATGTTACAAACCACTCCTATGAAATCGCGAAGCAATCCAAAAATGTTACAAACCACTCCTATGAAATCACGAAGCAATCTGAAAAAGTTGCAAGCCACTCCTATGAAATCGCGAAGCAATCTGAAAATGTTACAAACCACTCCTGTGATATCGCGAAGCAATCTGAAAAAGTTGCGAGCCACTCATGTGAAATCGCGAAGCAATCCGAAAATGTTACAAACCACTCCTGTGAAATTGCGAAGCAATCCGAAAATGTTACAAACCACTCCTATGAAATCGCGAAGCAATCTGAAAAAGTTGCGAGCCACTCCTGTGAAATCGCGAAGCAATCCGAAAATGTTACAAACCATTCCTATGAAATCGCGAAGCAATCCGAAAATGTTACAAGCCACTCCTGTGAAATCGCGAAGCAATCCGAAAATGTTACAAACCTCTCCTATGAAGTCGCGAAGCAATCTGAAAATGTTACAAACCACTCCTGAGAAATCGCGAAGCAATCCGAAAATGTTAAAAACCACTCCTGTGAAATTGCGAAGCAATCCGAAAATGTTACAAACCACTCCTATGAAATCACGAAGCAATCTGAAAAAGTTGCAAGCCACTCCTGTGAAATCGCGAAGCAATCCGAAAATGTTACAAACCACTCCTATGAAATCGCGAAGCAATCCAAAAATGTTACAAACCACTCCTATGAAATCACGAAGCAATCTGAAAAAGTTGCAAGCCACTCCTATGAAATCGCGAAGCAATCTGAAAATGTTACAAACCACTCCTGTGATATCGCGAAGCAATCTGAAAAAGTTGCGAGCCACTCATGTGAAATCGCGAAGCAATCTGAAAAAGTTGCGAGCCACTCCTGTGAAATCGCGAAGCAATCCGAAAATGTTACAAACCACTCCTATGAAATCGCGAAGCAATCTGAAAAAGTTGCGAGCCACTCCTGTGAAATCGCGAAGCAATCTGAAAATGTTACAAACCACTCCTGTGAAATTGCGAAGCAATCCGAAAATGTTACAAACCACTCCTATGAAATCACGAAGCAATCTGAAAAAGTTGCAAGCCACTCCTGTGAAATCGCGAAGCAATCCGAAAATGTTACAAACCACTCCTATGAAATCACGAAGCAATCTGAAAAAGTTGCAAGCCACTCCTGTGAAGTCGCGAAGCAATCTGAAAATGTTACACACCACTCCTGTGAAATCGCGAAGCAATCCGAAAATGTTACAAACCACTCCTATGAAATCACGAAGCAATCTGAAAAAGTTGCAAGCCACTCCTGTGAAATCGCGAAGCAATCCGAAAATGTTACAAACCACTCCTATGAAATCGCGAAGCAATCCAAAAATGTTACAAACCACTCCTATGAAATCACGAAGCAATCTGAAAAAGTTGCAAGCCACTCCTATGAAATCGCGAAGCAATCTGAAAATGTTACAAACCACTCCTGTGATATCGCGAAGCAATCTGAAAAAGGTGCGAGCCACTCATGTGAAATCGCGAAGCAATCTGAAAAAGTTGCGAGCCACTCCTGTGAAATCACGAAGCAATCCGAAAATGTTACAAACCACTCCTATGAAATCGCGAAGCAATCTGAAAAAGTTGCGAGCCACTCCTGTGAAATCGCGAAGCAATCTGAAAATGTTACAAACCACTCCTATGAAATCACGAAGCAATCTGAAAAAGTTGCAAGCCACTCCTGTGAAATCGCGAAGCAATCCGAAAATGTTACAAACCACTCCTATGAAATCACGAAGCAATCTGAAAAAGTTGCAAGCCACTCCTGTGAAATCGCGAAGCAATCCGAAAATGTTACAAACCACTCCTATGAAATCGCGAAGCAATCCGAAAATGTTACAAACCACTCCTATGAAATCGCGAAGCAATCTGAAAAAGTGGCGAGCCACTCCTGTGAAATTTCGAAGCAATCCGAAAATGTTACAAACCACTCCTATGAAGTCGCGAAGCAATCTGAAAATGTTACAAACCACTCCTGTGAAATCGCGAAGCAATCCGAAAATGTTACAAACCACTCCTGTGAAATTGCGAAGCAATCCGAAAATGTTACAAACCACTCCTATGAAATCGCGAAGCAATCTGAAAAAGTTGCAAGCCACTCCTGTGAAATCGCGAAGCAATCCGAAAATGTTACAAACCACTCCTATGAAATCGCGAAGCAATCTGAAAATGTTACAAACCACTCCTGTGATATCGCGAAGCAATCTGAAAAAGTTGCGAGCCACTCATGTGAAATCGCGAAGCAATCTGAAAAAGTTGCGAGCCACTCCTGTGAAATCGCGAAGCAATCCGAAAATGTTACAAACCACTCCTATGAAATCGCGAAGCAATCTGAAAAAGTTGCGAGCCACTCCTCTGAAATTGCGAAGCAATCCGAAAATGTTACAAACCACTCCTATGAAATCACGAAGCAATCTGAAAAAGTTGCAAGCCACTCCTGTGAAATCGCGAAGCAATCCGAAAATGTTACAAACCACTCCTATGAAATCACGAAGCAATCTGAAAAAGTTGCAAGCTTTCCTGTGAAATCGCGAAGCAATCCGAAAATGTTACAAACCACTCCTATGAAATATCGAAGCAATCCGAAAATGTTACAAACCACTCCTTATGAAATCACGAAGCAATCTGAAAAAGTTGCAAGCCACTCCTGTGAAATCGCGAAGCAATCCGAAAATGTTACAAACCACTCCTATGAAGTCGCGAAGCAATCTGAAAATGTTACAAACCACTCCTGTGAAATCGCGAAGCAATCCGAAAATGTTACAAACCACTCCTGTGAAATTGCGAAGCAATCCGAAAATGTTACAAACCACTCCTATGAAATCACAAAGCAATCTGAAAAAGTTGCAAGCCACTCCTGTGAAATCGCGAAGCAATCCGAAAATGTTACAAACCACTCCTATGAAATCCCGAAGCAATCCGAAAATGTTACAAACCACTCCTATGAAATCACGAAGCAATCTGAAAAAGTTGCAAGCCACTCCTGTGAAATCGCGAAGCAATCCGAAAATGTTACAAACCACTCCTATGAAATCGCGAAGCATTCCGAAAATATTACAAACCACTCCTATGAAATCGCGAAGCAATCTGAAAAAGTTGCGAGCCACTCCTGTGAAATTTCGAAGCAATCCGAAAATGTTACAAACCACTCCTATGAAGTCGCGAAGCAATCTGAAAATGTTACAAACCACTCCTGTGAAATCGCGAAGCAATCCGAAAATGTTACAAACCACTCCTGTGAAATTGCGAAGCAATCCGAAAATGTTACAAACCACTCCTATGAAATCGCGAAGCAATCTGAAAAAGTTGCGAGCCACTCCTGTGAAATCGCGAAGCAATCCGAAAATGTTACAAACCATTCCTATGAAATCGCGAAGCAATCCGAAAATGTTACAAGCCACTCCTGTGAAATCGCGAAGCAATCCGAAAATGTTACAAACCACTCCTATGAAGTCGCGAAGCAATCTGAAAATGTTACAAACCACTCCTGTGAAATCGCGAAGCAATCCGAAAATGTTAAAAACCACTCCTGTGAAATTGCGAAGCAATCCGAAAATGTTACAAACCACTCCTATGAAATCACGAAGCAATCTGAAAAAGTTGCAAGCCACTCCTGTGAAATCGCGAAGCAATCCGAAAATGTTACAAACCACTCCTATGAAATCGCGAAGCAATCCGAAAATGTTACAAACCACTCCTATGAAATCGCGAAGCAATCTGAAAAAGTTGCGAGCCACTCCTGTGAAATTTCGAAGCAATCCGAAAATGTTACAAACCACTCCTATGAAGTCACGAAGCAATCTGAAAATGTTACAAACCACTCCTGTGAAATCGCGAAGCAATCCGAAAATGTTACAAACCACTCCTGTGAAATTGCGAAGCAATCCGAAAATGTTACAAACCACTCCTATGAAATCGCGAAGCAATCTGAAAAAGTTGCGAGCCACTCCTGTGAAATCGCGAAGCAATCTGAAAATGTTACGAACCACTCCTATGAAATCGCGAAGCAATCTGAAAAAGTTGCAAGTCACTCCTGTGAAATCGCGAAGCAATCCGAAAATGTTACAAACCACTCCTATAAAATCGCGAAGCAATCTGAAAATGTTACAAACCACTCCTGTGAAATCGCGAAGCAATCTGAAAAAGTTGCGAGCCACTCCTGTGAAATCGCGAAGCAATCCGAAAATGTTACAAACCACTCCTATGAAATCGCGAAGCAATCTGAAAATGTTACAAACCACTCCTGTGAAATCGCGAAGCAATCTGAAAAAGTTGCGAGCCACTCCTGTGAAATCGCGAAGCAATCCGAAAATGTTACAAACCACTCCTATGAAATCGCGAAGCAATCTGAAAATGTTACAAACCACTCCTGTGAAATCGCGAAGCAATCCGAAAATGTTACAAACCACTCCTATGAAGTCGCGAAGCAATCTGAAAAAGTTGCGAGCCACTCCTGTGAAATCGCGAAGCAATCCGAAATGTTACAAACCACTCCTATGAAATCGCGAAGCAATCTGAAAAAGTTGCGAGCCACTCCTGTGAAATCGCGAAGCAATCCGAAAATGTTACAAACCATTCCTATGAAATCGCGAAGCAATCCGAAAATGTTACAAGCCACTCCTGTGAAATCGCGAAGCAATCCGAAAATGTTACAAACCACTCCTATGAAGTCGCGAAGCAATCTGAAAATGTTACAAACCACTCCTGAGAAATCGCGAAGCAATCCGAAAATGTTAAAAACCACTCCTGTGAAATTGCGAAGCAATCCGAAAATGTTACAAACCACTCCTATGAAATCGCGAAGCAATCCAAAAATGTTACAAACCACTCCTATGAAATCACGAAGCAATCTGAAAAAGTTGCAAGCCACTCCTATGAAATCGCGAAGCAATCTGAAAATGTTACAAACCACTCCTGTGATATCGCGAAGCAATCTGAAAAAGTTGCGAGCCACTCATGTGAAATCGCGAAGCAATCTGAAAAAGTTGCGAGCCACTCCTGTGAAATCGCGAAGCAATCCGAAAATGTTACAAACCACTCCTATGAAATCGCGAAGCAATCTGAAAAAGTTGCGAGCCACTCCTGTGAAATCGCGAAGCAATCTGAAAATGTTACAAACCACTCCTGTGAAATTGCGAAGCAATCCGAAAATGTTACAAACCACTCCTATGAAATCACGAAGCAATCTGAAAAAGTTGCAAGCCACTCCTGTGAAATCGCGAAGCAATCCGAAAATGTTACAAACCACTCCTGTGAAATTGCGAAGCAATCCGAAAATGTTACAAACCACTCCTATGAAATCGCGAAGCAATCTGAAAAAGTTGCGAGCCACTCCTGTGAAATCGCGAAGCAATCCGAAAATGTTACAAACCACTCCTATGAAATCGCGAAGCAATCTGAAAAAGTTGCGAGCCACTCCTGTGAAATCGCGAAGCAATCTGAAAATGTTACAAACCACTCCTGTGAAATTGCGAAGCAATCCGAAAATGTTACAAACCACTCCTATGAAATCACGAAGCAATCTGAAAAAGTTGCAAGCCACTCCTGTGAAATCGCGAAGCAATCCGAAAATGTTACAAACCACTCCTATGAAATCACGAAGCAATCTGAAAAAGTTGCAAGCCACTCCTGTGAAGTCGCGAAGCAATCTGAAAATGTTACACACCACTCCTGTGAAATCGCGAAGCAATCCGAAAATGTTACAAACCACTCCTATGAAATCACGAAGCAATCTGAAAAAGTTGCAAGCCACTCCTGTGAAATCGCGAAGCAATCCGAAAATGTTACAAACCACTCCTATGAAATCGCGAAGCAATCCAAAAATGTTACAAACCACTCCTATGAAATCACGAAGCAATCTGAAAAAGTTGCAAGCCACTCCTATGAAATCGCGAAGCAATCTGAAAATGTTACAAACCACTCCTGTGATATCGCGAAGCAATCTGAAAAAGTTGCGAGCCACTCATGTGAAATCGCGAAGCAATCTGAAAAAGTTGCGAGCCACTCCTGTGAAATCGCGAAGCAATCCGAAAATGTTATAAACCACTCCTATGAAATCGCGAAGCAATCTGAAAAAGTTGCGAGCCACTCCTGTGAAATCGCGAAGCAATCTGAAAATGTTACAAACCACTCCTGTGAAATTGCGAAGCAATCCGAAAATGTTGCAAACCACTCCTATGAAATCACGAAGCAATCTGAAAAAGTTGCAAGCCACTCCTGTGAAATCGCGAAGCAATCCGAAAATGTTACAAACCACTCCTATGAAATCACGAAGCAATCTGAAAAAGTTGCAAGCCACTCCTGTGAAGTCGCGAAGCAATCTGAAAATGTTACACACCACTCCTGTGAAATCGCGAAGCAATCCGAAAATGTTACAAACCACTCCTATGAAATCACGAAGCAATCTGAAAAAGTTGCAAGCCACTCCTGTGAAATTGAGAAGCAATCCGAAAATGTTACAAACCACTCCTATGAAATCGCGAAGCAATCCGAAAATGTTACAAACCACTCCTATGAAATCACGAAGCAATCTGAAAAAGTTGCAAGCCACTCCTGTGAAATCGCGAAGCAATCCGAAAATGTTACAAACCACTCCTATGAAATCGCGAAGCAATCCGAAAATGTTACAAACCACTCCTATGAAATCGCGAAGCAATCTGAAAAAGTGGCGAGCCACTCCTGTGAAATTTCGAAGCAATCCGAAAATGTTACAAACCACTCCTATGAAGTCGCGAAGCAATCTGAAAATGTTACAAACCACTCCTGTGAAATCGCGAAGCAATCCGAAAATGTTACAAACCACTCCTGTGAAATTGCGAAGCAATCCGAAAATGTTGCAAACCACTCCTATGAAATCACGAAGCAATCTGAAAAAGTTGCAAGCCACTCCTGTGAAATCGCGAAGCAATCCGAAAATGTTACAAACCACTCCTATGAAATCACGAAGCAATCTGAAAAAGTTGCAAGCCACTCCTGTGAAGTCGCGAAGCAATCTGAAAATGTTAGACACCACTCCTGTGAAATCGCGAAGCAATCCGAAAATGTTACAAACCACTCCTATGAAATCACGAAGCAATCTGAAAAAGTTGCAAGCCACTCCTGTGAAATCGAGAAGCAATCCGAAAATGTTACAAACCACTCCTATGAAATCGCGAAGCAATCCGAAAATGTTACAAACCACTCCTATGAAATCACGAAGCAATCTGAAAAAGTTGCAAGCCACTCCTATGAAATCGCGAAGCAATCTGAAAATGTTACAAACCACTCCTGTGATATCGCGAAGCAATCTGAAAAAGTTGCGAGCCACTCATGTGAAATCGCGAAGCAATCCGAAAATGTTACAAACCACTCCTGTGAAATTGCGAAGCAATCCGAAAATGTTACAAACCACTCCTATGAAATCGCGAAGCAATCTGAAAAAGTTGCGAGCCACTCCTGTGAAATCGCGAAGCAATCCGAAAATGTTACAAACCATTCCTATGAAATCGCGAAGCAATCCGAAAATGTTACAAGCCACTCCTGTGAAATCGCGAAGCAATCCGAAAATGTTACAAACCTCTCCTATGAAGTCGCGAAGCAATCTGAAAATGTTACAAACCACTCCTGAGAAATCGCGAAGCAATCCGAAAATGTTAAAAACCACTCCTGTGAAATTGCGAAGCAATCCGAAAATGTTACAAACCACTCCTATGAAATCACGAAGCAATCTGAAAAAGTTGCAAGCCACTCCTGTGAAATCGCGAAGCAATCCGAAAATGTTACAAACCACTCCTATGAAATCGCGAAGCAATCCAAAAATGTTACAAACCACTCCTATGAAATCACGAAGCAATCTGAAAAAGTTGCAAGCCACTCCTATGAAATCGCGAAGCAATCTGAAAATGTTACAAACCACTCCTGTGATATCGCGAAGCAATCTGAAAAAGTTGCGAGCCACTCATGTGAAATCGCGAAGCAATCTGAAAAAGTTGCGAGCCACTCCTGTGAAATCGCGAAGCAATCCGAAAATGTTACAAACCACTCCTATGAAATCGCGAAGCAATCTGAAAAAGTTGCGAGCCACTCCTGTGAAATCGCGAAGCAATCTGAAAATGTTACAAACCACTCCTGTGAAATTGCGAAGCAATCCGAAAATGTTACAAACCACTCCTATGAAATCACGAAGCAATCTGAAAAAGTTGCAAGCCACTCCTGTGAAATCGCGAAGCAATCCGAAAATGTTACAAACCACTCCTATGAAATCACGAAGCAATCTGAAAAAGTTGCAAGCCACTCCTGTGAAGTCGCGAAGCAATCTGAAAATGTTACACACCACTCCTGTGAAATCGCGAAGCAATCCGAAAATGTTACAAACCACTCCTATGAAATCACGAAGCAATCTGAAAAAGTTGCAAGCCACTCCTGTGAAATCGCGAAGCAATCCGAAAATGTTACAAACCACTCCTATGAAATCGCGAAGCAATCCAAAAATGTTACAAACCACTCCTATGAAATCACGAAGCAATCTGAAAAAGTTGCAAGCCACTCCTATGAAATCGCGAAGCAATCTGAAAATGTTACAAACCACTCCTGTGATATCGCGAAGCAATCTGAAAAAGTTGCGAGCCACTCATGTGAAATCGCGAAGCAATCTGAAAAAGTTGCGAGCCACTCCTGTGAAATCACGAAGCAATCCGAAAATGTTACAAACCACTCCTATGAAATCGCGAAGCAATCTGAAAAAGTTGCGAGCCACTCCTGTGAAATCGCGAAGCAATCTGAAAATGTTACAAACCACTCCTATGAAATCACGAAGCAATCTGAAAAAGTTGCAAGCCACTCCTGTGAAATCGCGAAGCAATCCGAAAATGTTACAAACCACTCCTATGAAATCACGAAGCAATCTGAAAAACTTGCAAGCCACTCCTGTGAAGTCGCGAAGCAATCTGAAAATGTTACACACCACTCCTGTGAAATCGCGAAGCAATCCGAAAATGTTACAAACCACTCCTATGAAATCACGAAGCAATCCGAAAATGTTACAAACCACTCCTATGAAATCACGAAGCAATCTGAAAAAGTTGCAAGCCACTCCTGTGAAATCGCGAAGCAATCCGAAAATGTTACAAACCACTCCTATGAAATCGCGAAGCAATCCGAAAATGTTACAAACCACTCCTATGAAATCGCGAAGCAATCTGAAAAAGTGGCGAGCCACTCCTGTGAAATTTCGAAGCAATCCGAAAATGTTACAAACCACTCCTATGAAGTCGCGAAGCAATCTGAAAATGTTACAAACCACTCCTGTGAAATCGCGAAGCAATCCGAAAATGTTACAAACCACTCCTGTGAAATTGCGAAGCAATCCGAAAATGTTACAAACCACTCCTATGAAATCGCGAAGCAATCTGAAAAAGTTGCAAGCCACTCCTGTGAAATCGCGAAGCAATCCGAAAATGTTACAAACCACTCCTATGAAATCGCGAAGCAATCTGAAAATGTTACAAACCACTCCTGTGATATCGCGAAGCAATCTGAAAAAGTTGCGAGCCACTCATGTGAAATCGCGAAGCAATCTGAAAAAGTTGCGAGCCACTCCTGTGAAATCGCGAAGCAATCCGAAAATGTTACAAACCACTCCTATGAAATCGCGAAGCAATCTGAAAAAGTTGCGAGCCACTCCTCTGAAATTGCGAAGCAATCCGAAAATGTTACAAACCACTCCTATGAAATCACGAAGCAATCTGAAAAAGTTGCAAGCCACTCCTGTGAAATCGCGAAGCAATCCGAAAATGTTACAAACCACTCCTATGAAATCACGAAGCAATCTGAAAAAGTTGCAAGCTTTCCTGTGAAATCGCGAAGCAATCCGAAAATGTTACAAACCACTCCTATGAAATATCGAAGCAATCCGAAAATGTTACAAACCACTCCTTATGAAATCACGAAGCAATCTGAAAAAGTTGCAAGCCACTCCTGTGAAATCGCGAAGCAATCCGAAAATGTTACAAACCACTCCTATGAAGTCGCGAAGCAATCTGAAAATGTTACAAACCACTCCTGTGAAATCGCGAAGCAATCCGAAAATGTTACAAACCACTCCTGTGAAATTGCGAAGCAATCCGAAAATGTTACAAACCACTCCTATGAAATCACAAAGCAATCTGAAAAAGTTGCAAGCCACTCCTGTGAAATCGCGAAGCAATCCGAAAATGTTACAAACCACTCCTATGAAATCCCGAAGCAATCCGAAAATGTTACAAACCACTCCTATGAAATCACGAAGCAATCTGAAAAAGTTGCAAGCCACTCCTGTGAAATCGCGAAGCAATCCGAAAATGTTACAAACCACTCCTATGAAATCGCGAAGCATTCCGAAAATATTACAAACCACTCCTATGAAATCGCGAAGCAATCTGAAAAAGTTGCGAGCCACTCCTGTGAAATTTCGAAGCAATCCGAAAATGTTACAAACCACTCCTATGAAGTCGCGAAGCAATCTGAAAATGTTACAAACCACTCCTGTGAAATCGCGAAGCAATCCGAAAATGTTACAAACCACTCCTGTGAAATTGCGAAGCAATCCGAAAATGTTACAAACCACTCCTATGAAATCGCGAAGCAATCTGAAAAAGTTGCGAGCCACTCCTGTGAAATCGCGAAGCAATCCGAAAATGTTACAAACCATTCCTATGAAATCGCGAAGCAATCCGAAAATGTTACAAGCCACTCCTGTGAAATCGCGAAGCAATCCGAAAATGTTACAAACCACTCCTATGAAGTCGCGAAGCAATCTGAAAATGTTACAAACCACTCCTGTGAAATCGCGAAGCAATCCGAAAATGTTAAAAACCACTCCTGTGAAATTGCGAAGCAATCCGAAAATGTTACAAACCACTCCTATGAAATCACGAAGCAATCTGAAAAAGTTGCAAGCCACTCCTGTGAAATCGCGAAGCAATCCGAAAATGTTACAAACCACTCCTATGAAATCGCGAAGCAATCCGAAAATGTTACAAACCACTCCTATGAAATCGCGAAGCAATCTGAAAAAGTTGCGAGCCACTCCTGTGAAATTTCGAAGCAATCCGAAAATGTTACAAACCACTCCTATGAAGTCACGAAGCAATCTGAAAATGTTACAAACCACTCCTGTGAAATCGCGAAGCAATCCGAAAATGTTACAAACCACTCCTGTGAAATTGCGAAGCAATCCGAAAATGTTACAAACCACTCCTATGAAATCGCGAAGCAATCTGAAAAAGTTGCGAGCCACTCCTGTGAAATCGCGAAGCAATCTGAAAATGTTACGAACCACTCCTATGAAATCGCGAAGCAATCTGAAAAAGTTGCAAGTCACTCCTGTGAAATCGCGAAGCAATCCGAAAATGTTACAAACCACTCCTATAAAATCGCGAAGCAATCTGAAAATGTTACAAACCACTCCTGTGAAATCGCGAAGCAATCTGAAAAAGTTGCGAGCCACTCCTGTGAAATCGCGAAGCAATCCGAAAATGTTACAAACCACTCCTATGAAATCGCGAAGCAATCTGAAAATGTTACAAACCACTCCTGTGAAATCGCGAAGCAATCTGAAAAAGTTGCGAGCCACTCCTGTGAAATCGCGAAGCAATCCGAAAATGTTACAAACCACTCCTATGAAATCGCGAAGCAATCTGAAAATGTTACAAACCACTCCTGTGAAATCGCGAAGCAATCCGAAAATGTTACAAACCACTCCTATGAAGTCGCGAAGCAATCTGAAAAAGTTGCGAGCCACTCCTGTGAAATCGCGAAGCAATCCGAAATGTTACAAACCACTCCTATGAAATCGCGAAGCAATCTGAAAAAGTTGCGAGCCACTCCTGTGAAATCGCGAAGCAATCCGAAAATGTTACAAACCATTCCTATGAAATCGCGAAGCAATCCGAAAATGTTACAAGCCACTCCTGTGAAATCGCGAAGCAATCCGAAAATGTTACAAACCACTCCTATGAAGTCGCGAAGCAATCTGAAAATGTTACAAACCACTCCTGAGAAATCGCGAAGCAATCCGAAAATGTTAAAAACCACTCCTGTGAAATTGCGAAGCAATCCGAAAATGTTACAAACCACTCCTATGAAATCGCGAAGCAATCCAAAAATGTTACAAACCACTCCTATGAAATCACGAAGCAATCTGAAAAAGTTGCAAGCCACTCCTATGAAATCGCGAAGCAATCTGAAAATGTTACAAACCACTCCTGTGATATCGCGAAGCAATCTGAAAAAGTTGCGAGCCACTCATGTGAAATCGCGAAGCAATCTGAAAAAGTTGCGAGCCACTCCTGTGAAATCGCGAAGCAATCCGAAAATGTTACAAACCACTCCTATGAAATCGCGAAGCAATCTGAAAAAGTTGCGAGCCACTCCTGTGAAATCGCGAAGCAATCTGAAAATGTTACAAACCACTCCTGTGAAATTGCGAAGCAATCCGAAAATGTTACAAACCACTCCTATGAAATCACGAAGCAATCTGAAAAAGTTGCAAGCCACTCCTGTGAAATCGCGAAGCAATCCGAAAATGTTACAAACCACTCCTGTGAAATTGCGAAGCAATCCGAAAATGTTACAAACCACTCCTATGAAATCGCGAAGCAATCTGAAAAAGTTGCGAGCCACTCCTGTGAAATCGCGAAGCAATCCGAAAATGTTACAAACCACTCCTATGAAATCGCGAAGCAATCTGAAAAAGTTGCGAGCCACTCCTGTGAAATCGCGAAGCAATCTGAAAATGTTACAAACCACTCCTGTGAAATTGCGAAGCAATCCGAAAATGTTACAAACCACTCCTATGAAATCACGAAGCAATCTGAAAAAGTTGCAAGCCACTCCTGTGAAATCGCGAAGCAATCCGAAAATGTTACAAACCACTCCTATGAAATCACGAAGCAATCTGAAAAAGTTGCAAGCCACTCCTGTGAAGTCGCGAAGCAATCTGAAAATGTTACACACCACTCCTGTGAAATCGCGAAGCAATCCGAAAATGTTACAAACCACTCCTATGAAATCACGAAGCAATCTGAAAAAGTTGCAAGCCACTCCTGTGAAATCGCGAAGCAATCCAAAAATGTTACAAACCACTCCTATGAAATCACGAAGCAATCTGAAAAAGTTGCAAGCCACTCCTATGAAATCGCGAAGCAATCTGAAAATGTTACAAACCACTCCTGTGATATCGCGAAGCAATCTGAAAAAGTTGCGAGCCACTCATGTGAAATCGCGAAGCAATCTGAAAAAGTTGCGAGCCACTCCTGTGAAATCGCGAAGCAATCCGAAAATGTTACAAACCACTCCTATGAAATCGCGAAGCAATCTGAAAAAGTTGCGAGCCACTCCTGTGAAATCGCGAAGCAATCTGAAAATGTTACAAACCACTCCTGTGAAATTGCGAAGCAATCCGAAAATGTTACAAACCACTCCTATGAAATCACGAAGCAATCTGAAAAAGTTGCAAGCCACTCCTGTGAAATCGCGAAGCAATCCGAAAATGTTACAAACCACTCCTGTGAAATTGCGAAGCAATCCGAAAATGTTACAAACCACTCCTATGAAATCGCGAAGCAATCTGAAAAAGTTGCGAGCCACTCCTGTGAAATCGCGAAGCAATCCGAAAATGTTACAAACCACTCCTATGAAATCGCGAAGCAATCTGAAAAAGTTGCGAGCCACTCCTGTGAAATCGCGAAGCAATCTGAAAATGTTACAAACCACTCCTGTGAAATTGCGAAGCAATCCGAAAATGTTACAAACCACTCCTATGAAATCACGAAGCAATCTGAAAAAGTTGCAAGCCACTCCTGTGAAATCGCGAAGCAATCCGAAAATGTTACAAACCACTCCTATGAAATCACGAAGCAATCTGAAAAAGTTGCAAGCCACTCCTGTGAAGTCGCGAAGCAATCTGAAAATGTTACACACCACTCCTGTGAAATCGCGAAGCAATCCGAAAATGTTACAAACCACTCCTATGAAATCACGAAGCAATCTGAAAAAGTTGCAAGCCACTCCTGTGAAATCGCGAAGCAATCCGAAAATGTTACAAACCACTCCTATGAAATCGCGAAGCAATCCAAAAATGTTACAAACCACTCCTATGAAATCGCGAAGCAATCTGAAAAAGTGGCGAGCCACTCCTGTGAAATTTCGAAGCAATCCGAAAATGTTACAAACCACTCCTATGAAGTCGCGAAGCAATCTGAAAATGTTACAAACCACTCCTGTGAAATCGCGAAGCAATCCGAAAATGTTACAAACCACTCCTGTGAAATTGCGAAGCAATCCGAAAATGTTACAAACCACTCCTATGAAATCGCGAAGCAATCTGAAAAAGTTGCAAGCCACTCCTGTGAAATCGCGAAGCAATCCGAAAATGTTACAAACCACTCCTATGAAATCGCGAAGCAATCTGAAAATGTTACAAACCACTCCTGTGATATCGCGAAGCAATCTGAAAAAGTTGCGAGCCACTCATGTGAAATCGCGAAGCAATCTGAAAAAGTTGCGAGCCACTCCTGTGAAATCGCGAAGCAATCCGAAAATGTTACAAACCACTCCTATGAAATCGCGAAGCAATCTGAAAAAGTTGCGAGCCACTCCTCAGAAATTGCGAAGCAATCCGAAAATGTTACAAACCACTCCTATGAAATCACGAAGCAATCTGAAAAAGTTGCAAGCCACTCCTGTGAAATCGCGAAGCAATCCGAAAATGTTACAAACCACTCCTATGAAATCACGAAGCAATCTGAAAAAGTTGCAAGCTTTCCTGTGAAATCGCGAAGCAATCCGAAAATGTTACAAACCACTCCTATGAAATATCGAAGCAATCCGAAAATGTTACAAACCACTCCTTATGAAATCACGAAGCAATCTGAAAAAGTTGCAAGCCACTCCTGTGAAATCGCGAAGCAATCCGAAAATGTTACAAACCACTCCTATGAAGTCGCGAAGCAATCTGAAAATGTTACAAACCACTCCTGTGAAATCGCGAAGCAATCCGAAAATGTTACAAACCACTCCTGTGAAATTGCGAAGCAATCCGAAAATGTTACAAACCACTCCTATGAAATCACAAAGCAATCTGAAAAAGTTGCAAGCCACTCCTGTGAAATCGCGAAGCAATCCGAAAATGTTACAAACCACTCCTATGAAATCCCGAAGCAATCCGAAAATGTTACAAACCACTCCTATGAAATCACGAAGCAATCTGAAAAAGTTGCAAGCCACTCCTGTGAAATCGCGAAGCAATCCGAAAATGTTACAAACCACTCCTATGAAATCGCGAAGCATTCCGAAAATATTACAAACCACTCCTATGAAATCGCGAAGCAATCTGAAAAAGTTGCGAGCCACTCCTGTGAAATTTCGAAGCAATCCGAAAATGTTACAAACCACTCCTATGAAGTCGCGAAGCAATCTGAAAATGTTACAAACCACTCCTGTGAAATCGCGAAGCAATCCGAAAATGTTACAAACCACTCCTGTGAAATTGCGAAGCAATCCGAAAATGTTACAAACCACTCCTATGAAATCGCGAAGCAATCTGAAAAAGTTGCGAGCCACTCCTGTGAAATCGCGAAGCAATCCGAAAATGTTACAAACCATTCCTATGAAATCGCGAAGCAATCCGAAAATGTTACAAGCCACTCCTGTGAAATCGCGAAGCAATCCGAAAATGTTACAAACCACTCCTATGAAGTCGCGAAGCAATCTGAAAATGTTACAAACCACTCCTGTGAAATCGCGAAGCAATCCGAAAATGTTAAAAACCACTCCTGTGAAATTGCGAAGCAATCCGAAAATGTTACAAACCACTCCTATGAAATCACGAAGCAATCTGAAAAAGTTGCAAGCCACTCCTGTGAAATCGCGAAGCAATCCGAAAATGTTACAAACCACTCCTATGAAATCGCGAAGCAATCCGAAAATGTTACAAACCACTCCTATGAAATCGCGAAGCAATCTGAAAAAGTTGCGAGCCACTCCTGTGAAATTTCGAAGCAATCCGAAAATGTTACAAACCACTCCTATGAAGTCACGAAGCAATCTGAAAATGTTACAAACCACTCCTGTGAAATCGCGAAGCAATCCGAAAATGTTACAAACCACTCCTGTGAAATTGCGAAGCAATCCGAAAATGTTACAAACCACTCCTATGAAATCGCGAAGCAATCTGAAAAAGTTGCGAGCCACTCCTGTGAAATCGCGAAGCAATCTGAAAATGTTACGAACCACTCCTATGAAATCGCGAAGCAATCTGAAAAAGTTGCAAGTCACTCCTGTGAAATCGCGAAGCAATCCGAAAATGTTACAAACCACTCCTATAAAATCGCGAAGCAATCTGAAAATGTTACAAACCACTCCTGTGAAATCGCGAAGCAATCTGAAAAAGTTGCGAGCCACTCCTGTGAAATCGCGAAGCAATCCGAAAATGTTACAAACCACTCCTATGAAATCGCGAAGCAATCTGAAAATGTTACAAACCACTCCTGTGAAATCGCGAAGCAATCTGAAAAAGTTGCGAGCCACTCCTGTGAAATCGCGAAGCAATCCGAAAATGTTACAAACCACTCCTATGAAATCGCGAAGCAATCTGAAAATGTTACAAACCACTCCTGTGAAATCGCGAAGCAATCCGAAAATGTTACAAACCACTCCTATGAAGTCGCGAAGCAATCTGAAAAAGTTGCGAGCCACTCCTGTGAAATCGCGAAGCAATCCGAAATGTTACAAACCACTCCTATGAAATCGCGAAGCAATCTGAAAAAGTTGCGAGCCACTCCTGTGAAATCGCGAAGCAATCCGAAAATGTTACAAACCATTCCTATGAAATCGCGAAGCAATCCGAAAATGTTACAAGCCACTCCTGTGAAATCGCGAAGCAATCCGAAAATGTTACAAACCACTCCTATGAAGTCGCGAAGCAATCTGAAAATGTTACAAACCACTCCTGAGAAATCGCGAAGCAATCCGAAAATGTTAAAAACCACTCCTGTGAAATTGCGAAGCAATCCGAAAATGTTACAAACCACTCCTATGAAATCGCGAAGCAATCCAAAAATGTTACAAACCACTCCTATGAAATCACGAAGCAATCTGAAAAAGTTGCAAGCCACTCCTATGAAATCGCGAAGCAATCTGAAAATGTTACAAACCACTCCTGTGATATCGCGAAGCAATCTGAAAAAGTTGCGAGCCACTCATGTGAAATCGCGAAGCAATCTGAAAAAGTTGCGAGCCACTCCTGTGAAATCGCGAAGCAATCCGAAAATGTTACAAACCACTCCTATGAAATCGCGAAGCAATCTGAAAAAGTTGCGAGCCACTCCTGTGAAATCGCGAAGCAATCTGAAAATGTTACAAACCACTCCTGTGAAATTGCGAAGCAATCCGAAAATGTTACAAACCACTCCTATGAAATCACGAAGCAATCTGAAAAAGTTGCAAGCCACTCCTGTGAAATCGCGAAGCAATCCGAAAATGTTACAAACCACTCCTGTGAAATTGCGAAGCAATCCGAAAATGTTACAAACCACTCCTATGAAATCGCGAAGCAATCTGAAAAAGTTGCGAGCCACTCCTGTGAAATCGCGAAGCAATCCGAAAATGTTACAAACCACTCCTATGAAATCGCGAAGCAATCTGAAAAAGTTGCGAGCCACTCCTGTGAAATCGCGAAGCAATCTGAAAATGTTACAAACCACTCCTGTGAAATTGCGAAGCAATCCGAAAATGTTACAAACCACTCCTATGAAATCACGAAGCAATCTGAAAAAGTTGCAAGCCACTCCTGTGAAATCGCGAAGCAATCCGAAAATGTTACAAACCACTCCTATGAAATCACGAAGCAATCTGAAAAAGTTGCAAGCCACTCCTGTGAAGTCGCGAAGCAATCTGAAAATGTTACACACCACTCCTGTGAAATCGCGAAGCAATCCGAAAATGTTACAAACCACTCCTATGAAATCACGAAGCAATCTGAAAAAGTTGCAAGCCACTCCTGTGAAATCGCGAAGCAATCCGAAAATGTTACAAACCACTCCTATGAAATCGCGAAGCAATCCAAAAATGTTACAAACCACTCCTATGAAATCACGAAGCAATCTGAAAAAGTTGCAAGCCACTCCTATGAAATCGCGAAGCAATCTGAAAATGTTACAAACCACTCCTGTGATATCGCGAAGCAATCTGAAAAAGTTGCGAGCCACTCATGTGAAATCGCGAAGCAATCTGAAAAAGTTGCGAGCCACTCCTGTGAAATCGCGAAGCAATCCGAAAATGTTATAAACCACTCCTATGAAATCGCGAAGCAATCTGAAAAAGTTGCGAGCCACTCCTGTGAAATCGCGAAGCAATCTGAAAATGTTACAAACCACTCCTGTGAAATTGCGAAGCAATCCGAAAATGTTGCAAACCACTCCTATGAAATCACGAAGCAATCTGAAAAAGTTGCAAGCCACTCCTGTGAAATCGCGAAGCAATCCGAAAATGTTACAAACCACTCCTATGAAATCACGAAGCAATCTGAAAAAGTTGCAAGCCACTCCTGTGAAGTCGCGAAGCAATCTGAAAATGTTACACACCACTCCTGTGAAATCGCGAAGCAATCCGAAAATGTTACAAACCACTCCTATGAAATCACGAAGCAATCTGAAAAAGTTGCAAGCCACTCCTGTGAAATTGAGAAGCAATCCGAAAATGTTACAAACCACTCCTATGAAATCGCGAAGCAATCCGAAAATGTTACAAACCACTCCTATGAAATCACGAAGCAATCTGAAAAAGTTGCAAGCCACTCCTGTGAAATCGCGAAGCAATCCGAAAATGTTACAAACCACTCCTATGAAATCGCGAAGCAATCCGAAAATGTTACAAACCACTCCTATGAAATCGCGAAGCAATCTGAAAAAGTGGCGAGCCACTCCTGTGAAATTTCGAAGCAATCCGAAAATGTTACAAACCACTCCTATGAAGTCGCGAAGCAATCTGAAAATGTTACAAACCACTCCTGTGAAATCGCGAAGCAATCCGAAAATGTTACAAACCACTCCTGTGAAATTGCGAAGCAATCCGAAAATGTTGCAAACCACTCCTATGAAATCACGAAGCAATCTGAAAAAGTTGCAAGCCACTCCTGTGAAATCGCGAAGCAATCCGAAAATGTTACAAACCACTCCTATGAAATCACGAAGCAATCTGAAAAAGTTGCAAGCCACTCCTGTGAAGTCGCGAAGCAATCTGAAAATGTTAGACACCACTCCTGTGAAATCGCGAAGCAATCCGAAAATGTTACAAACCACTCCTATGAAATCACGAAGCAATCTGAAAAAGTTGCAAGCCACTCCTGTGAAATCGAGAAGCAATCCGAAAATGTTACAAACCACTCCTATGAAATCGCGAAGCAATCCGAAAATGTTACAAACCACTCCTATGAAATCACGAAGCAATCTGAAAAAGTTGCAAGCCACTCCTGTGAAATCGCGAAGCAATCCGAAAATGTTACAAACCACTCCTATGAAATCGCGAAGCAATCCGAAAATGTTACAAACCACTCCTATGAAATCGCGAAGCAATCTGAAAAAGTTGCGAGCCACTCCTGTGAAATTTCGAAGCAATCCGAAAATGTTACAAACCACTCCTATGAAGTCACGAAGCAATCTGAAAATGTTACAAACCACTCCTGTGAAATCGCGAAGCAATCCGAAAATGTTACAAACCACTCCTGTGAAATTGCGAAGCAATCCGAAAATGTTACAAACCACTCCTATGAAATCGCGAAGCAATCTGAAAAAGTTGCGAGCCACTCCTGTGAAATCGCGAAGCAATCTGAAAATGTTACGAACCACTCCTATGAAATCGCGAAGCAATCTGAAAAAGTTGCAAGTCACTCCTGTGAAATCGCGAAGCAATCCGAAAATGTTACAAACCACTCCTATAAAATCGCGAAGCAATCTGAAAATGTTACAAACCACTCCTGTGAAATCGCGAAGCAATCTGAAAAAGTTGCGAGCCACTCCTGTGAAATCGCGAAGCAATCCGAAAATGTTACAAACCACTCCTATGAAATCGCGAAGCAATCTGAAAATGTTACAAACCACTCCTGTGAAATCGCGAAGCAATCTGAAAAAGTTGCGAGCCACTCCTGTGAAATCGCGAAGCAATCCGAAAATGTTACAAACCACTCCTATGAAATCGCGAAGCAATCTGAAAATGTTACAAACCACTCCTGTGAAATCGCGAAGCAATCCGAAAATGTTACAAACCACTCCTATGAAGTCGCGAAGCAATCTGAAAAAGTTGCGAGCCACTCCTGTGAAATCGCGAAGCAATCCGAAATGTTACAAACCACTCCTATGAAATCGCGAAGCAATCTGAAAAAGTTGCGAGCCACTCCTGTGAAATCGCGAAGCAATCCGAAAATGTTACAAACCATTCCTATGAAATCGCGAAGCAATCCGAAAATGTTACAAGCCACTCCTGTGAAATCGCGAAGCAATCCGAAAATGTTACAAACCACTCCTATGAAGTCGCGAAGCAATCTGAAAATGTTACAAACCACTCCTGAGAAATCGCGAAGCAATCCGAAAATGTTAAAAACCACTCCTGTGAAATTGCGAAGCAATCCGAAAATGTTACAAACCACTCCTATGAAATCGCGAAGCAATCCAAAAATGTTACAAACCACTCCTATGAAATCACGAAGCAATCTGAAAAAGTTGCAAGCCACTCCTATGAAATCGCGAAGCAATCTGAAAATGTTACAAACCACTCCTGTGATATCGCGAAGCAATCTGAAAAAGTTGCGAGCCACTCATGTGAAATCGCGAAGCAATCTGAAAAAGTTGCGAGCCACTCCTGTGAAATCGCGAAGCAATCCGAAAATGTTACAAACCACTCCTATGAAATCGCGAAGCAATCTGAAAAAGTTGCGAGCCACTCCTGTGAAATCGCGAAGCAATCTGAAAATGTTACAAACCACTCCTGTGAAATTGCGAAGCAATCCGAAAATGTTACAAACCACTCCTATGAAATCACGAAGCAATCTGAAAAAGTTGCAAGCCACTCCTGTGAAATCGCGAAGCAATCCGAAAATGTTACAAACCACTCCTGTGAAATTGCGAAGCAATCCGAAAATGTTACAAACCACTCCTATGAAATCGCGAAGCAATCTGAAAAAGTTGCGAGCCACTCCTGTGAAATCGCGAAGCAATCCGAAAATGTTACAAACCACTCCTATGAAATCGCGAAGCAATCTGAAAAAGTTGCGAGCCACTCCTGTGAAATCGCGAAGCAATCTGAAAATGTTACAAACCACTCCTGTGAAATTGCGAAGCAATCCGAAAATGTTACAAACCACTCCTATGAAATCACGAAGCAATCTGAAAAAGTTGCAAGCCACTCCTGTGAAATCGCGAAGCAATCCGAAAATGTTACAAACCACTCCTATGAAATCACGAAGCAATCTGAAAAAGTTGCAAGCCACTCCTGTGAAGTCGCGAAGCAATCTGAAAATGTTACACACCACTCCTGTGAAATCGCGAAGCAATCCGAAAATGTTACAAACCACTCCTATGAAATCACGAAGCAATCTGAAAAAGTTGCAAGCCACTCCTGTGAAATCGCGAAGCAATCCGAAAATGTTACAAACCACTCCTATGAAATCGCGAAGCAATCCAAAAATGTTACAAACCACTCCTATGAAATCGCGAAGCAATCTGAAAAAGTGGCGAGCCACTCCTGTGAAATTTCGAAGCAATCCGAAAATGTTACAAACCACTCCTATGAAGTCGCGAAGCAATCTGAAAATGTTACAAACCACTCCTGTGAAATCGCGAAGCAATCCGAAAATGTTACAAACCACTCCTGTGAAATTGCGAAGCAATCCGAAAATGTTACAAACCACTCCTATGAAATCGCGAAGCAATCTGAAAAAGTTGCAAGCCACTCCTGTGAAATCGCGAAGCAATCCGAAAATGTTACAAACCACTCCTATGAAATCGCGAAGCAATCTGAAAATGTTACAAACCACTCCTGTGATATCGCGAAGCAATCTGAAAAAGTTGCGAGCCACTCATGTGAAATCGCGAAGCAATCTGAAAAAGTTGCGAGCCACTCCTGTGAAATCGCGAAGCAATCCGAAAATGTTACAAACCACTCCTATGAAATCGCGAAGCAATCTGAAAAAGTTGCGAGCCACTCCTCTGAAATTGCGAAGCAATCCGAAAATGTTACAAACCACTCCTATGAAATCACGAAGCAATCTGAAAAAGTTGCAAGCCACTCCTGTGAAATCGCGAAGCAATCCGAAAATGTTACAAACCACTCCTATGAAATCACGAAGCAATCTGAAAAAGTTGCAAGCTTTCCTGTGAAATCGCGAAGCAATCCGAAAATGTTACAAACCACTCCTATGAAATATCGAAGCAATCCGAAAATGTTACAAACCACTCCTTATGAAATCACGAAGCAATCTGAAAAAGTTGCAAGCCACTCCTGTGAAATCGCGAAGCAATCCGAAAATGTTACAAACCACTCCTATGAAGTCGCGAAGCAATCTGAAAATGTTACAAACCACTCCTGTGAAATCGCGAAGCAATCCGAAAATGTTACAAACCACTCCTGTGAAATTGCGAAGCAATCCGAAAATGTTACAAACCACTCCTATGAAATCACAAAGCAATCTGAAAAAGTTGCAAGCCACTCCTGTGAAATCGCGAAGCAATCCGAAAATGTTACAAACCACTCCTATGAAATCCCGAAGCAATCCGAAAATGTTACAAACCACTCCTATGAAATCACGAAGCAATCTGAAAAAGTTGCAAGCCACTCCTGTGAAATCGCGAAGCAATCCGAAAATGTTACAAACCACTCCTATGAAATCGCGAAGCATTCCGAAAATATTACAAACCACTCCTATGAAATCGCGAAGCAATCTGAAAAAGTTGCGAGCCACTCCTGTGAAATTTCGAAGCAATCCGAAAATGTTACAAACCACTCCTATGAAGTCGCGAAGCAATCTGAAAATGTTACAAACCACTCCTGTGAAATCGCGAAGCAATCCGAAAATGTTACAAACCACTCCTGTGAAATTGCGAAGCAATCCGAAAATGTTACAAACCACTCCTATGAAATCGCGAAGCAATCTGAAAAAGTTGCGAGCCACTCCTGTGAAATCGCGAAGCAATCCGAAAATGTTACAAACCATTCCTATGAAATCGCGAAGCAATCCGAAAATGTTACAAGCCACTCCTGTGAAATCGCGAAGCAATCCGAAAATGTTACAAACCACTCCTATGAAGTCGCGAAGCAATCTGAAAATGTTACAAACCACTCCTGTGAAATCGCGAAGCAATCCGAAAATGTTAAAAACCACTCCTGTGAAATTGCGAAGCAATCCGAAAATGTTACAAACCACTCCTATGAAATCACGAAGCAATCTGAAAAAGTTGCAAGCCACTCCTGTGAAATCGCGAAGCAATCCGAAAATGTTACAAACCACTCCTATGAAATCGCGAAGCAATCCGAAAATGTTACAAACCACTCCTATGAAATCGCGAAGCAATCTGAAAAAGTTGCGAGCCACTCCTGTGAAATTTCGAAGCAATCCGAAAATGTTACAAACCACTCCTATGAAGTCACGAAGCAATCTGAAAATGTTACAAACCACTCCTGTGAAATCGCGAAGCAATCCGAAAATGTTACAAACCACTCCTGTGAAATTGCGAAGCAATCCGAAAATGTTACAAACCACTCCTATGAAATCGCGAAGCAATCTGAAAAAGTTGCGAGCCACTCCTGTGAAATCGCGAAGCAATCTGAAAATGTTACGAACCACTCCTATGAAATCGCGAAGCAATCTGAAAAAGTTGCAAGTCACTCCTGTGAAATCGCGAAGCAATCCGAAAATGTTACAAACCACTCCTATAAAATCGCGAAGCAATCTGAAAATGTTACAAACCACTCCTGTGAAATCGCGAAGCAATCTGAAAAAGTTGCGAGCCACTCCTGTGAAATCGCGAAGCAATCCGAAAATGTTACAAACCACTCCTATGAAATCGCGAAGCAATCTGAAAATGTTACAAACCACTCCTGTGAAATCGCGAAGCAATCTGAAAAAGTTGCGAGCCACTCCTGTGAAATCGCGAAGCAATCCGAAAATGTTACAAACCACTCCTATGAAATCGCGAAGCAATCTGAAAATGTTACAAACCACTCCTGTGAAATCGCGAAGCAATCCGAAAATGTTACAAACCACTCCTATGAAGTCGCGAAGCAATCTGAAAAAGTTGCGAGCCACTCCTGTGAAATCGCGAAGCAATCCGAAATGTTACAAACCACTCCTATGAAATCGCGAAGCAATCTGAAAAAGTTGCGAGCCACTCCTGTGAAATCGCGAAGCAATCCGAAAATGTTACAAACCATTCCTATGAAATCGCGAAGCAATCCGAAAATGTTACAAGCCACTCCTGTGAAATCGCGAAGCAATCCGAAAATGTTACAAACCACTCCTATGAAGTCGCGAAGCAATCTGAAAATGTTACAAACCACTCCTGAGAAATCGCGAAGCAATCCGAAAATGTTAAAAACCACTCCTGTGAAATTGCGAAGCAATCCGAAAATGTTACAAACCACTCCTATGAAATCGCGAAGCAATCCAAAAATGTTACAAACCACTCCTATGAAATCACGAAGCAATCTGAAAAAGTTGCAAGCCACTCCTATGAAATCGCGAAGCAATCTGAAAATGTTACAAACCACTCCTGTGATATCGCGAAGCAATCTGAAAAAGTTGCGAGCCACTCATGTGAAATCGCGAAGCAATCTGAAAAAGTTGCGAGCCACTCCTGTGAAATCGCGAAGCAATCCGAAAATGTTACAAACCACTCCTATGAAATCGCGAAGCAATCTGAAAAAGTTGCGAGCCACTCCTGTGAAATCGCGAAGCAATCTGAAAATGTTACAAACCACTCCTGTGAAATTGCGAAGCAATCCGAAAATGTTACAAACCACTCCTATGAAATCACGAAGCAATCTGAAAAAGTTGCAAGCCACTCCTGTGAAATCGCGAAGCAATCCGAAAATGTTACAAACCACTCCTGTGAAATTGCGAAGCAATCCGAAAATGTTACAAACCACTCCTATGAAATCGCGAAGCAATCTGAAAAAGTTGCGAGCCACTCCTGTGAAATCGCGAAGCAATCCGAAAATGTTACAAACCACTCCTATGAAATCGCGAAGCAATCTGAAAAAGTTGCGAGCCACTCCTGTGAAATCGCGAAGCAATCTGAAAATGTTACAAACCACTCCTGTGAAATTGCGAAGCAATCCGAAAATGTTACAAACCACTCCTATGAAATCACGAAGCAATCTGAAAAAGTTGCAAGCCACTCCTGTGAAATCGCGAAGCAATCCGAAAATGTTACAAACCACTCCTATGAAATCACGAAGCAATCTGAAAAAGTTGCAAGCCACTCCTGTGAAGTCGCGAAGCAATCTGAAAATGTTACACACCACTCCTGTGAAATCGCGAAGCAATCCGAAAATGTTACAAACCACTCCTATGAAATCACGAAGCAATCTGAAAAAGTTGCAAGCCACTCCTGTGAAATCGCGAAGCAATCCGAAAATGTTACAAACCACTCCTATGAAATCGCGAAGCAATCCAAAAATGTTACAAACCACTCCTATGAAATCACGAAGCAATCTGAAAAAGTTGCAAGCCACTCCTATGAAATCGCGAAGCAATCTGAAAATGTTACAAACCACTCCTGTGATATCGCGAAGCAATCTGAAAAAGTTGCGAGCCACTCATGTGAAATCGCGAAGCAATCTGAAAAAGTTGCGAGCCACTCCTGTGAAATCGCGAAGCAATCCGAAAATGTTATAAACCACTCCTATGAAATCGCGAAGCAATCTGAAAAAGTTGCGAGCCACTCCTGTGAAATCGCGAAGCAATCTGAAAATGTTACAAACCACTCCTGTGAAATTGCGAAGCAATCCGAAAATGTTGCAAACCACTCCTATGAAATCACGAAGCAATCTGAAAAAGTTGCAAGCCACTCCTGTGAAATCGCGAAGCAATCCGAAAATGTTACAAACCACTCCTATGAAATCACGAAGCAATCTGAAAAAGTTGCAAGCCACTCCTGTGAAGTCGCGAAGCAATCTGAAAATGTTACACACCACTCCTGTGAAATCGCGAAGCAATCCGAAAATGTTACAAACCACTCCTATGAAATCACGAAGCAATCTGAAAAAGTTGCAAGCCACTCCTGTGAAATTGAGAAGCAATCCGAAAATGTTACAAACCACTCCTATGAAATCGCGAAGCAATCCGAAAATGTTACAAACCACTCCTATGAAATCACGAAGCAATCTGAAAAAGTTGCAAGCCACTCCTGTGAAATCGCGAAGCAATCCGAAAATGTTACAAACCACTCCTATGAAATCGCGAAGCAATCCGAAAATGTTACAAACCACTCCTATGAAATCGCGAAGCAATCTGAAAAAGTGGCGAGCCACTCCTGTGAAATTTCGAAGCAATCCGAAAATGTTACAAACCACTCCTATGAAGTCGCGAAGCAATCTGAAAATGTTACAAACCACTCCTGTGAAATCGCGAAGCAATCCGAAAATGTTACAAACCACTCCTGTGAAATTGCGAAGCAATCCGAAAATGTTGCAAACCACTCCTATGAAATCACGAAGCAATCTGAAAAAGTTGCAAGCCACTCCTGTGAAATCGCGAAGCAATCCGAAAATGTTACAAACCACTCCTATGAAATCACGAAGCAATCTGAAAAAGTTGCAAGCCACTCCTGTGAAGTCGCGAAGCAATCTGAAAATGTTAGACACCACTCCTGTGAAATCGCGAAGCAATCCGAAAATGTTACAAACCACTCCTATGAAATCACGAAGCAATCTGAAAAAGTTGCAAGCCACTCCTGTGAAATCGAGAAGCAATCCGAAAATGTTACAAACCACTCCTATGAAATCGCGAAGCAATCCGAAAATGTTACAAACCACTCCTATGAAATCACGAAGCAATCTGAAAAAGTTGCAAGCCACTCCTGTGAAATCGCGAAGCAATCCGAAAATGTTACAAACCACTCCTATGAAATCGCGAAGCAATCCGAAAATGTTACAAACCACTCCTATGAAATCGCGAAGCAATCTGAAAAAGTGGCGAGCCACTCCTGTGAAATTTCGAAGCAATCCGAAAATGTTACAAACCACTCCTGTGAAATCGCGAAGCAATCCGAAAATGTTACAAACCACTCCTGTGAAATTGCGAAGCAATCCGAAAATGTTACAAACCACTCCTATGAAATCGCGAAGCAATCTGAAAAAGTTGCGAGCCACTCCTGTGAAATCGCGAAGCAATCCGAAAATGTTACAAACCACTCCTATGAAATCGCGAAGCAATCTGAAAAAGTTTCGAGCCACTCCTGTGAAATCGCGAAGCAATCTGAAAATGATACAAACCACTCCTGTGAAATTGCGAAGCAATCCGAAAATGTTACAAACCACTCCTATGAAATCACGAAGCAATCTGAAAAAGTTGCAAGCCACTCCTGTGAAATCGCGAAGCAATCCGAAAATGTTACAAACCACTCCTATGAAATCACGAAGCAATCTGAAAAAGTTGCAAGCCACTCCTGTGAAATCGCGAAGCAATCCGAAAATGTTACAAACCACTCCTATGAAGTCGCGAAGCAATCTGAAAATGTTACAAACCACTCCTGTGAAATCGCGAAGCAATCCGAAAATGTTACAAACCACTCCTGTGAAATTGCGAAGCAATCCGAAAATGTTACAAACCACTCCTATGAAATCACAAAGCAATCTGAAAAAGTTGCAAGCCACTCCTGTGAAATCGCGAAGCAATCCGAAAATGTTACAAACCACTCCTATGAAATCCCGAAGCAATCCGAAAATGTTACAAACCACTCCTATGAAATCACGAAGCAATCTGAAAAAGTTGCAAGCCACTCCTGTGAAATCGCGAAGCAATCCGAAAATGTTACAAACCACTCCTATGAAATCGCGAAGCATTCCGAAAATATTACAAACCACTCCTATGAAATCGCGAAGCAATCTGAAAAAGTTGCGAGCCACTCCTGTGAAATTTCGAAGCAATCCGAAAATGTTACAAACCACTCCTATGAAGTCGCGAAGCAATCTGAAAATGTTACAAACCACTCCTGTGAAATCGCGAAGCAATCCGAAAATGTTACAAACCACTCCTGTGAAATTGCGAAGCAATCCGAAAATGTTACAAACCACTCCTATGAAATCGCGAAGCAATCTGAAAAAGTTGCGAGCCACTCCTGTGAAATCGCGAAGCAATCCGAAAATGTTACAAACCATTCCTATGAAATCGCGAAGCAATCCGAAAATGTTACAAGCCACTCCTGTGAAATCGCGAAGCAATCCGAAAATGTTACAAACCACTCCTATGAAGTCGCGAAGCAATCTGAAAATGTTACAAACCACTCCTGTGAAATCGCGAAGCAATCCGAAAATGTTAAAAACCACTCCTGTGAAATTGCGAAGCAATCCGAAAATGTTACAAACCACTCCTATGAAATCACGAAGCAATCTGAAAAAGTTGCAAGCCACTCCTGTGAAATCGCGAAGCAATCCGAAAATGTTACAAACCACTCCTATGAAATCGCGAAGCAATCCGAAAATGTTACAAACCACTCCTATGAAATCGCGAAGCAATCTGAAAAAGTTGCGAGCCACTCCTGTGAAATTTCGAAGCAATCCGAAAATGTTACAAACCACTCCTATGAAGTCACGAAGCAATCTGAAAATGTTACAAACCACTCCTGTGAAATCGCGAAGCAATCCGAAAATGTTACAAACCACTCCTGTGAAATTGCGAAGCAATCCGAAAATGTTACAAACCACTCCTATGAAATCGCGAAGCAATCTGAAAAAGTTGCGAGCCACTCCTGTGAAATCGCGAAGCAATCTGAAAATGTTACGAACCACTCCTATGAAATCGCGAAGCAATCTGAAAAAGTTGCAAGTCACTCCTGTGAAATCGCGAAGCAATCCGAAAATGTTACAAACCACTCCTATAAAATCGCGAAGCAATCTGAAAATGTTACAAACCACTCCTGTGAAATCGCGAAGCAATCTGAAAAAGTTGCGAGCCACTCCTGTGAAATCGCGAAGCAATCCGAAAATGTTACAAACCACTCCTATGAAATCGCGAAGCAATCTGAAAATGTTACAAACCACTCCTGTGAAATCGCGAAGCAATCTGAAAAAGTTGCGAGCCACTCCTGTGAAATCGCGAAGCAATCCGAAAATGTTACAAACCACTCCTATGAAATCGCGAAGCAATCTGAAAATGTTACAAACCACTCCTGTGAAATCGCGAAGCAATCCGAAAATGTTACAAACCACTCCTATGAAGTCGCGAAGCAATCTGAAAAAGTTGCGAGCCACTCCTGTGAAATCGCGAAGCAATCCGAAATGTTACAAACCACTCCTATGAAATCGCGAAGCAATCTGAAAAAGTTGCGAGCCACTCCTGTGAAATCGCGAAGCAATCCGAAAATGTTACAAACCATTCCTATGAAATCGCGAAGCAATCCGAAAATGTTACAAGCCACTCCTGTGAAATCGCGAAGCAATCCGAAAATGTTACAAACCACTCCTATGAAGTCGCGAAGCAATCTGAAAATGTTACAAACCACTCCTGAGAAATCGCGAAGCAATCCGAAAATGTTAAAAACCACTCCTGTGAAATTGCGAAGCAATCCGAAAATGTTACAAACCACTCCTATGAAATCGCGAAGCAATCCAAAAATGTTACAAACCACTCCTATGAAATCACGAAGCAATCTGAAAAAGTTGCAAGCCACTCCTATGAAATCGCGAAGCAATCTGAAAATGTTACAAACCACTCCTGTGATATCGCGAAGCAATCTGAAAAAGTTGCGAGCCACTCATGTGAAATCGCGAAGCAATCTGAAAAAGTTGCGAGCCACTCCTGTGAAATCGCGAAGCAATCCGAAAATGTTACAAACCACTCCTATGAAATCGCGAAGCAATCTGAAAAAGTTGCGAGCCACTCCTGTGAAATCGCGAAGCAATCTGAAAATGTTACAAACCACTCCTGTGAAATTGCGAAGCAATCCGAAAATGTTACAAACCACTCCTATGAAATCACGAAGCAATCTGAAAAAGTTGCAAGCCACTCCTGTGAAATCGCGAAGCAATCCGAAAATGTTACAAACCACTCCTGTGAAATTGCGAAGCAATCCGAAAATGTTACAAACCACTCCTATGAAATCGCGAAGCAATCTGAAAAAGTTGCGAGCCACTCCTGTGAAATCGCGAAGCAATCCGAAAATGTTACAAACCACTCCTATGAAATCGCGAAGCAATCTGAAAAAGTTGCGAGCCACTCCTGTGAAATCGCGAAGCAATCTGAAAATGTTACAAACCACTCCTGTGAAATTGCGAAGCAATCCGAAAATGTTACAAACCACTCCTATGAAATCACGAAGCAATCTGAAAAAGTTGCAAGCCACTCCTGTGAAATCGCGAAGCAATCCGAAAATGTTACAAACCACTCCTATGAAATCACGAAGCAATCTGAAAAAGTTGCAAGCCACTCCTGTGAAGTCGCGAAGCAATCTGAAAATGTTACACACCACTCCTGTGAAATCGCGAAGCAATCCGAAAATGTTACAAACCACTCCTATGAAATCACGAAGCAATCTGAAAAAGTTGCAAGCCACTCCTGTGAAATCGCGAAGCAATCCGAAAATGTTACAAACCACTCCTATGAAATCGCGAAGCAATCCAAAAATGTTACAAACCACTCCTATGAAATCACGAAGCAATCTGAAAAAGTTGCAAGCCACTCCTATGAAATCGCGAAGCAATCTGAAAATGTTACAAACCACTCCTGTGATATCGCGAAGCAATCTGAAAAAGTTGCGAGCCACTCATGTGAAATCGCGAAGCAATCTGAAAAAGTTGCGAGCCACTCCTGTGAAATCGCGAAGCAATCCGAAAATGTTATAAACCACTCCTATGAAATCGCGAAGCAATCTGAAAAAGTTGCGAGCCACTCCTGTGAAATCGCGAAGCAATCTGAAAATGTTACAAACCACTCCTGTGAAATTGCGAAGCAATCCGAAAATGTTGCAAACCACTCCTATGAAATCACGAAGCAATCTGAAAAAGTTGCAAGCCACTCCTGTGAAATCGCGAAGCAATCCGAAAATGTTACAAACCACTCCTATGAAATCACGAAGCAATCTGAAAAAGTTGCAAGCCACTCCTGTGAAGTCGCGAAGCAATCTGAAAATGTTACACACCACTCCTGTGAAATCGCGAAGCAATCCGAAAATGTTACAAACCACTCCTATGAAATCACGAAGCAATCTGAAAAAGTTGCAAGCCACTCCTGTGAAATTGAGAAGCAATCCGAAAATGTTACAAACCACTCCTATGAAATCGCGAAGCAATCCGAAAATGTTACAAACCACTCCTATGAAATCACGAAGCAATCTGAAAAAGTTGCAAGCCACTCCTGTGAAATCGCGAAGCAATCCGAAAATGTTACAAACCACTCCTATGAAATCGCGAAGCAATCCGAAAATGTTACAAACCACTCCTATGAAATCGCGAAGCAATCTGAAAAAGTGGCGAGCCACTCCTGTGAAATTTCGAAGCAATCCGAAAATGTTACAAACCACTCCTATGAAGTCGCGAAGCAATCTGAAAATGTTACAAACCACTCCTGTGAAATCGCGAAGCAATCCGAAAATGTTACAAACCACTCCTGTGAAATTGCGAAGCAATCCGAAAATGTTGCAAACCACTCCTATGAAATCACGAAGCAATCTGAAAAAGTTGCAAGCCACTCCTGTGAAATCGCGAAGCAATCCGAAAATGTTACAAACCACTCCTATGAAATCACGAAGCAATCTGAAAAAGTTGCAAGCCACTCCTGTGAAGTCGCGAAGCAATCTGAAAATGTTAGACACCACTCCTGTGAAATCGCGAAGCAATCCGAAAATGTTACAAACCACTCCTATGAAATCACGAAGCAATCTGAAAAAGTTGCAAGCCACTCCTGTGAAATCGAGAAGCAATCCGAAAATGTTACAAACCACTCCTATGAAATCGCGAAGCAATCCGAAAATGTTACAAACCACTCCTATGAAATCACGAAGCAATCTGAAAAAGTTGCAAGCCACTCCTGTGAAATCGCGAAGCAATCCGAAAATGTTACAAACCACTCCTATGAAATCGCGAAGCAATCCGAAAATGTTACAAACCACTCCTATGAAATCGCGAAGCAATCTGAAAAAGTGGCGAGCCACTCCTGTGAAATTTCGAAGCAATCCGAAAATGTTACAAACCACTCCTGTGAAATCGCGAAGCAATCCGAAAATGTTACAAACCACTCCTGTGAAATTGCGAAGCAATCCGAAAATGTTACAAACCACTCCTATGAAATCGCGAAGCAATCTGAAAAAGTTGCGAGCCACTCCTGTGAAATCGCGAAGCAATCCGAAAATGTTACAAACCACTCCTATGAAATCGCGAAGCAATCTGAAAAAGTTTCGAGCCACTCCTGTGAAATCGCGAAGCAATCTGAAAATGATACAAACCACTCCTGTGAAATTGCGAAGCAATCCGAAAATGTTACAAACCACTCCTATGAAATCACGAAGCAATCTGAAAAAGTTGCAAGCCACTCCTGTGAAATCGCGAAGCAATCCGAAAATGTTACAAACCACTCCTATGAAATCACGAAGCAATCTGAAAAAGTTGCAAGCCACTCCTGTGAAGTCGCGAAGCAATCTGAAAATGTTACACACCACTCCTGTGAAATCGCGAAGCAATCCGAAAATGTTACAAACCACTCCTATGAAATCACGAAGCAATCTGAAAAAGTTGCAAGCCACTCCTGTGAAATCGCGAAGCAATCCGAAAATGTTACAAACCACTCCTATGAAATCGCGAAGCAATCCAAAAATGTTACAAACCACTCCTATGAAATCAAGAAGCAATCTGAAAAAGTTGCAAGCCACTCCTATGAAATCGCGAAGCAATCTGAAAATGTTACAACCACTCCTGTGATATCGCGAAGCAATCTGAAAAAGTTGCGAGCCACTCATGTGAAATCGCGAAGCAATCTGAAAAAGTTGCGAGCCACTCCTGTGAAATCGCGAAGCAATCCGAAAATGTTACAAACCACTCCTATGAAATCGCGAAGCAATCTGAAAAAGTTGCGAGCCACTCCTGTGAAATCGCGAAGCAATCTGAAAATGTTACAAACCACTCCTGTGAAATTGCGAAGCAATCCGAAAATGTTACAAACCACTCCTATGAAATCACGAAGCAATCTGAAAAAGTTGCAAGCCACTCCTGTGAAATCGCGAAGCAATCCGAAAATGTTACAAACCACTCCTATGAAATCACGAAGCAATCTGAAAAAGTTGCAAGCCACTCCTGTGAAGTCGCGAAGCAATCTGAAAATGTTACACACCACTCCTGTGAAATCGCGAAGCAATCCGAAAATGTTACAAACCACTCCTATGAAATCACGAAGCAATCTGAAAAAGTTGCAAGCCACTCCTGTGAAATCGAGAAGCAATCCGAAAATGTTACAAACCACTCCTATGAAATCGCGAAGCAATCCGAAAATGTTACAAACCACTCCTATGAAATCACGAAGCAATCTGAAAAAGTTGCAAGCCACTCCTGTGAAATCGCGAAGCAATCCGAAAATGTTACAAACCACTCCTATGAAATCGCGAAGCAATCCGAAAATGTTACAAACCACTCCTATGAAATCGCGAAGCAATCTGAAAAAGTGGCGAGCCACTCCTGTGAAATTTCGAAGCAATCCGAAAATGTTACAAACCACTCCTATGAAGTCGCGAAGCAATCTGAAAATGTTACAAACCACTCCTGTGAAATCGCGAAGCAATCCGAAAATGTTACAAACCACTCCTGTGAAATTGCGAAGCAATCCGAAAATGTTACAAACCACTCCTATGAAATCGCGAAGCAATCTGAAAAAGTTGCAAGCCACTCCTGTGAAATCGCGAAGCAATCTGAAAATGTTACAAACCACTCCTGTGATACCGCGAAGCAATCTGAAAAAGTTGCGAGCCACTCATGTGAAATCGCGAAGCAATCCGAAAATGTTACAAACCACTCCTATGAAATCACGAAGCAATCTTCAAAAGTTGCAAGCCACTCCTGTGAAATCGCGAAGCAATCCGAAAATGTTACAAACCACTCCTATGAAATCGCGAAGCAATCCGAAAATGTTACAAACCACTCCTATGAAATCGCGAAGCAATCTGAAAAAGTGGCGAGCCACTCCTGTGAAATTTCGAAGCAATCCGAAAATGTTACAAACCACTCCTATGAAGTCGCGAAGCAATCTGAAAATGTTACAAACCACTCCTGTGAAATCGCGAAGCAATCCGAAAATGTTACAAACCACTCCTGTGAAATTGCGAAGCAATCCGAAAATGTTACAAACCACTCCTATGAAATCGCGAAGCAATCTGAAAAAGTTGCAAGCCACTCCTGTGAAATCGCGAAGCAATCCGAAAATGTTACAAACCACTCCTATGAAATCGCGAAGCAATCTGAAAATGTTACAAACCACTCCTGTGATACCGCGAAGCAATCTGAAAAAGTTGCGAGCCACTCATGTGAAATCGCGAAGCAATCTGAAAAAGTTGCGAGCCACTCCTGTGAAATCGCGAAGCAATCCGAAAATGTTACAAACCACTCCTATGAAATCGCGAAGCAATCTGAAAAAGTTGCGAGCCACTCCTCTGAAATTGCGAAGCAATCCGAAAATGTTACAAACCACTCCTATGAAATCACGAAGCAATCTGAAAAAGTTGCAAGCCACTCCTGTGAAATCGCGAAGCAATCCGAAAATGTTACAAACCACTCCTATGAAATCACGAAGCAATCTGAAAAAGTTGCAAGCTTTCCTGTGAAATCGCGAAGCAATCCGAAAATGTTACAAACCACTCCTATGAAATCGCGAAGCAATCCGAAAATGTTACAAACCACTCCTTATGAAATCACGAAGCAATCTGAAAAAGTTGCAAGCCACTCCTGTGAAATCGCGAAGCAATCCGAAAATGTTACAAACCACTCCTATGAAGTCGCGAAGCAATCTGAAAATGTTACAAACCACTCCTGTGAAATCGCGAAGCAATCCGAAAATGTTACAATCCACTCCTGTGAAATTGCGAAGCAATCCGAAAATGTTACAAACCACTCCTATGAAATCACGAAGCAATCTGAAAAAGTTGCAAGTCACTCCTGTGAAATCGCGAAGCAATCCGAAAATGTTACAAACCACTCCTATGAAATCGCGAAACATTCCGAAAATATTACAAACCACTCCTATGAAATCGCGAAGCAATCTGAAAAAGTTGCGAGCCACTCCTGTGAAATTTCGAAGCAATCCGAAAATGTTACAAACCACTCCTATGAAGTCGCGAAGCAATCTGAAAATGTTACAAACCACTCCTGTGAAATCGCGAAGCAATCCGAAAATGTTACAAACCACTCTTGTGAAATTGCGAAGCAATCCGAAAATGTTACAAACCACTCCTATGAAATCGCGAAGCAATCTGAAAAAGTTGCGAGCCACTCCTGTCAAATCGCGAAGCAATCCGAAAATGTTACAAACCATTCCTATGAAATCGCGAAGCAATCCGAAAATGCTACAAGCCACTCCTGTGAAATCGCGAAGCAATCCGAAAATGTTACAAACCACTCCTATGAAGTCGCGAAGCAATCTGAAAATGTTACAAACTACTCCTGTGAAATCGCGAAGCAATCCGAAAATGTTAAAAACCACTCCTGTGAAATTGCGAAGGAATCCGAAAATGTTACAAACCACTCCTATGAAATCACGAAGCAATCTGAAAAAGTTGCAAGCCACTCCTGTGAAATCGCGAAGCAATCCGAAAATGTTACAAACCACTCCTATGAAATCGCGAAGCAATCCAAAAATGTTACAAACCACTCCTATGAACTCACGAAGCAATCTGAAAAAGTTGCAAGCCACTCCTATGAAATCGCGAAGCAATCCGAAAATGTTACAAACCACTCCTATGAAATCGCGAAGCAATCTGAAAAAGTTGCGAGCCACTCCTGTGAAATTTCGAAGCAATCCGAAAATGTTACAAACCACTCCTATGAAGTCGCGAAGCAATCTGAAAATGTTACAAACCACTCCTGTGAAATCGCGAAGCAATGTGAAAAAGTACGAGCCACTCCTGTGAAATCGCGAAGCAATCTGAAAATGTTACGAGCCACTCCTATGAAATCGCGAAGCAATCTGAAAAAGTTGCAAGCCACTCCTGTGAAATCGCGAAGCAATCCGAAAATGTTACAAACCACTCCTATAAAATCGCGAAGCAATCCGAAAATGTTACAAACCACTCCTGTGAAATCGCGAAGCAATCTGAAAAAGTTGCGAGCCACTCCTGTGAAATCGCGAAGCAATCTGAAAAAGTTGTGAGCCACTCCTGTGAAATCGCGAAGCAATCCGAAAATGTTACAAACCACTCCTATGAAATCGCGAAGCAATCTGAAAATGTTACAAACCACTCCTGTGAAATCGCGAAGCAATCCGAAAATGTTACAAACCACTCCTATGAAGTCGCGAAGCAATCTGAAAAAGTTGCGAGCCACTCCTGTGAAATCGCGAAGCAATCCGAAATGTTACAAACCACTCCTATGAAATCGCGAAGCAATCTGAAAAAGTTGCGAGCCACTCCTGTGAAATTTCGAAGCAATCCGAAAATGTTACAAACCACTCCTATGAAGTCGCGAAGCAATCTGAAAATGTTACAAACCACTCCTGTGAAATCGCGAAGCAATGTGAAAAAGTACGAGCCACTCCTGTGAAATCGCGAAGCAATCTGAAAATGTTACGAGCCACTCCTATGAAATCGCGAAGCAATCTGAAAAAGTTGCAAGCCACTCCTGTGAAATCGCGAAGCAATCCGAAAATGTTACAAACCACTCCTATAAAATCGCGAAGCAATCCGAAAATGTTACAAACCACTCCTGTGAAATCGCGAAGCAATCTGAAAAAGTTGCGAGCCACTCCTGTGAAATCGCGAAGCAATCTGAAAAAGTTGTGAGCCACTCCTGTGAAATCGCGAAGCAATCCGAAAATGTTACAAACCACTCCTATGAAATCGCGAAGCAATCTGAAAATGTTACAAACCACTCCTGTGAAATCGCGAAGCAATCCGAAAATGTTACAAACCACTCCTATGAAGTCGCGAAGCAATCTGAAAAAGTTGCGAGCCACTCCTGTGAAATCGCGAAGCAATCCGAAATGTTACAAACCACTCCTATGAAATCGCGAAGCAATCTGAAAAAGTTGCGAGCCACTCCTGTGAAATCGCGAAGCAATCCGAAAATGTTACAAACCACTCTTACATCTTACGTAAGCATCACACTCCCCCTCCCCCCTTGTCAGAAAAAACAAGCAAATAGCAAACCCCCACCCCCCTTAGGTGCGTAACTAATATTTGAACGTCCATGGATCCAACAATTAATCCTGCATCTAATTAAAACCGCGATCCACTAGCTCCTTTTTTAGCAGCTGCCGCAGAAGTTACCGGAAAATATACTTCTTGCGTAAATAAACAACCAACGCATCCTCTATCACTCTATCTAATTTAGCTCCGTTTTAAACAGCTAACGCAAAACATCTGCTTCCTTCACAACAAGCAAAATTCACCGTCAAAAATTTCACTTCATAAGCTGATTTTTTTTTTAAATTTAAAAAGTCTGAAATTTTCAAGATAATTCTAAAAAAAAAGTCTGAAAATCCTCCAAAAGTCTGAAAAATCCGAAAAATATAACCCACGCTTCTATTACTTATTAAACTTCTTGCGTAAATAAAACATCCCCAAACTCATCCTGAATCTAATTAAAAAACCGCGATCCACTAGCTACGTTTCTGACAGCCATCTGCTTTCCCTTTCTCAACGAGCGAAAAAACGGCATCGATTAAAAAAGATCCCATCTCTCACAATATAACCCTACCGTCAGACCTGCAGCGGAAAGCTCAACATCTGCTCAAACGCAGCCAACGCGGCGCCAGAACTGGCGAAAATCGCCTTTCCGGCGCCTCGCGTTTTCCCCTCTCGCCTAGAACAAACACACGCTTCGATGAAAACGGCAGCGCCAAGACGAAACCGCCAAGCTTTTTTCAGCGACATCTCTCGCTAAAACGACGATTTCTCCCCTAAATATTGGTTTAAATTAATCGGGAATGGCTTAAATCGATTTAGAAGGGTTTTTTCTACGTGGTGTGATGGTTTTTTTCCTGGAATTTTCTCGATAACGGGTCGAAAATCGACCTTAAAGTCGTTCCTACCGAAATCCAGGTCTTCCGAAATCGACGGCTTCCTCCCGCAATCTGAGCTCTCTGATTCGCCAATCGCCTTAAAGTTACGCCCCGAAAAAAAGGCGGAGTCAAGCGCTTCTGCAGAGGATTGGTGGAGAGTTCGGCGAATGAAGCTATGAGGTTGAGCTCGCATATAATAATGCATAATTTTTGTGGTTGATTTTTCCTGCCGTTTTTTTATGCTGATTATGATTTTTAACAGCTAGAGTTAGCGTTTTGGGAGAATGTTATGAACTAAAAAGAGGGGTTTATTAATTTCATCAGGGGGGTCATGTCAGATTTTTGGTTGGGGGGGGGGCGTAACTAGACTTTAGTTTCGGGAGGGGTTTTGACCGAACAATATTTTCTTTTCAGCGTCAAGTTTTAGATGACTTGTCTTTTTTATTTTAATTTTGTGGTGAACTTAATTTCAGAACTTTGTAAACAAACAAATTCTATCATACATATTAAAAAATCCCTTTGCATGGTAGGGTACAATAAATACACAGAATTTAAAGATAAATATCAACTGTCTGAAAATCCTTTTTAAGTTTAAAAAAATTGTCATAGAAAATATCACTATGATCCGGTAAGCTATTTACTATTTTAATAAACTGGATTATGGATTGATTTTTTAAATATTGTTTTGAATAAAATGTTTAAATAATATATTTTTTTTCTAAAATTATCTTAAAAAATAGTAAAAAAAAAATAATAAATCTTAGTCATAAAAATGTGATTTCAAAGTATAATTAAAAGGTTCTGGGATTTTTTTGGGGGGAAAATTTTGGAAATTTCTCCCTCAAAATAGCGTTTTAGCTTATTTTGAGACCTTTTTGGATTAAGAACACGGCTCATTGTAAGCAGCAGTATTTTCAAGGAATCCCAGTATGTTAAAGTTAATGTTCGGCACTAGTTAACTAGAGCTAGTTGCAACTAGTAGTTAACTACTGATCAACTAGTAGTTAACTAGTAGTTTAACTACTTCTGGTTTAAACTAGTTCAACTATTAGTTGAACTACTTTTTTTAATAACTACTAGTTGAAACTATACTTTCAAATTTTCAACTACTTTCAATAAAATTATTATTAAAATTTTTATCAAAATATAGAAAAAATTGTACTGTAACAAATTTAATTAAGATGGTAGAGTACTCAAAATACCATAACCAGAATTAAAGGCCCTTTTTGCGCGTTTTTTGTGATATAGATAAGAAAGATGTATTAGTGTAGTGAAAGAGTGTTTTCAGGTGACGTCACAACCGGTTATTTTCTTTTAACTGTTAATCTTCTGTAGGGCTTTTAACTGTTGTTAAGGCCGTTGTTTATTTGTTACTAAGGGGATTTTTAGGTATGGGATCACGTGATTGCAAATGCTCCAACAGAAGAATTCCACGGCTAGTCATTTTCTGTAACTGTTAACCTCTGTAGGGCAAAAAACTGTAACTTTTCTGTTGCTAAGGCCGTTGTTAGGTCCGAGTCATGTGATTGAAAATACTCTATTAGAATTTGGGCAAAAAATGGGTTATGAAATTAAATAGACTAGTTAACTAGTAGTTAACTACTTTGGGAAACTGTTAACTACTAGTTGTAACTAGTCCCAGGAAAAAATAGTTAACTACTAGTTGCAACTAAATTTTCCCAGACTAGTTAGTAGTTGGTAGTTAACTATTTTTTGACCACTAGTTGCCGAACACTAGTTAAAGTTAACAGCACATTTTTGAGAGAATTGAAATTTTGATAAAATTCATAGGAACAAAATGGACAATTCCCGCATTTTATTATTTTTTTATTTAATAAAGATGGTTGAAAAAGAATTTTTGTCGCAAAAAGGTTTTCATTCAGATGTTTAATAATTATTTTATTTAATTTAAAAGTTCGTCTTTTAAAAAGAAAACATTTGCTAAGTCATAAATAGTTACGTGGCGTCAGTTGGTACATAAAATGCTGATTTTTGAAATTAGAACAATTTGTTTTACCAGAAAAATGGCTTTATTTCTATTTTTAAAATATACGGGAATTCTCCATTGAAATTAAGGCACAGAAAATGTTATATCTTTTAACGGGGAGATGGCGCTACCATAGAAGGCATTTTAATTTCACTCAAAAGCGGAGAAATTTTGATGCTACCATCTATCGGGTGACTTACAAACTAATACAGCTACAGTCAATTATTAAGTTTCAAGTTTGTTATTAAGGTTGTGGTTTATGTACAGATTTTTTTATAGACTAGATATAATTCCAAAATTTTAAATTAAGTTTGGATTATTTTTTCAATCAATTAATATATTATTAATAAATTAAGTAACGTTTATTACGAATTTTTCCACCCTATTTCTCTGATGTAAAAGCGACATTTAGGCCTCCGGATTTTTGGGGGCATTTTTTGTTCTCGGCACCTGATTAAAAAATCCCCGGATTTAACGAAAAAGCCAAATTATGGATATTTTGATGTTCAATAATGAACTATCGCACCAAAAAAAAATTATTAAATTAATATTTAACTTTTTAATTAATTTCTTTAAAGTTAAATATTTCAACACCAATTTTACCCGACAATTTTATTACAATATTCAGAATTATTTTAGCTACAATGTAGATTGTATTTGTTTAAAAAAAAATGCGTTACGCTTCAGTACATCAATTTGCCACTTCTGGAGTCGATTTTTAATATTTAAATGTTAATCAATCCCACAATATTTTTATCTGTGAATTTTGATAAATTTCATAAGAACACAATTAATTGAAATTAACGCACAGGAAATGTTGTTTTTTATATCATAGAGATGGCGCTACCATACAGGGCAATTTTACTTTCACCCAAAAGCGGAGAAGTTTTCAAGCTGCCATCTATCGGGTGGCTGGTAAACTAATACTACTACAATCAATTACTATTAAATTTCAGATTTAGTATTAAGGTTGTGGTTTTTGAAAACTATTGTTTTAACGACTCCAAAATTTAAAATTAATTACGGAATATTTTTTCAACCATTTATTATATTATTAATAAATTAAGTAATGGTTTTTACGAATTTTTCACCCTATTTGTCTGATGTGAAAGCAACGTTTTTGCATTAAGGTTTATGAAAACAATTTTTTTAAAGACTCCAAAATTTTAAATTAATTAAAATTAATAAGGGATTATTTTTGCAATCATTTATTACAGGGTGTCCCAAGAAAGACTGACACATTTTAAAATTTAATAATTCAAACACTAAAAAAGATAAAAATACGTGGTCTCTTGCATCCTACCCTGAAAAAAAAAAGAGTTTTATGACACAAATTTTCGTAAATCGTTGTTCCAAAATCCCCTGACAGGGAATAGTAAAGGATAGGATACGACTTTCCTATGAAATAATGGAAAATAGTGCTGCCATCTATCGGGGGATTATGTCGTAAAATTCTATGTTCTTTAGAGTAAATTGCAAGAAACCATGTATTTTTACCTTTTTTGAGTTATTGATTTTTAAAATGTAGTGTCAGTCTTTCTTCCCTGTATTGAACATATTATTCATAAATTAAATTACGGCTTTTACAAATTTCACTCGTGCGCGCCCAGCCTAAGGGGCTGTTCAAAAATTACGTAAGCACGTTATTGGCCGAAAGTTGGCACGGATATTATTCCATATTTTTTCGTTCAATTCGCTCAAATTGTACTTATTGAAGTTTTTATGCGGACCCACGGACCATTTTTAAGACTCTCACGGACCACCTAGCACCACCGGAACCACTGTTCTAAATGTTTCTGAAGGAATCGAATTTAAGGAAAAAAAATAATCTAAATCATCAATTTTTTTTTATTTATTTACTTATTTTCAAGAAGAAAATCAAATAATAAATTCTTGAATTTTAGCTTAAGTGGAGTAAATCAAAAGGTATAAAGGAATTGAATAATTTAGGAGCTAGATAATAAAAATGTTTAAGGAAAATTCCTTTTTTAAAACGAGGGATTTGAAATATTTCATTTGGTTTTCTATTATATTAGAATGGGGTTGATGGTTCGAATAATGTTTCTGGAGGAATCGAACCCCGAAAGAATCAACTCGAACCGAATCTTAGAAATCGTACTTGTAAATTTTCTAATTACTTATACGGATAGTTATAAAACATTTTGTTCACTAATCAATTAGTATTATTTAGGTTTTTAATTAATATTTTTTTAAAAAATAATTAACTGTGACCGTGTCCCGCTCGGTCAGATTGACTATTTCTGAAGCTATTAACAAGTGGTTATACACTGATGACGCCTGGATGATCGGATAAGTCTTTTAAATACTTTATTTTTCCTTTGATTTGAGTTTATTTCTCTTTATATAGTTACTGTATTTTAGTATCAGATATAGGTTTTTTAATGTTAAATTCGCAATGAATGCTCTTTTAGAAATGTGAGTAGTTTGTTAAACCCTTGTGTATAGTGTTTTTATCACGATTTGCGTATACTCCTATAGCAACCTAACATGCTTTGTGTTTACCCATTTTTCCTTCTGGGTTCAGGAAACTTTTCTCTTGATACAGTGTACTTGGATGGGTTTTAATGTTAAATTCGCAATGCTCTTTTAGAAATATGATTAGTTTGTGTTAAACCTATGTAAATATAGTGCTTTTCAATCACGATTTGCGTACCAAAACTCCTCCTATCAACCCAACAGGCTCTGTGTTTACCGATTTCTCCTTCCGCATTTGTGACGTACTGGGTTCAAGAAACGTTGCTGTCGACTATAGTTAGCACAGTTCATACCGAATACGTCAAGTTAACGTAACTGCAACTAAAAGTAAACGAAATTTGATCATACACAAATATTGGACGAATCTTGAATGAACATATGTGCTGTTTGGGCTATTAATTTTCTAATTAATAATACGGATAGTTATAAGTAATTTTGTTCACTAATCAATTAGTATTTAGGTTTTTAATTAACATATTTTTTAAATAACTAATTAACTGTGACCGTGGGTCGGTCAGATCGTCATTTTTAAGCTATCAACAAGTGGTTACTGATGACGCCTGGATGATCTGATAAGTCTTTTAAATACTTTATTTTTCTTTTGATTTGAGTTTATTTCTCTTTATTAGTTACTGTATTTTAGTATTAGATCGATAGGTTTCAATGTTGAATTCGCAATGCTCTTTTAGCAGTATGAGTACTGTCGTACCGCGAGGAGAAGAGCTATTGACGTCATACGATGATGCTGCGGTTGTTATAGAAACGGATTATTCCACTGAATTTTGGGGGTGATGGTAATTCACTTGGCGCTAAAATAAATGTTCCGAGCCAAATTTGAGTGGCTATCTTTCAGCTGTGTACTTCTTTCGATTCTAGAGTAACGAATTTTGGAATTTCCTTTCGCATTACATCTGATTTGATTAAATATTTCTAATCTGACCTTTTCAACTGATCTGATCTATTTTAACTGATCTGATCTTTTTCAACTGATCTTAAATATTTCACCGAATCTGATCTATTAAATTTGATAGTATTATGTTATGTGATTTACATCAATTTATCTGATTTTATTTTGGATATTTTATATTTTTTTGGATTTATAGTTACCGTGTTCATTAATCTTTCTTTTTAAACTCTCAAGTTGCTTATCATTTATCCTATCAAGTAGTTACCTTTAATTTTATTTCATCTGATCTACATCAACTAGTCTGATCTATTTCATATCTGATCTGATCTGATTTGAGAAATTTTTGCATTTATTTGCGCCTTAAATTTTTGCAATTGTTGCACCTTGTCCATTGATCTTTTTTTAAACTTTCAAGTTTCTTATTATTTATCTCATTATGTAGTTATAATTAATAAAATGACAACATTCAAAATTGAAAAGACTTTGAATTCTCAAGCACGTGCTATAGTTCACAATGTCACGGAGTTTTTTTGAAGAAGAAAAGCACGAATTCTCTAAAAGTGCCCATTGCAAATGCCACCAAGAGTGCCTAAGCAACAAGAGTTTCAGAGTCGTCAGTTAAGAGGACGTACAAAATATAGAAAGCTATTATTGGAAAAAAAGATGGGTTGATCGAAGATATTGTAGACGAATTAGTGATTAATTTGTCGGACAGCGATTCAGAATCTTTGTCAAACACTGACAGTGACAGCAGTTCTAGTGACAATGAATTGCATTAGATTGTATTTAAATGTTATAAAATATTTATAAAAATTAATAGATATATTTCTCTATTTTGTCTCTTTACAAGTTTCTAACGCCTCATTTAAATTTCAAGTATGGTGATTAAATTATAAAATTATTAATTTAAGTGATATGAGCTATTTTATATAAAACTAAATATAACTAATTCACTCAAAATAGCAATAAAAAAGCATACTAAACGTACAAAAATGTTTCATGCCTAAAGGTATTTTCGATTTTTATTAACGAGAAATTTCAAAGATAATCTATATTTTAATGTAGTTTAATAAAATATGATTATCTTATTTTCATTCGCGAAACACGTTTTCTCATTCGCCAAATGTACGCTTAAAACCCCAAAAATTTCCGTTCAATTCATACCAGCTTCCCTCTTCTTTTGGACTCGTCTACTCACGGCAACCCTGTTCAAAGCTCTTCTCCTCGCGGTACGACAGTAGTTTGTTAAACCCTTGTTGTGCATGTAGTGTTTTTATCACGATTTGCGTACTCCGCTCCTAGCTTTGTCCATTTTCACCTCCTGCGTAGTGACGTCATTGGGTTCAGGAAACTTTCCTCTTGATACAGTGTACTTGTATAGGTTTAACCCGGGGGAACTTTTACTTATAAAGTTTAGGTAAAGTAAGGTTAGTTTTAGGAATACAATTTAAGTTTATTTCTCTTTATTAGTTACTGTATGTTAGTATTAGATCGATAGGTTTCAATGTTGAATTCGCAATGCTCTTTTAGCAGTATGATTAGTTTGTTAAACCCTTGTTGTGCATGTAGTGTTTTTATCACGATTTGCGTACTCCGCTCCTAGCTTTGTCCATTTTCACCTCCTGCGTAGTGACGTCATTGGGTTCAGGAAACTTTCCTCTTGATACAGTGTACTTGTATAGGTTTAACCCGGGGGAACTTTTACTTATAAAGTTTAGGTAAAGTAAGGTTAGTTTTAGGAATACAATTTAAGTTTATTTCTCTTTATTAGTTACTGTATGTTAGTAGATCGATAGGTTTCAATGTTGAATTCGCAATGCTCTTTTAGCAGTATGATTAGTTTGTTAAACCCTTGTTGTGCATGTAGTGTTTTTATCACGATTTGCGTACTCCGCTCCTAGCTTTGTCCATTTTCACCTCCTGCGTAGTGACGTCATTGGGTTCAGGAAACTTTCCTCTTGATACAGTGTACTTGTATAGGTTTAACCCGGGGGAACTTTTACTTATAAAGTTTAGGTAAAGTAAGGTTAGTTTTAGGAATACAATTTAAGTTTATTTCTCTTTATTAGTTACTGTATGTTAGTAGATCGATAGGTTTCAATGTTGAATTCGCAATGCTCTTTTAGCAGTATGATTAGTTTGTTAAACCCTTGTTGTGCATGTAGTGTTTTTATCACGATTTGCGTACTCCGCTCCTAGCTTTGTCCATTTTCACCTCCTGCGTAGTGACGTCATTGGGTTCAGGAAACTTTCCTCTTGATACAGTGTACTTGTATAGGTTTAACCCGGGGGAACTTTTACTTATAAAGTTTAGGTAAAGTAAGGTTAGTTTTAGGAATACAATTTAAGTTTATTTCTCTTTATTAGTTACTGTATGTTAGTAGATCGATAGGTTTCAATGTTGAATTCGCAATGCTCTTTTAGCAGTATGATTAGTTTGTTAAACCCTTGTTGTGCATGTAGTGTTTTTATCACGATTTGCGTACTCCGCTCCTAGCTTTGTCCATTTTCACCTCCTGCGTAGTGACGTCATTGGGTTCAGGAAACTTTCCTCTTGATACAGTGTACTTGTATAGGTTTAACCCGGGGGAACTTTTACTTATAAAGTTTAGGTAAAGTAAGGTTAGTTTTAGGAATACAATTTAAGTTTATTTCTCTTTATTAGTTACTGTATGTTAGTAGATCGATAGGTTTCAATGTTGAATTCGCAATGCTCTTTTAGCAGTATGATTAGTTTGTTAAACCCTTGTTGTGCATGTAGTGTTTTTATCACGATTTGCGTACTCCGCTCCTAGCTTTGTCCATTTTCACCTCCTGCGTAGTGACGTCATTGGGTTCAGGAAACTTTCCTCTTGATACAGTGTACTTGTATAGGTTTAACCCGGGGGAACTTTTACTTATAAAGTTTAGGTAAAGTAAGGTTAGTTTTAGGAATACAATTTAAGTTTATTTCTCTTTATTAGTTACTGTATGTTAGTAGATCGATAGGTTTCAATGTTGAATTCGCAATGCTCTTTTAGCAGTATGATTAGTTTGTTAAACCCTTGTTGTGCATGTAGTGTTTTTATCACGATTTGCGTACTCCGCTCCTAGCTTTGTCCATTTTCACCTCCTGCGTAGTGACGTCATTGGGTTCAGGAAACTTTCCTCTTGATACAGTGTACTTGTATAGGTTTAACCCGGGGGAACTTTTACTTATAAAGTTTAGGTAAAGTAAGGTTAGTTTTAGGAATACAATTTAAGTTTATTTCTCTTTATTAGTTACTGTATGTTAGTAGATCGATAGGTTTCAATGTTGAATTCGCAATGCTCTTTTAGCAGTATGATTAGTTTGTTAAACCCTTGTTGTGCATGTAGTGTTTTTATCACGATTTGCGTACTCCGCTCCTAGCTTTGTCCATTTTCACCTCCTGCGTAGTGACGTCATTGGGTTCAGGAAACTTTCCTCTTGATACAGTGTACTTGTATAGGTTTAACCCGGGGGAACTTTTACTTATAAAGTTTAGGTAAAGTAAGGTTAGTTTTAGGAATACAATTTAAGTTTATTTCTCTTTATTAGTTACTGTATGTTAGTAGATCGATAGGTTTCAATGTTGAATTCGCAATGCTCTTTTAGCAGTATGATTAGTTTGTTAAACCCTTGTTGTGCATGTAGTGTTTTTATCACGATTTGCGTACTCCGCTCCTAGCTTTGTCCATTTTCACCTCCTGCGTAGTGACGTCATTGGGTTCAGGAAACTTTCCTCTTGATACAGTGTACTTGTATAGGTTTAACCCGGGGGAACTTTTACTTATAAAGTTTAGGTAAAGTAAGGTTAGTTTTAGGAATACAATTTAAGTTTATTTCTCTTTATTAGTTACTGTATGTTAGTAGATCGATAGGTTTCAATGTTGAATTCGCAATGCTCTTTTAGCAGTATGATTAGTTTGTTAAACCCTTGTTGTGCATGTAGTGTTTTTATCACGATTTGCGTACTCCGCTCCTAGCTTTGTCCATTTTCACCTCCTGCGTAGTGACGTCATTGGGTTCAGGAAACTTTCCTCTTGATACAGTGTACTTGTATAGGTTTAACCCGGGGGAACTTTTACTTATAAAGTTTAGGTAAAGTAAGGTTAGTTTTAGGAATACAATTTAAGTTTATTTCTCTTTATTAGTTACTGTATGTTAGTAGATCGATAGGTTTCAATGTTGAATTCGCAATGCTCTTTTAGCAGTATGATTAGTTTGTTAAACCCTTGTTGTGCATGTAGTGTTTTTATCACGATTTGCGTACTCCGCTCCTAGCTTTGTCCATTTTCACCTCCTGCGTAGTGACGTCATTGGGTTCAGGAAACTTTCCTCTTGATACAGTGTACTTGTATAGGTTTAACCCGGGGGAACTTTTACTTATAAAGTTTAGGTAAAGTAAGGTTAGTTTTAGGAATACAATTTAAGTTTATTTCTCTTTATTAGTTACTGTATGTTAGTATTAGATCGATAGGTTTCAATGTTGAATTCGCAATGCTCTTTTAGCAGTATGATTAGTTTGTTAAACCCTTGTTGTGCATGTAGTGTTTTTATCACGATTTGCGTACTCCGCTCCTAGCTTTGTCCATTTTCACCTCCTGCGTAGTGACGTCATTGGGTTCAGGAAACTTTCCTCTTGATACAGTGTACTTGTATAGGTTTAACCCGGGGGAACTTTTACTTATAAAGTTTAGGTAAAGTAAGGTTAGTTTTAGGAATACAATTTAAGTTTATTTCTCTTTATTAGTTACTGTATGTTAGTATTAGATCGATAGGTTTCAATGTTGAATTCGCAATGCTCTTTTCGAAATATGATTAGTTTGTTAAACCCTTGTTGTGCATGTAGTGTTTTTATCACGATTTGCGTACTCCGCTCCTACACTGTTAAAAAAAACGGTTCAACTTTTCACCAAAAATTGGTGCCAATTTAGCTGGCTCCAGCATTTGGTGAACGGCTGAACCAAAAATTCGCGTTTTGGCGGGTACCATATTTTGGAGAACGGTTGAACCAAAATAGTCGGTTTGGCGGGCACCAAACTTTGGAGAACGGTTGAACCAAAATTGTCGATTTATCGGGCACCAAATTTTGGAGAACGGTTGAACCAAAATTGTCGATTTATCGGGTACCATATTTTGGAGAACGGTTGAACCAAAATTGTCGATTTATCGGGCACCATATTTTGGAGAACGGTTGAACCAAAATTGTTGGTTTGGCGGCCACCATATTTTGGAGAACGGCTGAACCAAAATTCATGGTTTGAAAAGCACCAAATTATTTCATATTTAAACGCCGATTTTTGCTGTTTATATTTATTCTACTTTTACAATGGTATGTTTTTCCTTACTAATTGTTTGTTCATTAAATCTATTACATAATTTTTAAATAATCTTCTATACATATAAAATCAAAAACAATCATTATTGTGCCTAGAAATATTTTTTAATATGTTCTTTAAGTAAAACACATATTAGATTTTATACACAAAAGAAAAGTAGGTTTTTTTAATACACAAAATTTTATTTTGATAATCAGAAAACAGAAATAATACAAGTACATACAAAGACTACCCTGTCTAAGGTAAACAGTTTTAATTAACAGTTATAGCAGCAGAGTTCATAAATTATATATAATTTATGAACTCATATTTTTGAAGAATCCTATAGGATTCTTCAAAAATATGACAAACAAAATTGTACTCTTTGTGCAGTTTAATTTACTTTTAGAATTTCATTTGTTAGTTGGATGTGATAATTAATTAAATTAAGATAATTAATTAAATCATGGAAATTGAAAAATTCTTCAAATTAAAATTCTCAAGTCTTATTGAAGCCATATGCGTTATTTGACTTTTCTTGTTGCTCTGTCATCTGATTTCAAGACTAAAAGTTGCAACTAGCCATGAATTAATTGGTAAAATAAAATTTGTTGCATAAAACCCCCTGAAAGATAAAACGTCAACGGAGAAATAAAAAATGCAATTCCAAAGAAAAATCATAGCAATCACAAGTTTTTGAGGAAGCACTTTTTGACCAGTCATCAGGCAAAGAAACAAAGACAGAACTAATTGATTTTTGAAAACATTTTACAAAACATTACATTTATTTCTTACAAAACATTACATTTATTAGTTACAAAACATTACATTTAGATACAAAACATTACATTATTTACATTTGTTTTTTAAAACAGAACAACACAGTTTTTGAATAGCAAATTTATTTACAATCAAATAAAATAGAACAAGAAAAAATATCTATATCACCTGGGATCGCAACGATCCATGTAGGTGAACGAAACATGCATAGATATAGTAATTACAAAAACTAAAGCGTGATGAAGTTATAAACTAAAATGAACAAAAAATACATGAAAATAATATAAGAAAAATATAAATATAAATCGATAAGCAGCATATATGTTTATAAATTAGTAGGGGTTAAAAATAATCAAAATCGACATTCAGAACATTCTAACATAAGCAATTAAATTATTAAAAAACTTTTATTTCTCCAACATAATCAGAACAAAAGTTTTAATGCATCTTTTAGAATAATTTTTTCTGTGTATCTTAATTATTATACCAATTAAATAGAAACAATTAAAAGTGAAACTTACTTGGAATTCTCACGACTCTGTCGCTTTTGCTGTAAGTCTTTCCAACAGAATGAAATAAATTTATGTTGCCGAAACGCAATTTATTTTATCCTTCTAATTATCCTTTGCTGTGAGCTGTATGTTATCAAACCTTTTAAACAAATAAGAATACCAACTTATGAAAGTGATATTAAAATTAAAAACTCACAATAAATTTATTACTCCAGTTTTATTCTTTTTAACTTTGAAACTAATGGCTCCAGTGATATTAAAGTTAAAAACTCACAATAAATTTATTACTCCAGTTTTAATTTGGTATATATAATTTTTAAAAAACTTTTTTTGTAATTTTTGTTGGCAATCGTAATTGAGAGGACTTCCCGTTGTTTTCAAAAACTTTAAACAACAAAACATAAAAATCATACTACACTTCAGCATACTATGCTTTTAACAATGGTAATAGCACAAATGAGTTATGAATGATAATACACTTATTAAAACATATTAAAACTTACCTAAAAATACCGGCTGAGTACACAATCCAATTTTTAGGGTTACTGAGTGACTAAAATCCAATATGGCGAAGGTTGAACCAAAATCTTCATTTTGGGACCAAGCTCCAAAGTTTGGTACTAGCTGCTATTCTCCTGCAGTCAGCTGTTTCCCCTTGTACACTGTTAGAAAAAAAGTTCAACCTTTCACCTAAAAGTGGTTCAAAAAAAGCTGCAACCGAAATGTGGCGAAAAGTTGCACCAGGTTTTCGGTGCCCATCCTAGCACCGCGGAATAGGTAGAAGTTTGAACCGAAATCGGCGATACGGAAAGAACCGAGTCCGCGGTGACAGGTTGAACCGAGATAAGCGATATGGGAAGCACCGGGAATACGGTGACAGTTTGAACCGAGATAGGCGATATGGGAAGCACCGGGAGTACGGTGAAAGTTTGAACCGAGATGGGCGATATCGGAAGCACCGGCTCTACATTGACAGAAAATAAGGTGTTTTTATTAGTATTATATTAGGATGCATTTACACTGTTAGAAAAAAAGTTCAACCTTTCACCTAAAAGTGGTTCAAAAAAAGCTGCAACCGAAATGTGGCGAAAAGTTGCACCAGGTTTTCGGTGCCCATCCTAGCACCGCGAAATAGGTAGAAGTTTGAACCGAAATCAGCGATACGGAAAGAACCGAGTCCGCGGTGACAGGTTGAACCGAGATAGGCGATATGGGAAGCACCGGGAGTACGGTGAAAGTTTGAACCGAGATGGGCGATATCGGAAGCACCGGCTCTACATTGACAGAAAATAAGGGGTTTTTATTAGTATTATATTAGGATGCATTTACCTACTAGTTTTTTTAAATTATTTTGTTCATATTCCTTAACACTCATTTTTTTACACAAAATTTCATTTATTTTCAATATGGTAATTCATATAAGCTAAAAAAGCGTTTTGTGCCAAATGTGTCAGGTAATCATTTAGGTTTGAAGTTCTTTTGAAATTTTTTTTTCAGGCAGTCAGACTATGTCTAATGTAGATTTATATTATAAAATTGAACTTTTTTCTTTAAATTATGTGTATAAGTATAACCTTATTATCTCTAAACCAAAGGAACCCAATTTTTTTCTCCAAGATAACAAGGAATAATATAAAAATAATCAATTTCAAGGTGAATTTTTTTATGTACTAAAAAGGTTTTTGAGATAACAAGGTTATACTGTAATTAAAAAATACAATTTCAAAATAACAGAAAATTTATTTTACCAACTTCTCAAACTTATACAATGAATATAAAACAATATCAACAATTTTTTGGAAGAAATTAGATTTATTTAAAAGAAATCCATATCAAAATACCAATAATGTAAAGAGATTTTACCATTTTAACTATTTCAGATTCTTATAAGGAGTAACTTGAGTTCTGTACTCACTTTGTGAATTATAGAACATTCCTAAATTATTGCTACAATAACAAGATAGTTTTTAAAATATACATAAACAACTATTAATTAGCAAGAATAAGTAATTTATTCATGGGATAGAATCAGAACAGTTTGAATTTCCAACAGTTACATACATAAGATAAATATAATACACTCATAGACAGAACATATACACTAAGAAATTAATGATCAAAGATTATGTATTTAGGGATTAAAACAGAATATCTCTTAAACTTGTAAACTGATAATGAATACTTGTCTAGAAAATCAGTAAATGACAATATATTTATGACTTTAGTTTCAAACAACTTGTAGCCTAAAATGTGAAACACTGTGTGAGAGTGGTATGTTCGACACACAAAACGTAGTTCTTCCCCTTTACACAATGAGAGGACAATTTTCGAAATAACAGGCTCATCCTTTTACAAAACTAACTAGCACATACAAGTTGGGTTTGTACTGAAATCCATTGACTACTGCATTTGATAAAAATCGGGAAATTCTTTCAATGCTTCACTTAAATTATCTTACTTAAATAACGAGTGAAAATATTTTACATACTTCATTAGTTCCTAATGCCAGAGAAAGATGAAATTCTAATTTAAATGCTACTAATTAGTTAAAGGATATATTTAAACTTATAAATGATAAGGGAGATGTTTTTAATGTAATGATCCAAACAAGCCAAATCAAATCAGAATGCTATAAATAAAATTTCATGTTTACTTTAATATCATATTTTTAGAGAAGAAAAATTCAATAATTTCTTACATAACATTTTATCTTTCCAACATAATTAAATATTTTTGAATTGGTAACAAATTTTTTGAATAACAAATTTATTTACAATTAATGAAATCAAATAGAACAAGAAAAATATCTATATCACCTGGGATCGCAACGATCCATGTAGATGAACGAAACATGCATAGATATATATTTACAAAATCTAAAGCGTGATGAAGTTATAAACTAAAGTGAACAATACATGAAAATAATATATAAATCGATAAGCAGCATATATGTTTATAAATTAGTTGGGGCTAAAATAATCAAAATTGACATTCAGAACATCCTAACATAAGCAAATGCATTCAAAAACTTTTATTTCTACAATATAATCAGAACAACAGTTTTAATGCATCTTTAAGAATAATTGTTTTATCTTTTATTAATTCCAATTTAATTATCTCTTAGAATAAAATTTAAGCCAACAACAAAAACATAAAAATCATACTATACTTCAATAGTAGTACTCAACACTTACTTTTTAAATGAATCCACAGCAATCCAATTTCCACGAGTCACGACAACAAATCGACAAAATGGCTGATGGAGGATCAAGAATCTCGATTCCCGGTTCAATCAGGCCGCACCGAAACCCTTAAGATCTTTCACCGTAATTTCGGTGAAACCATATTTTCTTCGGTGGCAACGATTTTGCATCGCACCGAAATTCTGGTGCAAGCCTTAAAATCTCAAACATTTCACCAGAATTCTGGTGAAATATTGAACTGGTTTTTTTAACAGTGTAGGAAAAGAGGACGTCCTAACCTAAGATGGTTGGACCAAGTTGAAGAAGACCTAAATAAAATGAAAATAAAAAACTGGGAAAGGAAATCAGGAGAGAAAGCAACATGGCATTCAATTGTCTAGAAAGCCAAGGCTCTCCAGGGGCTGTAGAGTTGTTAGAGAGAGATAACCTGATCTTTATGTAGTATATACTAGAAGAATATGCAGTTTATTTAGAAGTATATGCTATACTTTGGCATTTATTTGAATATTTAAATATATAGAATATATAATACATATGTTATACAACTTGAATATATCAGACATAGAAAAGTTTATAAATCTTATGAATATATAGCGATGAAAATTTTTTAAATGCCAATTAAAATTACAAAAATAATAATAAATAAATAAAGTAATTATAGTAAATTACAATTTACGATGCTTAATTGTTTAGGAGCTTTGAAATATTTTTCTTTTCTTAAACGGATCATTTGCCAAGGAAGGGGGTATTAATATTTTATTTTGTTTAATTTATCGTAATTTAGATTCTCTTATAAATATAAGGGAATTTGGATCAGCTAGAATAAGAGTTTTCATTTGGCGATCACGTCTTGATCGCCAACTGTACACTATAACTAATTGTGCCGCTAACTTAGCGACCGCAACGCGAGTCGCCAAACGGAGGACTCTTATTCCAGCTGTGCCGGGAATTTCTTTTATTTAAAGAGCTTTCATAGCTTTATGAATTTTTCGCCTAAGTGGCACGTGCGACCGAGAAACACGCTGGCAGGAAGGCCTTTGCAAAGATAGCTCAGGGAGAAAATTCCATACTTTCCCATCAGCCTGGAGCCAGCGAAAAATCCCCAAATAATGTAGCATTCCGCCAAATTCTTACAACAGTTATTCGCTTCGCTTGGCAACTTAACAACATTTGTGCACGGAAATGTACCAAAAATTATTTCCTTTGCTGGCTGCTCTTGACTTTCCAATCGAACACTTTAAGCGTGCTGTGTTAACTGCATTTTCAAAATTGCAAACCCCATTAAGAGTTACCCACGAGCTGCCACTGATTACCACTTAATTTTAAATTTAGTTCCAATCCAACATTGAACATAAATAGATCAAAATACCAAAAAAAATTAATAAATGGAAACAAAAATTGTAAATTTAGGCTATAAAGGGAATAAATTGTAATTATTATGCAAAATATTATGTGATGAGTAGAATCAAGACCTTCTATATAATTGGCTTCACAACTCGGGCGGACGTCATCACTTTCACGCATCTTTGACGTCACATGCAAAACAATGCCATTATTTATATTTTTTGACTTGTTAACACTGAACAAGGAATACTCGTGATTTTGTTATTAATATTATTATGTTAATGCAACGGTTTAAAAACAAACGCTGAGATTTTAATTTTTAATGGCTATCACTATTCAAATCACAGTTTAATAATAGTAGGGGAGCCCATGATGCTAAATGTGGATTTACTCGAGCGCGTCAGATAATCATAGGAGAGATACCTTGCATGCTTTTGAGTAACTCCACCAAATATAAGCTCTCTATGTTGGTGGGTTTGTTTAGAACAGCCCGTCAAAATTTGAAAGAAAACTAGTTACATGGACATACTCGAGCGCGTCAGATTGGCTACCAAGACAGTTTACAACTAGTTGAGCCTAGTTTCCTGGCTACTAGTCTATAAACATTTTGTTTTGTACATTTTTCTCAAAAAGAGCGATAGCGTCTTACCGGTCTTGGCTTTACTTTGCAACTTTGTAACCCTCCCGCTCCCTTACCCACCGCTCAAATCCGCAGATTTTAGAAAATGTACACTTTTTAGCTGGTAACTAACCTACCTTATCATTATCTGAAGCGCTCGAGTATGTCCATTTATCTAATTTTTTTTTACAAATCTGACGGGCTGTTCTAGACAAACCCCCCTACATAGAGAGCTTATATTTGGTGGAGTTACTCAAAAGCATGCAAGGTATCCCCCTTATGATTATCTGACGCGCTCGAGTTACTACCCAAAAACACTCTGGGCTCCCCTACTATAAGTAGAAATCTAAAATAAGCATAAAGTATCAAAAATGTGATGCCAGCTGCGAAAAATGTACAAAAAGAATTAACTAGAACTTTGAGCTACTAGTGCATTGCCCGAACAATACATAAATGCTCGATTCTCATCAGTTTAATCTTATATAATAAATTTAAGAATTACATGACATGCATTTATTATTTCAAACTGAACTAAAAGCCATGTTAGTCCTAAGGCTAAAAAACTGAATGAAAATAAATACAATAAGGCTGTACAAAATTGGGAAAATTTTGATTCTAAACAAAAGATTTTTTTCATAGACTTAACATTGCAAATTCACCAATTTTCCGAGTTGCGAGGCCTAATATTTAGAGGTGATGGTAGGGATGAACCATATCTCCAGAGCTTGTTTCTTAAATTAAATTAATTATTATATTAAATCAGATGTTAAAATTTAGCCAGCTCGGATCACTAGTTTGTTAACATTTTATTAAAATTTCAAGCAGAGACTAAGTAGGCTTAGCGCGCAAAGTAAACATAAACACGTGCTGTGGTGATTTGGTCCATAGATATAACAATCGAGATCCAATAAAAACAAGTATTACTTCAAAATAACAAATGTTTTGAACTTACCTTCAAAATTTTTAATGAAGTCGTCAAGTTTCCAGCTAATTAATTTCTCCTTTACAAATAAGTCCATAATTACACAGGTTCTTCCTTCGCTAGCCTAGTGAGTGAGTGAGGAGTGAGTGACCAGTTCACAGCCCGGCTTTGAAGTGTTCTCCCGCGATGTGTTCTTCCGCGATTATATAAAAATATAATTCGCTACATTTTATGTAACAAATTATTAATTAAGAAGACTTTTCGTTCAAAATTGTTTCTAATGAAATAATACGATTTATTTCAACTACTTAGTTGAAACTTGTTACATTTTACGATCGAAAAGTAATTTTTTGAAATATGAGTATATGGGGTAGTTCAAAATTGAAGGCGTTTGGCCGTCATATTTGAAACAAAAAGCTTCATTTAAGAATGAGAACATCGATTTACTCAAATTTGAAAGTTTCATTTTTAACAGTGTTCTTGCTTCAGTTAACGTTAAGCCGTTAATAGCTTTTAACTGCAGTATTTCGACTTCTTTTGAATATCTTATGCAGGATTGACTGTCTGCCTTATGATTTCCGCTACATTGACAGCATTTTGGGTTCTTTTCCTTGCATGCATTTTCATGCTCATCGCCGCAATTGGGGCATATTTGATTTTTACTACAAAATTTCGTGATGTGCTCGTACGACCAGCACTTTGTGCACTGTCTAAGAAGAGAGTTATTTTCTGTCTCATCATCCAAATCTTGACTTCTTTGGGTAGAATCCTTCCAAAGATCGTGATCAATACTGTTTCCGTTTTTCTTAGACCTTGATCAGTTTTTCTTGTGAATCTTCTTACGCTATGGATTTTCATATTGTTTCCTTCTTCGAGTTCTTCTTTTATTTCTTGTAAAGAAGTGTCCGTTGGGATCCCAAACAACAGGAATCGGGTTGTACACTGTTAAAAAAACCAGTTCAATATTTCACCAGAATTCTGGTGAAATGTTTGAGATTTTAAGGCTTGCACCAGAATTTCGGTGCGATGCAAAATCGTTGCCACCGAAGAAAATATGGTTTCACCGAGATTACGGTGAAAGATATCAAGGGTTTCGGTGCGGCCTGATTGAACCGAGAATCGAGATTCTTGATCCTCCATCGGCCATTTTGTCGATTTGTTGTCGTGACTCGTGGAAATTGGATTGCTGTGGATTCATTTAAAAAGTAAGTGTTGAGTACTACTATTGAAGTATAGTATGATTTTTATGTTTTTGTTGTTGGCTTAAATTTTATTATAAGAGATAATTAAATTGGAATTAATAAAAGATAAAAAATTATTCTTAAAGATGCATTAAAACTGTTCTGATTACATTGTAGAAATAAAAGTTTTTGAATACATTTGCTTATGTTAGGATGTTCTGAATGTCAATTTTAATTATTTTAGCTCCAACTAATTTATAAACATATATGCTGCTTATCGATTTATATTTTCTTATATTATTTTCATGTATTGTTCACTTTAGTTTATAACTTCATCACGCTTTAGTTTTTGTAAATATATCTGTCCATGTTTCGTTCACCTAATATGGATCGTTACAATCCCAGGTGATATAGATATTTTTCTTGTTCTATTTGATTTGATTAATTGTAAATAAATTTGTTATTCAAAAAATTTGTTACCAATTCAAAAATATTTAATTATGTTGGAAAGATAGAATGTTATGTAAGGAAATTATTGAATTTTTCTTTTTCATCTCTAAAAATATGATATTAAAGTAAACATGAAATTTTATTTATAGAATTCTGATTTGATTTGTTTTGTTGTTTGGATCATTACATTAAAAACATCTCCCTTATCATTTATAAGTTTAAACATATCCTTTAACTAATTAGTAGCATTTAAATTAGAATTTCATCTTTCTCTGGCATTAGGAACTAATGAAGTATGTAAAATATTTTCACTCGTTATTTAAGTAAGATGATTTAAGTGAAGCATTGAAAGAGTTTCTCGATTTTTATCAAATGCAGTAAAATTTTTCAATGGATTTCAGTACAAACCCAACATGTATGTGCTAGTTAATTTTGAAAAAGGCTATTTCTAGACAAGTATCAATTTTATCAGTTTACAAGTTTAAGGGATATTCTGTTTTAATCGCTAAATACATGATCTTGGATCATTAATTTCTCTTAGTGTATATACTGTCTATTAGTGTATATATTTATCTTATGTATGTAACTGTTGGAAATTCAAACTGTTCCGATTCTATCCCATGAATAAATTGCTAGTTCTTGCTAATTAATAGTTGTTTATGTATATTTTAAAACCTATCTTGTTATTGTAGCAATAATTTAGGAATGTTCTGTAATTCAAAGTGAGTACAGAACTCAAGTTACTCCTTATAAGAATCTGAAATAGTTAAAATGGTAAAATCTCTTTACATTATTGGTATTTTGATATGGATTTTTTTTAAATAAATGTAATTTCTTCCAAAAAAATTGTTGATATTGTTCATGTTTTATATTCATTTTATAAGTTTGAGAAGTTGGTAAAATAAATTTTCTGTTATTATGAAATTGTATTTTTTAATTACAGTATAACCTTGTTATCTCAAAAAACCTATTTATAGTACATAAAAAAATTTACCTTGAAATTGATTATTTTTATATTATTCCTTGTTATCTTATGTAGAAAAAAACTGGGTTCCTTTGGTTTAGAGATAATAAGGTTATACTTATACACATAATTTAAAGAAAAAAAAGTTCAATTTTATAATATAAATCTACATTAGACATAGTCTGACTGCCTGAAAAAAAATTTCAAAAGAACTTCAAACCTAAATGATTATACCTTACAGATTTGGCACAAAACGCTTTTTCAGCTTATATGAATTACCATATTGAAAATAAATGAAATTTTGTGTAAAAAAAATGAGTGTTAAGGAATATGAACAAAATAATTTAAAAAAACTAGTAGGTAAATGCATCCTAATATAATACTAATAGAAACACCTTATTTTCTGTCAATGTAGAGCCGATGCTTCCGATATCGCCCATCTCGGTTCAAACTTTCACCGTATTCCCGGTGCTTCCCATATCACCTATCTCGGTTCAACCTGTCACCGCGGACTCGGTTCTTTCCGTATCGCCGATTTCGGTTCAAACTTCTACCTATTCTCGGTGCTAGGATGGGCACCGAAAACCTGGTGCAACTTTTCGCCACATTTCGGTTGCAGCTTTTTTTGAACCACTTTTAGGTGAAAGGTTGAACTTTTTTTCTAACAGTGTAAGACTTTCGATTTGTGGTACCGCCTTGACCTGCTTGCCTAACATCTCCTTAGTTTCTCCCAACTCTTTCGCTGTTTTTAAGTTTTCTGTTATCACCAATAAGTTGCCATTTCTGGCATGTACGACCTCCTGGATGTTTTTTATATTTGAGACTCTCTGTTTTAGGCTGTCCTTTATTAGCTTCGGGTTCTTCCTTGGTATATTCTCATCTTGTGGTTTGAATACCAACACGAATTTCGTCGATCCATTTTTTGCGGCTGCTTCAAGCTGATCATTGATGTTCAGATTATTGAGGATGAAGTTTAGATCTGCTTCTCCTGCTTTTGTATAGTCAGTCATTTCACCAACTGAGGTAATATCAGATTCCATTCTGCCTGCTTAATTGGACTGGTCTTCTTCGAGCACTCGCACTCCTTGCGTATCCGAAATAAAAAGAAACCGTTAATATCTATAACTCTTTCAGTTCCAACTAGAAAGCTTCCAACCAATGCAACCTTCTTCTTCAAAAAAAAAATCTTATCGTCACCTGCGAAACTCAATCTGAATTCAATCCTGAAAAGGACAAAAATTCAAATTCCCAAAAAACTAAAAAACGAGATGAACTCTTTTTGGACTAAAATATTTTCAAAGTCAAACTCATCTCAAAAATGTCTTTTAATTTAACCCCCCGATTTGTGTTTATTTATTTATGGAAGAAGTCATTGTTATGCAGATTTTGCCTCTTGTTAATTAGAATGGCTCCAAAACTAGTGTTTTAAAAAACAAAAACACTAGTAAAATGAAAATAAATAAGAATAAAAGGATCTCTTTATGTAAGTTTCGTCTCTTTTTATATATCTAAGGAATTTAATTTAATTAAATGTTAAGTTTGTCTGTAAAATATTCTTAAATTCTTATTCTTAAAATACTGTTATATTTTTATTTCTACTAGTGTTTTAAAATATCAAAATCTGCATAACAATTATTTCTTAGTTTCGCCAGTCGGTGGCAATGCGAATGGTTTGTATAGGATGGAAGTACGTCACAACTTTTCCCCGCGAAAATTTTGATTTCGCGTTAAAAAAAAAACGCAAACTTTGAATTTAATTTTAAAAAAAAGTATGCATCGCAGAGCAAAAATTTTTGAAGGTATATTTATGTTTATGCAATCTGAACCAAATAAAAAAATAAAACAAAAATAGTGGTATTGCCCATTGTCAGAAATTAGATGACAACCACAGATCTATGCTAAAAAAAGTGTTCTTGGCGATTATGTGAAAGTTGGCATTTCCTTGTTTTTTGATTGATATGCAGAAAAAACAACGATTTGCACTTAAAATCGGGTTTTTGTTTAATCCTGACATGGGCACACTTTTTAAGGGGAGGGCCAGATAAAATAAAAACTTATTTCTAAGAGGGCTGAAAACAAAAATTTGGAACAAAACAAATTTTTATAAGTGATAATTTTTGAGAAAGGAGCATTTTTCACCATGACCACTGGTTCGGGAAAATGTTTGGAAACTCCAACTCTCAAGCGTCACCTCCAGCCATGGACCGGTTTCGTCCTAGACTAATCAATAGTCGATCATTGGTAGACTAATCAGTGGTCACCATTTTTTCCATTATAGCGGTTTAATCACAAAAGCTTGAGCTTTACATGTTGCTCAAATTTGAGAAAAACTGTTTTTAACTAATATTTCAACACAAGAGGGACTTTTGAACTAAGGTTATATGTATGGAAGGAAGACTAAAAGATGGTCTTAAGCTCAATAAAAATTAAATTTATGGATTAGGTGAATGTGTTATTGTGTGAATCAGGGGCGTAGCCAGGATTTTCCCTTGGGGGGTCTAGTGTGAAAAATTTATTAAATATGAGTAGTTTTTCCGTAATAAGTGGGATTAATTATTCTCAAATTAGTATAATTAGCCCTCTATATTAATTAATGGTCAGTAATTTATTACTAATTAGTATAATAGTTAAGATTTAGTACTAATTTTTAAGTCTTAAGTACTAAGTTTTCCTCAACAAAAAAACATGCTTTTCTTAATGTAAAAAGTTTCTTTAAAAATATCATTGGCTTAATGTAAAAAGTTTGTGGTTGTTATAGAAATCCAAGTACAAAAGTCCTCCCCCAGAAAATTTTTGGAAATTTGACCCTTAAAAACAGCATTTTAACCCAAGGTATCGGTGATTTGCCCAAAAATTTATAGAGTTGCAAAAAAGTGTTTTTCAGGCTCTTTCAGGTCAGGCCCAAAAGGGGGGAGTCCAAACCCGGGGACCCCCCCCCCCCCTTGGCTACGCCCCCTGCTGTGAATCTTGAAGAAGTTTAATAATTTGAAAAACCCTATATTTCATAATAAAATCTCTCGTTTTGGAAGTAACAAATTTGTGTTCCGGGGAACTACTGACAAGGAAACGTTCTCTGGGGGTGAACTCGCAGAATTGGACGAAAATTTTACAGGGGTTAGTATATAACTCAAAACACCTTCTGTGAAAAAATTAGCTGCTAAATTACAGGAGAAAAGCTGTAAAAAATTATCAATTTTAACGTCAAATGTAACCCTACTACGCGAGAAACGCAGAGAGAACGCCAAATGCTAGACAGTTCCACGCTAGCAGCACTTCCTGTGCACTGTATCGGCCGTCCTGATTCCATCTGATAGAAAATTCACCAAGTCGCCAAGTGGTGATAACTGAATGTGGTTGGCATCTCAGAACCCAATTTTCAAAATTAATTTACTCCTTTCCTAATGAAATTTAGCAGCTAATTTTTTCACAGTAGGTGTTTTTATCCATCTTCTTATGCCTGTAAAATTTTCGTCCAATTCTGTGAGTTCACCCTGAGAACGTTTCCTTGTGAGCCCTGAAACATTTAAATTGTGTTTATTTAATGTTTCACACTGTGTATCTAAATGACTTTTTTGCAGGACCCGTTCGTGGATAGGACGTTTTCAAAGAAGCTGGGTAGAAGACTGCTTCACCAAGTAACAATCTTTATTAATTAATTAATAATTAACAATGTGTAAAAAATTAAAAGCATACAGAAAAATTACGACCCACATTTTCAGAACCTCTATTATGTAATCAAACAAAGAATACCTTTGTTATTTTTCTAATTATTTTAAAATCACAATCAAGTCATTATATGTGCCAGAAAAATTTGGAAGTAATTTTGGTTCAATTCCGTTAGAGTCCCCGCTAAATATTGCCCGGTTCTTTTAGACAACAAAAAGTAGAAATGTTTATCAATAATTTCAAACTTCTGAATTAAAATGTTTAATTATATCAATAACTATTCATTTTATTAACAACAGTCAGAAAAATTTGTTGATATTGTGATGTATTTAGCGATTTGGATATTGGCGATATTTAGCGGGGACTCTAACGGAATTGTACCGTAACTTTTTCATTTGTTTTAATTTGCAACTGAGTTGATTTAGTTATGGGGGATCGGTTATTTTAGACTGTAAAACTAAAAGGGTTTCAATTAAGTTTGTTCTCATTTTGATAGTTTATAATTTTGGTGTTTTTTTACTAGAAAGAACAAAGTTCGCCAGTGGCTCAAAGTGATCGTAATCAGCAAGGTGGTCCACAACGTACTCAACAGTAGTAAGTTCAGTAGTTTGGTTTTTTCTCTTCTAGAGTAAGTCAAGGTTCAATTTTAATCATAAATCTTAACATTGCAGCCTTAAAACTCTGACAAACCTCCAACAAACCAAGCCTGGACACTCCAGTTATGAATCTGTGAAGAGTGACTTCAATAATGAATCCATGGAGAGTGTCTATACAATGGTGAATCCGTGAAGAGTGACTTCAATAATTAATCCATGGAGAGTGTCTACAATGGTGAATCCGTGAAGAGTGACTTCAATAATGAATCCATGGAGAGTTACGCCAGTAAGTTTTTTCTACTTCCTTTTTCTTGCTTTTCCATAGCTGCCAACTCTTCTGTTTTAGCCGGATATAGTTCTGTTTTAGCGTATAATTATAAGTAATTAAGGGCCATTCATTAATTACGTAAGGGTCCCGAGAGGGAGGGGGGGTTGGAAAAATCTCTACATACCCTTACTAGGCGGGTGGGGGGGTCAAACCCATACCCATTCTTACGTAAGATTTTCCAAGTTGATGTAAACAAATTCCAATTATTCTAATCAAATTACTATTGAATAACCCTTTTTTTTATATCCTTTTGGTTTTGGCTAGAAACGAAATATTTTGTTGGGATGATGTCCCCCCAAGTATTGGCTTCAACCTATTCTAAATGAAATTCTGTTCTAAATCATGGGGGGGGGGTCCGTGCCCCTATAAGCATTATTGTATGGTGGTGGTGTCCTCTATTGCAGGGGTTCTCAACTGAAAATTAAAAACAGTCATATTTACAGAGTTATTTTTTATACACACAACAATTTTCAAAACTTACAGATCATTAAATTAATGAGACATTTGAGCATGTTTCACGCTTTTGATTGGTATTCTTGAGGTCGCACATATTTCTCTTCTCCCATATATTCTTCTATGGTTTCGGCATTTCTTTTTCCTCATTTTAGAAAGAAACTCATATTTAAGTAAAAAAAAAAAAAGTTAAGCGCCAATATCCAGTCAGTGGATATTTCGTTTCCTGCATGAACTATTTAGAATAAGAGTAAATATTGGATGCATTGGCAACGTATTGCATGGCAATTATAAATGGTAGATTAATATCTTAACATTTTAGGTCTGAGGGGGTTGCCAAATTATTTTCCCTGAAAAGGGGGTCGCAGAGGGAAAAAGGTTGAGAACCCCTGCTCTATTGATTCATATCTTATTAGTTATTTATTGTCCATGTCTTATATCTCTCTATTATCTTTGCTATTTCCACTGAGTCAGTAGTGAGAATCGTGGTGGTCTTCCTGTCAATTTTGAGTTGATCATGGGCTTTGGTTCTCGAGGGGGCAACAGGTCTTGACCCTGCATTTGCATCTGCCAGCAAAATTAGGGTGGGATCTCTGGCCTTTTTAGCCAAGGAATTGGCAATTTCATTGAATTCCAAGTTCACATGGTCAGGAATCCATTGCAAGATGTATTTTTTCTGGAGACGATGAAGTTATCCAAGCTCTGCAAGGATACTCAAGATTGGACTTGAAGTAAAACCTATCTTATGTTACATTTATCGTATTTTATTCTATTGACGAGAGGCCAAATGTGATTTGTGATAGCCAGAGTGCTACTTATTTTTCTAGAAACCCTGTTGAGAATAAGAAAACTAAGTATATTTATGTTACGGGCAATGTGATAAATCCGGACATTATTAATAATGCCCGAGCAGTGTGATAAATTCAGTGGAATTTATGAATGAAATTTATCACTTTGCCCGCCTCCACTTCGGGCATTATTAATAATGCCCGATTAATCACTTTGCCCATAACATTGATACCAGGTATCATTTTGTGAAAGACTAACTTTATTGCTGGAAGATAAAATTTATCTGATTGTATGACCTTCAACATGTGATAAATTTAAGTATTTCTGTCATAGGATTTTTTCTAGTTAAATAAGTACTTGTTTTGTAGCAATCGAGAGGAAAAGGGGACATTTGTTGGAATCGAACGATATTGTTTCCATTCGGTAACCTAAGTGCCTCATTCATTTTTGTATTTGCCTTTCTTGTCGATTAAAGTGCTGTTTTTGTGCATCACTCGTGTTTTTGCTGTTTGGTTCAATTCCAGGGTGGCCACGGGCCTGGAAAACCTTAAAAAACTGGAATTTATCAGAAGGAAAGCAGGGAATTTTAGAAAATCTGACAATAATCGGGGAAGTTTTGAGGATCAGCCTAGTTTCAAATACAGTCACTCCAGAAAGTATTCGTACACCCAACAAATTTGCAACCTCCTATTACGGGTAAAATCCAAACAAAAATTATCCTAACACAGTATGTTATTCTTCATTATAATCTACCAAAAAAAAAGAGCAAAAAATATCAGAACAGTAAAAAAAAATTATTTGAAAAAATGAAGTGATTTGAATGCTATTAGTATTATGAACCGCAAGAAATAAAAATTTCATGCACGTGCTTTTAAATTAGGATTAGGAACAAAATATGCTTTTCAGAAATGCCATGATCCGTGTTAAGTCTATGGCTGTACCACGGCTTACTAGATACTATAGAGTATAGTATAGAGGCTAGCCGAGTACAGAAATGATTAAAAATCCAGATGGGACAAACTGGCAAAGCATATCCACAATGTTGAAGGCGATATAGGATATAGGTAGGACTTGTGGCGGGAAAAGTTGTCAAATGGTTTTCATTGTTGAAAAATCGGCTAGCCTCTATAGTATCTAGTAAGCCGTGGCTGTACGAATATTTGTTTGGGCTTTCAAATCACTTCATTTTTTAACTATTTTTTTTTTTCTAACTGTTCTGATATTTTTTGCTCTTTTTTTTTTGAGAGGTTAACGTAGTGGCGATGCTATCCCAGAGCCCAGTGGCGGATCCAGGATTTGGTTTTGGGGGGGGGCTAAGAATTTTCATAATTCAATTGTATCTTCTTGATTATCTTAACATGGAAAAGGTAGTGAATTATCCTGCTCCAACCACTAAAAGGGGGGTCTGGGGGTCCTCCCCCAGAAATGTTTTGGAAATTTAATCAAAAATCCCCACTTTTCATTTTGTTTTGGTACGCCTCATCCGATTTCGGATATAGATTTCATGGTAGAATTTTTGTGTTTTTACAAATTTAATGTAAAACAAAGTTGTAATAATAGAGTTACAAAGTACTAAGGGGGTCTGGGGGTCCATCCCTAGAAAATTTTGAAAATTTAAGTAAAAAACCCAACTTTTTCCAACTCGTTTTGGTACGCCTCATCCGAATTTCGGACTTAGATTTTATGGTAGAATTTATGCCTTTGACAAACTTTATATAAAATTGAGTTTTAATAATAGAGGTACAAGTACCAAGGGGGTCTGGGGGTCCTCCCCCAGAAAATTTTTGAAAATTTGACCTTAAATAACATGGTTTTAACTCATTTTGGTCCGTAAAATTCCATATTGTATAGTGTAAAATTTTTCATTTTGGGGGGGGGGGCTCAAGCCCCCTAGCCCCCCCCTGGATCCGCCAGTGCCAGAGCCCCTACATAATTCTCTGGTTTGTGTGCTGCACAGAGTACTAGAACAGAGTCCACGAGAGGCAATAATGGAAATTGGAAAAGAATGGAATATTGTATATAAGTTAGTGGCCATTTTGGCGCTGGGATCGCGTTACGTCACGAGAGGCGGAGAAAATAACCTTGATCCTCCAATAGCCCTCCGAAAAGACAGATTGAATGAACACCAAACTGTACTGCCTACCTCTGAACCTCTCTGTCAATCATTGAATTTCCCGTGCTGCCTCACAAGGTATACCCGATGGGTTTTTTTTTATTTCCATTTTATCGCCTATATGGCCATGGAGTCTGTTCTTATTTTTGTATAAGGTAGAGGGCAGCACGGGAAATTCAATGACTGACAGAGAGGTGCACTTTAGTGGTCAAAGCTGTGACGTGTTCATTCAATCGGAGGGCTATCAGAGGATCAAGCTTTTTTATCTCCGCCTCTCGTGACGCGATCCCAGCGCCAAAATAGCCCCTAACTTATACAATAGTCCATGCTCTTTTCGATATCCATTATGGCCCATTTGCACATGACGTGTCACGACCAGTTATTTTCTTTTAACTATTAAGCAGACGCACCTGTTGCTAGGTGCTAGTCACGTGATTGCAAATGCTCTATGTCAGTGGGTTCCCAAAAAATTTTCTTCCACGAAAAAATTTAGGGGTTCCGCGTGACAAATTTTCTTTCCTTAAAGAAAATAAGAATGGTGTTTTTTTATATTAAGTTCATCAAAATACAAATCCTACCTATCAGATACTATTAAATTTAGAAAAGTTGTTGATTAAAAAATATTCGGGGTTCCGCGATCATTGGCAACAAATTGGGGGGGGGGGAGCCACGAGCCACGAGCAAAATAGTTTGGGAACCACTGCTCTATGTGGCATGAACTCTCTGTTCTAGCTAGTTAGGGACGTCAAATTTTGTGACGGAATCGATCCCATGTATCGAACGCACGGAATCGAACCGAAAGAATAAAAGAGTCGCGACATCCCTAGTTGTAGTCTGTGGTGGGTCACGCGACGGAAATATTCTTTCCAAACAAGCCAGAAAGCAAAATGTATACGGGAAAGCAGTTTAGATTCCGCAGTTAAAATTTCTGTTGGCAACTAGCTAGTAAGGTGGGCGGCGACCTCAAGAGATGTGTAGGTTTTCATTCCCAGCAGGCACTGTCTATTTGGCCTGCAGATATACTCTCTAGTCCTGTTTACCCGGCACTTGCCCGACAACGGTTCTGATTGGAGCGCCGGGACCGCACGGCTCATGCGCCAACTGCCGGTTTTACCGTCCAAATAGACACTTCGTTCCGGGCATGCCTTTCTGCGGAACATGCGTCATGAGGGTTCAGCATGAGGTCCTTGCATCATCTGGTAAGTTTCGAGTTAGAATATTCTATACTCGACAGCAACGTATCCTGAACCCAGTACGTCACAAACGCGGAAGCAGAAATCGGTAAACACAAAGCCTGTTGGGTTGCTAGCAGGGAGGGCTCATCTGGCTCTCCAATTACTTTCAGCCAAGATGACGTAATCGGCTGGAAGGCGTTGAAGCTTTGACAGGAGTGACCAATCAGGGTTACATAGGGAAATCGCGGAGCTTCTTATAGGGATTGTCTTACGTAGAAGGGAGTAATATAAGACGCGGAAGGGAAAATATAGACCTGTGAACTTGCCTAAGCAACAAATCATATATTTAAATATCAATACTTGTGATCTATATGGGTATTCAATTTTTTAGCTTCTGATGGGTTAAAACTGATTAAAATTTTTCATTGAATTAAATTATGAGTATCTTGTTTTCCTTCTCATAAGCAACTTGAAGAACAAGTTTATAGCTTACCAAATAGTGGATTAAATACAAACTATGAAATTTAAAACTGATTTCTATGCATAATTACGGGGGTTCATTACTTAAATCAATAGTGATCGATTTGTAACAGTATTTTAAAAGTTAAACAAATTCCCACTATCTGTATTTTAGAAAATTCTAAATACAAAGAAAATACCGTGTTTTAAAGCAGTATTTAGTTACAATCCGATACTTTTAGATCACTAAAAAATCTTCAAATTGTGAGCTATTTTTGGGTTGCTCTTCTTTTGTATGTTTTGTATAAAATTGATTACGCTACTAATCGCTTTTATTACTAATTTATTAAAATTCAAAGTTAGTGTATTAGGTACTAATTAATCTGATCTCACTGAATTTATTATTCTAATGTATCTTATATTTTGATTATGATTGTAGTAACACTGATCTATCTAAGACATATTGATTAGATCAGTGTTAAAACAATCACATAATCAGATGATAATAAATGATCACTTAGATTCTAAGTGATAATTACATGAAAAAAAAATCAAATAATCTGTTTATTTCGAATTCAATTTTGATTAAACATGACAAACATGAAGGAGATAATTTATTTTGTATAAACCTTCACCAACTTGCCGACTCCCACATACGATCTCGCCGAAAGAAACTCGAACTAAAACGGTTAGTTTTGAAGTTGGATCAGTGTTTCAAAGTTACGATATGATCATTTTATAAGATCTCCAAGGTTAGGTCACATTGATCCTGTTTTAGTGTAAAATTTGAATAGTCTTCAAATTAAAAAATGATACGTAATAATAATTAAAAAATATTGCCAAGCTTTAATAATATAATCATTAAGTCTATAAATTACTTTTAGTATTTTATTTCAACTCTTTTCAGTTTCCATGAAGGGAGCTAGAAATATATTGTCCCTCCCAAACCAAAATTGCTTTTAATCAAAAAGAAATTAATATGTTCCTAAAACCAATCTATGGATTCCTCTTGACTTTGGGACGATCTACTTCGGTTTCTTACTTCAAATTAACAATAGATATTCATCAACATGAAGCTATAATATCAATTTAATCTAAAACGAAAACCCTTTTAGATTCATATCTTAAATGCTTCAAAACTGAATTGTTGGATCAAAGTTTAAATTTCCCTCTCTCCTGTCAAAAAAATCCCTATTCTATCTGACCCAATCAAAGGAGAAGCTGGGGTATCACGCGAATTACGTAATCGGCTGGAGAGCAGTACGTCACACGAATTTTCGTTCCTATGTGAAGAGCCAACCTTATCTTATTCTATTAACCTTGGGTTGCTAGGAGGAGTACGCAAATCGTGATTGAAAAGCGCTATATAAACATGGGTTTAACAAAATAATCATATTATATTTTTAAATTGGCGTTCTTCATTTCCCCCAAAATTCAGACACCGCGATGGGATCTACTTTGTTAGTGACGTCGTAGGGTCAACGAACGTTGCTGTCTGGTAGTATAGTTGAAGTCTTGAGTGTCAACAACATAAATATAGAAAGATCAGTGTAAAAATAAATTCGCGCGGTATGTTTTGAACAGGGCCGTGTTAAGGGAGGGGCGCAGTATTCAGGTATTCAAGAGAGGCGCTGAATTTGTGCCCGAATTTTTTTTTGCAATTTATTATTTTAGTATTTTGCAATTTAAAATTATTTTAGCATTGGACTTCGTAGATTCTTCAATACTTTCCAACGGAACCACGATGAACGTGTTCAGGGGGCGCCAAATTTTTGCCCAAACATTTTTTTGCGAATCGAAATTATATTTGGGAGGGGGCGCAAAAAAGCCAGGGGGGCGCCTAAAAAGCCATCCGCCCCGGGCGCGATTTTTCCACAACACGGCCATGGTTTTGAATATGCGATCATCAGATACTCCAAGTAGAGTACTATGTGATCGCCTCTGTCCAAGAGATTAGATTGATTACAATACCCGGTTGATAAAAATTGGCAAACAGTGTAATACGAGTGTTAGTATTAAAATCACGTGTGTGTACTCTATATATTGAAGTAGTATTTAAAACGATTATCTAGTTTGTATTTTTCAAATTATGCATCCCTGAAGAAAAATATGAGAGCGGAACACATCATGACACTAATAAATCAATGACTCATTTTGTATGTTTACGTATTAAATTTAGCCTTCAAACTGGAAAGAGGAGGTTTTTAGGAGATTGCTATCAAATTTTGATAACATTAAACGATATAATGATCACGTATAAAACGATACATTTTGCATGTTAATTTAAGCAAGAGTGATCGGGACCGGTCATTTTAGATAACATTAACAGTGATCACATTAAGCGCAGTATAGCTCATGAACATAATTAATGGGGGTGGTCGGAGTTCACCTCATGGGGGTGGTCTGAGTAACACCCCCATGAGTCAACTCTAGTTACGCCACTGTTTAAGCTTGCAAATTTTATTTTCAGACCCGTTATTTTAAAAAGAAAAATTTATCTAATTTCTGAGTGAAAAGATCCAGTTGCAACAGCATAACACCTGCGGAATAGACTGTTGAGCACTTCTCGAATTTCTCTCTAATGGTGAAAGAATAAAAATGCAAATCGGTCTTCTTGTGAGCTTTTGTAACACCTGCCGTTTTTTCTCTCTTAACAGCTCATTAAAATGCTAATTAAAAAGGGTCGTTATGGAAAATCTGTTTGGGGCAGGGTCATGGGTGCCAGTCCTGATGGGGACAGAATTCAGTCTTCTTAAAAGTTATGTGAACGGAAATCCAGCCCAGGTTTCATTATGAAACGTAAACATTGAACACATTTTGCCAAGAAATAAGCCTGTTTTATTTTTTAAGCTTTCCTTAGGCCCTTAAGTTTAAAGCTTTCTCTTAAAATTTAAGGATTTATTATTCATATGATATTTTATAGGTTTCTCTGCAATTTAAAAAAAAATCTTCTTGACTGGGAAATGATTTTAAACATCAGGTAGTTCAAAGTTCAGTCTTGCAATTTTTAAAGAGTGGCACCCATGGGCATGGTTTGGTGGAGGAAATCATAGAGGAAATGTATAGTGACGCCAAATAAATAGGACTGTTGTTGATTATTTCCCTGGGTGGGACCATCAGTGACAAGTTGTGACTGGTGAAAAGAGAGAGAAAAAAAGGGGGTTGCGCGAAAGGGAAAATCCACACATGCGAAGAACAATGGAGCAGATGTTCAAAGCAGTCTCCGTGGGACCCTTTTACTTTCATGTTATCAAAAGAAAAATTCATTTCATAGTATAAAAATATTCCTTTACAACCATAGCACCTGCGCAATTGACTGATGTAGAACAGTGTTTCCCAAGTGGGGGGGGGGGCAATATGATTTTCTAGGGGGGCAGTTTGAACATTTTCAACCAAATTGTCCCCTACAGATGGGGCCACCAGGTTTTATGTACTTTCCAAGAAGGATTTTCGAAAAAAAAAAAGACATGGGGGCACATGGAAAATTTCGAAAGACTTTGCTGGGGCATGGACCGAAAAAGGCTGGGAAATACTTCTCAAATTTCTCGCAATGTTAAAAGATTAAAATAATAAAAATGGAAATCGATCTTCTTTGTAACACCTGCTGGTTTTTTTTGGTGTCTCTCCAACGTTTCGCAAATTCTGAAATTTTCTACCCCCCCTATATAGTTTCTGTTTAATCTTTGTGGTTTGTGCTTTAGGGATTCGCGTTGTGTAAGGCCACCTGCCGTTTTCTCTAACAGCTCATTAAAATGCAATTCCATAGGAATAATAGGTGGAATTCCTGAATAATAAATAGGAATAATAGTGGAAAATAGGTTTGGCGAGGAAATGTTAGCGTAGGGTCTGGTTCGAAATCCCGACAATCAACTGCCCGACAGCTCAACTGCCCGACACCGTTTGCCCGACAGGTCACTTGCCCGACAGGTACGATTGCCCGACAGGTACTATTGCCCGACAGGTACTATTGCCCGACAAGTCGATTGCCCGACAGGTCACTTGCCCGACAGGTACGATTGCCCGACAGATCACTTGCCCGACAGGTACGATTGCCCGACAGGTACGTTTGCCCGACAATTCATTTATCCTAGATACGAATCCTTTACATTGTTGAAATATGAGGGGGCTTAATATTTTAGGTTCGGGTGGTTGTATGAAGCTGCGTCCCAGGGTACCCGGATATGATGACAAAAGTGGGCTATAGCCCCTAAAATTGAGGTTCTATCGGTAAAAAAGTGGCATGTCATTTAAAAATTTATCCCATAGGAATAGCATTGGAGGGAAGATAAAAGAACAATTAGCTAAGCAAAACTTAATTAACAACAAGGACGTAAGAAGGGACTTCCTAGTTAAGTTTAACTAATTCTACTTAAATTTCATGTTGCTTGACCACTGGTCAAGATTACTCTAGATGGCAAAAAATCAAAGTAAAGTAAATTTTTGAGTTACAAATTGATATTCTGTATCCCCTATTGTTGTAACATGTCTTTTTTGTTCCGGCTGACCATTGGTAAGTCCAGTCAACTTTTTACAACTTCTATGCTTTTGCACTGAAGTAGGTCATGTGGGGGCTCAAACGCCTAAAGACGGGTTACATTTTGTTCTTGATCGCTGGTCAAATCTCTTGACCAGAGGTCAATCCACTTTTTCTCGCTATTTTTAGCTTTTCTGACCTTCTCAGCCGGAACCAAAAAGACATGTTACAACAATAGGGAATACAGAATATCAATTAGTAATTCAAAAATTTACTTTACTTTGATTTTTTGCCATCTAGAGTATTCTTGACCAGTGGTCAAGCAACATGAAATTTATGTAGAATTAGTTAAACTTAACTAGGAAGTCCCTTCTTAAGTCCTTGTTGTTAATTAAGTTTTACTTAGCTAATTGTTCTTTTATCTTTCCGCCAATGCTATTCCTATGGGATAAATTTTTAAATGACATGCCACTTTTTTACCGATAGAACCTCAATTTTAGGGGCTATAGCCCCCTTTTGTCATCATATCCGGGTACCCTGGGACGCAGCTTCATACAACCACCCGAACCTAAAATATTAAGCCCCCTCATATTTCAACAATGTAATGGATTCGTATCTAGGACAATTGAATTGTCGGGCAAACGTACCTGTCGGGCAATCGTACCTGTCGGGCAAGTGACCTGTCGGGCAATCGTACCTGTCGGGCAAGTGACTTGTCGGGCAATCGTACCTGTCGGGCAGTTGATTGTCGGGATTTTGAACGGATCCCGTTAGCGTATCCCGCAGTCTATAGGCTCGACAGCAACATTTCCTGATCCTATGACGTCACTACGTGGAAGGAGAAAATGGGTAAACACAAAGCCTCTTGGGTTGCTAGGAGGTGTATGCAAATCGTGATAAAAACACTATATATGCATGGGTTTAACAAAACAATACTATTTCTAAATTGACGTTCACTCGAAATTCAGACACCGAGCTGGGAACTACTTTGTTTGGGAGTGACGTCATATAGGGTCAACTTAAGTTCCTGTCTAGTATAGTTAAACCTACGTATACCTTAGTACCGTCTACCGTAGTAGTGTCTTTTTATCACGATTTGCGTACCGAAACTCCTCCTAGCAACCCAACAGGCTTTCTGTTTACCCATTTTCCCCTTCCGCTATTTTTTTGTAAAATTTATTTTTAGAAACATGATATTTTTGGAAATGCAGTGTTTGTTACATCTTACGTCAGTATAACCCATACTCTCCCTTGTCAGGAAAAATAAGCAAATAGCAAACCCCCTTAGGTGCTAACGTAATATTTGAACGCCCCTTATAAAAGAACGGACACTTATCAAGTTAGCTAAAAATATATAACCCACACATTCTATTACTTAAATTCCTTTCGTAAAAAAAAACAACCAACAATAAATACATCCTGAATCTAATCAAATCGCAATCCACTAATAGCTCCGTTTTTAACAACTATCAGCATAAAACATCTGCTCACTTTCATAACAAGTAAAAAACGGCAGAGAACAGTTGATGAATTAAATGGATCCCCGCTCTTACAATAACCCTACAGAGCTGTGAAAAGCAAAAAAAAATTACATCTGCTCTCATCGAACTTTTTTTATATTAATAAGTTCATCAAAATCAGGCGCGGATCCAGCACGGCTCCAAGGGGGGGGGCATTTTTCTATAGAGTGATTTTAAGGTGACGTCACGACCAGCTATTTTCTTTTAACTGTTAACTGTTGCTAAGGTGGTTGCTAGGTAAAGAGGTATCTGTTGCTAAGGCGGTTTTTAGGTATAGGGTCACGTGATTGCAAATGCTGCAATAGAAGAATTCCGCGGCCAGTTCATTTTCTGTAACTGTTAACCTTCTGTAGGGCAAAAAACTGTAACATCTTTTGTTGCTAAGGCCGTTGTTAGGTCCGAGTCATGTGATTGAAAATGCTCTATAGACCATCACCTTTACCTTTTGAGAAAAAAGTCAAAATGTTGGGGATTTTCTAAAAAGTATTTTCTCAAAATCCCCTTTAAGTACCGCTAGGGGGTTATAAGGATCTTAAGGGTTATTTATGAATGATTTTTTCGGTCCAAGGGAGGGGCACTACCAAGAGTCCCCCCCCCTGGATCCGCCACTGATCAAAATGCTAATCCTATACCGTCTAAAATGTATTTTCGAAATTCTTCCTCCCTTTCTTGTCCCTACCCTTTGTTTTTTTTTTTTGTACAAAATTTAATGTTTAGATTTCAGAAATTCATTGCTCTCCATGAACACTTAACCTATCTTTAAAATTTTCCTTGGGAATTCAAAATGCTTGAAATTTTTTCCCAGTTCAATTTTTTTGTGAGATTTATTTTTGGTTGAATTTTGAAATTATTTATGCAAGAAACAAGAGATTTTCGAAAATGCATCTTACGTAAGCATCCCCTCCTTCCTTGTCAGGAAATGTAATCAGAGTAAACCCCCCTCCAGTTTCCGAAAAAATATAACGCACACTTCTATTACTTAAATTCCTTGCGTAAAAAAACAACCTGAATCTAATCAAACCCCGATCTCCACTAGCTCCATTTCTAACAGCTACTAAAACATCTGCTTCCCTTTTCACAACGAGCAAAAAAACACCGCAGAACAATTCAATTAAAAGATAATAATAACCCTACCGAAAGAGCTGTATAATAAAAACCGCAACATCTGCTTGGCTATTCTCCCCCAGATCTGGCATCAAATCTCCTTTCTGGCGCCTTGCGTTTTCCCCTCGCGCCTAGAACATCCACACGCTTTGATGAAATCGACAGCGGGAGGTCTCGCCAAGCAGAAACCGCCAAGCTTTTTTTCGCGACATCGCTCGCTAAATCGACGATTTCTCAGCTAAATATTGGTTTAAATGACTCGGGAATGGCTGTAATCGATTCGGAAGGGTTTTTTCTACATGGTGGGATGGTTTTTTTCCTGGAATGTTTGCGATTAAGGGTCAAAAATCGACTTTAAAGTCGTTCCTACCGAAATCAAGGTCTTCCGAAATCGACGGCTTCCCTCCGGAATCTGAGCTCTCTGATTCGCCAAGCGCGGTTGTCAGTCACTGAGAACACGCCCATAAAAGTAGGCGGAGCCGAAACTTTGCCGGAGTTGATTGGTGGAAAGTTTGGCGAATGGCGTTCTCGGGCGAATGAAGTGTAGGTAGGCTGTGCTTGCATATAATTATGAATAGTTTTTTTGTGGTTGTTGGGACATCCTTTTTTTTCTGCTGATTAAACGCGTTTTAAAAGAATGGGAGGAATGTTTTGTATGAATGAAGGTGAAGAAGAAGACAGTTAAACTGTGGCTTTGGCCACCAGCCTCAAGACAGTTATTAAAAATTAAATAAAATTAGATTTGGTTTTTCGTGTCTAACTCACTTTTTTTTAGTTTTGGGAACTTATCTCGTTTTTGATGTCCTTTAAATATAAATATATTTTTTTTTTGGAAACTGTTGTCATTTTTAGATTAATTGTATCTTTTCTTCTTTCGATTTTACCAGTAAAAATACTAGTTAGATCGGGAAAAGTATGTTTTATTAGTTTTTTTTAAAAAAGTACCCCAAACTATCATATCACATGTTTCTACTATTACTTGTATTTCTTTTGGAAATAAAATTTGTTTGTTTGTTAACTGTTGCTATAATGACTGATGTTTCTTTCTATGGTGGCCACCTCTTGCATTTAAAGTGGTCCACTTTTTTCTCATGTACAGGGTGTTTCAGATAAACGTTTCATAACTTCTAGGGGAGGTAGGGTACATCAAGACGAACAAGAATCGGTGTAGGTTAGTCAGGGGGTCGCAAGTGGGGTCTAAGGGGTGAAAATCACGGGTGAAAATTAGCAAAAAACCTCGCATATCTGGGCAGAAAGCGATACAATTGTTCGATTCCGGTATTTTTTACATTCAACCTATTCAAATTTTTCATGTAATAAAAACGAGATGCAAGTGCTAATCAAAAACCATGGAAGTAGTACAATAAGGAAGTGCCATAACCGCTCCGCGCTACCGGTTTAACTGAAGCCGATGAAGAGACTAGAAATTAATGCAGTAACATGGCGGCTGCACAGATTCACGATGTTTGCCGTTTCTAACGCGCTTTTCGTTTTGAGCGATGAAAGTGAAGAACGCGATCTTTCTGCTTTACAAATTTAGGCAGTTCCCACTTCAAAAAAAAAAAAAAAAATTAAGGCATATTATTGCCCTATTATTTCCCATAAAATAGTTACCATTTTTTACTTACCTTTGAAAATTTAACTTCTTGACACAATTAAAACTTTAAAACACTTGTAATCTTCCTTTTCGTAAAACCTGTCAGGTGCCTTAAAACTTAACTAGTACTCAAGAACTATTCCTTTTTAGTAACAATAACAAAAAAACATTTATTTATCATCGCGCGCTCCCGCGCTCGTGCACGACTCACTTCTCTCTCTCTCTCTCTCTCTCATACAATTTTTACATTTCAAACCGCTCGCAGGCGGGAACGCCCTCTATGGGCAGACGGAATGACTATTACATTCGGTCAACCTGACCTTGGATCGACCTCGATCCTACAATTTCAATATCACAATAATTATCTACAATTTCACAATAATAAACATTTAAATCACAACTTGAATCACAAATTCCAAATACCTTAACTTAAAATTATCTTTCAATGAGTTCTAAACGAGTATCATAGGAATAATAATGATATACAAAATACACTGACAGAATATTACACTTAGGTATTTATCATACTCAAAAGTTAAAGCTTAAGCTTAAAGTAAGAAGCTTTAAAGAACTTAAATACTAGGTAATTAAAGTTCAATGATTAAATTCAAAGATAAAAAGAATAATAAGAACAGTTTAATCAAATATAACATGAAAATGTCACTCATCTGAAGAGAGTCCATCATCGTCCAGTTCATCATCGTCATCATCTGGGTCAGTAGCTCTCCAAGGCTTCAGCTGGCTTACATGAGCTGTCGTGGTATAGAATCTTCCCTTTTCCTTCTCTTTCAGTTGTGTGATTCTATAGGTATCTCCTGGGAGCACGTGTGTTACCACCAAGGGACCTCTATACTTTGGTTGATTCTTGGTTGGCTGTCCTGTGGCCTTTGCTGGACGACGAACAACTACCATTTCTCCTGGCTCCAAAATCATATTTCGATGCCTTTTCTTATCGTATTCCTTCTTCATCTTGGTTTGGTTCTCTTCAATCGTCTCTCTCGCTTCTGCTTGAACTTCTATGGGATCTTTCCATGAGTCCGCACCTTCGTCTATAACTTTTCTTGAAAGTCCATCGTTGAATCTAGGAGAATATCCATGCATATCTCAAAAGGGGTTTTTCCAGTGGTCTTATTAATCATAATGTTCAAATTCCTCTCTGTTTCCTTTATTCTCAAGTCCCAGTCCTTGTGTCGCTCGTCTTTCATAGATGTCGTTATGGCAGCAAGTATCGTCCGATTTGCTCTCTCCACCATTCCATTAGCTTGGGGATGTTGTGTGGAGTTCAGGGTGTGCTGAATTCCATTTTCATTGCAAAACTGCTCGAATTGTTTTGATGTAAAGCAAGAACCTCTATCACTGATGATTCTATCAGGAAGTCCTAACTCTTCGATGAAACTCTTCAGTGACTTCAAGACATGCTGGGTTGAAGTATTTTTAACAGGGTACAGTTTGGTAAACCTCGTAAAGTTGTCGATGATCACAAAAAGTTCCTGATTTCCTCTTGAACTTTTCACGAATGGTCCAAGGTGGTCCATGTGAATAATAGCAAATGGTCTTTTTCCTGGCTTAATTGGATGTAAGGTTCCTGGTTGTTTCCCTCCTGGCACTTTATTCATCAAGCATTCGAAACACATGGCTATGTGCCGTCGTACGTAGCGTTTCATGTAGGGGAACCAATAGAGTTCAGTAATCTTGTTTACTGTTCTTTCTACCGAAAAATGACCCATCAAGTCATGGAACTTCACCACTGTTGATTTTCTCATCCCTTTAGGTATCACGTATAAAAGCTTTTCTTCTTTCTTGACTTTTATCTTTCTATATAACCGATTTCCTTTAACCTCATAGTTAACAATTCTTCTCTTTTCTTCGAGTGTTCTCTCACATTCAGGTTTTTGAAAAATATCTATTAGTTTCTTTAAGAATTCATCGGAATGCTGTATCATAAGTATTTGATCTTCTTCATTCAGTGTTAAACATACTTCAATCTTTTTCTCTATAATATCTGTAATTGTGTCTTTTGGATCTAGGACTGGTGCTCTACTAACTGCATCAACGTGTGACATTTTAATCCCGGATCTGTGTCGAATTTCCAGATCATAATCTTGAATTAAGATACTCCAACGAGCAATTTGGGGGTTGCTAGACTTGTTAGCGTTCATGTAGATCAAAGCTTGACAGTCAGTAACAACTGTAAAACTAATTCCAAGTAAGAACTGTCGAAGTCGCTCTAGAGTCCAAACAATAGCCATCAGCTCAAGTTTACTTGAATGATATATGATACTGTCGCTCAGCTTCAGTATTCTTCTTACTGACACAGTAAACTAAGTGCCATTTGTCGTCACTTCCTTTTTGTAAGAGCATCCCAGCAATTCCATCTGCACAGGCGTCTGTATGAACTTCGGTCTCGGCTTGAGGGTTGTAGAGACTCAAAATTGGATGTTCGGTCAACTCTTTCTTCAACGCTTCAAAAGACTTCTCTTGTTCATCTTCCCATTTGAAAACTTCATTCTTCTTCGTCAATTTTGTCAGTGGTCCCGCTTTTAAGGCATAATTCTTCACAAATCTTCTGAAGAAACCTGTAAGTCCAAGATAACGTCTTACTTCATGAACATTCTTCGGTTGTGGGAATTTCAAAATAGCTTCAACTTTTCTTAATCCAGGTTTGATGCCGTGTCCATTTACCACAAATCCCAAGTATTCTACTTCATGCTTTGCAAATTCACACTTCTGTAACTTTAAGGTCAAATTCGCTCTTCGTAATGCCTCGAATACTTTTCTCAATTTCGCGATCATTTCTTCCCACGTCTTCGCCGGAACCAAAATATCGTCCAAATAGCACAAAACGTCTTTATTGCACAATGGTCCTAAGGCAAGTTGCATTAATCGTTGAAATTCCGAAGGAGCATTAGTCAAGCCAAAAATCATCCTTTCAAATTGTCCGGTGTCATCTGGAGTAATAAAAGCAGTTTTCAATTTTGCTTCTTCTGTTAGGGGAATCTGTAAATATCCGTGAGCCAAGTCAACGTAGAGAAAATACTGCATTCTGCCAATTGTTCCAGTAGATCGTCAATTTTTGGTAATGGAAATTTGTCCTTGATCGTCTGACTGTTTAGACGTCTGCACTGTTAAAAAAACCAGTTCAATATTTCACCAGAATTCTGGTGAAATGTTTGAGATTTTAAGGCTTGCACCAGAATTTCGGTGCGATGCAAAATCGTTGCCACCGAAGAAAATATGGTTTCACCGAGATTACGGTGAAAGATATCAAGGGTTTCGGTGCGGCCTGATTGAACCGAGAATCGAGATTCTTGATCCTCCATCGGCCATTTTGTCGATTTGTTGTCGTGACTCGTGGAAATTGGATTGCTGTGGATTCATTTAAAAAGTAAGTGTTGAGTACTACTATTGAAGTATAGTATGATTTTTATGTTTTTGTTGTTGGCTTAAATTTTATTATAAGAGATAATTACATTGGAATTAATAAAAGATAAAAAATTATTCTTAAAGATGCATTAAAACTGTTCTGATTACATTGTAGAAATAAAAGTTTTTGAATACATTTGCTTATGTTAGGATGTTCTGAATGTCAATTTTGATTATTTTAGCTCCAACTTATTTATAAACATATATGCTGCTTATCGATTTATATTTTCTTATATTATTTTCATGTATTGTTTGTTCACTTTAGTTTATAACTTCATCACGCTTTAGTTTTTGTAAATATATCTATCCATGTTTCGTTCACCTAACATGGATCGTTGCAATCCCAGGTGATATAGATATTTTTCTTGTTCTATTTGATTTGATTAATTGTAAATAAATTTGTTATTCAAAAAATTTTTTACCAATTCAAAAATATTTAATTATGTTGGAAAGATAGAATGTTATGTAAGGAAATTATTGAATTTTTCTTTTTCATCTAAAATATGATATTAAAGTAAACATGAAATTTTATTTATAGAATTCTGATTTGATTTGGTTTGTTGTTTGGATCATTACATTAAAAACATCTCCCTTATCATTTATAAGTTTAAAAATATCCTTTAACTAATTAGTAGCATTTAAATTAGAATTTCATCTTTCTCTGGCATTAGGAACTAATGAAGTATGTAAAATATTTTCACTCGTTATTTAAGTAAGATGATTTAAGTGAAGCATTGAAAGAGTTTCTCGATTTTTATCAAATGCAGTATTCAATGGCTTTCAGTACAAACCCAACTTGTATGTGCTAGTTAATTTTGAAAAAGGATGAGCCTGTTTTTTCGAAAATTGCCCTGTTATTGTGTAAAGGGGAAGAACTACGTTTTGAGTGTCGAACATACCACTCTCATACAGTGTTTCACATTTTAGGCTACAAGTTGTTTGAAATTAAAGTCATAAATATATTGTCATTTACTGATTTTCTAGACAAGTATCCATTTTACAAGTTTAAGGGATATTCTGTTTTAATCCCTAAATACATGATCTTGGATCATTAATTTCTTGGTGTATATACTGTCTATTAGTGTATATATTTATCTTATGTATGTAACTGTTGGAAATTCAAACTGTTATGATTCTATCCCATGAATAAATTGCTAATTCTTGCTAATTAATAGTTGTTTATGTATATTTTTTAAAACCTATCTTGTTATTGTAGCAATAATTTAGGAATGTTCTGTAATTCAAAGTGATGAGTTCAGAACTCAAGTTATTCCTTATAAAAATCTGAAATAGTTAAAATGGTAAAATCTCTTTACATTATTGGTATTTTGAAATGGATTTTTTTTTTTTAAATAAATCTAATTTCTTCCAAAAAATTGTTGATATTGTTCATGTTTTATATTAATTTTATAAGTTTTTTTTTAAATTTATTGAAAGAGAGAGAGAGAAAAAAAAACCCTATAGTTTGAGAAGTTGGTAAAATAAATTTTCTGTTATTATGAAATTGTATTTTTTAATGACAGTATAACCTTGTTATCTCAAAAAACCTTTTTATACACTGTTAGAAAAAAAGTTCAACCTTTCACCTAAAAGTGGTTCAAAAAAAGCTGCAACCGAAATGTGGCGAAAAGTTGCACCAGGTTTTCGGTGCCCATCCTAGCACCGCGGAATAGGTAGAAGTTTGAACCGAAATCGGCGATACGGAAAGAACCGAGTCCGCGGTGACAGGTTGAACCGAGATAAGCGATATGGGAAGCACCGGGAATACGGTGACAGTTTGAACCGAGATAGGCGATATGGGAAGCACCGGGAGTACGGTGAAAGTTTGAACCGAGATGGGCGATATCGGAAGCACCGGCTCTACATTGACAGAAAATAAGGTGTTTTTATTAGTATTATATTAGGATGCATTTACCTACTAGTTTTTTTAAAATTATTTTGTTCATATTCCTTAACACTCATTTTTTTTACACAAAATTTCATTTATTTTCAATATGGTAATTCATATAAGCTGAAAAAGAGTTTTGTGCCAAATATCTGTAAGGTAATCATTAAGGTTTGAAGTTCTTTTGAAATTTTTTTTCAGGCAGTCAGACTATGTCTAATGTAGATTTATATTATAAAATTGAACTTTTTTCTTTAAATTATGTGTATAAGTATAACCTTATTATCTCTAAACCAAAGGAACCCTATTTATTTCTCTAAGATAACTAGGAATAATATAAAAATAATCAATTTCAAGGTAAATTTTTTTATGTACTATAAAAAGGTTTTTTGAGATAACAAGGTTATACTGTAATTAAAAAATACAATTTGTGTGTATAAGAGAAAATTTATTTTACCAACTTCTCAAACTTATAAAATGAATATAAAACATGAACAATATCAACAATTTTTTGGAAGAAATTAGATTTATTTAAAAAAATCCATATCAAAATACCAATAATGTAAAGAGATTTTACCATTTTAACTATTTCAGATTCTTATAAGGAGTAACTTGAGTTCTGTAGTCACTTTGAATTACAGAACATTCCTAAATTATTGCTACAACAACAAGATAGGTTTTAAAATATACATAAACAACTATTAATTAGCAAGAATTTGCAATTTATTCATGGGATGGAATCAGAAATGTTTGAATTTCCAACAGTTACATACATAAGATAAATATATACACTAATAGACAGTATATACACTAAGAAATTAATGATCCAAGATCATATATTTAGGGATTAAAACAGAATATCCCTTAAACTTGTAAACTGATAATCTATGGATACTTGTCTAGAAAATCAGTAAATGACAATATATTTATGACTTTAGGTTTCAAACAACTGGTAGCCTAAAATGTGAAACACTGTGTGAGAGTGGTATGTTCGACACTCAAAACGTAGTTCTTCCCCTTTACACGCAATAACAGGACAATTTTCGAAAAAACAGGCTCATCGTTTTTCAAAATTAACTAGCACATACAAGTTGGGTTTGTACTGAAATCCATTGAATACTGCATTTGATAAAAATCGAGAAACTCTTTCAATGCTTCACTTAAATCATCATACTTAAATAACGAGTGAAAATATTTTACATACTTCATTAGTTCCTAATGCCAGAGAAAGATGAAATTCTAATTTAAATGCTACTAATTAGTTAAAGGATATGTTTAAACTTATAAATGATAAGGGAGATGTTTTTAATGTAATGATCCAAACAACAAACCAAATTAAATCAGAATGCTATAAATAAAATTTCATGTTTACTTTAATATCATATTTTTAGAGAAGAAAAATTCAATAATTTCTTACATAACATTTTATCTTTCCAACATAATTAAATATTTTTGAATTGGTAACAAATTTTTTGAATAACAAATTTATTTACAATTAATGAAATCAAATAGAACAAGAAAAATATCTATATCACCTGGGATCGCAACGATCCATGTAGATGAACGAAACATGCATAGATATATTGACAAAAACTAAATTGTGATGAAGTTATAAACTAAAGTGAACAATACATGAAAATAATATAGAAATCGATAAGCAGCATATATGTTTATAAATTAGTTGGGTCTAAAATAATCAAAATTGACATTCAGAACATCCTAACATAAGCAAATGCATTCAAAAACTTTTATTTCTGCAATATAATCAGAACAACAGTTTTAATGCAACTTTAAGAATAATTGTTTTATCTTTTATTAATTCCAATTTAATTATCTCTTAGAATAAAATTTAAGCCAACAACAAAAACATAAAAATCATACTTCAATAGTAGTACTCAACACTTACTTTTTAAATGAATCCACAGCAATCCAATTTCCACGAATCACGACAACAAATCGACAAAATGGCTGATGGAGGATCAAGAATCTCGATTCTCGGTTCAATCAGGCCGCACCGAAACCCTTAAGATATTTCACCGTAATTTCGGCGAAACCATATTTTCTTCGGTGGCAACGATTTTGCATAGCACCGAAATTCTGGGGCAAGCCTTAAAATCTCAAACTTTTCACCAGAATTCTGGTGAAATATTGAACTGGTTTTTTTAACAGTGTAGCACATAAAAAAATTTACCTTGAAATTGATTATTTTTATATTATTCCATGTTATCTTAGAGAAAAAAATTGGGTTCCTTTGGTTTAGAGATAATAAGGTTATACTTATACACATAATTTAAAGAAAAAAGTTCAATTTTATAATATAAATCTACATTAGACATAGTCTGACTGCCTGAAAAAAAAAATTCAAAAGAACTTCAAACCTAAATGATTTGGCACAAAACTCTTTTTCAGCTTATATGAATTACCATAATGAAAATAAATGAAATTTTGTGTAAAAAAATGAGTGTTAAAGAATATGAACAAAATAATTTAAAAAAACTAGTAGGTAAATGCATCCTAATATAATACTAATAAAAACACCTTATTTTCTGTCAATGTAGAGCCGGTGCTTCCGATATCGCTCATCTCGGTTCAAACTTTCACCGTACTACCGGTGCTTCCCATATCGCCTATCTCGGTTCAAACTGTCACCGTATTCCCGGTGCTTCCCGTATCGCCTATCTCGGTTCAAGGTTCAACCTGTCACCGCGGACTCGGTTCTTTCCGTATCGCCGATTTCGGTTCAAACTTCTACCTATTCCGCGGTGCTAGGATGGGCACCGAAAACCTGGTGCAACTTTTCGCCACATTTCGTTTGCAGCTTTTTTTGAACCACTTTTAGGTGAAAGGTTGAACTTTTTTTCTAACAGTGCAGTCAAAACTTCTACTGATTTGTTAAAATCCTTGTCTTCATGAACTTCGACTTGATTTTCCTCTTTAACGAAGTTTATAGTGCTGTTCAAAAGCTTGGTCGTTTCCGCTGCTACAAGTTTTATACTCTGTTCTTCTTCAAAGCAATCCATAGGAAGAAAAGGATAATCTTTCGCATAACCGATGTACAAATTATTTCCGATTCTGGCATAGGCAATATACGGCAGGTCTAATACAGTTCGTCCAATAATCAACTCGACTGGTTGTGTTGAGTCATCCACAATTAAAACAGGAACGTCTTTAACTTCCACATCATCCACTTGAATGTCAATCACCGCCGCGCCGCCGCTCCTAAACTCTGGGCTGCTGGCTTGTGTTGATTTCCGAAAGAGTAAAGATCTTTCTTACACGCGATATAATTTATTCCAACTCTCTTCGCTGTTGCTTCTTTCATCAAACACGAACAACTTCCTGTATCGATCAAACCCAAAACTTTTTCTTTATTTATCACCACTCCCTTGAAATATTTTTCTCTTTCGTATAACGCAGAAGACTCAAGGTCGGGGACACGGTTAAGCTATTCCCTTCTATTTTGTTTTTTCTACACTGTTTCTTTGAATGGCCTTTTTCGCCACAATGTCTGCATGGGTGCGGGCAATCCTTTGATATATGCCCATATTCGTTGCATGCGAAACATTTCGGATCACTTTTTTCACGAGGTGAAAATGAATTCGGACTTTGAATCACGGTTCTATCTTCATTTCTAAAACCCGAGTATCGATTATTTTGATTGCTAGAAACATTCCTGGGGTAATTTCTTGGAACATCATTTTGATAGTTGTTTTTCAAACTTCTATTTTCGTTTGTCTTCACACCCGATCTAACACTTTCGTACTCGTCCAGGCGTTTAGCTAACTCACTTGCTTTAACATATTTAGGCCATGAATCAATGATGTTTTCACGTACGGACAACGGGACGCATTTCTTACACTGATTCGTCACTATTAAATCCTTTAGGGAATCAAAGTCTTTAATATCCAATCCTTCAATCCATTCATTAAAATAGTTCCTTAATTGAAATACGAAATCAACCCAAGTACTTTTTGAGTCCTTCACGTGATTCAAAAACTTTTGCCGAAATTTTTCGGGGCTTAGCTTGAATCTTTTGAGTAACAACTTTTTAACAAATTTGTAATCATTAGCTTCTTCTTCAGGCTCTCTGATAATTAACTCAGTAATTTCTAAAGGCAACAATCCTAGCAATTGACAAACATAATCCTTCTCATCAATGCCAAGTCTTTTAGCTTGCCTCTCAAATAATAACAAAAATGAAGAGATATCCCCCTCTTTCAAATCAAACTTTTGAATGACACACCTTAACTCATTAGATGAGTTTTTAAACGGAACTTGAGAAGTACTATCAGTTGAAGAATTGGGATCACGCTTACCTTGCACTTCAATTTTAAGCTTTTCTAGCTCAAAAACACGCTGTCTTTCTTTATCTTCGAATTCCAGCTTCTTAAGTTCGGTTTCCCGATCTGAGCTCTTCTGTTTATCTTCACGATCCAATTCCAACTTATTTTGTTCAGCCTCAGCTTCTTCTCTTTTCAAGCGTTCAGCAATGATTCCTTCAAAAATTTCTTTCGCGAAATCTTCTTCAAAGCCTTCACTCTTCACAATCAAATTCTTGATTTTAAATATGATCATGTCCTCGTTAGCTTCCACACCTATCTCTTTGCATAGATTCAGTAGATCGACCTTTCTTCCTTTACCTAACCATGCCATTTTGTTACTTTTAAAGAAACGAAACTAACCTTGTCGTTGTTCTTTGCCGTTGGCTGGCGGAAACTCGTGGTTGTAGGCAAATCTATGGGCAAATTCCACTTCTGATATGTAATCTTCCTTTTCGTAAAACCTGTCAGGTGCCTTAAAACTTAACTAGTACTCAAGAACTATTCCTTTTTAGTAACAATAACAAAAAAACATTTATTTATCATCGCGCGCTCCCGCGCTCGTGCACGACTCACTTCTCTCTCTCTCTCTCTCTCATACAATTTTTACATTTCAAACCGCTCGCAGGCGGGAACGCCCTCTATGGGCAGACGGAATGACTATTACACACTAAACATATTTCAATGAACTTAGAAATAAAACAAGATAAAAATACTTTTTAGAAATTTTTATTGAAAATATAAGAATAATAAACAAATAAGTAAATGATTTTAAAAACTTTTTATCAAAAGAAAGTTTGAAACAGTAAAGTTTGATATTTTTTTAAAGCAAAAAACATGCTACTTACTTGGTAAAAGCAGTAAAAGAAAGGATTTTGTATAATTTTTCTTTTTTAAATAGGTATCAAAACCCAGGATAATTTGAGGCAAAATAAGTTATTCAAAAAATTAATAATATTTATAACAAAATATTTTTTGTAACTTGTAAAAATTCTTGGAGATATTTTTCTTACTGTTTTTATTTGTCAGAAGTAAATTTTAATGCAAAGATTTTGATTGAGCTCCAATTTTGCAAATATATCTTTTATTAAAAGATTTTCATAGTAAAAATATTTCATCATATCTTCCAGGGGTCCAAGCAAAAAGAAAATACAAATTTTCCATGGGCTATATCATAGTTAGAAAATAAAGCAGTCGAGGTAATTACAATTTTAAAAATACAGTCAAGTTCTATATTCTCGCTAATATTCTCGAAATTCATATTCTATATGCATAATTCATATTCTGATTCACTGTTGATCTGAAATTTTAAAAATGCCATTAACATTTTATAGACAATTTTATAATATTAAATGAACTTTGTTTTTAAGTATGTAATAAGAAACTTCCCCAGTGGTTAAAATGTAACCCGTGGATTTTCTGCTAGAAATTTACAATCAGCCTTCACATATAAATATAAGACTGAAGAAAAAGAATATTAGTATTATTAATAATAATATTTTAAAATAAGAATGTTTACATGTCGTCGTAACATCCAAGAACATATAAATTAAACAGATCCAAGCAACACAACTTAAACATATTATTTCATAAATTATTTAACATTTCAAACAGTATTACATAAATCTTTAATTCAATTATTTCATTATTTAAAAGAAATATTATTGCATAAACACATTTGAACAGAATGAGACAAGTAACTAGAACATGAATAGTTTAACTTACCTAAAAACGTTTTCTAAGAATCGTCTTCACTATTTATTCCGCTGAACATGAGGCAGAACACTGTTCTTTGACTGAATGCAATCATTTAACAAACATATCCACGAATATTACTATAAAATACAACGATAAAATACGGAATCACCCATTGCTTTACATGGGAAAACGCAATGTTTTTATGGGACTAAGATGGACCAAGATGGCGGCGCGGTTACAGGGAATGCTTCACTCGTTTCCCGATACTGCTCTTCCTCAGTCTTCTAGTTCCATGTCAAAAACAGACCAATAAATGAAACAGGCATGCGTTGTAAGTTGATAGATTGTACACTGTAAAAAAATCCCGTAAAATTTACGGTTTTAAACTGATGGCAGCTGGGTTAGTTGTGGAAAACCGTAAAAATTACGGAGTAAATCCGTAAAAACAACGGTGTTTTACCTTGCAAAACCAAAATCATGGGTTAAAATGGTAAAAAGCCGTTGTTTTTACGGATTTACTTCGTAATTTTTACGGTTTTCCACAACCAACCCAGCTGCCAGTTTAAAACCGTAAATTTAACGGGAATTTTTTAGTGTAGCTGAATTGAGATTCTTAATAAAAATAAAGAAAACTAGCAAAAAAACTTTTTGGCAATGATGATGCATCTATGTATCCAAACAATGGCTTCTGAAGTATAGGATCTTTTCCAGATTTCTTCTGTGCTCTGAAAGGATTTAGCTGATGTGACTCCACAGAGACTTAGCGTATAGTATAGTATATACTCCAGGCAGCCGGATCTATTATAACTCATGATGTGGACGATTAAGCTAATAAGGAATGATGCTCTGAAATAAAATTGTCGACAAAGATTTGAGGGATCTGAAGGTAAAAACCTCCATCCTAACTTTGTACAGTCGACTCCGCTTATCAATCGGTTAAAGTTATCGAAATTCACTGGTCCTACTTATTTAATGTATCGTTTTATGTGATCAAAATCTGGTGAAATCCCTTAAAAACCTCCTTCTTTTAAGGCCAGTTTCAATATAAAGATACAAAATGAGTCATAATTTAGTATAGTGTGATATGATCTACTCTCATATTGAATTAGAAAGTTTCAAAACAGGTACTAGGGAATCGTTTTAAATACTTTAATTAGGACTGCATAGTTGTGATTTTAATGCAAAACTAGAGTCCAAATGTTTGAAACTTTCTATAGTGTCAAATCGCTTATCAATTATTGTTATCAATCGGATATTGTTATCATTCTTACTCTCGGACAAAAGTGATCAAGCGGAGTAGACTGTATTCTGTATCTTAATTGAAGTCGTCTGGTTTCAAAACCAGATAAAAAGATTTGTATTAAAATCAGAAATATGCAGTCCTAGTAGGAAGTATTTAAAACGATTCCCTAGTTTGTGTTTTGCAAATTATACATATTGTTTTCATGTGACCTCACAACCGGTTATTTTTTTTAACTGTGTACCTTCTGTAGGGCTTTTATCTGTTGCTAAGGCGGTTTTTAGGTATGGGATCACGTGATTGCAAATGCTCCAATAGAAGAATTCTACGGCTAGTCATTTTTTGTAACTGTTAACCTCTGTAGGGCAAAAAACTGTAACCTTCTGTTGCTAAGGCTGTTGTTAGGTCCGAGTCATGTGATTGAAAATGCTCTATAAGCGATTTGATACTACAAAGCATTTTCAATCACATGACTCGGACCTAACAACGGCCTTAGCAACAGAATATGTTACAGTTTTTTGCCCTACAGAGGTTAACAGTTACAGAAAATGACTAGCCGTGGAATTCTTCTATTGGAGAATTTGCAATCCCATACCTAAAAACCGCCTTAGCAACAGATAAACAACGGCCTAAGCAACAGTTAAAAGCCCTGATGAAGATACACAGTTAAAAGAAAATAACCGGTTGTGACGTCACCTGAACACACTATTAAATGGGAGTGATCGGGACTGACAGGGCCCGACTTACAAGTTTTGTGGCCCAGGGCAAAAGACCCATTTGGGGGCCCCGACATGTCTTAAAATAAAACTTAAATTTATTTGACTTAAAATAAAAAAAAATCAATCATCTTTAAAGCAAGCGTATTGTTCAAAAGCTTTATAAGCTAAGTAAGTTTATTTTACACTTATTTCAGATTTTTTTTTAACTTTTTAAGCATTCTGGGGGCCCCTTTGAATTGGGGCCGAATGCCCTTCCAGAAATCAGGCTCTGAGAATGATAACAATAAGCTTAACATTAGAACAACATTAGAAAGTTTCAAACAGTCTAACTAGCGAGTTTTGCATTAAAATCACAGCTTTGTAGTCCTAATTGAAGCATTTTAAATGATTTAAATAAGTGACTCATCTTGTATGTTTATGTATTAAAATTGGCCTTCAAACGGTTTAAAAAATGGTGTTTAGAGGATTTCACCTGATTTTGATAACATTGAGCGAAGTGTTGATAATATAAAACGGCGCATTTTACATAAAATTAAATAGAAGTGATCGGTGCATGTAACTCATTAAGCTCACTGTATAGGATCTCTGAAAAGTGTAAGTTAAATTATTATAGATGATCCAGAGTTGAAAGTTGGTAAGTTACTTGACCTCGGAGAAACAATAAGTTGAGAGCAAACAAAGAAAGCAGTTCACAGCGCGGTGTCATGAATTTTGAGTGAAATTAAGAACGTCAAAATATGATTATCATGGATTATACTATGTAAGTTATGTATAGCGTCTTTTTATCACGATTTAAAAATATGATCAGTTGTATGTCGTATATGTTGTGTACTAGAGGGCGCTACTTATTCTACCCCTACCGAGCGAGCTGCCGCGCTGAGCGGAAGTAGAAACGCGTCATTATGAATGGAAGACGCAGAGAGTGTAGATGTCTGTTAGTTTATTAGCTCCAATAAAGGTGTTGTAACTTAACGGCTTCTCACTGTGTCATCCAACATGGGGGCTCAGCCAAAGCCAAAAGTCATCGTTCTCAGCCAAAGCCAAAAGTCAACGTTCTCATCCAAAACCAAAAGTAATCGACCTCAACCAATATACGCCTCTGACCATTGTCAACAAAAAAACCGAAAGTCATCGTCTTCAATCACTGTCTAGTCTAAAATCACCGTCATCATGTTCAAAGGAACAAGAAAAGAGGATCTACTAAAGGTCGCTTTTGAGTTGGAGCAGGACGTCCCAGAAAGAGTAACCGTCGTCGCTTTGAAAAAGATCATCGAGACCAGCGAAATTTTCCGTAAAGATGCCGATTTCGTCAGAGAACTGATAACAACAACCGTGGAAGCTAGAAACATCGAAGAACAGAATAAACAACGCGAGGAGGAGAGACAACGACAAATCGAAACTGAACAAATTAAACTCGAAAGGGAAAAAATCCAGCTAGAACTAGCTCTCGCTCGAAATGCTTCTGGATCTCACCTAAATTCAAGTGATAGTGCCAGCAACAACGACCCTACTGATGGAAACCAAAGTATGTATTGAAAATCTCATCCGAAGTGTACGTACTTTAAGCATGCCAGTCCCTTCAAGACCCGAAAATTATCATCTTTTTTTCCAATCTTTGGAACGTGCATTTGCTACGAAAAAAGTCTCAGATGACCTGAAATCCGAAATTCTTATGAACATTTTGGGTGAAAAAGCCAGCCACATCCTTCTCAACATTCCAGAAAACGAATTACAAGATTACAAAAAAGTGAAAGATGTGTTTTTGCGACAATTCCAGCCGACATCCCAAGAATGTTTACTAAATTTCCGCAGAAGTCAGCGCTTGCCAAACGAATCCCATGCACAGTTCGCATCACGGTTATCTACATCCTTTGAATATTATTGCAAAGTGCGTAACGCAACTGACTTCAAAACTCTATGCCAACTAATGGTATCTGATAAACTGTTCAGCACCCTCGATCGTGAAACGCAGTCCCATATCGCCATTACTCAAGGCGAAGACTGGCTCAATCCCCAGGATCTTGCTCAAAACTGTGACATCTATTTTACTTCAAAACGCAAATCCCTAAGTGAAACTACTAACTTTCGACAAAACTACAACAGCGCACAAAATTTCAGAAGCAGAAATTCTCCAAATCAAAACCTTTTTAGAAATTCAAATTACAGATCTGCTCAAAGCTATCAAAATCAGCGTAATGGCGGAAGTAACTTTAGACCTGAAGAGTCTAGTGATGTCTGCGAAATCGCATCAAAGAAAAACATCACCAGGGAAACCTTTTTTCATAAACTGCAGTACGAAAATGTTCTCTTCGATGGAAAAGAAACAAAAGCTCTGATAGACTCTGGCACAAACATCGCCTGCATACGAACAAGCCTTCTACCCTCCAATACAACATTCCAGGGATCGCTACTTCTCCGAGGTGCTTTTGGAACGGAGCAGAAAGCCAAGTTAACAGAAATCAACATCGAACATCCCCAAATTAAAGTTCCCATCACGGTAACTGTCGCAGCTTGCCGTAACCTCTGTGCTGATATGGTGTTACCCCCCAATGTTTTCAAGAGCATCACACAGAAGAAAAAAGAGAAGGACGAAAAAACCATTTCGCAGAAGTTGGAACAGTGCCAAGATACTAATGCCGATACTCCAGCCGAAGAAAAAATTGAATTTGTCTCCTTTTCCCCACCAGGGGCCTTAGCACGAGCTCGTTGATATGCGAAACCGACTTCGTCCAAACCGATCGAGACCGGCGATATCGTCGAGATCTGAAATCGATCGAAATCAGCAGTCACTGAAGTTCGTAGCACGAACGGTCGGTTTCGACCGGTCGGTTTGGAAAAGTTAGGGAAAGCAACATCGAGATGGGAATTGCGCTGGCCAATCACAGAATAGCTTACATTGGCGATACTCGTTTTTCATTGGTTCATGGTTTGTTGATCTCGATTTGTTTTTGTTTTGCTCTTGCACTGTTAGAAATTGCACTGCATGATTACGGTAAAATAACCGGCAGCAGAGTGTCCATCTTATTAACCGTTAAGTTTACGGTTTGGACATTTTTGTTTATTTACGGGTTTGAAACCGTTTCCAACTGGTACGGTTAAGAAACCGTAAAAACAAAGTTTAACGGTTTAGTAACCATTTACAACTAGCATGGTTAGAAACCGTAAAAGAAAGGTTTTACGGTTTAGTAACCATTTACAGCTAGCATGGTTCGAAACCGTAAAAGAAAGGTTTTACGGTTTAGTTACTATTTACAACTAGCATGGTTGAAACCGTAAAAACTAAGTTTTACGGTTTAGTAACCATTTATAAGTAGCATGGTTTGAAACCGTAAAAACAAAATTTTACGGTTCACTATCCATTTATAAGTAGCATGGTTTGAACCATAAAATTAAATATTTCTGTTTCAGCAACATTTATTACTATTACAGCTAAAACCACAACTGTGAAATTGAATAGTGTTCAAACCATTTATAACTAGTATGGTTAAAAATTGTAATCCAAAGCATTTACGGTTGATTCACTTTTACAAGGATGAGATTTACAATAAAAGCAATCTGAAAAAGAGCTTCATAAAAACATTTACTCAAAATGAAAAAGATGTTTTTAGTTGACGATTTCAGCGTATAAACTGATTTTTTCCCCTCAAGTCTGAAATTTCCATTGAAAAGTTTAATAAAGTGAAAATCTTATCCTTGCTTACATTAACCGTGAATGCATAATTGAATAACTATTTGAATTTTTGAACCAAATTAATATTGAAGTAATGAAGTTAGATAATTTCAATAAGTTTGCATAATTTATTTGACAAATCTTATCATTTGGATAATATTTCGTATTAAGAGGGGGACATATAAATATTAAAATGCTAAACTAATTTCTCGTAATCAAAACAGGAATATTTCATTTTAAAGTTTAAGAAAGTATGAGTTCATGAAAAAGTTTTTTAACCAACACATTAATAATTTTCAGATGGATAAAAAAAGTAAATGAAAAATAATTAAAATTATTTTACTCCACAGTCCAGGAGTCCAATTTTATTGCAAAACTTAAATATCTTGGCAGTGGTCACATAAAGGGTTTGAAAAATGTATGTAAAAATATAGAACAGTTAAAATTATATGTAAAACAAATATAAATTAATATATTTTCATGAAATGCATGCTAGAAATTTTACATTATTTAATTCACATAACTGTCAATGCACATAATTGTTATAATACAGTCAATAAGTCTTGGGTGAGATGTTATTCTTTCACTTTTCAAACCTGACGAAGAACCTAAAACATAAGTTAAATTTAGTCCAATGAAATAGAAACTAAATATGCAACGCTTTTTTAGACCGAAAAACCTGTATTAATCCAAGTTAAATGCAACAAAATCACTTTCCTATTTTGAAATTTGACATATCAAATTAAATTTCATATTTTGCAGTAGGGTCCACACAGAAGTTAAGAGTAAAATTAAATATTTTAATAGTTTTTTTTGTAATTTAAGGACCTTTACTGTGAGGATTTTATACTTACAAATTATTCTATTTGGCAGTCACTGATCCATGAGTCAAATTGATTGGTTTCTTTTAATAACTTTATAATTTTACGATGGAGGATCTAACTTTTTCGCCCCTTAACCCTTGGTCTTTTGGACCCTGTATCTGGATTGATTGCCACAAAGCACCTAAAACATAAAGTGAAATTAGTCAAATGAAATAGAAAACTATATGCAACACTTTGGAAGGCTTATTCCAGGTTAAATACAACAAAATTACCTTTTCTATTTTGAAATTTTACCCATTTTGCCCCAGGGGGGTTCATACAGAAGTTTTAAGACTTGAAATAAGATTGCTAATTAATAATAGTAATAGGTAAATAAAGTAATAAATAATAGTGAATAAAATTTATAAAATAGGTAATGAAGATTAAACAATGAACCTAGGCAGTTTTTATTTTTAAAATGACTGTAATTTCAACCTGATGAAAAAAAATTATAAGACTAACAAGGAGAGGATCCCAACGTGTCATCACCGATTTGGTTAATTTTTGGTGTGGAAGTAGTGCATGACTAGGACATCAATTTGTGAAAATATTAAGAAGCAACTTTCAGAAATTTTGGAGAAAATCGCGATTAAAAATTTTAACATGCACTCAGTGGCGGATCCACGGGGGGGGTGATTGGGGTGATCACCCCCCCCAACAAAGTGACCTCGCCGAATTTCCGGCAGAAAATCACATCTCCGATAACATAGCGATAAACTTGACTTGTGAATAATCTCTACTGAGAAACCGCTGTCACCATCTGAGCGAGTATTTTTTCCGGTTTCTCGCAGTGCCCCTTTTCGGCAATAGTAGCAACTCGTTAAATGATAACTTCAATGCATCGATCACTTTTCAGAGGGCTCCCTTCCCGAGCCCTGATAAAAGGGTTGACAGAGTGGGGTTCGGTACTCTTTGGTCACCGGAAATTTCAGCCGGTGTTAGAAATCTGTATCGGGGTGAATTGAACCATATCGAGGCTGATTACTGGTATAATTGCACACAAAAACCAGAGCGGGCGGCTTGTTTGTATATTTTCTAATCTCACTGTTTTTCAACATCTATTTAAGGGCCAATCAAAACTTTTTCAGAGCGATTGGCAATCCTATATTGGGAGGGGATAACAGCTATTTGTTGGCAGTGGGATAGTCAAAACTTGTGGGCGGAGCATGTCGTACATATGCCAAGCTGTACTAGTAAATTTGCTGTTTTATTAAAATTTGGCGTTTTACTACTATCTCAAAAAATGGATTCCGGAAATAGTGAACATGGTCGTGCTCAGAAACGAACAGTGGAACTCAGCTTTCGTTTTTTAAGAAAAAGCCAAGAAATGATTTTTTTGAAGATAAAGCTGAGGTAGTTTTGCCATTTTCTGCAACTTTTCTTTTTTTTAAACTATGTTTCGATGTTTTATAATTTTTTAAACTCAAGTATATCACTGTATCAATTATTAAGAAAAATTGCTATTTTAAATTTTCTTCTTGGTTGCTAAATTCGGAATACATATACAAAAGAAAATTGTTTTTATCATTTAGTAATAGATTTAATATTTTGTATGTACATTTATTAAGTTTTTATTATTATTTTGAGAACTTAACAGGGCAGCTTTCAATGTCATTATTACTTATCATTTCAAGGTTCTAATGATTTAATCCGGTTTACTAAATTTTAAATTGTGAAAAAGCTAAAAGAAATAATTATAAACAGCAAAAAGGCATTCGTGGCTTTGCGGTAATTTTACTTTTAGTGACTTTTCTGTTTCTCTAATTTTTCTTTATTTTGGTCTGTCTTGTTATATATTAGTGTATACTTTATGCATTTAAGTAGAAGTTCCATTTTAAAAAGGGAAAATGAATTATTTTAATCATGCATTTAATGGTTTACAATTAAATCAGTAGAAAGTGGAACTTTCCACCAAATATATTTTGTGTCTTCCTCTTACGAATTGAATGTAAAAGTGAAAATTGATTGTAATGTCGAATGCGCATGTAGGTAAAATCACCCCCCCCAAACCAAGTCTCTGGATCCGCCACTGCATGCACTTATATATCTGACTAGCTGATATGCCCGCCGTTGCTCGGGGGATAAAAGGCTTATCAAACTGTGTGTTAAAATAAATAAGAATTATCGTTTAGATGCAATAGAGTCAACAGTCTTCCCACTTGGATTCTTTTTTGATGTCATACCACTTCGTTAAGATGTAAAAAAACCCTTTAAAAATACCACCTGTTTAGATTTAATGTGTGAAATATCCATCCCCGTTTTTAAAGAGTAATTTTTCAAAATAGAAAAAAAGTCAGGGGACCTTCTGAACCCCATTATTTTTTTCTCTTTTGTCCTTTTCTCCCTCCATCCATTTCTGCAATTGGTATAAATGTATATTTGAGGCAAATTTCTCCGCCTTCGCTCACAATAAAGATATGTTATTGAACAGCAATGTTTATAGATAAAACTTATTTCCCCTTCATCCCGCTAAATTTTTATGAAATACAAAACAATTAAATATACTACATACTTTTATACTTTTTTAAGATCTTAAAAAACCGGTTTAGAATTAGTGTAAATAACCATTTTTTAATAACGATAATTTTTTAAAAAAATCAGGGGGAGACCCCCTGAACCCCACTTTGCTGATTTATCACCAACTCATTCATTGAAAGAAATTTCAAACATGAAATAAAAGTAAACATCATTTGAATCGACACTGAAAATGCCTGTGATAAAATATTGTTCAATTTGAACTTGGCTGGAAATACATAAATTTGATTAAATAGAAAAAAGAATAAAATTTTTCAGTGGAACGGTTTTTGGTTATCATAAAAAAACTATTTAATCATTAAAAATTGTTTCTTTATCATATTTTTTAAAAATTCACCTGTTATAAAACATTTCAAAATAAATATTTCCAACAATAGAGGTTTTGCGTGTCCTGGAAAGAGCTATAATCGCAATAAATTTAACATTGAAGGCTAAGCATAAGAATTTAGAAAAGGGACAAAAAAGGCTCCTTGTAATGTTTTGATTCAGAAAATTCTTTTTCGCAAACCTTCCTGGTTGTGTGAGGAACAACATGCTAAAATTTCATAACAATCACATTAATAATGTAGGTGCTAGGATCGAAAAACTAAAAACGGGAGTGAATATTCAAACCCCTGTGCACCCCCTCCAGAATGGAATATCGAAAAATCCAGAAATTACTTTCTTTGAAATTCCCTCAAGAAGGTATTACCAACAGTTCAATTCGTAATATCGATTTCTCGGTATTGTTTTCTTCGAAAATATAAAACTTGGTTTATGCTCAGCAAAAACGGGTTTTTGGAATATTCAGACCTCTTAAAATTCGAATATCCAAAATCTGAAAAATGCCTTTCTAGAAATTGTTGCTAGGTACCTTCCTGCGAAATAACAAAGATCTGGGGTCATTTGGGACGCAGCTGGGCTCGAAAACGTCAAAAACGCTCCAAACCCCCCTGTGGGTCAGAAAAAAAATATTTCGAAAAATCCCTTCTTAGTGCGCGTATACACCGTAAGGTCTTTGACCCTACCAAGTTTCGAGTCCTTAGCCCCGGTAGATTTTGCTGTGCGTTGATGAGTGAGTGAGTGAGTGAGTGAGTGAGTGGTAAAGCTCTTTTATTATTATAGACTAGCTGATATGCCCGCCGTTGCTCGGGGGATAAAAGGCTTATCTAACTGTGTGTTAAAATAAATAAGAATTATCGTTTAGATGCAATAGAGTCAACAGTCTTCCCGCTGGGATTCTTTTTTGATGCCATACCACTTCGTTAAGATGTAAAAAAACCCTTTAAAAATGCTACCTGTTTAGATTTAATGTGTGGAATCCCCATTTTTAAAGAGTAATTTTTCAAAATAGAAAAAAAGTCAGGGGACCTTCTGAACCCCATTATTTTTTTCCCTTTTGTCCTTTTCTCCCTCCATCCATTTCTGCAATTGGTATAAATTATAAATGTATATTTGAGGCAAATTTCTCCGCCTTCGCTCACAATAAAGATATATTATTGAACAGCAATGTTTATAGATAAAACTTATTTCCCCCTCATCCCGCTAAATTTTTATGAAATACAAAACAATTAAATATACTACATACTTTTATAATTTTTTAAGATCTTAAAAAACCGGTTTAGAATTAGTGTTTATAACCATTTTTTAATAACGATAATTTTTTTTAAAAATCAGGGGGAGACCCTCTGAACCCCCCCTTTGCTGATTTATCACCAACTCATTCAATGAAAGAAATTTCAAACATGAAATAAAAGTAAACATCATTTGAATCGACACTGAAAATGCCTGTGATAAAATATTGTTTAATTTGAACTTTGCTGGAAATACATAAATTTGATTAAATAGAAAAAAGAATAAAATTTTTCAGTGGAATGGTTTTTGGTTATTATAAAAAAAATTATTTAATCATTAAAAATTGTTTCTTTATCATATTTTTTAAAAATTCACCTGTTATAAAACATTTCAAAATAAATATTTCCAACAATAGAGGTTTTGCGTGTCCTGGAAAGAGCAATAACCGCAATAAATTTAACATTGAAGGCTAAGCATAAGAATTTAGATAAGGGACAAAAAAGGCTCCTTAGAATGTTTTGATTCAGAAAATTCTTTTTTGCAAACCTTCCTGGTTGTGTGAGGAACAACATGCTAAAATTTCATAACAATCACATTAATAATGTGGGTGCTAGGATCCAAAAACTAAAAACGGGAGTAAATATTCAAACCCCCGTGCATCCCCTCCAGAATGGAATATCGAAAAATCCAGAAATTACTTTCTTTGAAATTATCTCAAGAAGGTATTACCAACAATTCAATTCGTAATATCGATTTCTCGGTATTGTTTTCTTCGAAAATATAAAACTTGGTTTATGCTCAGCAAAAACGGGTTTTTGGAATATTCAGACCTCTTAAAATTCGAATATCCAAAATCTGAAAAATGCCTTTCTAGAAATTGTTGCTAGGTACCTTCCTGCGAAATAACAAAGATCTGGGGTCATTTGGGACGCCGCTGGGCTCGAAAACGTCGAAAACGCTCCAAAACCCCCTGTGGGTCAGAAAAAAGGAATTTCGAAAAATCCCTTCTTAGTGCGCGTATACACCGTAAGGTCTTTGACTCTACCAAGTTTCGAGTCCTTAGCCCCGGTAGATTTTGCTGTGCGTTGATGAGTGAGTGAGTGAGTGAGTGAGTGAGTGGTAAAGCTCTTTTATTATTATAGATAAGATTCTCGTCTTGCAAGCGGATCGTGGTGTAGCGGTAAGAGCTGTGATTCCCAACACAAAGGTCCCGGGATCGAGTCTCGCTGCATACCATATTTTTTATTTTAATTTTCCACACAATTAAGAGCACAGATATGAAATAAACTTATAATAATATCTATTTATAAATTTTAAAATATTTTTTCTTGTGCGTAAAAAAATTTTTGGTAAATATATAATATTTACAATAGGATCATAAAGAATTGGATTTAATAATTTATATTTTTGGGAAACAAGGAATGAAAAGATTTTTAAAAAAAATAAAAGAAAATAATAATAATAATTTATATTTTTATATATGAAGTTTTACCTTAATTTATCCCTAACTATCCGAAAGAAAGTACGCAATTTTGTTATGCTAAAAGGTTTTGTTATGTGTCTGATTTGATAGTTAAAATAAACATTTTTGTTGGTTAACATATAATATTTACAATAGGATCATAAAAATTAGATTTAATAACTATTTTTTTGGAAAACAAAGAATGAAAAGACTTCAAAAAAAAATATTTAAAAAATGTTTTAAAATTGATCATTATAAATATAAATATGTACTACTTTATTTCATATCTGTGCTCTTAATTGCGTGGAAAATAAAAATAAAAATTATGGTATGCAGCGAGACTCGATCCCGAGACCTTTGGGTTGGGAATCACAGCTCTTACCGCTACACCACGATCTGCTTGCAAGACGAGAATCTTATCAGATATATAAGTGCATGTTAAGATTTTTAATCGCGATTTTCTCCAAAATTTCTGAAAGTTGCTTCTTAATATTTTCACAAATTGATGTCCTAGTCATGCACTACTTCCACACCAAAAATGAACCAAATCGGTGATGACACGTTGGGATCCTCTCCTTGTAAATCAAAGGATTTTACTTACTTATTACTTTTTTACTATATATTATAATTACTTTACTTATTACTTACTTACTTCACTTTAATATTATACAAGTTTAAAAAATGAAATTTATGAACACACTAGACTTGTTGATAAAACAATTTGTGGGATAAAAACTGAAAAAAAATTAATTAGTAATTAAAATAAAAAGAGCTTTAACAAAAATACAGAGTACAAATTTGGCGCGTTCCTGGCCCAGAGCATCAACATTTGAACAAAAGCGAAGAACAGCACCAGTAAAAATAAAAAGGTTTATTTTGTTTAGGGGAAGTCACATAGAAAAATTAAAGTAGCCAGAAACATGACTTGATGCATGAATAAAAAGGGGTAATACAAGTACAGTGGAAGCTCTTATAGCGACCTGCTCTTATAAAAATACTCTCTTATAAAGACCCAAAAATTAGTCTTTATAAGAGCACTTTTGTGCTCTTATAAAGACTAATCTTCGAATCGATTCAGCTTATCGAATACTTTTCTGGATCGGTTTGTGTGCGTCACACCAGAATTAGCCAATAAACAAATATCAGAGTATGACAAACAGCACCAAGTAACGATCGCATCTTCTTCTCACTTGCTTTGCCCGGGGTAACCGGCTACAATCCCAAACGAAACCTTTCGCTACCTAATGTCCTTGTTGATTTTAGACTTTAAATTTATTAGCGTATTCATTTATCTTTCTTTATTTCCAATTTTTTGACTTATATTTAAGACATAAATTTTTCAAATTCCATGCAGATGCAGGGGAAATTGATGTAATAAATTTTGTTAAGCATCAGACCTTTCTAAGGAAGCTAAGCTATGCAATAAATTAATATCAAAATCAAAATTTAAAAAGCAAATATTTATATTCTGTAAAATATTGATCTTAAACTTTATATAAATTAAAATAAAAGCAAAAAATAAGGTAATAGAACATGAAATTGGAAGTATCAAGACTTCATAAAATAAGAAATAATTGTTTAAAGTGAGGAAAGATCAATTGGATGATTCGAACTGTGTTCTAAATCCCAATGATATCGTTTTCAGGTTGAGATTTCCTCCAGACTTTAATAAATTAGCCTACTAAAAATACATCATTGAGGGAATCGAGTCCACCTTCCCGAAAAGCATCAAAATTGATAGTTTAGCTTAACGAGTTTATTGCTTTTAAACGAGTGATATTCTACACTCGAGTGTATCACTCGAAGTTTGCTCTTATAGCGACAAAAAACTCGGTACGGATTAATTACGCTATAAGAGCTTCCACTGTAATTAAAACAAACCCTACCTGTTACACAGGAAGAAGGGGCACAAGAAGGGCCCAGGTTGAATGTCAAAAACCTAAAAAACAAAAAAAATAGTAAGAATAGTAGGGAATGTCTTACGGCGCAAGGCCCATAACAGGACAATTTGCGCCAAACACATCAAATCCTTGCAGAATCAGAAACATGTTAAAGAGGTGTATCTATAAGCAAACAAGCAACACTATTGCAATAAACTGATAATTATTGTGATGCCTTCTGTGAGGCTGGCCAACATACAGAGACCCCAAGTGGACTCACACGTCTGTGCTTCAACTTTCCAAGCTTTGGCTGTGCGGCCACGACCATGGTCGAGAGAATCAACATTTAAACAACAACAAAGAAAATCACCAATCTAAACTAATAAAATAGAAACCCGGAAACCCGCGCTGTCTGTTCAACGTATGTGATTGGTCCAAAGCTCTCTACTCCTACTCTCGGAGTGATTAGGATTCGTCCTGTCAAATATCCTAATGCTAAAAATCATCGGGATCTAGGGGCGGACCTGGAAAAAGTTGTAACCTTCCCCCGAACCTAATAAAATTTACCCGAACCTTATGTATTGCTCCTATGGAGCTGGCAGGGGCTTCCCCCGAACCAGGTTCGTAGGTTCGGGCACTTTTTCCAGGTTTGTCTAGGGGTAGCCATTTTCTCTTTGAAACCCGGCAACAACCAAGGGGCAACAGTTATTCTCATTCTTCGGTCTGTTTACATACAAATCAGTTTCTCGCTATAGCTATAAACAGATACTTTTCTCCTAATTTTGGTAAAAAGTATCTGTTTATAGCGAGAAACTGATTTTCCTTTCGTTCTTTTGGCTTTTAAATAACATTCTGTGGTGGGGATTGCATAAAGCTTTTTCAGTTATTGTTTTTCATTTTTCAAACGTATCGGACTCTGATTGTTAAGCAATATGGCTTTGGCTGTTTACATCCGATTTACTTTTTATTCTATTTAACGCTGTATTTTTTGTTATGTTCGGCTTTTGATGATGTTCGTCGTTAATTTATTAAGTGCTTTGTGCTATCCTGAAACTGATTTTCATTTTATTCTTTGAATCTTACTTATAATACTTTAAGCTTACTTTTCTGTGCGCATTTTTAACACTAAGAAAATCTATGTAGCAGTTTACTTCACTTTGATTACAATTGTGCATTTCTTCCACACTTTCAAATTCACCATAGTTACTTTTGTTTTTAAAGTAGTTTAGTCTTATTTTTGTTTGAGAATTTTTAGTGTTTAGTCGCATAATTTTAAGTTATTTAAATATTACATTGGTGGCATTTTATACACTTTTTCTTAATCAATAGCTACTAAAACAGCTTGGCGATATTCACTGGTTGAACGGTTTTGGTTTTGAGGCAGAGCAGGCTTCCTTTTCTTTGAGGTTGTTCGTACATTTGTTACACATAATTTAAATTGGCAAGGCTTCGATAAGTCCTCCAGCCGCCATATTTATCCACAGCAATATGCTTAAATTTTGTCATCATTTGAGCTTATGGCTAAACATGGCAGCTGAAGGACTCTTAATGCTAAATCTGTTTCACCTTAAGTTTAAATATTTTTTAACAAATATGACTTCCCAACTATTTCAAAGTGTATGAGATTCTGTCAAAGGAACTTAGTACGGGCGCAGCCCGTAAATAATGTCCGAGCAATGCCGGGATAGCGCGTGCGCCATAGGTATAAATATAAAGTTTTACTGGACCCGGGCAATGCCGGGTCTAGCGCTGAAAGCGCTAGTACCAAATAAAAAGGGTTTATTTTGTTTAGGGGAAGTTGCATAGGAAAATTAAAGTAGCCAGAAACAAGACTTGATGCAAGAATAAAATGGGGTAAATACAAGTAATTAAAACTAACCTTACCTGTTACACTAGCTCACGAACAATCACATCTTCAGGAAGAAGGAACACAAAAAGGGCTCAGATCTAAAAAAAAAGTTTAAATAAGCTTTCAGACAAAATGGTATCCAAATTTATTGTGGCTAGTAGTACTCTACTTAAAAAACATAAAAACAAATTAAGTGAAAAAAAATATTCAAGCTGTCCTAAATCCTCCAATCTATCCAAGCTGTCCCGTATTTCAAGCTGTCCTAAAATAGGACGATGGCAGGATGCACTACATTATCACTATCAGTTAGTATTGAACAGTGGGATATCTTACTTAGGGCTTAGGCAAAATTTTCAAGAAGTTTTTTCTAAGTATTTGTTTTCACCAAATAGAAACCTATAATGTGTGGGAATAAACCATACTCTCAATAACTCAAAACTCTTCAATACCTTGAAAACCTCGATATTTTAAAAAAAATAACTGTAAAAACACATTTTCTTTGCAGAAGGAAGTAAAACTAATTTTAACAAAACTGTGCATTAAATAATGAGGATAACCAGCCAGCATAAAAATTTAAAACTTTAAATGAAACTTAAAATCTGAACATAAATCCAAAAATTGCGCTAAAGCTGCAAACTAATAGAAAATATGCAAGTAAGAAACTAATTATGTGCATTAAATAATGAGGATAACCACCTTTTTTTACTGCAAAGTAGCTTAGTTTTCTCGAATATAAGAGGGAAAGGTACAGAAGTTCAATTTCAATACCTATTTCAACAATTAGTATATAAATTGACTTAATTTTAAAGATAACAGAGTGGAGTAATGAAAGAGATTTACACCAAAAATACAAAGAAAGCTGAATATTTCCATTGGTTCACATAGCTCAATAAAATAAAAATAAAAATTATTGCTAAATATTGAAATTTTTTCAAAAAACTTTCAAACAAGAGTCCGTAGGATTCTGTCATCGTCCTATTTTTTGGACACCCTGTACCGACGAAACTACACTTGACTCCGCTTAATGTGATCACCTTTGTCCAAGAGTAGAATAACAATATCTGATTGATAACACTAAGTTATTTGATATTCTAGAAAGTTTCAAACAGTGTAACTCAAGTTTTGCATTACAACTCTGTAGTCCTAATTGAAGTATTTAAAACGATTCCCGTTTTAATTTTGCAAATTACACATTCTTAAAGAAAAATATGAGGGTGGAACATGTATTACTAAATTAATGACTCATTTTGTATGTTTATGTAATATACTTAACTGGTCTTCAAACAGGAAAAAAGGAGGTGTTTAGGGGATTTCACCATATTTTGATAACATTAAGCGAAATGTTGATAAAATAAAAAGGCGCATTTTACATTAAATTAAATAGGAGTGATCGGGACCGGTCAATTTTTAATATTGGGATATTAGGCCTAAACAAACGGGAAGTTTACTTTATGATAGTTCTATGAGTAGTATGAGTTCTAGTAACAAAATATATTACACTAGAACATAAATATATATCAATCATTAAAGTACAATACATACCTTTTTCCCAAAGGAATTTGCTGATGAATCCACGCAGTAGTCAACAAAACGAGACGGAACATAACCATACAAAACAAACAATTGACGAGAGCGCGAGAGCTGAGTTGAGTTGTAGTCTTGTGTCTTTTGCTGCAGGAATTTGGCGCAAATTAAAGTTCCTTTAAAATTTTAATAGTACAGAGGTGTCCTCGGAGGGCGGGAGGTTGGATTAGGATTTTAAAAACTACTATTAAAGTGATTAATGTGGCAGGATGGCAAGCCCGCCATCTTGGGTGACTTAAGCATCCAGATGGCGCCACGATATCGCGCCACGAAAATTACGGTTAGTTTACCGTTCTTGATGAAAATGGTCCGTTAACCATTTTCCCTCCTATTTAACAGTTCAATACCATCTTTTTAATGGTTATTCGACCTTTTTGTCTGAAAACGGTAAAATAACAATTAAATATATGGTAAAAACACCGTTTTTACAGGGAAATTTCTAACAGTGTGGCGCCTATAGTTCCGTTTTTGTATGAAGAAGGAAATATCAATTTTACTTCTAATTAAATTTCGAAATAGTTTATTTTAAAGTAGTTGCCCGATATCAGTATCAAACTAATTCATTTTAACAAACGAAACTATTTTTGAAAATAAATTAATAACTATGATCATACAAAATGTCCATTTATTGGTCTATTTGTAAGAAACATGCACACTAATGTTATTATTTAAGTCGTTAAGTTTCAATTCTGTCTTCAAGGGTATTTAAAATTATTAATACTTGAGGGGTTTTTTTTTACATATTTTTATCTATAGTTCTATAAAGGTGGGTCAGTCCCTTATGTATGGCTAAAAAGTGTTAATTCTAAAAAGGACTTTGCCTTAACACTTTAAAAACTTTATAATAAATATTTACAGTTTGGAGCAAGAATAGTTATTCAAAATACTTTGTTCCTCATATGTATTTACATCTTAAGAGATACCATTTAGATTTACTTTTGTCCAAGACAAGTGTATATGAAATATTGTAATTTAATAAGGTTTATTCTCTAACCTAGGGGTGGTCAACCTTTCTGGGAAAAGTTTCACTATTTGGGGGAAAATAGTTAAAGGTGCCACTTCTAATTTTGCAAATATACAAAAACTAAATCCATTTTTGAAGTAGTAGTAGTAGATTTAAAAAGTGATTGTAGTAAAAAAAAACAATAGCTTAAATTAAATAATTTTGTTTTATTCATAAAAAGCTTTATTAAGAATTAAATTAAGCATAAAAACTTAAAAATAATTAATAAAATAATAATGAACAAAGTTGCACATTTAAAATAATTTTACTGCCAGTACCAAATGATTAATATGGCTTTTAAAGTCTGTCACACCTCAGTTTTTTACATAGTCATGTAAATTAAGGTAACTTATCAAAGATGTTAAAATTAGATGCTTTAATGTCAATTTTAGGTGTCGGTTAACCTTGAACTATCTTTTGATTTATTACTTCACAATAAAAAACACCTATTAATTGACATCTGTTGATTCAAACCTTTAATATCTGATAGCAAAATAGTTTAAACTAGGTTAGTTGTAGATAAATATTTTAAAAATTCATTAGTATTTTTTATATTTCATTATTATTATTCCCAATTGAAGCGCTAGCTTCAACAATGAGCTAACTCCAACAGCTTTACGTAGGAGTTAGCTCGTTGCTTCAAGTGCCTCAATTTGTCAATGTGAAGCTTTTGGTGACAGTTTGTTGAAAATACCTCAATTAAAGGTGACAGTTCAAAATATTTTTAAAATTCAAATTAAAGCTTTCACTAAATAAAATGTACTGTAATAAGGAATAAATAACAAGAAATGCATATAAAAACTGAAACTAGAAGTTTATTCAAGTACAAATAAAAAATAAATATTAATGTGCATCATTTTCAACATCTTTCAATTCCAAATTAATCTGAAATAGGAAACAAATTATTAGATGAAATAACTGCTATACAATTAAAATACAAGATATTTCAGTACAAGTATGAAACATAGCATATTGTTTGTATGTTCTTGCTTGGCGGTTAGTGAAACTAGAAGTTTATTCAAGTACAAATAAAAAATAAATATTAATGTGCATCATTTTCAACATCTTTCAATTCCAAATTAATCTGAAATAGGAAACAAATTATTAGATGAAATAACTGCTATACAATTAAAATACAAGATATTTCAGTACAAATATGAAACATAGCATATTGTTTGTATGTTCTTGCTTGGCGGTTAGTGTAACACTGAACAAGCCAGCCCATTCTTTTCCTAGGGTTGGGGAGTGCTTTTCTCTGGTAAGCTGAGAACACTTACCAAAGATTGTATTAAAACAGAAATCCCAATATTAAGATTTTAAAATTGACATTAGGTTCAATTTATGAAAATAGTTTTGGGTGTCTTCTGGGTTTCATTATACAATAGGGTGCCACTTGTTTTTTTGTTTGTTATACTGGATAGTGGATTATAATGCCAACAATAGTGGCACCGTGTTGTATAATAGCACTGTCTCCTGCAACGGAATGTTGATGGCGACAGCTCAAAGATTGGAACTCTTTGGTTGAATTTAAGTTTACTTTTATACCGAGAAAAATTTAAACATTTGAAGATCCTTAACTTTTGTTCCGAAACTAAATGTAATTTTGAAGTAAGATTAGTTTAGTTCCAGATCAAAATAATAATTACCAAGTTGTGTTTATTTTAGTTCCGGATTAAATCTTAATGTTGAAATTTATTTAATTTCTCTCCGGAACAAAATTAAAATGTCACGGAGCTTTGTTTCGTAAGACAAAATATGTAAAAGACACTTATTTCAATGAATGGTAGTTTAGGTTCATTTACCAGCCCTGATTTAAATAGGAGGCAATCAGTGGATCTGGACACTGCTTACTAGATACTTATACAGGCTAGCCGAGTACGGAAATCATTGCAAATCCAGATGGCAATACTTGACCAACTGGCAAAGCATATCCACAGTGTTGAAGGCGGTGGGTGATATAGATAGGTCTTGTAGCACTCCAAGCGGGAAAAGTTGTCAAATGGTTTTCATTGTTTAAAACTCGGCTAGCCTGTATAAGTATCTAGTAAGCCGTGATCTGGAGGTCCCACGCAGAAATTAAAAATCTATAACTACAAACTTACAAAACTTTAGTACTTACAAAAAAGAAATGTTTTCTTTTTAGTGGTGTTTAAAGTGATTGAAGTTAATAGTAAATTAATAGCAACACATATTTCCCAAGATTTAAACATTTGTCAGCAAAAATATTTTGACACATAGATAATTGAGTAGAACCAAGTAGTTAAAACAATAACAGGTACTCTCTGCTTGTACAGTTGGGGAAATAAAAAACGACTCAGTTGAGATTTCTGACGAACCACTTGGGTTAGGAAGACAAATAAGGTGTCATTTTTCATGTCATGAAGTATTCTTTTAATGGAAAAAATTTCGAGTCCTTAGGGGGTCGTCTTCATATTAAACGGAACACTAACTTTTGTTTTTCCTATGGGGACCCCCAATTATTATGCGATTTTCTGAAAGAGCATCTTCATAAACCCCCAAATACCAAGTTTCATTCAAATCGTGCGGTAAATAAAGCTTTTACGTTTTGGGGGTCGTCTCCAGAGTGAGAAGGGTTAATTTTCTGTAAACACTATTTCTTAAAAACGGTGAGATAGTAAGACTTTAACTCACCACTTTAATGTTTATTGAAAAGTTTATAAGACATTTATTGAAATTTTATATCAAATTTAAGTTTTAATTTAAGTTATGGTGATTAATATAAGGCGACTGTTTCCAGAAAAAGCATTCGCCGGTATACATTTGGCAGAGGTATACGGTCCCTTAAAGAGGGGGAATTTTGTTTAATTCGGTTTTTTCCAAAACTATTGAATGAAATCGACTGAAATTTTGGTTTTCCACATAAAATTACTACCAGAATCGATTACCATAAAAATATTAAAAGATTTTAAAATTTTATTTTTGGGTCAAAATTAGATGTTAATTATCTATCTATTAACCATTAAATATCGCTACAAAAGCATAATTATTTTGTTTGGGGACACAAATTTGATCTAAATTCCAAGTTTCATGTTTTTACGCCGAAAACTTTTTGACAAATTTCACATTGAATGGTTGACATTTCAAAAATTTATTATGCTTCTATTTGGATACTTACATGGATGAAACTTGGTATTTGGGGGTTTATGAGGATGCTCTTTCAGAAAAACGCATAATAATTGGGGGTCCCCATAGGAAAAAAAAAGTTAGTGTTTCGTTTAATATGAGGACGACCCCCTAAGGACTCGAAATTTTTTTTCATTTAAAGAATACTTCACGACATGAAAAATGACACCTTGTTTGTGTTCCTAACCCAAGTGGTTCGTCAGAAATCTCAACTGAGTCGTTTTTTATTTCCCCAACTGTACATTGAATGATTATTCTTTTGATTCAAATAACTCGTACAGTTGTAAAAACAATCATCAATTATTCATGTCAATTCCTCTTTCAACATTCCTTTCATCCTAAAAACAAAAACTCATTGTAGATCATGTTCTAATAAATTATGAATGTCTATGTTTCAAATAGAAGCAATGGGCCCAACCCTTGTTTAGTACATAGGATCAAACTAGTAAAATTCTTCTTTACATTAATCAGGGGTAATTGTGGCCAAGGGTGAAAACCCAAAAAAGCCTCCTAAATATTACCCAAAAATATTCTACCAATTCAAAAAAGAACGTCAAATGTAGACAAATTCATAATCAAAAGCGAGAAGTCAAACACTGCAAATATCGGTTAATATACGTAGGTAATTATTTTGATATTTTAAACACCTTCACATTTTTTTAGAAATGTGTGCGCACAAGTAGGAACTTCTTATCTCACAGGCACATCAAAGCAAACTTTAGGTGCATTTATACTCTTTTTTTTTAATTCCATTAACTGTCCCCTAAATAGTGCCAATCTTTTTTTAGCATGAAAGCAGGGCTTAAATTCTAACCAAAGCAGTGGCGGATCCACGGGGGGGGTGATTGGGGTGATCACCCCCCCCCCCCAACAAAGTGACCTCGCCGAATTTCCGGCCGAAAATCACATCCCCGATAACAGCGATTAACTTGACTTATGAATAATCTCTACTGAGAAGCCGCTGTCACCATCTGAGCGAGTATTTTTTCCGGTTTCTCGCAGTGCCCCTTTTCGGCAATAGTAGCAACTCGTTAAATGATAACTTCAATGCATCGATCACTTTTCAGAGGGCTCCCTTCCCGAGCCCTGATAAAAGGGTTGACAGAGGGTCCGCGCTAATGACCACTTTTTCCTCTCTTGGGGTTGTTCGGTACTCTTTGGTCACCGGAAATTTCAGCCGGTGTTAAAGAAATCTGTATCGGGGTGAATTGGACCTCATATCGAGGCTGATTACTGGTATAATTGCACACAAAAACCAGAGCGGGCGGCTTGTTTGTATATTTTCTAATCTCTCTGTTTTTCAACATCTATTTAAGGGCCAATCAAAGCTTTTTCAGAGCGATTGGCAATCCCATATTGGGAGGGGATAACAGCTATTTGTTGGCAGTGGGATAGTCAAAACTTGTGGGCGGAGCATGTCGTACATATGCCAAGCTGTACTAGTAAAAAATTTAGTTGATTTTCTTTCCGACGTTTGACTTGTCTCGTTTTTTTACACTGATTTGCTGTTTTATTAAAACTTGGCGTTTTACTATCACAAAAAATGGATTCCGGAAATAGTGAACATGGTCGTGCTCAGAAACGAACAGTGGAACTCAGCTTTCGTTTTTTAAGAAAAAGCCAAGAAATGATTTTTTTGAAGATAAAGCTGAGGTAGTTTTGCCATTTTCTGCAACTTTTCTTTTTTTTAAAACTATGTTTCGATGTTTCATAATTTTTTAAACTCAAGTATATCACTGTATTAATTATTAAGAGAAATTGCTATTTTAAATTTTCTTCTTGGTTGCTAAATTCGGAATACATATACAAAAGAAAATTGTTTTTATCATTTAGTAATAGATTTAATATTTTTATGTACATTTATTAAGTTTTTATTATTATTTTGAGAACTTAACATTAACAGGGCAGCTTTCAATGTCATTATTACTTATCATTTCAAGGTTCTAATGATTTAATTCGGTTTACTAAATTTCTAAATTGTGAAAAAGCTAAAAGAAATAATTATAAACAGAAAAAGGCATTCGTGGATTTGCGGTAATTTTACTTTTAGTGACTTTTCTGTTTCTCTAATTTTTCTTTATTTTGGTCTGTCTTGTTATATATTAGTGTATACTTTATGCATTTAAGTAGAAGTTCCATTTTAAAAAGGGAAAATGAATTATTTTAATCATGCATTTAATGGTTTACAATTAAATCAGTAGAAAGTGGAACTTTCCACCAAATATATTTTATGTGTCTTCCTCTTACGAATTGAATGTAAAAGTGAAAATTGATTGTAATGTCGAATGCGCATATAGGTAAAATCACCCCCCCCAAACCAAGTCTCTGGATCCGCCACTGAACCAAAGAAGTACCGGAGCGCTACTATTTCAGCATTACAAATATTTATTGTTTAATATTTAAGCCCTGCATGAAAGATTCAATTATCCCAAAATTTTATGCTTATCATTGATGTAACTATCTTAATATATAAAATGAAGAAATCCGTCTGCTGTTTTGATAAAGCATCTGATTGGCCGAAAAATCCGTTGTTCAATAAAAAAAGAAACCTTGCGGAAGCGACTGAATATAAGGATAAAGTAAAAAAAGAAACAAGCTGATATATTATTGAGAGAAGGAGTGATTCATTTTGAAACACATTCTTGATAACGCTCTTCAGAATAAAAAAAAAACATACAAATGTCAATCTTTGAATTAATGAGCTAAGAGCAGGCACTGAGCTGTGCCTTTAAATCACTCTGGCTTTTTATACATTTACTGACTTTTCTTTAATTCTTCGATTATATTCATTTAACTGTTTGAATCCATTTTTATGGACGCTAATGCAGCGGGCCTCTTTGTGTTGCAGTCTGGGTACTCTACTAAATCTGTTGCACCTTAAGTTTAAATATTTTTTAACAAATATGACTTCCCAACTATTTCAAAGTGTATGAGATTCTGTCCAAGGAACTTAGTACGGGCGCAGCCCGTCAATAATGTCTGAGCAACGCTATAGGTATTTATATACAGTTTTACTGCGCCCGGGCAACGCCGGGTCTAGCGCTGAAATATATATATATAGTACAAACAAAATACACTGCATGAAAAATATGGTGGTACTTAAGCATTAGCTGGGCACAAATCTTGCCGGGAAAGATTCAATGTAGGTCCTCCACAGCGAAAAGGGCTCACTAGTCACCAAGAACTGGAGACCAGCCGTAACTGCTCAGGTTCAATGGACTAGTTCCACATTTTATTTTTATTTTTTTATTCTATTCAGCTTTTCAAAAAACCCCTAAAACCGAGATATTTTCTCATTCTGATAATTATTTATTTTTTTAATGCAACTCAAAGTTCGCGTTCTGAAAAGCGCGCGAAAAACGGCGCTTCAGGTTCGTGACGTCACTCGGCCCAAACTCGGTCTACTACGACTTGCAGACGTCATTTGCAAAACGACGCCATGATTTAAGATTTTTTGAATTGTTAACACTGAATAAGGAACATTCGTGTTTTTGTTATTAACATTAATGTTACGATATGAAAACAAACGCCTTGATGTTAATTTTTAATGGCTATCTCTATTCAAATCACAGTTTAATAAGTAGAAATCTGAAATAAGCATAAAGCATCAAAAATGTCTTTTAATTTAACAAAATTGATACAACAATAAACAAAAACGTGATGCCAGCGGCAAAAAATGTAAAAATACATACCAAAAGAAATAATGCTTGATTCTCATCAGTTTAATTTTATAATAAATTAAAGAATTTAATGTAGTTAAATATAAATTATTTACTGTTGGAAGAATTCGAATATTCAACGATTTGTTTTGATTTATAATTGATTTTACATTTTTATTTTACTAGTGATTTTAGGTTCGTGACGTCACTCGGCCCCGATGGCTTCACAACCATTTCACAACTCGGGCGATTGCATCATTTGTTGACGACTTTTATTTCCTTAATATCTAAGTAAATAAATTTTTTAGATAAATTTCGATTGTAGATTTCAATTTGACACAACATATGCTGTAATAATAAACCACAAAATCGAAAGTTTAAAAAATATGGAACTACCTCATTCCCTCCCTTTAGAGCTCTAGTTGCTGGTCGCCATTGCTGTGTAGAACCTACATAAAATCTTTTCAATCTTGTCAATTAGTCATAAAAATAGTGCTTGCGCCAGGCTAATCTTACAGTTTGAATATGGTAGGTATATTGGTGAAAGTAGTTAAGTATTTAGCTATATGCACCTATAAATGGAATTAATTATTTTAATTGATAACTATTCTTAAAGTATCAAACATAAAATAATGTTTTTAATATTAAGAAAAAAAATACTACTTTTTTTCCTGGAAATGTTGTATATAGTACCTCAGGAACGTTAAACTCGTCCATTTTGACAATCTCATCAGCTCACACACACGTAGACCCATATTGGTGTTTGCTTCCTGATGCAATCAACAGCAAAGGACAGAAAACCTACAAAAATGAAAAAGGTCTATGGAAACCAGTTTTGAACTTGTCAATAATAAAAAAGTAAACAATAGTTCAATTAACTGAATAATAATTATTATGTGAATAATAGTTCAATCTGGAAAAAATTTGATGCAGGTCTCAGTTGCCAATTTAGCGACTGTGCTATATAGTAGGGGAGCCCAGTGTTTTTGGGTAGTAACTCGAGCGCGTCAGATAATCATAGGGGGGATACCTTGCATGCTTTTGAGTAACTCCACCAAATATAAGCTCTCTATGTTGGTGGGTAAGTTTAGAACAGCCCGTCAGATTTGTAAAAAAAAATTAGTTACATGGACATACTCGAGCGCGTCAGATAAAGATAAGGTAGGTTAGTTACCAGCTAAAAAGTGTACATTTTCTAAAATCTGCCGATTTGAGCGGTGGGCAAGGGAGTGGGAGGGTTACAAAGTTGCAAAGTAAAGCCAAGACCGGTAAGACGCTATCGCTCTTTTTGAGAAAAATGTACGAAACAAAATGTTTATGGACTAGTAGCCAGAAAACTAGTCTCAACTAGTTGTTAACTGTCTCTGTAGCCAATCTGACGCGCTCGAGTATGTCCTGTCCATGTAACTAGTTTTCTTTCAAATTTTGACGGGCTGTTCTAAACAAACCCACCAACATGGAGAGCTTATATTTGGTGGAGTTACTCAAAAGCATGCAAGGTATCTCCCCTATGATTATCTGACGCGCTCGAGTAAATCCACATTTAGCATCATGGGCTCCCCTACTAATACTGACTGCATTGGTCTTTCTTTGCTAGGCAGTTGGAAACGGGGAAATCCAAGTTCAAGTAGGAGTGTGGGAAATCAGGGTAGCTATCTTGGCTATGTAAGCATTCCATTGGCATAGTTGGATAAAACAAAAAACTCTCTGCGCACAAAAATTCCTTCAAATATTTTCTGCAAACTAATTAAGTGCCCATTGTTGGAATTTTGACTTAAAAACATGACAGTCCCATTGTTTACCTAAATACTGTAATAATGCTTCATAAACAACAGTATGAAAAAAAATTCATTTACCAAAAAATTTTAATTATTTGAAAAGATTTCTGCAAAATTCTAAAACTAGCTGCGCTCGGCATGCGCATGTGCTTCTATATTATCCAAGTATGTCCATTGGTGATAAGATATTAAGCCCCGACTCCTATAACTTCTTTGAAGGACAGGGGATGCAGGTGGGATAGTTCTTGGCGGGAAGTTACCAGTTTGGTTCTCAACCCTAGGGAGTGAATGGCCTGACTCATTTGGGGTTACACAAACTACCTAGCAAGATAAGACAAACTATAGCATCAGCTATTCATTGGTCTCCAGTTCTTTGGAACTATTGCCCTTTTCACTGTGGGAAAACCTACATCAAATCTGTTCCTATTATCTTTATGGCAATATTTACAAATAAATTATACTTTAATTTGTGTATTATTAACCTAAAACACAACTTGGAATCCTTAGAATAAAGTATGGGTGCATTAAGTTATTTGTGTGAACAAAATTAACCCAGCGCAGTAGTATAGCGGCATCTCACCGTTAGGTATTAAGTGTTTTTACACATACAGATTAAGCAAATAAAAAAATTAGTTCACCGGAAAGGAGATTGCTGTTGTACTAGTCACAATTATACATAGAAATTATCAAAACTGTGTTGTTATATTTGACAGAAGGTTGTGAATGTAAAATGAACAGTTTGTGTATTAGCTGACAGTATAATCTATAGTTTGGCTGAATTCAAAGTTAAGAAAATGTCCCATAAATATAACTATTGTACCCATTTGCTGTCTTGCACATAATAGTCTGGTCTGTTAACCGAAAAAAAGGACACATTGGACAAAGTTACCAAATTTTCAAAATTTGTTCCTTAGAACATAAGGAAGAATTTTACGTGAGGATTCATATGAATTAGCCGCCATCTTGGATTTTATGGGCGCCATCTTTGATTGAAGAATTTTCTTTATCTCAAGATTCATTGGACACATAAACATAAACAAAGTATCAAAATATATGTTTATGGGGTCAACAAAACCGAATATGACATTTTCGAATCATCAAAAGAACAATTAACCATTAAAAAATACACTTTCTATTTTCTGCTACTCGTACATTTAACCATAACAGCTCAGTTCACTTATTTAAAACATTACCAAAATTCCCAAACTTATAAAATATGTTATTGTTACCATAAGAAACAATTTTAGAAGAAGAACCATCGGATTGAAACGGCCATTTTGATTTTTTTGGCCGCCATATTGGATTTAGAGAATCTGCTGTATCTCAAGATCCACTGCACATATTATCAAAACCAATGTGTGAAAATGTATGTTTTTTGGATCAAGAAAATCGAAAATGACATTTTCGAACTATTTAGAGAACAATTTAATTGAAAAATTACGCCTTCTATTTCTCCTTGAAATTAAACAGCTCAGTTAATCAATTTATAAGCCAGTTAAAAATCCCAAAAATTAGTAATATGTTTGTAACACTGTAGGAAATAATTTCAGAAGAATGGTCACCAGATGAAAACGGCCATTTTGAATTTATGACCGCCATATTGAATCATAAATATTTGCTATATCTCGAGATCCACTGCACATATAGTCATAAAAAAAGTGTCCAAATATATGTTTCTTGAGTCAAGAAAATCGAATATGTCATTTTAGAACTTCTAAAAAAACAATTTAATTAAAAACATTACACTCTCAATGTCCCATTAAACTTGACCAGCTAATTTTAATCACTACCAAGACAGAAAAAAATCCCAATGTCTCCAAACTCACACAATATGTTCTTTATAAAGTTAAGAACAAATATAGAAGGATAGGCACTTGAAAAAAACGGCCATTTTTAATTCTAGAGCTTCCATTTTGGATTGAAAAGACTTAGTGTAAATCGAGATCCACTACGCATACAACTATAAACAAAATGTCGAAATGTATGTTTCTTGAGTCAAGAAAACCGAATATGACATTTTCGAACTCTAAAAATAATAATTAATTGAAAATAAAATTTCGTGATTTTACGTCACAATTACGTATGACAGGTCAATAAAACAACTCCACAACAACTCCCAAGCCAGATAAAAACACCAAACTTGCACAATATGTTTTTTGTAAGGTTAAGAACATGTTAGAAGGGTCTCCATTTGAAAAAAACGGCCATTTCGAATTTTACAGCAGCCATATTCGATTTACAGATCTTTGTGTAACTCGAGTTCCACTGCGCATACAACCAAAAACAAAGTGTCGAAATATATGTATTTTGGGTCAAGAAAACCGAATATGACATTTTCGAGTTCACAAAATAACAATTTAATTAATAAATCCGCCTTCTAAGTTACTATAAACTTGAAATAATCTGCTGCGAGATAAAACCATTACAACAATGATGATCAGTTTCAGCGTTCATCCATTATTAGGTTGTTATTGTTTAATTTGATCAACAAGTTTATAGTAACTTAGAAGGAGGATTTATTAATTAAGTGTTATTTTGTGAGCTCGAAAATGTCATATTCGGTTTTCTTGACCAAAAATACATATATTTCGAAACTTTGTTTTTGGTTGTATGCGCAGTGGAACTCGAGTTACACAAAGATCTGTAAATCGAATATAGCTGCAGTAAAATTCGAAATGGCCGTTTTTTTAAAATGGAGACCCTTCTAACATGTCCTTAACCTTACAAAAAACATATTGTGCAAGTTTGGTGTTTTTATCTGGCTTGGGAGTTGTTGTGGAGTTGTTTTATTGACCTGTCATACGTAATTGTGACGTAAAATCACGCAATTTTATTTTCAATTATTTATTATTTTTAGAGTTCGAAAATGTCATATTCTGTTTTCTTGACTCAAGAAACATACATTTCGACATTTTATTTATAGTTGTATGCGTAGTGGATCTCGATTTACACTAAGTCTTTTCAATCCAAAATGGAAGCTCTAGAATTAAAAATGGCCGTTTTTTTCAAGTGCCTATCCTTCTATATTTGTTCTTAACTTTATAAAGAACATATTGTGTGAGTTTGGAGACATTGGGATTTTTTTCTGTCTTGGTAGTGATTAAAATTAGCTGGTCAAGTTTAATGGGACATTGAGAGTGTAATGTTTTTAATTAAATTGCTTTTTTAGAAGTTCGAAAATGACATATTCGATTTTCTTGACTCAAGAAACATATATTTGGACACTTTTTTTATGACTATATGTGCAGTGGATCTCGAGATATAGCAAGTATTTATGATTCAATATGGCGGTCATAAATTCAAAATGGCCGTTTTCATCTGGTGACCATTCTTCTGAAATTATTTCCTACAGTGTTACAAACATATTACTAATTTTTGGGATTTTTAACTGGCTTATAAATTGATTAACTGAGCTGTTTAATTTCAAGGAGAAATAGAAGGCGTAATTTTTCAATTAAATTGTTCTCTAAATAGTTCGAAAATGTCATTTTCGATTTTCTTGATCCAAAAAACATACATTTTCACACATTGGTTTTGATAATATGTGCAGTGGATCTTGAGATACAGCAGATTCTCTTAATCCAATATGGCGGCCAAAAAAATCAAAATGGCCGTTTCAATCCGATGGTTCTTCTTTTAAAATTGTTTCTTATGGTAACAATAACATATTTTATAAGTTTGGAAATTTTGGTAATGTTTTAAATAAGTGAACTGAGCTGTTATGGTTAAATGTACGAGTAGCAGAAAATAGAAAGTGTATTTTTTAATGGTTAATTGTTCTTTTGATGATTCGAAAATGTCATATTCGGTTTTGTTGACCCCATAAACATATATTTTGATACTTTGTTTATGATTATGTGTCCAATGAATTTTGAGATAAAGAAAATTCTTCAATCAAAGATGGCGCCCATAAAATCCAAGATGGCGGCTAATTCATATGAATTCTCAAGTAAAATCTTTCCTTATGTTCTAAGGAACAAATTTTGAAAATTTGGTAACTTTGTCCAATGTGTCCTTTTTTTCGGTTAACAGACCAGACTATAAGCATTTGTCAATCATAAACACTCAACAATCATTCACCAAAACACAACAATAAACACTAAATCATCATGCTAACACAAGAGGTTTGGGTCCACAATAAAATTATACTTGACGCTACACTATCACAAGAACAGGCTCTTTCTTAATAATACTGTTAAATTTAAAAATACTTATTAAGAAATCTATGCATTCATAGCACAAAAATATGTCCGGAGTTTCAGACTCACGCGATCACTATAGGGTTAAGATATACACATGAAAATATAGTTTTAGAAGTATTAGAACTCTAAAAACAATTCAAAACATACATTATACAATCTAATAACAAAAGAAATCAAGAATAACTTACTTTAGTTCAACTTCAAAGCCATCGGTCGAATCAAAACAACCATATCGACTGGTCGGAATGGAGCATTTCAGTCATTTCACGCGCGCAGAGGCCGGTGAGATTCTCGGTTGCCATTCCAACTGTAATTTCGACCGTAATTCCGACTTGCAACCAATTTCAACTAGCTCGTGCTACGGACTTCTTGCCACAGTCTGAATTTGACGTCATCGGTCACGTGATAGGGGCAATTCCAACGTCGGTTTCGCATATCAACGAGCTCGTGCTAAGGCCCCAGAACCGTCAGTCATTATGCAGCAACCCGATTTCCGGTCGCCGCAAGAAGAAAAGCAGGTGCATGCCGATTTGTGTGTAAACAAAGACGGATTTTTAAGTGAAGAACCCCACGTGCTCAAAATAGACTGTGATACCCTCCATGGTGATACCGCACGTTTTATTGAACCAGATTTCTCCCACATTACAGATGTGAAGGTGCGAAATACCGTTAAAGAAATGGTGAAGCTTTATGAACCGAAAAAAATCAAGAGCTCAAATTTCCAGATGAAAATATTTCTGTCAGACGAAACACCTGTATTTCAAAGACCCCGCCGCCTAGCTCCATCAGAGAAAGAAGAAGTAAATAAACAGATTAAAGAACTCTTGGCCAACGGAACTATTTCGGAAAGCGTGTCGGACTATTCCTCACCTATAGTTCTCTGCAAGAAAAAAGATGGGTCAACACTTATGTGTATCGATTACCGAAGACTAAACAAAGTGATCATAAAAGAAAGATTTCCGCTACCCCTCATCGACGACATCTTCGACAAGCTACAGGGAGCTTCAGTCTACTCTAATTTGGACCTAAAAAATAGTTTCCATCAAGTTGAAGTTGATCCAGCCAGCCGTAAGTACACCAGTTTTGTGACTCCTGATAATCAATATGAATTTAACAAAGTTCCTTTCGGACTATGCAACTCACCATCTGTTTATCAAAGGTTCATACAAATTGTTTTTCGTGAACTTTTAGAGGATAACACATTGATCTTATACTTAGATGATTTAATTGTCCCTTCCAATTCAGAAGCCGAAAATATTGTTAAATTAGAAAAAGTGTTTCAAGTTGCCTCTCAATATGGGTTAGAATTTAACAAGAAAAAATGCCAATTCCTGCGCAGAAAAATTCAATTTCTTGGGTACATACTTGGTTATTCTTTGATTGCCCGTCCCTTAAGTGACTTACTAAGAAATGACGTCCCATTCGAGTTTGGAAAACCTCAGCTAGATGCCTTTCAAACTTTAAAAGAAATACTTTCAAAAGACCCTGTCTTACACCTCTACAAACAAGGCTCACCTCTGCAGTTGCATTGTGATGCATCCTCAAAAGGATTTGGTGCCATTCTCCTTCAGACTGACTTAGACAACGTTCCCCATCCCATCCAGTACATGAGTCGAAAAACATCACCCCAAGAAGAAAAATATTCATCGTATGAGTTAGAAGTCCTGGCTATAATTGAAGCACTAAAGAAATTCAGACATTATCTAATAGGAAAAAAATTCAAAATTTTCACCGACTGTCAAGCTTTTCAAAAGACTATGTCCAAAAAAGAATTGCCACCTAGAATAGCCAGATGGGCAATGTCACTAGAAGCTTATGACTATGAGCTACTTCACAGGCCTGGACAACAGATGAAGCACGTAGATGCTCTAAGCAGACACCCAGTTTTCCTGATAACCTATGATGAAGTCACACAGAAAATTGCAGCTTTACAGTCCAAAGATGAATTTACCCTTACCATGAAGAAGATGATTCAAGACAACGACCAGACCGAATTTTTCATGAAGAATGGAGTGCTGTTTAAGACGCACGAAGGAAGAGAACTCCTCGTTGTTCCTGAAGCTATGAAAAGTGAAATTGTACGAGACACCCATGAACAAGGTCATTTCGCTGTAGCTAAAACTGAAAATCTTGTACGGCAGCAGTATTTCATTCCCAATCTGAGAAAATGCGTGGAATCCGTGGTTACGCACTGTGTCAAATGTATACTGGTCAACCGTAAGCGTGGGAAACAAGAAGGATATCTGCATCCCATTCCAAAAGGAGATGTCCCCTTGGACACATACCATATAGACTTTCTCGGTCCTCTCCCAAGTACAAATAAAAATTATAAGTACATATTCACAGTCGTAGATGCATTCACAAAATTTCTATGGATATATCCGGTTAAGTCAACCTCAACTAAAGATGCTTTGGACAAACTCCAACTTCAACAAGTTACTTTTGGAAACCCCAAGAGAATAATATCAGACCGTGGATCAGCTTTCACCTCAACCGATTTCAAGAAGTACTGTGAAGATGAAAACATCGAACACGTCACAATCACCACCGGTCAACCGCGAGGAAATGGACAAGTCGAGAAGTTCCACGATACTCTTATCCCCGTTATTACGAAACTATCCATCGATGACCCCAACAAATGGTTTCGCCATGTACCAGCGGTTCAACGCGTAATCAACAGCACCGTTTCATCAGTAACCCAGTTCACACCTTTCGAGCTCTTGACTGGTGTTAAGATGAAAAACAAGGAAGACTTAAACATTAAAAGGATTCTAGAAGAAGAGCACGTCCATACGTTCGTTCAAAAGAAACATCAAATGTGCGAAGAAGCGAAAAACAACATACTACAGCTGCAAGAGAAAACCAAGAAAAACTACAACAGAACCCGAAAGGCAGCAAGGAACTACAAAGTGAATGATTTGGTTGCTATCAAAAGGACTCAATTTGGAACCGGCCTAAAGCTTCGTCCCAAATTTTTCGGTTGGTTGGTTGGTTGGTGGGGTTTTATGGCGCAACAAATTTTTCGGACCTTATCGTGTTACCAAAGTAAAAAATAATGACCGATATGATGTTGTCAAAATTGGATCTCATGAAGGACCTCATGTGACTTGCACCTCTGCTGATCTCATGAAACCGTGGCAAGGATCAGGCTGAACTTTTCCTTTCTGACTGTCAAATAACTTTTAAAAGTGCATTTCTAATTCATCTTTTTGTGCTCATTATTTAGTTGTATTTTATGATTTTGAAAAGATTTTGCTTTCATTAACTATTATCTTTTTTTTTTATTTTGCATTTTGTGATTATACCTTTATATTTCAAGTTCACCTCTTGTATATTGTAATTTTTTATCTCTTTTCATACTTTTCATTTTATTTACTCCCAGTCCTAGTTCTGAATTGTTCATCATGAACTCCATGTCCATATAGTGTATTTCTATACTTTTCTTGTCGATATTTTCCACCTTGTATTTACTCAGTTGTTATTGTCAAAGTTAGGCTCTTGTTTTGTTTTTGTTTTCTATGCTATACTTGCAGATTACGTCGGAGGACCTCCTTAGTCAGGATGACAGAGTGTCGTATATGTTGTGTACTAGAGGGCGCTACTTATTCTACCCCTACCGAGCGAACTGCCGCGCTGAGCGGAAGTAGAAACGCGTCATTATGAATGGAAGACGCAGAGAGTGTAGATGTCTGTTAGTTGATTAGCTCCAATAAAGGTGTTGTAACTTAACGGCTTCTCACTGTGTCATCCAACATGTATATTATACGTTAGTTATGTATAGCGTCTTTTTATCACGTTCCGAAACTCCTCCTAGCTACCCAAGAGCCTTTCCGTTTACGCAGTTTCCCCCCTTTTTGGTAGTGACGTCATAGGGTCAGGAAACGCTGACGGCAATTTAAAAATATGATTAGTTGTGTTAGTTATGTATAGCGTCTTTTTATCACGTTCCGAAACTCCTCCTAGCTACCCAACAGCCTTTCCGTTTACGCAGTTTTCCCCCTTTTTGGTAGTGACGTCATAGGGTCAGGAAACGCTGACGGCAATTTAAAAATATGATTAGTTGTGTTAGTTATGTATAGCGTCTTTTTATCACGTTCCGAAACTCCTCCTAGCAACCCAACAGGCTTTCTGTTTACGCAGTTTCTCCTTCCACGTAGTGACATCATAGGGGGTCAGGTAACGTTGCTGTCTAGTATAGCAACCCGATATGCATTCTATTTACTCAGTTTTCCCCCTTCCGCGTACTGTGGGTTCAAGAAACTCCTCCTAAGCAACCCAACAGGCTTTCTGTTTATGCAGTATCTTGCTTCCGCGTAGTGATGTCATAGAAAGGTTGCAGTAAATTTTCGCAGTCTGTAACACTGCGCCTGCGTCAAAATTTTACCTAATATCCAATACGTTTATATGTTTATGAGTTACTAAATACTCGTTGGAGCAGCGGTAGGATGTCAGCTTAGCATGCGGCAGTTCTCGGGTTCTGTCCCCGGCTATTTTTTTATAGAATTTATTATCACAAAGAATTACAATTATTTTATTTAAATTATTTAATTTAATTATTATATATTATTAATCATTATTATATAATTATTTATTATTAATTACGCAATTATTTATTAATTTATTTAAAAAGAAACTTATGTTTGGGTAATTCCATGGGTAACTGACTGACTTTTTTAAAGAAAAATCATAATTATTTTGTAATTTACTTCCCAAAAATAAATTTAAAAAAAATTATATTTTCGATCCAGTTGCTTTTTTTTTTGCTAAATCTAATGGCGTGATTAAATTTTTAAATATATTTTTATTTATTTATTTTAAATTTTAACAGCATGGTTACTGACTGACATTTATGCTGATGTAACTTAATATTTTACTTTACTAACGTAAATTAAAACGAAAATTTGATATACAGGGTGTCCCGTAAATGATGTGTCACACTTCTAGGGAGGATAGTAGACACCTAGACGAGTCAGAATCACATAGGACTTAGGGGTCCCAGACCCAATCCCAGGGAGTTAAAAATGGAGCGACACCCCAAAACAATTATTGAAAAATTCAATTTGTAGAAGAACTACTATTGGTAAAAATGTAATTATGGTCTCAAATTTTGTGGTTTAATATGATCTTCAAAATTATCGTGACAGTTTTCAATTTAAAATTTTTTTTATTACGAAAAAAGTTAAAAAACAGCAAAAAAATGTGAAAAATAGGCCAAAACTTTATTTTGTTTTCCGAAATCCTTTCTTTTGATTTGATAATCTGAAAGAGCATAATTAATTAACCTTAAGTCCAAAGTTTCACGTAAATAGCATCAGTATTAAACGCTTGAGAGCCTGTTAAAGTTAGTTTTAAGCGTGCTAAATCGGCTTCGGAAAACGAATGTTCAGGGAGAATCTACAAGTTACGGATAGATGTCTGCCAACTTTCATTCCTCGCCCGATTTGGCGAGACAGGAGATGAGTATGAAAATATCTGAAATGCGCCAATTGAACAATTTGGCGGGATGAAAATTTCAAAAGCGTAAAATGTTGATTCTTAACTCTTATTATTTTTAGGAAACAAGAGATTAATTAATTTAATTTAAAAATTTTTTGAACATAAAGAACAAACATGATTTTACTACTGAATTTTAGGAACTATCGATCTTAAAAATCAATAGTATGAATTGTTAGAAATTATCTGATAGGTGATAGTATCGATAGCTTTTTATTCAATCGATAGTTGTGTTGGTTTTACAAAAATGTATCACTCATGCAAACAGCATTACTATACTTATTGCGTTTAATGAGAAAAACTGTACATTTGATAACTTAGGTAAAAAAACCAGAAGAATCTATTATTTACAAACATGGTTCGTAAAATATCTTTTGTACATAGTTTTTGTGGTTATTTTCCATCATTATACCCTCGCTCTGGGATACGTCAGTCGGTAGATCCTCAATCGCTAGGTTCGTGATTTCGGGTTGCGATACAAGGGTGGTTCCTATTAATTAAAGAATAAAGTTCTCGATTAATAGAAACCAACCTTGTATCGCAATTCGAAATCACGAACCCAGCGATCGAGGATCCGCCGACTGACCTATCCTAGTGTGCAGGGGTATAATGAAAAATAATGACAAAAACTGTTTACAAAAAGTGTTCAAAGTTGGCATGGTGGTTCACTTTTTTATGGGATGGGAATTATTTTGAAAAAAAATTAGTAA